>CM064513.1:67981667-68581667 GCA_032716605.1 Paralithodes platypus | reverse complement strand
ATCACAAAAGAGTCATAGCCTATCGTATTTATACTATATATATATATATATATATATTGTTATGCCCTGATTTTATGCAGGATTAACAATGGATACAGGTGAGTTCTACCCCACTGGGACTTCCAAGTTCATATATAAGTACATATAAATAAAAGAAAACAGGATTAGTATATCGCATAATATGGTTTAATACTACAGCTTTATTTCTCCTTCACTATATATGGGAAATAATCTGGAAACATGGAACACGAATCACTACCAGTGAACAGTGCTTAAGCTTATCACTAATTCCTAGCACAGTCGCGGAGCTAGATGAGGAGCAGGTATTCTGTCCAACTTCACTTTTAATCGAGAGAGCTTTAACACTGGGAGGTTATTGAGAGAGAAGTATTTCTAAGGAGTGGTGGTGTACACTATCACTTTCCTCAGGAATGTCAGTGCGGGTCAAGTTCAAGGTCAACTGCCCCTAGTAAGTAGGTAGCCGTATCGCATAGAAAACGTAGAGTCGATAATGGACTCTGAAATATTTTCAAATAATCATGCGGATTTTGGTAGATTCGCTGGCCTCTCAAAAATAGGTTAAAATTAAATAATTCGGACTCGAATCACTGTTTGATGGCTAATTGTTCTTCGGGATCACTCGCACTGTAGGTATATATCACTCGCAGCTTCATTACCCGATTATTAGTGCTTGTAGAGGATTTCAACTGTTTAAGGCACTTTTGGAAAGACACTGTTTATTTCTGGAGAAAAACTTGGGTTTTTAGTCAGAGTCACTGAACCCTTCAAAATCAGCTTAAGTGTCGCTAATTCGGGTTTTCATTTTATAGGGTTAGATGTTCATGATATTCGCTACGCTACTCGGGAAACTAATTCTTTTCCCTCTACTCCGATTATTTGGACTTAGAGGAATTTATTCACTTTTAGGGTACTTTTGAGGGACTTTATTTATTTCTCGTTCACTCGGCACTTTTCTACTTCTGGTCACTTTCTCTTCTTCTCTTGATATCTCGGTGTGGTAACTTCTCTGGTGATACCTCCTGGTAATACTTAAGGAGGTGGTTGGCTCTCGTCTTCTGCTTCCCCGTGGGACGTCTAGGTGGGCCGGCTGTGTGGAGTAGTTACAGATGGGTTGATTAGGCTTGAGATCTTAAGTATGGCTCCGTAACATATAGTAACCGTCGGGCGGATTACAGTTGGGCACCTAATTTTAACTAACTCAAGTATTTCAGAGGTTAGAGAAACTACTTGACTGTTCTGATCAGAATATCAACCGTTGATGAAGTCGTGTTAAGGTACTCTCGGGCTAGGATCTTAAATATCGAGTCTTATGTGGTCGATATCGGACGAACGCAGTAAGTTTAGTTCAAGTGTCCTTACTGTCTGTCCTGATCTTTATGAGAGGTTCGGAGGACCCGTGGCGGTGTTTAAACCTTTGAGTTACATGGTCGTGTGGGATGCCACAGACTCAGTGCACCAAGGACTTGTATCTGCAGAGTGCCCGTGAGGGTGTCTCGCCAAGCCCTGTCTCTAACACAGCGGTCTCAGAGGCCCGATACTACCTGTGCAGAGTGGTAGTGTCCACTTCCATTAGTAAAGAATGGAGAGGTTGGCAGGCCTGGAGTCTCTCAACTCTTCACTTGAGAAAATGTAACCTTGCTATGGAGCCAATGTCACGTCGGCATGCCGAACGACGACAAAGTTCCTCGACAAGGACACTTTCGTACAAGTGTTCACTTGGACTCAGTAAAAACAGAGAGGTCGGCAGGCCGGAGTCTCTCCACTTTTACTAAGAGAAGTGAAGCCTGATAATAGAGATAACGCTGGTATGCCAGACATCAACAGAGTTCCTCTATCAGGACACTTGTTTCTTCCCACTCTAGAGGACGGCAGGCCGTACACCTCAACTTCTTTTAGAGATGGTGCTGGTGTGGGCTTTCCTTAGTGAGACTGACAAGCAGGAGCGGCAGGCCGGAAACTCTCTTCCTAACCCTTTAGGAAAGTTGTTCCTATCTCAGTAGCTGTGTATCTCACTGGCATGCCAGATGAGGACAGAGTTCCTGGGACAGGCCACAGTTATCGGTAACTTGTAGTCTAAGAAGAAAGTTTCCGGCAGGCCGTACGCTTTCCAACTAGACTAGCTAGGAGCCGCCTAAGTAGGGTCTCTATGTTAGCTGGGCAGGCCTCTGGCTAACAAAGATCCCTAGTATAGGGTTTTTACTCACAGACAGTGTATTTGAGCTTTTGGCAGGCCATCAGTCCAACTGAATGGAGGGTAATCTTAAGACTTTATAAGGTGGCATGCCAGAACTTTTTGAAGCCTCAAAATTGCTTGACTTTCCTCAGAAATCCTGAACTGGTATTGCGGATTACTGGGTGCACTCCCCCGGTACGTCTAGGATGGTAAGGGCATGTGGAGGCATCCTAGATGGGGTCCTTGAGCCCTTCTTGTTCTGCTGGTCAAGTTCTCCTTCAATACAATGATATTATGCGGTGATGGAGTGATGAGTAAGGTCACTCATAGCTCCTAGAGTAGGGTACTTTATCAAGGGTTAATTATAAATTCATAGGGGGTCTATATAAACTCAATAGAACTCTGGAAAACAATAATAGTGAGTAAAGAGAATGAATTCTGAAAATCGGACTCTAGGGGAGGGTTGAAGGTGTATCGTGCGCACCGGACAAGTGAGGGCTATGATGCGTGCGAGACAGCGTTTACCCTTCTCTCTCCTTCTCGTCGCGGTGGCTGGTGGATTTTACTACGGATCTTTGTTGGTAGTAATTTTGGGTATAAGAATATATAAATCTCCCCTTGCATTGCGTTGTCTAAGGGAGTGTGTACGTATACAACCTTCCTGGTTCGGGTTGGCAGGCCTGGGTTTACACACGGGTATTTAAACGTATGGAGCGCCCTCTCTCGGGGCACGGGCGCGGAAAGCCTCCCGCGTTGTTTGTACGTGGAGACAATTAGGTACACGGTATTATTATTTTGAAGGAAGCATGTGTGGGTTGTGTAACTAGCAAAACTAGTTGAAGAGTGTCAAAAAAAGGCATGTCTATATATGTGTGGGAAAACAGTGTCCCAAGATCTATTGAGGTATATGTTCACATCTTATTGCATAACATAGGGTTTCAAACATTCATATAATTGTTTGATCTGGCAGTGCTTTCTTCGGTAGCGAAGATACGCGTTTGTCTTAACTTCTACTTCTCTATTCTCCCCGAGCTATATGGTGAGGTGGGGAGAAAAGGAAAACACAAAAATATATGGATCATTGATTTTCTTCGATGGTGAAGACAAGTTTGTTTATTCTTATTTTGCATATATACAGTATAGTATAATAATGTACAGGGGTCCGGAGGAACAATGGTAATACATATGGAAAAAGAAGGTACATATAGTGGATAGGAGAGGAGCAACAGGTCGCTTAGAAGTGGACGCTGAACCTCATCTTCTCTTTGGGGTGGTAGTGGGAGCAAGCGTCCGATCCGGTGTGATGGGGCGTTCCTGCTCCGGGGCGACCTCTCGTGCCCTGTCCGGGGTGACCCGGGATACTCCTGTGCCTCATTGGTTCGCTGTCACTCTCGCCTTCCTCTGTTTCCTTGGTGGTCTCTTGGGCTCCTCCTCCTCCGGGGAATCTTCCTCTACCGTTCTTTTTCGAGGTATTTTACTTCCGTCTTTCCCTTGGAAGGCCCGTCCTCGGGCCACAGGTGCAAACGTTAGTAGGTTGCCCTGGGAGTGTATTAAGGGTAGTCGGTGGATGTGTGTCCACCACAGCAGCGATATTTCGTCGGGAGTCTTCGTGGGGTCCACCAGGACAGCAATGTGGGCTTTGGTGTTAGGTTCCAACGATGCCGTGAAGCCTTCATGTATGTGCCGTATTCTTCTGAAATTTACGGCGTCGTTCGACCATTTTACTCTCTTAACCCGGGAACTGTGGGGAGACTCTTAAGAGTTCCCCCGGCGGACTGCGGGGAGACTCTTATGAGTGAGTGAAAAAAAAAAATCAACTTTTGACATCGAAAAAAAAAAAAAATTGGCCCCTGGGCCATGCAAAATCTCAGTCCTCTACCTCCCCTCCTTCCCCACTTTCCTCCTCTCCTTCAGTTATCACCTATTTTCCCTGTTATTCCCTTATTCTGAGGTATATTTTCGTGCTAACATTAGCGAGTTGCAAGCAGGGTGTTGTCATCACTGATGGCAAGCGAGTGCAAGAGAGAGAGAGAGAGTATCGATCGACTGTGTCTCAGTGGCCTTGGGGGAAATTGGCGGGAAAGCAGATTGCCTCACCCATACATTATACAACTCGCGGGCTATATCTCCGATTTTGACCATCCAAACGCTGTTTTCACTCGTTTTATTGTTACTTCAGGTTAATACCTTTATATTCAACCCATAATAGGCGCATATGGATAAGTATTAATGCTATTAATGGCACAAAGAATATTTTAGGGACGGAAACACCTCAAATACGTCAGCACAGGGGGACGTTTCCAATTACCCCCATGCGCACTTCAGAGGTTAATGAATGGAGTGAACGGCATGGTTATGGTGGTAGTAGACAGGAACTCGGCAGGGGGTGCGTAGGTGGTGGTGACGGCTGGGTGAATGACATTTCTAGCTGGAAGGTCATGATCTGTTGCGGATGTAAAAGTAGCAGGTAGGCTGGTTGGGTGACATGGGGGCAAAATTTGCGTGTGGGAACTGGACTTTGTGTTAGTTTCGTGGTGTGATTTGTCGATTTTAGGATGTTTACGAAGGGTGATTGGGTTTATTTGGTTGTGATGACACGGGTGTGTGTCAGGAGTACGTGTTGCGGACAATGTATGGGTGAATCGGTCAGGTGGTGTACTTAGTCGACCTGATTTAGTGCGGATGGCCCCGCGTAATGGTGTTTCAGTGCTCGTGGTAGACAATGGTGACGGGGATGTAGGTTTAGGATTGGGAGTGGAAGGGGAAGAGATAGAGATTTTTGAGTAGAGGTAGGAGAGTGTGTTGGTGTTGGGGATAGAGTTTTTTTTTGTATGGTAGAAGGAAATGGAGATGATGTTGGGGGAGCTAGACGAGTTGGTGTTGGCATTGGAAGGGGTATGGAAAACGAATTTGAGGGTTGAGAGGGGGAATAGGGAGTCAGGGTAGGGGGGGAAAGTGAGTTTCGCGGAGTGGTAGGAGAAGACATTGTTTTAGGAAAGTGAGGCTGAGGTGTTGGGGAGGGTATTCTAGTGGGGACGTTGGCTGTAGGGGGGGAGGTTTTCTTTTTGCAGGTGGCGGTGCTTTAGCCTTGAGGTGAAAAGGCTGTGGAAGGTGATGTCTAGGGGAGGAAGATGGTGATCTTGAAGTGGAGCGTGGAGGGGCAGAGGAGGAGGTTGACTTGGGGGGTGAGGTGAGTGGTGACGTCATTGGGCGGCGTTTCTTTGTAGGTGGGGACGAGCTTGGGAGGACTGTGGAGAATGATGAGGTTGAGGAGAGGGGGATTTACGGTTTGGTGGAGTATTTTTGGACCTGTAAGGTGTGGGAATTACGGTTCTTCGCAACTTCCAACAAGGTCTTAGTTAATAGTGGGAAGTTGTGGGTTGTGGGGCATGAGTTGGAGGGGGTTTAGGGTTGGTGGCATCTGACGTTGGTGGGCTTGGCGTGATGTTATGAGAAGCGGGAATCAGGGGTGGCGTTCTTGGAGGATGTTCGATTATTTGTTGTGTTGTTTGAGAGGCAAATTTTGGAATCGTGGAGGGCAATGGGGGTATAGAGACTAACGGGAGTTTTGGAGAACCCGTGTCGTCCTTAGCGCTGGGCAGGGTGGGGGTTCAGGAGTCTGGTTTGTTTCTGCTGGAGGCGGTAGTGAGGTATCATGATGAAGGGGTGAATATTTCCTCACAAATCTGTTTCGGTAGGTTCTGAACTCCCTGTGGTAATTAACGATGACTTGGAAGGGGTTGGGTATTTTTTCGATTAAATATGGGCCCACATATCGTGGGCCTAGTTTGAAGATGACAGGTAACTTGGCGACCATGACGGTGTCGCCAATAGCAAAGGGATTTTGGGGGGGGGGTGGCATCGGTTTTGACGTCTTGGCAGGTTTGTGCAGTGTGGAGGGTATTTTTCAATTGTTGGAGGGGGTCTATGGTATGTTGGGTGGTCGCGGGAGTTGCAAGATGGCAGAATGGTAGCAGTAATGGCGCCACTCCGTATACGCGTTTGTGTGGAGATATTCCGTTTTCTCGGGAGCAAGAGTTTAAGACCCACTTGATCATTTTCACTTGGCCGGGCCAGTCAGTTGTTTTTAACTCGATCATTTTTGTTCTTAGCTGGTTGTTAATAGATCTGTGGCTCCGTTCGCAGATGGCGTTCCCTTGTGGCCAATAAGCTGAAGAGTGTTTCACCTTGATTCCACATTTGGAGGTGAATGCCTCCCATATTTGTCCTGTGAATTCTGTGGCGTTATCAGATAATAGTGCTAACAGCAGCCCGAAAACAGGACAAATTTCGGTGGCTAATAACTCGGCCACTGTTATTGATGAATGGTCTTTGCTTGGGCAGGCGATCAAGACCTTCGAGTACACGTCCACGAAAGTAACGATAAAACGTTTTCCGTGGCCGGGTGGAAAAGGTCCCATGACGTCTAACGAAAGTACTTGCCAAGGTTTATGGGCAGAGATGGTTCCGGCTGGCCCTTGGGTCTTCCATCTATCCTTTCCCATTGCACAGGATTTGCAGGGTTCTGTTACTCTTTTGGCAATTGCTGGAGGGTGAACCGTCCAATATTGATTCTGGAACACCTGGAGCATCTTCTTTTGTCCTAAGTGAATACCATTTCCCTCATGGATGGAGATCATGTATTCTTGGGCAATGGCGGGTTCCACAATAATATGTCCGGACTCGATGGTTAATTGGTCTCCCCATCGACAAATATGTTGGAATATGTGACGAGGGATCCACTTTGGGTTTATTTTCTTATCCCAGGGTTGTAACCGGGTGGGTTCTGGTGGTGAGGAACCTTCCGTCTCTGCAGAGGAGTCATGGTTGGTGGGTTGGAGTGCGGCTAGGTTGGTGAGTGGTTGTTCTGGGACAGGTAAACGGGACAAAGCGTCTGCGTTTGTATGGAGCTTTCCCGGCCGATAATGTATATCAAAATCATACTCCTCTAGGGTTTCTGTCCAGCGTACCAATAGGGCAGAGCTGGTCTCGCATCGCCTAAGCCACTGCAGTGACTTGTGATCTGTGATCACGTCTAATTTAGCCCCTAACACAAAAGATCGAAAGTGGTTAAGGGCCCAGATGACACCTAAACATTCGCGCTTGGTGGCTGTGTAGTTTTGTTGCGCAGCATTCAAGGTCAAACTGGCGTATGCGATGACGTGATCCTTTCCGTCTTGTACTTGAGCTAGCACTGCGCCAATGGCGTACAAAGAAACATCGGTATATAATCGGAAAGGTTGTTGGTAGTCTGGAAAAGCTACGGTAGGGGCTTGTACTAACTTATCCTTCAAGGTCTCGAAGGCTAAGTTTCGTTCGGCTGTCCAGTTAAATTCGGTGTCCTTATGGGTTAATTGATGGAGAGGATGAGCAATTTCGGCGAATATTTGGAACAAATCTTCGGTAGTAGGTGGCTAATCCTAGAATTGATCTCATGCCTTTCAGTGTGGTGGGTGGCTGTTGGTTAGCGATAGCCGAGAGTTTCCTAGGGTCAGGGGAGATGCCTTGTGCTGAAATGACATGTCCTATGAATCCTATGGTGTTCTTAGCAATTTCGTACTTAGAAGGTTTCAATTTAAGCCCGGCGTCTCTGATGCGTTGTAATACCTGACGAAGCCTTTGGAGGTGTTCGGGCCAGGTTTTAGAATAGACGATGACATCGTCGAGGTAGGCCAGACAGGTCTCCCAAGTAAGTCCCTTGAGTACGGACTCCATTAACTGGGAGAAACTGGCGGGACCATTTCATAATCCGAAAGGCAACACGTTAAGTTCGTAGAGATGTTCTCCAATGGTTGAAAATGCTGTCTTCTGTTGGTGTTCGGCTGTGATGGGAACTTGCCAATATCCGGCTTGTAAGTCTAGCGTGGTAAACCATTTGGAGCTGTGTAGAGAGTCGAGGGAATCGTCGATCCTAGGCAATGGTGTTGCATCCTTGATTGTTACGTCATTGAGTCATCGATAGTCCATGCAAAACCTGGTGGAGCCCTCTTTCTTTTTCACTAGAACGACTGGGGATGACCACTGACTGACGGAGGGGGTGGCGATACCGGCATCCAGCATTTCTTGGTCTTGTTGTTCTTCGTCCTTTCTTTGGACAGGATTTTTTCGGCGGGAAGGCTGGCAAAGGGGGGGTCCTGTGGTGTGAATGGAGTTCTCTTCTATGGTGGTCTTGCCAATTTCGGTCGAGGTTTGGGCGAATACATCGTGGAATTCTAGTAGGAGTTATCTCATCTGTTGCTGTTGGTTTTTAGTCAACGTTTCGGGGATGTTTGGTAATATTGGGGAGTGGTTAGTTTCTTCTGGCTTCGGGGCGATATCATCGAACGTTTCGAGGTCGCCTATGATGAGACCTCGAGGTAAGGTTAGTTTTTTGTCCGACATGTTGGCAATGAGGATGGCATTGTTTCGGGAGGACAGGATGGCAGGCTGGATCCTACACCGGTCGGGCCCATCGGAAATACTGGCAGGTGTTAATATCATGATGGGCTGTGGCATGGGCCGGATTCTAACCCATTTTTGGTGTTGAGGGGGAATCTCGGTTTTTTCTTGGGTCATGGCGGGACTGATTATGGTGGGTGGCGGCAAAGACTGAAACTTTTTTGTCTTGCAGGATACTTTACTGGGTTGGCAAGTAGGGGGAGGATGGGTTTTTTTTTGTATTCAGTAGTGGATGGTGGGTGACATTGGGGAAAAACAAAATTGTCCTGTCTTTTGTTTATCGTAATCATTGGCTTCAGTAGCAATGGAAAAGTTAGAGAAAGAGTCATGAAGATCATTGGGGGTTTCAGTAGCAATGTTCACTATGTGTGAAGGTACATGTGAGTCAGAAAATTGAAGAGACAGAGCTTCAGTAGCATTATTGTAACTGGATCCTTTACTTGGCATACGGTCGGATTCGTCTGGTCGTTTTTCATTCTGTTCGTGACGAGGAGAGACATTGGAGCGGTCGTATGTGGGTGAGGGCTTTATGCGACTGGGGTGATGGCAAGTTGGGGTAGTGAACGCAGGCTTGGAGCTCGTGCAAGCTTGGCCGTTTACTTCTTTCTTCTGTTGCTTATTCGGGCCTGGGTAATTCATTTTTTTTTTTTTTAGAGAGGGTTTGGGGGGTGTTGTTTTTTTTAAATGGATCAGTCGTTGCCCGCAGTCCACTTGGGCTTGGAGTTTCTGTAACAGATCCAATCCCAAATAGCCGTCATAGTGTCTGCATTCCGAATGGAAAACCACAAAAGAATGGTAACAGTTCGCATGCTCGAAACGAGTGGTTACATGGATGGGGAGGGTTTCTCCTCTGATGTTGAAGAGGGGTATCACCTGCACTAATTAGGCTCGTGGTGGTAGGTTGAAGGTTGCCAAATCTTTTGTTGTGCTTTACATAGTATGAATTAAACAAACAGGATCGAACAGCGCCAGTGTCGATCAGTAAGCGTACTGGAATGCCCTTTATCTTGGTTAGATGATATATGGAAGGTGGGCGCTCGCTTTTCGACTCCCCCGCCGAAGCCATGGTGGGCGGGGGAGAACTTAAAAATCTGGGGATTCTGTCTCTTCCTCGTCCTCTACTAGGTCGAGGTGATCTTCCTCCGGGTATATCTGAAGGACGTCCTCTGCTTCCGTGGCTTCATTTATCTCCTCCTCGGGCAGTTCTTCTTCATTCGCGGAGATTCTAGGTTGGGTGGCTCTGTTAGATTTGGCAGTGTCACGGATAAAATGGAGAGGGCACCGGGAATTACAGGCAGAAAAAATCATATGGGTTGATTATAACTAGAGGGTGTGGTTTACCTGGGCGCTGATGTTGATTGCGGGGGTACACTCTCTTCAGTTGTTGGGTTTTGAAAGCTGGCCTGCTAGGTTGGTAGTACCTGGGACGATGGTGGATGGTTGTTGGTGGAGCAGTTTGTCTGTTGTACTGGGCTTGTTCGCCAGCTCAGTGGGGTAATTGCGGGTGCGTTGTGAACCTTTTGATAGCTGCTATAATAGGTTTCTTGGGTTGGGAGGCTAATATTCTCCGTATTGTCACGATATCCCGCTGGAAACCTACGGGATCGTGCACGGCGAAATATTCTTGTACTGCAGAGGGCAGTACTTGCACTAAATGCACTAGAATGTGCTGTTCTTGCATATTCCGATTCAACGTAGGGAATGCGGCCCTGACTTCTTGGTTTATATTCGTGATGGTTGCATCAAGGTCACCTTCATATTTAATGTCCTTGATTTTATTTTGGGCTACGAACACACCCAGCGAAGGCTTAATTGCCTCAATCACCATGGGCTTAAATTCATCCCAGGTGAGTGCAGGCTTTACTTGGGGGGCTACAAGGGAAACGGCTTTTCCCAAGTGCGTAAGAAGGACGGCTATTTTCTCGCGGTCCGTGGTATAAGCTAAGTCTAGCACTCGTTTCACTATGTCCATGTACACTTCTATTTCATAGGTCTCTCCATCGTATTTGGGGATGGGGATGTGGGAGCGTGAAGCGGCCATATTTATATTAGTAACTTTATCTCTGTTTCTTTCCAAATATGTTCAATATATTGAATTCTTCCGTCCGAATAGAGAACCACCGCTAGCCACCAATGTTATGCCCTGATTTTATGCAGAATTAACAATGGATACAGGAGAGTTCTACTCTACTGGGACTTCCAAGTTCATATATAGGTTCATATAAATCTTTATTTTATTAATTTCACCACAACACCAAACACTCCCAATGAAATTAATTAAAGTATATATGATCCACCGAGATTCGAACCTGGGTTATCACACACAGATTTTTGCCACCTTAACCATTACACCACCAGGACAGAGGATAAGTATATTGCAAAATATGATTTAATAATAGAGCTTTATTTCTCCTTCACTATATATGGGAAATAATCTGGAAACATGGAACACGAATCACTAACAGTGAACAGTACTTAAGCTTATCACTAATTCCTAGCACAGTCGCGGAGCTAGATGAGGAGCAGGTATTCTGTCCAACTTCACTTTTAATCGAGAAAGCTTTAACACTGGGAGGTTATTGAGAGAGAAGTATTTCTAAGGAGTGGTGGTGTACACAATCACTTTCCTCAGGAATGTCAGTGCGGGTCAAGTTCAAGGTCAACTGTCCCTAGTAGGTAGGTAGCCGTATTGCATAGAAAACGTTGAGTCGATGAGGGACTCTGAAATATTTTCAAATAATCTTGCATAATCTTGCGGACACTGTTTGGTAGATTATTGTTCTTCGGGATCACTCTCAATATATATCAATCGGTTAACCCGATTATTAATTACTTGTAGAGGATTTCAACTGTTTAAGGCACTTTTGGAAAGCACTGTTTATTTCTAATTTGGGTTTTAGTCAGTCGCTGATTCACTCGCACGGATTTCACTTTTATAGTTAGATTCATGATATTCGCTACGCTACTCGGAACTAATTCTTCATACTCCGATTATTTGGACTTAGAGAATTATCACTTTTAGGGTACTTTACCTCTATTTATTTCTCGCTCACTCGGCACTTTTGGAAAGAACTTCTGGTCACTTTCTCTTCTCTGGAGAAAATATCTCGGCGTGGTTTCTCTGGTGATCCCTGAACCCTGGTCAATACTTAAGTTGGCTAATTCTGATCTGCTTCGTGGGACTTTTAGGTGGGCCGGCTGTGTGGAGTTGTTACAGATGGTTGACTGGGCTTGAATCTTAACTTAACTTAGCGGAACTCAGTTAAAAAAACTTCTTTTCTCTCTACTCGATTATTTGGACTTAGAGGAATTTCAGCACTTTTAGAGAGACTTTTGAGGAGACCTAGCTATTTTATTTCTGCTCCAGACCACCTCGGCGAACCTACTGACACAAATCTCACTTCCTCCCCTCTCTCACTCGCTACATACTCAATTATGTCTACCGGTAATTACTCTTTTTGCACTCGCGTTGCACGGTTATTGCAAGAAAATATCCATCATACAAGGATCGTTTATGGTGTCATTCAAAAGCTCTGTATGCCCTTTCAGGGATAGGTACTTGTTGTTACGTTCTGGTCTTTTAGGCATGAAAATGATCACGTAAACAGCCCTATTTTGGCTAAAAACACCCCGCTGTGCGGTACATATAATAAACCGCATAGGCCGCTCGTAAGGTGTTAAGTATGGCTCCGTAACATATAGTAACCGTCGGGCGGATTACAGTTAGGCACCATACCGAACAAGCGCGAGTATTTCAGAGGTAGGAGAAACTACTCGACTGTCCTGATCAGTATATCAACCGTTGATGAAGTCCTGTTAAGGTACTCTCGGGCTAGGATCTTAAATATCGAGTCTTATGTGGTCGATATTGGACGAACGCAGTAAGTTTAGTTCAAGTGTCCTTACTGTCTGTCCTGATCTTTATGAGAGGTTCGGAGAACCCGTGGCGGTGTTTAAACCTCTGAGTTACACGGTCGTGTGGGATGCCACAGACTCAGTGCACCAAGGACTTGTATCTGCAGAGTGCCCGTGAGGGTATCTCACCAAGCCCTGTCTCTAACACAGCGGTCTCAGAGGCTTGAGACTACCTGTGCAGAGTGGTAGTGTCCACTTCCAATAGTAAAGAATGGAGAGGTCGGCAGGCCGGAGTCTCTCAACTCTTCACTAGTGAAAACGTAACCTTGCTATGGAGCCAATGTCACATCGGCATGCCGAACGACGACAAAGTTCCTCGACAAGGACACTTTCGTACAAGTGTTCACTTAGACTCAGTAAAAACAAAGAGGTCGGCAGGACGGAGTCTCTCCACTTTTACTAAGAGAAGTGAAGCCTGATAATAGAGACAATGTTCACGCTGGCATGCCAGACATCAACAGAGTTCCTCTATCAGGACACTTGTTCCTTCCCACTCTAGAGAATATTGAGGATGGCAGCCCGTACACCTCAACTTCTTTTAGAGATGGTGCTGGTGTGGGCTTTCCTTAGTGAGATTGACAAGCAGGAGCGGCAGGCCGGTATCCTCCTTTCCAACCTCAGAATCAAGAAGAGAGAGCGGCAGGCCGGTAACTCTCTTCCTAACCCTTTAGGAAAGTTGTTCCTATCTCAGTAGCTGTGTATCTCACTGGCATGCCAGATGAGGACAGAGTTCCTGGGACAGGCCACAGTTATCGGTAACTTGTAGTCTAAGAAGAAAGTTTCCGGCAGGCCGTACGCTTTCCCACTAGACTAGCTAGGAACCGCCTAAGTAGGGTCTCTATGTTAGCTGGGCAGGCCTCTGGCTAACAAAGATCCCTAGTATAGGGTTTTTACTCACAGACAGTGTATTTGAGCTTTCGGCAGGCCGTCAGTCCAGCTGAATGGAGGGTAATCTTAAGACTTCATAAGGTGGCATGCCAGAACTTTTGAAGCCTCAAAATTGCTTGACTTTCCTCGGAAATCCTGAACTGATATTGCGGATTACTGAATGCACTCCCCCGGTACGTCTAGGATGGTAAGGGCATGTGAAGGCATCCTAGATGGGGTCCTTGAGCCCTTCTTGTTCTGCTGGTCAAGGTCTCCTTCAATACAATGATATTACGCGGTGATGGGGTGATGAGTAAGGTCAATAATAGCTCCTAGAGTAGGGTACTTTATCAAGGGTTAATTATAAATTCATAGGGGGTCTATAAAAACTCAATAGAACTCTGGAAAACAATAATAGTGAGTAAAGGGAATGAATTCTGAAATTCGGACTCTAGGGGAGGATTGGTGGTGTAGGGTGCATTGAAGGTGTATCGTGCGCACCGGACAAGTGAGGGCTATGATGCGTGTGAGACAGCGTTTACCCTTCTCTCTCCTTCTCGTCGCGGTGGCTGGTGGATTTTACTACGGATCTTTGTTGGTAGTAATTTTGGGTATAAGAATATATAAATCTCCCCTTGCATTGCGTTGTCTAAGGGAGTGTGTACGTATACAACCTTCCTGGTTCGGGTTGGCAGGCCTGGGTTTACACACGGGTATTTAAACGTATGGAGCGCCCTCTCTCGGGGCACGGGCGCGGAAAACCTCCCGCGTTGTTTGTACGTGGAGACAATTAGGTACAGGGTATTCTTATTTAGAAGGAAGCATGTGTGGGTTGTGTAACTAGCAAAACTAGTTGAAGAGTGTCAAAAAAAGGCATATGTATATATGTGTGGGAAAACAGTGTCCCAAGATCTATTGAGGTATATGTTCACATCTTATTGCATAACATAGGGTTTCATACATTCATATAATTGTTTGAGCTGGCAGTGCTTTCTTCGGTAGCGAAGATACGCGTTTGTCTTAACTTCTACTTCTCTATTCTCCCCGAGCTATATGGTGAGGTGGGGAGAAAAGGAAAACACAAGAATATATGGATCATTGATTTTCTTCGATGGTGAAGACAAGTTTGTTTATTCTTATTTTGCATATATACAGTATAGTATAATAATGTACAGGGGTCAGGAGGAACAATGGTAATACATAATTATGGAAAAAGAAGGTACATATAGTGGATAGGAGAGGAGCAACAGGTCGCTTAAGAAGTGGACGCTGAACCTCATCTTTCTCTTTGGGGTGGTAGTGGGAGCAAGCGTCCGATTCGGTGTGATAGGGCGTTCCTGCTCCGGGGCGACCTCTCGTGCCCTGTCCGGGGTGACCCGGGATACTCCTGAACCTCGTTGTTTCGCTGTCACTCTCGCCTTCCTCTGTTTCCTTGGTGGTCTCTTGGGCTCCTCCTCCTCCGGGGAATCCTCCTTTACCGTTCTTTTTTTAGGTATTTTACTTCCGTCTTTCCCTTGGAAGGCCCGTCCTCGGGCCACAGGTGCAAACGTTAGTAGGTTTCCCTGGGAGTGTATTAAGGGTAGTCGGTGGATGTGTGTCCACCACAGCAGCGATCTTTCGTCGGCAGTCTTCGTGGGGTCCACCAGGACAGCAATGTGGGCTTTGGTGTTAGGTTCCAACGATGCCGTGAAGGCTTCATGTATGTGCCGTATTCTTCTGAAATTTACGGCGTCGTTGGACCATTTTACTCTCTTAATGAATGGAGTAAACGGCATGGTTATGGTGGTAGTAGACAGGAACTCGGCAGGGGGTGCGTAGGTGGTGGTGATGGCTGGGTGAATGACATTTCTAGCTGGAAGGTCATGACCTGTTGCGGATGTACAAGTAGCAGGTAGGCTGGTTGGGTTGTGATGACACGGGTGTGTGTCAGGAGTAGGTGTTGCGGACAATGTATGGGTGAATCGGTCAGGTGGTTTACTTAGTCGACCTGATTTAGTGCGGATGGCCCCGCGTAATGGTGTTTCAGTGCTCGTGGTAGACGATGGTGACGGGGATGTAGGTTTAGGATTGGGAGTGGAAGGGGAAGAGATAGAGATTTTTGAGTAGAGGTAGGAGAGTGTGTTGGTGTTGGGGATAGAGGTGTTTTTTGTATGGTAGAAGGAAATGGAGATGATGTTGGGGGAGCTAGATGAGTTGGTGTTGGCATTGGAAGGGGTATGGAAAACGAATTTGAGGGTTGAGAGGGAGAATAGGGAGTCAGGGTAGGGGGGGAAAGTGAGTTTCGCGGGGTGGTAGGAGAAGACATTGTTTTAGGAAAGTGAGGCTGAGGTGCTGGGGAGGGTATTCTAGGTGGGGACGTTGGCTGTAGGAGGGGAGGTTTTATTTTTGCAGGTGGCGGTGCTTTAGCCTTGAGGTGTAAAGGCTGTGGAAGGTGATGTCTAGGGGAGGAAGATGGTGATCTTGAAGTGGAGCGTGGAGGGGCAGAGGAGGAGGTTGACTTGGGGGGTGAAGTGAGTGGTGACGTCATTGGGTGGCGTTTCTTTGTAGGTGGGGACGAGCTTGGGAGGACTGTGGAGAATGATGAGGTTGAGGAGAGGGCGATTTACGGTTCGGTGGAGTATTTTTGGACCTGAAAGGTGTGGGAATTACGGTTCTTCGCAACTTCCAACGAGGTCTTAGTTAATAGTGGGAAGTTGTGGGTTGTGGGGCATGAGTTGGAGGGGGTTTAGGGTTGGTGGCATCTGACGTTGGTGGGCTTGGGGTGATGTTATAAGAAGCGGGAATCAGGGGTGGCGTTCTTGGAATATGTTGGATTATTTGTTGTGTTGTTTGAGAGGCAAATTTTGGAATCGTGGGGGGGCAATGGGGGTATAGAGACTTATGAGAGTTTTGGAGAACCCGTGTCGTCCTTAGCATTGGGCAGGGTGGTGGTTGATGGGGGTTCAAGAATATAGTTTGTTTCTGCTGGCGGCGGTAGTGAGGTATCACGATGAAGGGGTGAATATTTCCTCACGAATCAGTTTCGGTAGGTTCTGAACTCCCCGTGGTAATTAATGATGACTTGGAAGGGGTTGGGTATTTTTTCTCGATTGAATATGGGCCCACATATCGTGGGCCTAGTTTGTTGATGACAGGTAACTTGGCGACCATGACGGTGTCGCCAATAGCAAAGGGATTTTGGGGGGTGGTGGCATCGGTTTTGACGTCTTGGCAGGTTTGTGCAGTGTGGAGGGTATTTTTCAATTGTTGGAGGGGGTTTATGGTATGTTGGGTGGTCGGGGAAGTTGCAAGATGGCGGAATAGTAGCAGTAATGGCGCCACTCCGTATACGCGTTCGTGTGGAGATATTCCGTTTTCTCGGGAGCAAGAGTTTAAGCCCCACTGGATCATTTTCACTTGGCCGGGCCAGTCAGTTGTTTTTAACTCGATCATTTTTGTTCTTAGCTGGTTGTTAATAGATCTGTGGCTCCGTTCGCAGATGGCGTTCCCTTGTGGCCAATAAGGTGAAGAGTGTTTCACCTTGATTCCACATTTGGAGGTGAATGCCTCCCATATTTGTCCTGTGAATTCTGGGGCGTTATCAGATAATAGTGCTAACGGCAGCCCGAAAACAGGACAAATTTCGGTGGCTAATAACTCGGCCACTGTTATTGATGAATGGTCTTTGCTTGGGCAGGCGATCAAGACCTTCGAGTACACGTCCACGAAAGTAACGATAAAACGTTTTCCGTGACCGGGTGGAAAAGGTCCCATGACGTCTAACGAAAGTACTTGCCAAGGTTTATGGGCAGAGATGGTTCCAGCTGGCCCTGGGGTCTTGCATCTATCCTTTCCCATTGCACAGGATTTGCAGGCTTCTGTTACTCTTTTGGCAATTGCTGAAGGGTTAACCGTCCAATATTGATTCTGGAACACCTGGAGCATCTTCTATTGTCCTAAGTGAATACCATTTCCCTCATGGATGGAGATCATGTATTCTTGGGCAATGGCGGGTTCCACAATAATATGTCCGGACTCGATGTTTAATTGGTGTCCCCATCGACAAATATGTTGGAATATGTGACGAGGGATCCACTTTGGTTTTATTTTCTTATCCCAGAGTTGTAACAGGGTGGGTTCTGGTGGTGAGGAACCTTCCGTCTGTGCAGAGGAGTCATGGTTGGTGGGTTGGAGTGCGGCTAGGTTGGTGAGTGGTTGTTCCCGGACAGGTAAACGGGACAAAGCGTCTGCGTTTGTATGGAGCTTTCCCGGCCGATAATGTATTTCAAAATCATACTCCTCTAGGGTTTCTGTCCTGCGTACCAATAGGGCAGAGCTGGTCTCGCATCGCCTAAGCCACTGCAGTGACTGGTGATCTGTGATCACGTCTAATTTAGCCCCTAACACAAAAGATCGAAAGTGGTTAAGGGCCCAGATGACACCTAAACATTCGTGCTTGGTGGCTGCGTAGTTTTGTTGCGCAGCATTCAAGGTTGAACTGGCGTATGCGATGACGTGATCCTTTCCGTCTTGTACTTGAGCTAGCACTGCGCCAATGGCGTACAAAGAAACATCGGTATATAATCGGAAAGGTTGTTGGTAGTCTGGAAAAGCTACGGTAGGGGCTTGTACTAACTTATCCTTCAGGGTCTCGAAGGCTAAGTTTCGTTCGGCTGTCCAGTTAAATTTGGTGTCCTTATGGGTTAATTGATGGAGAGGACGAGCAATTTCGGCGAATATTTGGAACAAATCTTCGGTAGTAGGTGGCTAATCCTAGAATTGATCTCATGCCTTTCAGTGTGGTGGGTGGCTGTTGGTTAGCGATAGCCGAGAGTTTCCTAGGGTCAGGGGAGATACCTTGTGCTGAAATGACATGTCCAAAGAATCCTACGGTGTTCTTAGCAATTTCGTACTTAGGTTTCAATTTAAGCCCGGCGTCTGTGATGCGTTGTAATCAGGTTTTAGAATAGACGATGACATCGTCGAGGTAGGCCAGACAGGTCTCCCAAGTAAGTCCCTTGAGTACGGACTCCATTAACTGGGAGAAAGTGGCGGGACCATTGCATAATCCGAAAGGCAACACGTTTAATTCGTAGAGATGTCCACTGGTTGAAAATGCTGTCTTCTGTTGCTTTTCGGTTGTGATGGGAACTTGCCAATATCCGGCTTGTAAGTCTAGCGTGGTAAGCCATTTGGAGCTGTGTAGAGAGTCGAGGGAATCGTCGATTCTAGGCAATGGTGTTGCATCCTTGTTTGTTACATCATTGAGTCGTCGATACTCCATGCAAAACCTGGTGGAGCCCTCTTTCTTTTTCACTAGAACGACTGGGGATGACCACTGACTGACGGAGGGGGTGGCGATACCGGCATCCAGCATTTCTTGGTCTTCTTGTTCTTCTTCCTTTCTTTGGACAGGATTTTTTCGGCGGGAAGGCTGGCGAAGGGTGGGTCCTGTGGTGTGAATGGAGTGCTCTTCTATGGTGGTCTTGCCAATTTCGGTCGAGGTTTGGGCGAATACATCGTGGAATTCTAGTAGGAGTTGTCTCATCTGTTGCTGTTGGTTTTTAGTCAACGTTTCGGGGATGTTTGGTAATATTGGGGAGTGGTTAGTTTCTTCTGGCTTCGGGGCGATATCATCGAACGTTTCGAGGTCGCCTATGATGAGGCCTCGAGGTAAGGTTAGTTTTTTGTCAGAGATGTTGGCAATGAGGATGGCATTGTTTCGGGAGGACAGGATGGCAGGCTGGATCCTACACCGGTCGGGCCCATCGGAAATACTGGCAGGTGTTAATATCATGATGGGCTGTGGCATGGGTCGGATTCTAAACCATTTTTGGTGTTGAGGGGGAATCTCGTTTTTTTCTTGGGTCATGGCGGGACTGATTATGGTGGGTGGCGGCAAAGACTGAAACTTTTTTGTCTTGCAGGATACTTTACTGGGTTGGCAAGTAAGGGGAGGATGGGTTTTTTTTTTTTATTCAGTAATGGATGGTGGGTGACATTGGGGAAAACAAAATTTGTCCTGTCTTTTGTTTATCGTAATCATTGGCTTCAGTAGCAATGGAAAAGTTAGAGAAAGAGTCATGAAGATCATTGGGGGTTTCAGTAGCAATGTTCACTATGTGTGAAGGTACATCTGAGTCAGAAAATTGAAGAGACAGAGCTTCAGTAGTATTATTGTAACTGGAACCTTTACTTGGCGTACGGTCGGATTCGTCTGGTCGTTTTTCATTCTGTTCGTGAAGAGGGGAGACATTGGAGCGGTCGTATGTAGGTGAGGGCTTTATGCGACTGGGGTGATGGCAAGTTGGGGTAGAGAACGCAGGCTAGGAGCTCGTGCAAGCTTGGCGGTTTAATTCTTTCTTCTGTTGCTTATTCGGGTCTGGGTAATTCATTTTTTTTTAAATGCATTAGTCGTTGCCCGCAGTCCACTTGGGCTTGGAGTTTCTGTAGCAGATCCAATCCCAAATAGCCGTCATAGTGTCTGCATTCCGAATGGAAAACCACAAAAGAATGGTAACAGTTCGCATGCTTGAAACGAGTGGTTACATGGGTGGGGAGGGTTTCTCCTCTGATGTTGAAGAGGGGTATCACCTGCACTAATTAGGCTCGTGGTGGTAGGTTGAAGGTTGCCAAATCTTTTGTTGTGCTTTACATAGTATGAATTAAACAAACAGGATCGAACAGCGCCAGTGTCGATCAGTAAGCGTACTGGAATGCCCTTTATCTTGGCTAGGTGATATATGGGAGGTGGGCGCTCGCTTTTCGACTCCCCCGCCAATGCCATGGTGGGCGGGGGAGAACTTAAAAATCTGGGGATTCTGTCTCTTCCTCGTCCTCTACTAGGTCGAGGTGATCTTCCTCCGGGTATATCTGAAGGACGTCCTCTGCTTCCGTGGCTTCATTTATCTCCTCCTCGGGCAGTTCTTCTTCATTCGCGGAGATTCTAGGTTGGGTGGCTCTTTTAGATTTGGCAGTGTCACAGATAAAATGGAGAGGGCACCGGGAATTACAGGCCGAAAAATCATAGGGGTTGATTATAACTAGAGGGTGTGGTTTACCTGGGCGCTGATGTTGATTGCGGGGGTACACTCTCTTCAGTTGTTGGGTTTTGAAAGCTGGCCTGCTAGGTTGGTAGTACCTGGAATGATGGTGGATGGTTGTTGGTGGAGAAGTTTGTCTGTTGTACTGGCTTGTTCGCCAGCTCGGGGGGGTAATTGCGGGTGCGTTGTGAACCTTTTGATAGCTGCTATCATAGGTTTCTTGGGTTGGGAGGCTAATATTCTCCCTATTGTCACGA
The DNA here is from genome assembly GCA_032716605.1 of Paralithodes platypus. NCBI lineage: Eukaryota > Metazoa > Arthropoda > Malacostraca > Decapoda > Lithodidae > Paralithodes > Paralithodes platypus. The sequence goes on along the minus strand of CM064513.1, from coordinate 68,560,974 downwards.
TATCCCGCTGGAAACCTACGGGATCGTGCACGGCGAAATATTCTTGTACTGCAGAGGGCAGTACTTGCACTAAATGCACTAGAATGTGCTGTTCTTGCATATTCCGATTCAACGTAGGGAATGCGGCCCTGACTTGTTGGTTTATATTCGTGATGATTGCATCAAGGTCACCTTCATATTTAATGTCCTTGATTTTATTGTGGGCTACGAACACACCCAGCGAAGGCTTAATTGCCTCAATCACCATTGGCTTAAATTCATCCCAGGTGAGTGCAGGGTTTACTTGCGGGGCTACAAGGGAAACGGCTTTTCCCAAGTGCGTAAGAAGGACGGCTATTTTCTCGCGGTCCGTGGTATAAGCTAAGTCTAGCACTGGTTTCACTATGTCCATGTACACTTCTATTTCATAGGTCTCTCCATCATATTTGGGGATGGGGATGTGGGAGCGTAGAGCGGCCATATTTATATTAGTATCTTTATCTCTGTTTCTTTCCAAATATGTTCAATATATTGAATTCTTCCGCCGAATAGAGAACCACCGCTAGCCACCCATGTTTTGCCCTGATTTTATGCAGAATTAACAATGGATACAGGTGAGTTCTACTCTACTGGGACTTCCAAGTTCATATAAAGTTCATATAAATCTTTATCTTATTAATTTCACCACACCAAACACCCCCAATGAAATTAATTAAAGTATATATGATCCACCGGGATTCGAACCTGGGTTATCACACACAGATTTTTGCCACTTTAACCATTACACCACCAGGACAGAGGATAAGTATATTGAAAAATATGGTTTAATAATACAACTTTATTTCTCCTTCACTATACTGTATATGGGAAATAATCTGGAAACATGGAACACGAATCACTACCAGTGAACAGTACTTAAGCTTATCACTAATTCCTAGCACAGTCGCGGAGCTAGATGAGGAGCAGGTATTCTGTCCAACTTCACTTTTAATCGAGAAAGCTTTAACACTGGGAGGTTATTGAGAGAGAAGTATTTCTAAGGAGTGGTGGTGTACACTATCACTTTCCTCAGGAATGTCAGTGCGGGTCAAGTTCAAGGTCAACTGTCCCTAGTAGGTAGGTAGCCGTATCGCATAGAAAACGTTGAGTCGATGAGGGACTCTGAAATATTTTCAAATAATCTTGCGGACTTTGGTAGATTCGATGGCCTCTCAAAAATAGGTTAAAATTAAATAATTCGGAATCGAATCACTGTTTGATGGCTAATTATTGTTCTTCGGGATCACTCACACTGTAGGTATATATCAATCGCAGCTTCGTAACCCGATTATTAGTACTTGTAGAGGATTTCAACTGTTTAAGGCACTTTTGGAAAGACACTGTTTATTTCTGGAGAATTTTTTTTATTTTTAGTCAGAGTCGCTGAACCCTTCAAAATCAGCTTAAGTGTCGCTAATTCGGATTTTCACTTTTATAGGGTTAGATGTTCATGATATTCGCTACTCTCTACTCCGATTATTTGGACTTAGAGGAATTTATTTACTTTTAGGGTACTTTTGAGGGACTCTATTTATTTCTCGCTCACTCGGCACTTTTCTACTTCTGGTCACTTTCTCTTCTCTTGATATCTCGGTGTGGTATCTTCTCTGGTGATCCCTCCTGGTAATACTTAAAGAGGTGGTTGGCTCTCGTCTTCTGCTTCCCCGTGGGACGTCTAGGTGGGCCGGCTGTGTGGAGTAGTTACAGATGGGTTGATTGGGCTTGAGATCTTAAGTATGGCTCCGTAAATATAGTAGTAACCGTCGGGCGGATTACAGTTAGGCACCATACCGAACTAATGCGAGTATTTCAGAGGTAGGAGAAACTACTCGACTGTCCTGATCAGTATATCAACCGTTGATGAAGTCCTGTTAAGGTACTCTCGGGCTAGGATCTTAAATATCGAGTCTTATGTGGTCGATATCGGATGAACGCAGTAAGTTTAGTTCAAGTGTCCTTACTGTCTGTCCTGATCTTTATGAGAGGTTCGGAGGACCCGTGGCGGTGTTTAAACCTCTGAGTTACATGGTCGTGTGGGATGCCACAGACTCAGTGCACCAAGGACTTGTATCTGCAGAGTGCCCGTGAGGGAATCTCACCAAGCCCTGTCTCTAACACAGCGGTCTCAGAGGCTTGAGACTACCTGTTCAGAGTGGTAGTGTCCACTTCCAATAGTAAAGAATGGAGAGGTCGGCAGGCCGGAGTCTCTCAACTCTTCACTAGTGAAAATGTAACCTTGCTATGGAGCCAATGTCACGTCGGCATGCCGAACGACTACAAAGTTCCTCGACAAGGACACTTTCGTACAAGTGTTCACTTGGACTCAGTAAAAACAGAGAGGTCGGCAGGCCGGAGTCTCTCCACTTTTACTAAGAGAAGTGAAGCCTGATAATAGAGACAATGTTCACGCTGGCATGCCAGACATCAACAGAGTTCCTCTATCAGGACACTTGTTCCTTCCCACTCTAGAGAATATTGAGGATGGCAGCCCGTACACCTCAACTTCTTTTAGAGATGGTGCTGGTGTGGGCTTTCCTTAGTGAGATTGACAAGCAGGAGCGGCAGGCCGGTATCCTCCTTTCCAACCTCAGAATCAAGAAGAGAGAGCGGCAGGCCGGTAACTCTCTTCCTAACCCTTTAGGAAAGTTGTTCCTATCTCAGTAGCTGTGTATCTCACTGGCATGCCAGATGAGGACAGAGTTCCTGGGACAGGCCACAGTTATCGGTAACTTGTAGTCTAAGAAGAAAGTTTCCGGCAGGCAGTACGCTTTCCCACTAGACTAGCTAGGAACCGCCTAAGTAGGGTCTCTATGTTAGCTGGGCAGGCCTCTGGCTAACAAAGCTCCCTAGTATAGGGTTTTTACTCACAGACAGTGTATTTGAGCTTTCGGCAGGCCGTCAGTCCAACTGAATGGAGGGTAATCTTAAGACTTCATAAGGTGGCATGCCAGAACTTTTGAAGCCTCAAAATTGCTTGACTTTCCTCTCGGAAATCCTAAACTGGTATTGCGGATTACTGAGTGCACTCCCCCGGTACGTCTAGGATGGTAAGGGCATGTGGAGGCATCCTAGATGGGGTCCTTGAGCCCTTCTTGTTCTGCTGGTTAAGGTCTCCTTCAATACAATGATATTACGCGGTGATGGGGTGATGAGTAAGGTCAATCATAGCTCCTAGAGTAGGGTACTTTATCAAGGGTTAATTATAAATTCATAGGGGGTCTATATAAACTCAATAGAACTCTGGAAAACAATAATAGTGAGTAAAGGGAATGAATTCTGAAATTCGGACTCTAGGGGAGGATTGGTGGTGTCGTGTGCATTGAAGGTGTATCGTGCGCACCGGACAAGTGAGGGCTATGATGCGTGCGAGACAGCGTTTACCCTTCTCTCTCCTTCACGTCGCGGTGGCTGGTGGATTTTACTACGAATCTTTGTTGGTAGTAATTTTAGGTATAAGAATATATAAATCTCCCCTTGCAATGCGTTGTCTTCCTGGTTCGGGTTGGCAGGCCTGGGTTTACACACGGGTATTTAAACGTATGGAGTGCCCTCTCTCGGGGCACGGGCGCGGAAAACCTCCTGCGTTGTTTGTACGTGGAGACAATTAGGTACAGGGTATTCTTATTTAGAAGGAAGCATGTGTGGGTTGTGTAACTAGCAAAACTAGTTGAAGAGTGTCAAAAAAAGGCATGTGTATATATGTGTGTGAAAACAGTGTCCCAAGATCTATTGAGGTATATGTTCACATCTTATTGCATAACATAGGGTTTCATACATTCATATAATTGTTTGAGCTGGCAGTGCTTTCTTCGGTAGCGAAGATACGTGTTTGTCTTAACTTCTACTTCTCTATTCTCCCCGAGCTATATGGTGAGGTGGGGAGAAAAGGAAAACACAAGAATATATGGATCATTGATTTTCTTCGATGGTGAAGACAAGTTTGTTTATTCTTATTTTGCATATATACAGTATAGTATAATAATGTACAGGGGTCAGGAGGAACAATGGTAATACATAATTATGGAAAAAGAAGGTACATATAGTGGATAGGAGAGGAGCAACAGGTCGCTTAGAAGTGGACGCTGAACCTCATCTTTATCTTTGGGGTGGTAGTGGGAGCAAGCTTCCGATCCGGTGTGATGGGGCGTTCCTGCTCCGGGGCGACCTCTCGTGCCCTGTCCGGGGTGACCCGGGATACTCCTGCGCCTCGTTGGTTCGCTGTCACTCTCGCCTTCCTCTGTTTCCTTGGTGGTCTCTTGGGCTCCTCCTCCTCCGGGGAATCCTCCTCTACCGTTCTTTTTCGAGGTATTTTTTATATATATATATATATATATATATATATATATATATATGTATATATACAGTATATATACTGTATATTTTACTGATGTGTAGAAAACATTGTACAGTATTCCGAAACTATTATATATAATGCTTATATCAAAGGTGAGGAAAGAAAGGAGAACAAAATGAGGTATAATTTAATACTAAAAGGATTACAGTATATCCATCTTAGAAAGGAGAGTGAGAGGAAGTCAAACAAAGCACAGTTTATACTAAGTGACCATTTTTGTTAGAATAACACAAATGTAGCGAGATGTGGCGTTAGCATATAATGAAGTGAGAGAACACCCAAAAGCATTTTGTAATATATTTCAAATGGAATAAAAAAGAGAAGGAGTATATACGTATTATTATACACGAGGGAGGGGAAGGGAGGCAGGTATACAGTACCTTTTAGGCAAAACATGCGGAATCGGTTACCTTGACACCCTCACCTTTGGGATGTCATTATATATATTTATGTTACTTTCATCCATACTCTGTACATGAATGCTACAGATTTTCAAAAATTAATTTATAGTTTGGTTATGAAATCAAATAAGACACTAACTCTTGATTAGGAAAGATTCTGAACCAATCAGACCTAAAACCTAATTTCTCCATTTTTATCTACGTCTTGAACTCCTATAGGACTATCCTTTACACTTCAAAAATACAAAAAACAAACCTTCATCTTCTCTCAGTATTCTGGTGTCTCTTTCTCTTCTGCTCTCTCTTGGAAGGACCATATTACCAGTCTTGCTAAGGTGGCCTCCCAGAAGCTGGGAGTGCTTAACCGTCTCAAGGGGTTATTTACCCCTGCACAGCTTCTGGCTCTGTACAGGGGCAAAGTGCGTCCTTATATTGAGCATTGTTCACATGTGTGGGGAGGATCCTCTCACACAGCACTTCTAGATAAAGTAGAGAGGAAATCCTTTCGTATCATTAACTCTCGTCCACTCACCGACTCCCTGCAATATCTCTCTCCTCGCCATAATGTTGCATCTCTTTCGTTATTCTATCGCTACTACAATAATCATTGTTCCTCAGAGCTCTCTCAGTGTATACCACCTTCTCTACGTAGGGTACGTAGTACCTGTCTTGCAACACAATCCCACCCCTACTCTGTGGAACTTTCGAACTCAAGAGTGAAACGATACTCTCAATCTTTCCCTCATCCTATGACTTAAATTGCTTCAAACTCCGTGTGTCAAGGCATTTTGGATCGAATGTTCCTTGATTTTGGCCCTGTCACTCCTTCAACTCTGGGGGAGGCACTCGTCACAGGCAGTTTTGCCTTTTGTCTCCCTCATCAACATAGAAAAAACTAACAAATAACGTATGATTTGTTAACATATTGTGTGATATTGGGTTAACAATGAGATCATATATTGTATAAGAACTAAAGTATGATGATACTAATAAAGGACTTTACAATTATTAACTCATAATATTTGATACCTATCAAATTGCCTAAATTATTATAGGTTAGATCTACTGTAAGATTAGGTAAGGTATATTATATAATACATGATACGAAAGGATACTGGGTTCATTAATGTTATTGTCAGACATGTAATAGATTTTACACAGATTGCACTACAAATTTGGGTCTTCTATATCTATATATATTGGCTGGTCCTATCCAGAGTGAGGTATCGCATTCTCTACCCAACCTTAGCCGTTTCTGTCTTTCACTTTTACTGTCCTACTTTTCCTTCTGGGGGAGGGGGCTAGTTATCCTCCCATTGTAAAATTCACCTACTAAACGAGACAGAGCAAGGGGCGAGGGAACGCGAAAGTGATCCTGGACCCTATGAATTGGAACTGTAAATGTTGATTCTCTTCGGTCACTGTCTCGAGTCAGTCCCCCCCAGCTATGGGGCATGTGTCTGAGTATATACATATACAGTATATACAGATCCCCCTAAAAAAGAAAGACTATTATATATAAGTCGTCAAACATTTATTGCTACATCATATTATTCCTCTTGACCTCACGAAGTATAAATATGAGTCGCACATCTACACACTCGCACAAAATCACACATCCCCCCCTCCCCCGTCCTCTCTCTCTCTCTCTCTCTCTCTCTCTCTCTCTCTCTCTCTCTCTCTCTCTCTCTCTCTCTCTCTCTCTCTCTCTCTCTCTCTCTCTCTCTCTCTCTCTCTCTCTCTCTCTCTTGCAATTTGGTGCTCATTCAAAGAGCAGTTATGGATCACAAGTGCCATAGCTTCAGCAATTACAAAGAGAAAGGTTGCATGCAGAAAGGCCAAAAGAAGTGAAGACCAAAGATATTTAGATTTCTTCAAAAATATGTGTAGGAGAGTGACTCTCTTATTAAGCAAGAAAAGCGGAATGAAGAACTCAGGGCTGCAGCCCTCTGCAAAGAGAGTCCTAAAAAGTTCTTCAGCTATGTGAACAGCAAGAAGCCATTCAAATGTAGCATTGGACCTCTAAAGGATCCAGCAGGCCAGCTACAAACCTCTGACACTGATATAGTTAAATCCCTAAACAACTATTTTGCCTCGGGAAAATACCAGTAATGTGCTAAACTAGTCCAGGATTAGTGCATGAGGGTTAAGTTCTTAGCAGAATTAGTTGTACCCCAGAGGAGGTAACAACATTAATAGATAAGTTAAATAGGTTCAAGTCATCTGGCCCAGATAGCTTTCTTCCCGAATTGTACGAGAAGTGTGAGATGGATGATGGATGATGGATGGATTTCTTGGCAGAAATCTTCAATAAATCACAAGAAAATGGAGAGGTCCCTGAAGACTGGAAACTGGCCAATGTTACCCCAATCTTTAAGAATGGAGATGATGAGTGTCTCAAGAATTATCAGCCAATTATTATAGCTTGACTGCTATCACAGTAAAACTCTAAAAAGGGATACTAGTAGACAAGATAGTTGACTACCTAGAAATCCACAATTTAATTAGATTCCCCACATGGATTCAGGCGACACCGATCATGTCGTACAAATTTGCTGGAATTTGTCCACAAAATGCTGAGTGAGTATGACAAAAGTAGAGCATTAGACATCCTTTACTTAGAATATCAAAAAGTGTTTGATAAAGTGCCTCATTGCAGGCTAATGTCATAAGTGAGTGCACTAGGTTTCAATTCAGAGGTCACAAATTGGATATAAAGCTAGATAACAGGTATACAACAATGAGTGGTAATCAATGGTGTTTCCTCTGAGCGGACTCCAGTCATTTCTGCAGTTCCACAGGGATCTGTCTTTGGCCCACTTCTGTTTATCATATAAGTCAATGACATCGATATTGGTCTGTTGAGTGTGATCTCCAAGTTTGCAGACAACATAAAGCTTGGAATGAATGTGAAGAACCCCAAAGGGGTTGAAAAACTCAGGAGCTAGAGGAGCGGCGAACACATCCAAAGGTATCCAAAGGTATGAACCTCATCAGACTGGTCGGAGACATGGTAGATGCCGCTAAGCTTGGAAAAGTGCAAGGTAATGCATATCGGCCAAGCAAACCCCAAGTCAGGCTATTGGGAATGCCTCTGGAAGTGACTAACTTGGAAAAGGATTTGGGTGTTCTGATTAGCAGTGATCTTAAGTTTTCCAAGCAGTGCATTGAAGTAGAGAAGAAAGCTCAGAAATTATTGGGCTATATTAAAAGGGAATTTAATTATAGAAATAAGAAAATATTCCTCACACTTTACAACGCTCTGATATGGCCTCTTCTGGAGTATGCTGTTCATTTCTGGTCTCCAGAACTCAGAAAAGATATATAGCGACTGGAAAGAGTACAAACTAGGGCTACAAAACTATGAGGACCGGTTGAGAGCTCTTAATCTGTTTCCGCTCGAGACACGCAAACTACGAGATCAGCTCATTGAAGTTTTTAAAATACTTAATGGGTTTGACAACGTGGATTATAGCAAAATGTTTAGCATCAATATGAATACAACACATAACCATGGTTGGAAATTATAATTGAAAAGGTTCAGCACTAGTATTTGTGGAAACGTCTTCACACATAAGATATGTTCTACCTGGAACAAACTGCCCTCAGAAGTTGTAAACAGTTCTTCAGTAGAGCAGTTCAAGAAGAGAGTAGTTTTGCATACTCTGTAATGAGTGTAGTGCACTAAACAGTCTCTCTCCTTTCACTTCGAGTATCTCCCCGGAATGGACTGCAATGTCTCTGAGATACTAACTATTCCTTGTAACTCTCTCTCTCTCTCTCTCTCTCTCTCTCTCTCTCTCTCTCTCTCTCTCTCTCTCTCTCTCTCTCTCTCTCTCTCTCTCTCTCTCTCTCTCTCTCAAGCGAGCGAGCAAGTATATATATATATATATATATATATATATATATATATATATATATATATATATATATTCTAAAAAACACGCAAGTACAGTGAGATTTTATTTTGACGGGGTGGAGTTAAAATCCTGTGTCCAATTTCATGGCCAGAGGAAATATATAGGCCAAGTTATGTTTTTTACTGTATATACCTGCAGCACGCTACAATCTTCTATTGTTGGGTTTGATGCTGTACAGAATTGAGTTCCTTTTACAGTATACTAGTCCATTTTTTCTTTTTATTACAAATAGCAAACAAAAACTACAAATATTTCTACTCGAGTTTTTGTGCATTGCCAACTTAATTCCAAGTTTGTAAGGCCTTATAGAAGAAAAAAATTGTGTAAAGTCTGTTCTGGTATTTATATAAAAGAAATACTGAGAAACTGAGTATCCCCGCAATATATGGGTCAAAGTGACACCTTGACCACAATATAGATTAATCAACTTTCATTACTTCCTCCCACCCCACATTAAATATTTCCACCTTACCTTTATTACTTACTTCCACCCAGGCTTAATTACTTACTTTATTACTTACTTCCTCCATCCCTTTATTACTTACCCCCACCATTCCTTTATTACTTACTTCCCCCATCCCTTTATTACTTACCCCCACCATCCCTATATTACTTACTCCCACCATCCCTATATTACTTACTTCCACCATCCCTTTACTACTTACTTCCATCATGCCTTTATTACTTATTTCCACCACTCCTTTATTACTTACTTCCCCCATCCCTTTATTACTTACTCCCACCATCCCTATATTACTTACTTCCACCAATCCTTTACTACTTACTTCCATCATGCCTTTATTACTTATTTCCACCACTCCTTTATTACTTACTTCCCAGATCCCTTTATTACTTACTCCCACCATCCCTATATTACTTACTTCCACCATTCCTTTACTACTTACTTCCATCATGCCTTTATTACTTATTTCCACCACCCCTTTATTACTTACTTCCACCATCCCTTTAATACTTACTTCCATCATTCCTTTATTACTTATTTCCACCACCCCTTTATTACTTACTTCCACCATCCCTTTAATACTTACTTCCATCATTCCTTTATTACTTATTTCCACCACCCCTTTATTACTTACTTCCACCATCCCTTTAATACTTACTTCCATCATGCCTTTATTACTTATTTCCACCATCCCTTTATTACTTATTTCCACCATCCCTTTATTACTTACTTCCACCATCCCTTTATTATTTACTTCCACCATGTTTTTAATACTTACTTCCACCATCCCTATATTACTTACTTCCACCGTCCCTTTATTACTTACTTCCCCATCCATTTATTACTTACTTCCACCAATTCCTTTATTACTTACTTCCACCATACCATTATTACTTACTTCCACCAATCCCTTTATTACTTACTTCCACCTTCCCTTTATTACTTACTGTTATCATACCTTTATTACTTACTTCCACCATCCCTTTATTACTTACTTCCACCATACCATTATTACTTACTTCCACCATCCCTTTATTACTTACTTCCACCATCCCTTTATTACTTACTTTTATCAATCCTTTATTACTTACTTCCACTATCCCTTTATTACTTACTTCCACCATGCCTTTATTACTTACTTCCACCATGCCTTTATTACTTACTTCCACCATGCCTTTATTACTTATTTCCACCAATCCCTTTATTACTTACTTCCACCATTTCTGTATTACTTACTTCCACCATCCCTTTATTACTTACTTCCACCATGCCTTTATTACTTACTTCCACCATGCCTTTATTACTTACTTCCACCATGCCTTTATTACTTATTTTCACCAATCCCTTTATTACTTACTTCCACCATTTCTGTATTACTTACTTCCACCATGCCTTTATTACTTACTTTCACGTGCCTTTTATTAGTTCTCAAGAGGAAGAATGGTCAACTTTATTTTGGCACAATTCTAATCATATCAGTATGCATGTCGCAACTATTATGATTATTATGAATACCGAACTTCACTGATTTGAATGTTCACTGTTCGGTTGATAGTGAAATGTGTTTCCATTTTAAGATGATAATCTGATAGTACCTTACTTTCTTCTCTCTTTCTTTATATTATGCATTAGATTATAATCAAGTGTAATGATGTTTTTTTTGTTATATAAATCTTAACCCTTCTTTGGCGGCGCGCAACTTATGTCGTGTGAAATAAATTTGGACTAAGTGGCGGTTCACAACTTATGTCGTGTGCCATTTTCAGCACGTAATGTTGCAGAGAGAGAGAGCTGAGCGGTGTGAGGAGCGTAGTAAGGCTATGACCGCCGCCCACCACCGTGGTGGGCCAACTGAAGTGAAAACCACCCTTCCATCCCCCCTCACACTCGCTACACAGGGAATTATGTAGGGAAAGTACCTAATTACATGGTTTTTGCACTCGTGTTGCGCGATCGTTGCAAGAAAACCAGTGGTCGTACAAGGATGGTTGGGGTGTCATTGGAAAGCTCTGTTTATGCCCTTTCAGGGATAGATACTTGTTTTACGCTCTGGGTCTTATTTAGGCATGAAAATGATCACGTAAACAACCCTATTTAGGGTAAAAACACCCCGCTGGGTGGTACATATAAATTACCGCCTAGGCCGCTCGTAAGGTGTTAATTGATATAAGGCTAGATTTCTTAAACTTTATATTTAACTGTTATCATTATTTTAACTAGTCAGACGATTAGTGTACAATTATTTTCATTGTTGGTTATTATGGTTCATGGAATAGATTATTATGTTAGGTTTCTCTTAATTAACACTAAAATGAAAACTATAGCCTAATTATTTCGTGAGTGATTACCATTTATAAGTTGTCAAGCTATGACTGCCTGTTCCCGAAAGTTGTCAGTCAGGCGCTATTGCTCTATGGACAAATATACAAACATACTTAATTTGTTAGTAATTCTAAAACAAAATAACAATATTAATTTTATAAAAATAATAAATAAATATATAAATAAACCTTTTCTTTTAACTTATGACAGTTATAAACAGTGGTAATAGGTATAATATTTACATAGTTATATGTATCATAACTGAATCCCTACTGAATAATGCAACAATAATAACTTGCCATATGACTCTAGAATGTGTTTGCAGGAATTTACGAGAAATAGAGTCACTGAAAATAATAGTAATATTTTTGTTTTAGTAAATATATATACGTATTTCACACCAATCATCTTCATGTTTTACGTGTTTTATAAACAATATTAATATTTTGATTATGAATTTAATAATAAGTAAGGGTTATTGTAATTAATTTCAGGTAAACAATACATTAATAGTTGTAACATATGAGACACCCGAATGCGCTTTGTAGGAGCAAGGCCTACATTTACTCCCTGAAAAGACAGATCGTACACTAGAACCCCCATAATATCAGATCAGCCAAACAACGTCATTTTGGCGCTACTGGTGCCGTTACCCTCCCTTTACACTCAAATATATCCACACAAATCAACCCTTCCTCCTCTATCAATATTCGTAGTATCTCATTTTGCTCTGATCTTTCTTAGAAATACCATAATTTATTGCCACTCTTTCTAGAACAGCTTTCCAGGAGAAGGTTGAGCAACCGTCACCAAGGGTTCTTAATCCCTGCACAGCTTCTTGCTCTATACAGGGGTACTGTTCACCCATTTGTTTAGTACTGTTCACATGTGTGGGGAGGCTTCACCCATACTGCACTTCTTAAAAGGATAGAGTCAAAAGTATTTTGTCTCATCAACTCAGTTTCTGTTACTAATTATCTACAATCTCTCTCAACATGCTGCAATGTTGCATCCATCTCTATCTCTCTCTCTCTCTCTCTGCTTTCATATTACAATATGCTGTGTTTTTCCGAGCTTTCTTATTGCATACATCTCTCTTTACGAAGAGTAGGTGGTACCCGCTTTTTATCACCTCATCCCACCCTTATTCTGTTCAATCCTCATACAAAAGAGTGAACAGATTTTCTCAGTCTTTCTTCCCCTCAACAAGTAAATTCTGGAACTCTTCCTCAACCATTCTTTCCCTCATCCTACGACTTAAACTGCTTTAAGCTCCGTGTGTCCATACAATTTGATTCTAAGGTGCCTTGAATTTGACTCTGTGTCACTCATTCAATAATGAGGGGGACACTCATTCTGTCTGCTTCATACAAATGGAAATCAATAATTACTGGTACTATGAAACTTTGGTTGTAAGGTCTATGTTCAATATGGTGAAAAATAAATGATTACCCCTCTATTTAGTTATTGGTAACAAGTAAAATGCATTTAATTAAAATGTTCAAACTAGATTACTCTCTTCTTAATCGCTATATATATATATATATATATATATATATATATATATATATATATATATATATATATCTGTGTACTCATACCTCATGCTTCCCAGTACCCTGGAAAGAAGCAAAAATCCATCCAGTTCCTAAAAAAGGTGCCTCTTCAGATCCATCAAACTACAGACCAATAGCTATAACTTCCACTCTTGGTAAAGTCTTTGAAATTATATTAAATAATCACATAATTAAGCATCTTGAGAATAATAAATTAATCAGTGATAGGCAATATGGTTTTAGACGATGTCGATCAACTGCAGACATGCTTTGCCTTCTTACGCATCAAATCAACCAAGCTACAGACCAACATGGTGAAACACATACAATAGCACTGGATATATCAAAGGCATTTGATAGAGTCTGGCATCAATCCTTATTGTCGAAGATGTCACACTACGGCCTTGCATCATTAGTTCCACTAATTTCTTCTTATCTTCATAACAGAAAAATACGTGTAATGGTGGATGGCCTTTATTCTCAATTTCACTCAATAAATGCTGGTGTTCCCCAGGGATCAGTTTTGGCCCCAATTCTGTTCCTCATTCATATCAATGATCTCATATCTACCACTCATAATCCAATACATTCCTATGCAGATGACTCAACACTCCACAGTTCCTTCACATTTACCAATTCTTTCACCCAACCCGATCTTATAAATTCAAAAATAAACACTGCAATTTCTCTGAACCAGGACCTTTCTAGAATTGATGGATGGGGACAAAAGAATCTAGTTTCCTTTAATGCACAGAAAACCAAATACATTAAATTTTCTAACCGACAGAATCTCACTGACTCCCATATATTTTTAATGATGTAAATATTCCCACTTCCCCTAGTATTGACATTCTCGGTGTAACATTAACTACTAACTTGAGCTGGACACATTATGTTAGAAGCATTGCTAAGAATGCCTCTAAAAAACTGGGACTCCTGTACAGAGTTCGAGAATTCTTCACTGACGAGCAGTTGGCCATGATATATAAAAGTCATGTGCGTTCTCAGATGGATTACTGTTCACCTCTGTGGGGTGGAAGTGGAGTGGTTGCATTGAGGCAGTTGGACAAAATTCAAAATAAAGCTATTAGATTAATCAATAACCTGCAATCACACAGGACCTTCCTACATTATCCATACGAAGAAACGTTGCATCCCTTGCATTATTCTACAGATATTTTCACAGCAATTGTTCCGAGGAACTTGCTTCAATTGTGCCGCCTCTCCACATCTTTCCGCGTAGAACTAGGGCAGCTGAGAGCGCCCATGAATTTACACTTTCTCCTCCATAATGCAGAACTTCTGCTTATCAGAATTCATTTATCCCCAGAGCTACTACTCTTTGGAATTCACTTCCCTCGAATTGCTTTCCACAAACTTACAATCTGCAAATGTTTAAATCCAGTTGTTACAAACATTTTATGAATGGTGGATGCCTTTAGGCACATGGACCTTTTTGTTTTATCTGTGTTTTTCCTTCCTCCGTTCATTGTCTCTTTAAAAAAAAAAAAAAAAAAAAATATATATATATATATATATATATATATATATATATAGTATATATATATATATATATATATATATATATATATATATATATATATATATATATATATATATTGTTACGGCCCTACAATGCTGAACCCAAGAGATTAAAATTCAAGCAAGGGCAACTAGCATGCTGTTGCGTTCAGAAGGTCAAAAAGGGTTAATGTCTCAGATAAACACAAATCAGTGAAGAAGGATTATATTAAACGCTTCTAATTTTCGTATTAATTATAATTTGCTATTAACTAGGGAAAACGAACAAGTTGATAGGCATGACAATTCAGTTAAACACGGCAAAGAATAATAACAGGCTAAGCGCCGAGTGAAGGCTTCGAGTAAATGCACTCGTTACAAGGATTGAACACTACACAAAAAGGACATTTGAAGACAACGGTTAATCAACGCCTAGCACGCCGAACAGTAAACTGGAACACACTCAATTACAGACCGATATATGATACCATATGATATCACCAGACAACACGCTCGGACAACGTGTGCACTCAAGAACACTAATCAGTGTTCGTTACACAATACCCAACGCACAATAAACTCAGAGCCCCTCACAACACTGGGGCTCGTTACACATACACAATAATGCACCAATGCTGTCTCATCTCCCCTTCAAAGGACAAAACAGTACACTCTACCTACTTGTCTCAACACACAAGCCAGCAGACAACACGTCACGCATGTCCAGGGGTGTACCCAGACCAGCGTGAACAGGAGCACTTCTCCCACCTCTGCCTCGTCGGGCTCTCCAACAGCTACTAACTCTCAACTCTTCCCTCCCTATACACATCTCTTCCCAAGCTCTATTTTCGGCAAGAACCTGGTGTCACACTAGTCTATACAGCAGTCACACGGAATGTCAGATAAAGGCCTCCTGTCGTGGGAAATGTAGATCTTCCCACGCCTACATGCCCCACGTGTGTATGTGGGTGAAGGGGTCCCAGGCCTACACACCACGTGCATAGACTCCCACGGGTGGTGCTTGCGACACTGGACACCAGCCGCTATCGCTATCGGTGTAGATTAAGGTGGGTCGCCTGTCTCTCTCCTCCCTCCGTCTCTGCTACCACGCTGCTCCCTTACACCCTCCCCCTTAAAAATAAATTTGTGGCGACAAATTTAAGCATTCATAAAAAAAAATTACATGCGGGACAGGTGGTCAGCAATGACATTACATTTCCCTGGAATATGGATGATATTGAGGTGGTACTCCTGCAAGAACAAACTCCACCTTGCAAGCATCATGAACAAAGTTGATATTCTGGCTGTCACCAGACACAGGATGCTTTACCTTACGATCATCACCTAGCAACAAGACTGCCCCCGTCCCCAAATCACTTACATCCCCAACCAGTTTGAACTTGGCACGCCCCACATGCTCAATACATTCCTTAAGTCTAGGCAAATGGTAAGTGTCACTCTTGGTGATGTCATTGAATTTCTTAACATCAATGCAAAACCCTGCTGACCCACCTGGCTTATCTATGAGAGTGACAGTGGAGGAGCATTCACTCTGGCGTGGCTCTCTGATGTCTCGTAGCAACTCGTCGTCGACCTCCTGCCGCGTCACCTTGGCTCTCTCGGGGTTGACTCGGCACGGCCGCTGCTTGACAGGCTCCACATCCGCCACGCCCACGTCACATTCCATCCCCATTGTCCGGCTTGAAGCATTCCGGGGGACACTCTCCAACATCTTATCATCCTCTGCTACATCATCAAGAGGATCAATTTTGTGCATAGGCAATTCATTGATTATACCGTACATCGAATCATTTCCTGCAGCCTCCTTCACTTTCGGCTGCTCTATCTCCTTGTGATTAGTACATGGGCCCACACCGGGCAGATACTTTTCACCTGAGACACCATCATCCTTTCTCACACCATCATTTAGCGAGAATAATTCATCTAGCCCTACCTCGTCAGGGCCCTCAAACACACTTTGCACCCTTGCAACATCACTCTTTGCTAG
Source organism: Paralithodes platypus (assembly GCA_032716605.1). Classification (NCBI taxonomy): domain Eukaryota; kingdom Metazoa; phylum Arthropoda; class Malacostraca; order Decapoda; family Lithodidae; genus Paralithodes; species Paralithodes platypus. Next base: position 68,544,411 of record CM064513.1, on the reverse strand, counting down.
CGAGAACAATTTCCTTAGTCCCCATTCATTAGGGCCATCTAGCGCACCTGGTACACTTGCAACACCACTCTTTTTCTCCATTTCCACATTCATCCCATTATTTCTATGAGACATGGGCCGGGTTACAGCACAATCAGTAGGCCTGAAAACAATGATAGGAGAAACACTCACCTTCTTCCCCGCTAAATCATTTCCCAACAGGAGGTCAATTCCTGGCACTGGCAATTCATCCACTAGTCCAACAGTCACCCTCCCATTTACGAGCTCACTCTTAAGCTCAACAGTCACGAGTGGCACAGACAGCTGACCGCCCACACCATGAATGAGGATGCTTTTTCCCTCATGCACAAACTTCTCCAGCACCTTCGTCCTCATGAGCGTTTGTGCAGCACCTGTATCTCTCAAGATTTTCACATGCTTAACTTCATCATTCTTACGAACAGATCCACACGACACAAACACAGCAAGTGCATCAGCTCTCTTTCTTCTCTCCTTCTCCTCCTCTTCCTCACTCACACCGACTTTTCCCAGAATGGAGAACGTAGATACGGATTTAAAGTCCCTCATGTACTCAGCTTTACTGACATCTGCCGTAGGCCTCTCCCATGCGCCCTTACGCCTCAGTTTAAGGAAACAATCACGTTCCACGTGACCTGCTTTATCACAGTAGGAGCACGCTACCTCCCTCTTACTTCCGCCACCGGTAAGAGAAGCAGGGGGCTGCCATGGCTTTTCATTCCACTTTTGAGGTGAGATTTTCGGCGCCTGGGTGGCAGCATTGACAGGGGTCGGTGACCTTGGTGACTCGGGGTGGTGGTGGTAGCTGCTCCCTCTACTTCCGCCCGCTCCACTGTCCGGATCTACCTTGCGAGTTAAGACATATGAGGACCCTGGAGGACAAGGGGCGAATGCGCCAATACCTTACTTTCGAGTTATGAGTGTTTAAAGTCTGGAATAGGTGGCATACATAGCATATTACAGAATAGCATGTTATTATATACCATTAGAATCCTTTGGAAGAGACAAACTGATAGAAAATAAAAGAAAATACAAAAAAAAAATACAAAAAAAAAAACGCACAATAGATTTTTTTATTTTTCAGCCTATAGTAATTATTGTTCAATCTGATTGAAATTTAATCCTGTATTAGATGTCCATGAAACTAAGATACTGTTAAATTTTCAGCCAAAAAAACGCGCAAACGCACGTGTCATTGGCCGGGAGGCGGGCCTTTAACCCGGGGAATGCTAGCCGGCCGCTCATTGGCTTGAGCGCGCGGGAACATTCGCCCTTCCACCTCCTACAATCCATACCTCCTCCGCCGCTACACAAGGTCGAAACAAGGGATTTAGAACCTAGGGTACTGAGCCCGCATGGGTGGGAATCGCAAAACGCTCTTCACACGCTCTTCACCACGTGATTTTCAGTGCTTCCATCTATCGGGAACCAGTCCTAACTCAATTTTGCTCATGGTGGCACATTCGCCCCTTGTCCTCCAGGGTCCTCATATTCATCAGTGAGTGTGGCAGCCTTCTCGGGATTCAGGGTACCTTTCTCTAGGATGTGTGAAGCTACGTCTCTGTGTATTGTTCTACAGAAATCCTCCAAAAGAAAGAGCTCAAACATTTTCTCATGGGTTTTTTTTTTTTTTTTTCTATGTGATTGAGGGAGGCAAAAGGCATAACTGCCTATAGCGAGTGCCTCCCCCATAGTTGAAAGAGTGACAGGGCCAAAATCAAGGGACGTTCGAGCCAAAATGCCTGGACACACGGAGTTTGAAGCAATTTAAGTCATAGGAAGAGGGAAAGACTGATTCTGGGAGAGAGTTCCAGAGCTCAGCTGTTGAGTAGAAGAAAGTTTGAGAGTAACGTTTCACTCTTGGGTTGGAGAGTTGGTACCTTGAATATCCCGAGAACGCAGCCACCTGTTTAGTTCCTTTTTCTTCTCATACATGAACTCCACATGCGTCAAGTGACCAGGTTTATAGTGATTCCTAAACAGCAAACGGTAAGCTTCAGGCACTAATTCGTAGGCACGTAGAATGGTCCCTTTTACAGTCTCATAATCGCCACTTTGAGACACGGTAAGAGCCGTGTAGGCGGCAAGAGCCTTTCCCTTTAACCCACTTTGCAATAAAAGAGCCCATTTATCCCCAGGCCAGTCCATGTTACTCGCGACTTTCTAAAAAGCCAAAAAATACCCAGTTGGATCTGCCTCGTCAAACGTCGGCACCATGCGAACGTGTTTAGTGACATCAAACACTTTGCCGCCCCCTGGCACGTGCCGTGTCTCGCCAGTCCCGTTATCACACTCGAGTTTCCTCTCCTCCAGTTTCAGCCTCGCCTGTTCTACTTGAAGTCTCGCCCGTTCTGTCTGTTGTGTTTCCTGTTCTATTTGAAGTCTCGCCCGTTCTGTCTGTTGTTTTTCCTGTTCTGTTTGTTGTTTTGCTTGTTCTATTTGAAGTCTCACCCGTTCTGTCTGTTGTTTGACTAACTCCAGTTGCATTCTGAGCAACTCTACCGGGTTGTCTGTGTTCTGTACCGATTGTGATTGTTGTGTGTCTGTCACAGTCTGCATCCCATCTGCAACTAACCCATCCCTGGTGGCTCCTGACCAATCCCTGGTTGCGGAAACTAGCCCCAATCTCTCTAACACCCATTCCAATAACTCCGCCTTAGTGTCAGAGATTGCGTTATCAATATCCAACTTGTCCGCCACTAGTTTAAGCTCCTGCTTAGACAGACTAGAGACATTTTCATAGGTGGGATCTGAGCGAAGAAACCCTTCTACGTCCTCATCGCTCATAAGAAACATCTTGGCCTGGTTTAATTGATCCGATTAAAGCAAAAACAAAGTCGAATTCATGTACCAGAAACGAGAGATGAGTAGCAATACAGTACACCAACAAATCGTCTGAGTGTGATTCCAGTGGAAAAAACAAACAAAGATAAAAGCAAAAAAAAAAATACAAAGATTTTACAAATTATTAAGTTCGATTCCCGGTGAACAAAAGACAAGTCCCTAGTGTGGGTACAAGTTCGCTAAATCCTAAGCAAGGTCGCCAAATTCTTGTTACGGCCCTACAATGCTGAACCCAAGAGATTAAAATTCAAGCAAGGGCAACTAGCATGCTGTTGCGTTCAGAAGGTCAAAAAGGGTTAATGTCTCAGATAAACACAAATCAGTGAAGAAGGATTATATTAAACGCTTCTAATTTTCGTATTAATTATAATTTGCTATTAACTAGGGAAAACGAACAAGTTGATAGGCATGACAATTCAGTTAAACACGGCAAAGAATAATAACAGGCTAAGCGCCGAGTGAAGGCTTCGAGTAAATGCACTCGTTACAAGGAATGAACACTACACAAAAAGGACGTTTGAAGACAACGGTTAATCAACGCCTAGCACGCCGAACAGTAAACTGGAACACACTCAATTACAGACCGATATATGATACCATATGATATCACCAGACAACACGCTCGGACAACATGTGCACTCAAGAACACTAATCAGTGTTTGTTACACAATACCCAACGCACAATAAACTCAGAGCCCCTCACAACACTGGGGCTCGTTACACATACACAATAATGCACCAATGCTGTCTCATCTCCCCTTCAAAGGACAAAACAGTACACTCTACCTACTTGTCTCAACACACAAGCCAGCAGACAACACGTCACGCATGTCCAGGGGTTTACCCAGACCAGCGTGAACAGAAGCACTTCTCCCACCTCTGCCTCGTCGGGCTCTCCAACAGCTACTAACTCTCAACTCTTCCCTCCCTATACACATCTCTTCCCAAGCTCTATTTTCGGCAAGAACCTGGTGTCACATTAGTCTATACAGCAGAGTCACACGGAATGTCAGATAAAGGCCTCCTGTCGTGGGAAATGTAGATCTTCCCACGCCTACATGCCCCACGTGTGTATGTGGGTGAAGGGGTCCCAGGCCTACACACCACGTGCATAGACTCCCACGGGTGGTGCTTGCGACACTGGACACCAGCCGCTATCGCTATCGGTGTAGATTAAGGTGGGTCACCTGTCTCTCTCCTCCCTCCGTCTCTGCTACCACGCTCCTCCCTTACAATATATATATATATATATATATATATATATATATATATATATATATATATATATATATATATATGCTCACTGTTTTGTTTTTTGCTTTTTTGCCTTGGCAATGCGTACCTGCCCCTAATCTCCGATTCCATTCCGGGGGTCTCTCCAAGCAAATTTCCAGGTTACAACTCAGTCCACCCTTAGTAGCTCCCAACATGGATGGTTGACTTTTCTCAACCATTATTTATGTGGTCTTCACCGAGGTCTCATCCACTAAGGGTTGGCACCCACCAAAACTACTGCATGAGCAGGGAGGCAGGCCACTTCCTCCTATATCCAAAACTGGCACTCGGAGAGTAGATACAGATTTGACATGTGGTTATACCAGCATTGCCCCATGATCCTGCATAGACACTTAGTATAAAAGGAGTTGATGAATCTTTCCAAATCATCATTGGGTGTCCATGTCTTGCAACCATATAACACGACTGGGAGCACCAGTGTTTTGAAGACCCGCAACTTAGTCATCCTGCACAGGTATCGACATTGCCATAATTTATACACTTGTTGAGAGAATCCATAACAACATTTGCAAGGCCAAAGTGTCGAACAACATCATTGCCTGACCCACCAGGCACTGAAATCATGGGAACAAAGGGAAACTGCCCACCACACTTGACTGATCTCTGTTCATGTTTAAAGTCCAGACTGTAGATCAATAATTACTACTGGTATCCCACGGAATAGGAGAAGCCCCCACAGTGTTTCCTAATGCTATGAGTCAAATGCCTTTATAAGATCAACATAAACTGCAACCAGTCCCTCAAAAAACTCAAACCGGTGTTCCAGAAGGACATAGAATGCCAGGATTTGGTCAGGCATTGGCCTCTTGGGTATGTATTCAGATTTCTCAGGTCTCTGATCTTTTACCAGGTGACTCTGAATTTTCTACAGTAATATATGTGCAAATTACCTCGCCTGATTGAATGAGCAACATAACATTACGGTAGTTGTTGCAGTCCTGTCGGTCCCTTTTCGCTTTGCAGACAGGGATGACTAAGACCCATTTCCAGTGAAGGGAGTCTTACCAGTATGGCAAACAGCAGTCAAGACCAAATACAGCCTATAGTTCATGGCCTCACCCCTAGCTTTCAATAATTCTCCATAAATGCCAGATACCAGAAACCTTGGCCTTCCCACCTTTCAGCCTAGCCATCTGAACAGCCCAGCCCTTACCTCAGCAAAGGAGGGTGGGTGTTCGCAGATTGGAGGATCAAGAACCGATTGCTGTTAATTTACTGGTTGATTTTGTCATATCAGGAGGGTCAGCTATCAAGTGCATTCAGCCTAGTGGTCTCTACACTCATTATCACCTGATACAACTGGTCCATATGTCATTCAAACTGAGGATCCCTGGGTGCAGACTTGGAGCGGAGCTTCTTCAGTAAGGAGGCCAGAGGTCATTTGCAAAGAATTGGCCCACTTCCCCCTCAGCAATTATCCTGACATACCTCTCCTTATATCTCTCTGCAGGAAAAACTTGTGCACTATGAGACAAGTGCTGGACCTGGTCTCCAGTCAGTCTGGTTGCATGGCTCTCCTCTATAATGTTCAGTGTGTATCCCGATATATAGTCCCTCTTTGACCTTGGTTTAACTCCAACACATTCAACAACTGCTGCAAGTGTCTCACATTTGAAGCTTTCCAGTTCCACAGGGTCCTTCAGGGAACCAAATACTTTAAACTGATTTGAGGCTTCCAGTGCATACGCCTCATCCTTGAGCTTCTCAAGATGGAAATCTTGCAAATAACGTTTTAAGGTGCACCCTTAAAGTAGCAACAAGCCTGTGGTCGGTAGCAAAGTACTCGGCACTTCTGTACACCCTCCAGTTCTGATGGATTCTCCAGTGAGTTTCAACAAGAATGTGGCCAATATCTTTCATAGCATTACAAGCAATGAGATACCAACTTGGGGAGTTTTTAGACACCAAGGGCAATACCCAGGGGAGACCTGGAAGGCATGCGATAAGGCGATGCTGGAACTCCTGTTTCCTTTGTCTAGCTTCCCTCACAGTTTCTGATTTGTCTCACCTATACAGAGTGATCCAGCTAGCTCACAAATACCTCCTTCTCCTATTCATTTCACTACACTATACAATCATACCACATTTTTGTTTCAATACACACAACATAAATTTTTATTTTTTTTAAATACCAACTATCACTCATTAAACGTTATTGGAGGCACTTGTTACAGGCACTTTGCCATTCAAAAAAAGTCAGCGATGTTCGTTTGGTATCTGAAACTAAGATCCCACAATTCTCAACTTCCCAAAACATTGATAATTTAAGAGAGTAATATTGATATTCCTGTTACCAGAGCCATAAGGACTTTGAATGTCTTTTTCTTCTAAATCACTCCTCTCAGTAGGAGCCTAAACAGCAAACCTAACTTTTGCTTCAATCTTACCAGCATTTTACAGTTATTGACAAGTTGACCTGTGAGCCTCATAGATATATAGGGTGAACAAGTATCTACGCCGAGCTCCTCGAACCACTACCGTACTGTGTAATTGTTAATGGTTTTGTTCCTTAGTTATTACACTGTTATCCCTTCCTATATTAACTTCGTCCCATTTATTTATAAGCTCAGTGTTTTATTATACAATTATTTGTTCTTGTAAACATTTTACAGTACAAAGTAATTTCCTTAACGCATTGTTGCTTTAGATAAGAGCTTTTTCAACCAGACAATCAGTTATATAACCTATAATATTATATTGGTGTTAATTTTGAAATATGTTGTGTTCTGCTTATAGTGTATAAGCAGAACACAAAATATTTCAAAATTAACACCAATACTATCACTATTTTTTTTTTTTTTTTATTTATTGATATGATTATTATTATTTTTGTTGTTGCAGGTACAAATTCAGATATATTCCCCTTTTCAAATTCCAAAAGCTGCCTAGGGGATAGGGGGAAAACAAAAAATATATATATATATAACATACTCTTTCTCTGACCTTTTTCTGTTCCAGGTAAGTACCCCAAGCCGTATCCATCTTTATACAGGTAGACGCTGCACCATTATTATCCCTTACCCTCGCACTTCATATTTATTATCTCCATCACTTTCCTTCTCTCATACACTTTACTTCACCCATTCACTCTCTCTCTCTCTCTCTCATCCTCTCCCCTTCACTCTCACTCTCACCCTCTATCTCTCTCCACATAGCTTACATCAATCTAGTTCTACCCTTGTCTATTTACAGTATCTTTCTTTTTAGTTGCATCTTAAAAACATTAAAAATAAAAGAGAAACAGACAAAAAGAGGATGCCCAATCTGTGCAATTTTGGGTCGTGCAACGGACGCTATGGCACCACAATCTTCTCTGATGAAAATTCCTTGAACTGCAGGTTCTGTATCCAACGAACAGATCTAACAGGATAACTAGAAAAAGGCTACTCAACTAATATACATATTGATTCGTAGAGTAAATACTCTTTTCGTGAATACCAACATTGGAAATGAAGTTGCTCTTCCAGCTGCAAGATACATGGACACCGAAATCAGGATTGAGCTCCTTGTCTCACCAAGGTCTGATGTAGTGCCAGCTCAGACCATTGCTAACACCCAGACTACGACTGACATTACCTCCCCTTCCCCTCCTCAGGATGATTTCTGTGTCGTAAAAAAACTTAGTCGCCCACCACAGAAAGCTATTCTCCCTGTAAAACCTTTCAATACATTCCAGATCTTGGCAGATGTTGTGGATGAACATAGCAAAGTCAGGCTAGTAGGTGACTCCCTAGTTAGAAGCCAACTGGTTGATTTCTGTGGAAGGGCACTAAGAACCAGAAAACGTTTCTGTATCCCAGAAGCGGGTCTGGATGATGCTGCAGCTGTGGACGAGAACAAAAATGACGTGAAAACATTGCCCTGTACCTTATCCATGTATATACAAATGACGTGATGAACACTCGACCTGTAGAACTGTTAGAAAGTGCCGTAAAATTATCAAAAAGTTCAAGATTAAATCAAACAAAATAATTTGTTCAGGCATCCTCCCCAGACAATTAGCTAAAAAGAAATTCTTTGATATGATCTTCAGCCTTAATAATCAGCTGCACACTCTTTGCTCCAAAGGAACAAGTTGAGTTAATCAACACTTGGGACTATTTCTTTCAGCAACCACATCTGCTTGCTGGAAATGGGCTCCATTTGAACAAAGTAGGATCTGCACGACTTGGACGAGTTTTTAGTGATGCAGTGTATTCTCTCCATTGAAGAAACATAGTTGCTCAGGAGCAGCTCAAAGAGATGACATAATGTCTTCCGAAAATCAAACGACCCCATCACATCGTATGATGAACGTAAAACCATTGGCATTGTCAATCTTAATTTCCAGAAAGCCTTCGACGAAGTCCCCCACAAGCGTCTCTTATGGCATTAAACAGTTTGTACTTCAATGGATTGAGTATTGGCTAGACGAGTGTAAGCAGCAGGTAGTAATAAATGGTAATGCCTCGAACGAGAAAAATATCGCAAGTTGTTTTCCCCAAGACTCGGTACTCGGACTTGTTCTTTTCTTGATTGACATCAATGACATCGATGATGATCTGTCATGTATAATGTCAAAATTTTGAGACGATACCAAACTTGCTAACATAGTAGTAACTCCCCTGCATGTTCAACAGATCCAAAATGATTTAGATAAATTAGCAAATTGGGTACAAACCTGGCAAATAGCCTTTTATGCTGATAGATATTGACTGCATATGGTTTACAAAAATGAAAAATCAAACTACTCTATGAATGGTAGTCAACTCAAAAGCACTGACAAAGGCACTGAATTACGAGTTACACTATCAAGGAATTCAAAATCCAGCCAACAATGTACTGAGATAGTTAAGAAAGTAAATACAATTATTAGTTTCATTGGAAAATCGTTTGAATACAAATCTGAAAAGGTTATTCTCACTTTATACAATTCTTTGGTTAGATCCAATCTGGATTAATGTGTACAATTTGTGTGTCCATATTTTCAAAATGACATAGCTAAACTGGAGAGAATGCAGCAGAGAGTAACACACATTATTCCTAGACTAAAAAATAAGTAATACGAAGAACATCTAAAATACTTATATACTGTTAAGTTTAACAAAGCGCAGACCAATAGGGGACCTATATCCAAGTGTTTGAAATTATTAAAGCTATTGACAATTTGGATGCCAACAAATACTTCACAATTGATCATTCAAATTACACAAGAGGAAAGGGTTGTAAGATAATTGGAAAATCTTTTAACTCACATGAGGCAAAAAATGTATTTTTTAATCGAGTGGTAAGCCTATGGAATGGACTGCCTAGTAATGTCATTGAGTGTAGTAGACTAATGTTGAAACTTTCAAAATCTGACAAGATAAATATATCGCTCTGAACACCTGATCAACAGTGTTTACAGATTAATAGCACCACTCTTTATTGTACTACCGTTACCTTTTTTCACATAGGTAAAGGTAGTTTAATTTACAAGAAGCTTCGTAAAGATCAAACTATATGTTGTTGCTTGTTTTCCTGTGTACTCCTTTGTACCTTTGTAATCATCAACTGAAGTAACTCCCACCACTGAGGGAACTAGATGAAAGTGCCACAACCACGCCTCTAAAACGGCCACCATTGCGTCAGCCAGACCAATAGCTTGTATAGTCTTCACTACTCCTCGGGGTTGATCTGTAAGGTCGTAAAACGTTAAAGCCGCTGTGACTACCCCTAAAATTTAAAGTTGTGCCAGGGAACCTGATACACTTCCGATCACAAGGCTCTCATGAGCTTTGCCCTGCATTCATCATGATGGCCGATCTAATCTAATGGGCCTGGCCAACTGAAGAAGGTTGCTGGGGCCTGTCCACCAGCCCCTGACAGCCGGGAGACAGACCCCCCCAGTGAATTTGGGCCGGGGTCGTATCACAATCACTGGACCCCTCTTTAATTCTGGCTTTAGTGGCGGGTGTTGTTTTTACATGGGCTGGGGGACAAGCCCTGGTATTTTCCCCAGGTTACTGGGTCCATGGAGGGAGGTATTTTGTTCAGGGTTTTCTTTAGACGCATTGCCTACCAATGCTTCGAGTCCCGTTCACCCTAAAGAAGAAAACAGAATTAGTGAGGTGGTATAACACATGTGTTTTTTTGTAAAAAAATATGAAATAATGCATGCATTTTTTTATTTGAAATTGTGATATTATACTGTAATATTTCCGGTTAGGTCAGAGGGCTTGCGATCTTCCACCCATGAAAAAATCTAAAGCAATGAATAACGAAGAAATAGCCTCGGAACCGGACGGACCTAATGTTGACGAACTTCAACCGACCATGGACAGTCTAAGGATTGCGACTTGAAAAGTAAGAGGCATGAATGACGAGAGAGAGGTCCTGGAAGTGTTAATGAATGCTAGGCTGGATGTATGCGGAATTACTGAGACCAAATGAAGGGGCACATGTGTGAGAGAGTGGGAGTGTGGAATGGGTGTGTTTGCTGGAGTGAGTGAGGGAGCGAAAGAAGGTGCATGTTTGTTTGTAAGTAACAAATGGAAGGAGTGTGTGGGAGACTATGGTTCTGTGGGTGCATGGATTGTGTGGGTGGGAATAAAAGAAAGAATACAAACGTGTGTGGTTGTGTGTGTATGCTCCGACAAAGGATAAATCTGTAAGAGAGAAAGAGGAGTTCTGGGTGAATGTTGAGGCGTGCCTGGATAAGTTTGGCAAGAGCGAAAGAATATTTCTGATTGGGGATATGAATGGGAATGTGGGTGATAGGAAAGTTGATGGAGTGGTGGGAGGGTGGGGTGTACCATCAAAGGTGAATGGGAATAATAGTACACTTGTGGACGTAAGTGTGGGGAGGAAGCTGTGGATAGCAATCACCTTCTTCCGACACATAATGATACACAGGTACACAAGGAAAGTGGTGTGGAGGAGGAGGGATGGGACAGTGGAGGAACGAAAGGCACTGATTGATTATATATGTGTGGGTGAACGATGAACAAAATCTGTGCTGGATGCTAGGGTGTATAGGAATATTGAGGGGGGGGGGTCTATCTGACCACTATGTAGTAGTGGCTAAAATTATGATACTAAAGAAGTGGATGAGGAGAGCTGGAGGTAGGCGAGAGGAAGGTGGAGTGACGAAGAGGGTGGAGAGGTTGCAGGAGGAGGAGATAAGGGAAGAGTTCAAGAAAGCAGTAGAGAGACGACTAGGTAGGTTTGACCTGGAGGGTATGGAGGAAGTGGAGGAGGTGAGCAAAGTATTTAAGGAAGAGATATGTGCAGCATGTGAGGAGGTGTGTGGAGTAAGGAGAAGAGGGAAGAGAGTGAAGGGTACAGCGTGGTTGACTGAAGATGTAAAAATAGCTGTTGAAGACAAGAGGAAAGGGTATAGAGAGTGGTTGGGTAGTAGAGGGAACGAAGATTTTGAGAGACAGAAAAAATCGAGGTGCTTGGAGAAAAACAGAGTGGTGGAGAGAGTAGTGAAGGAAAGTAACAGAAGAGCAGATGAGGAATTTGGAAGGAATCTAAGTGTAAAATGGAGGGAATGTAAGAAACTGTTCTGAAAAGAGGTCAAGAAAGTTAGGGAGGGTAGCAAGGGAAATAGTAAGGGTGTGAAAGATATGAATGGGCGAGTGATAGCCGAGAAGCAAGAAAGAGTCGAAAGATGGAGGGAGTACTTCAACAAATTGCTAAATGTAAGGAATGAAGCACCAGCAAACATAGTTGGATGGCGTATGGGAGGGAGAAAAAGAGAAGTAGGGGAGGCAGAGGTGGGGATCAGAAGGTCAGAAGTGTGTGAAGCCACGAATAGTGTGAATATGGGGAAAGCATCAGGAATAGATGGAGTGTGTGGGGAAATCCTGAGATTGTGATCGAATGGGTATGGAAAATGTATAAACTAGCATGGGAGAAGGGGAGTGCACCTGATGACTGGAAGACAGGCATAATAGTCCCCCTGTATAAGGGTAAAGTGGAAAGAGGAGTGTGTGTTAACCACCGGGGAATATGCCTTCTAAGCGTAGTATAGAAGGTGTACAGTAGGGTAGTGGTTGAGAGAGTCAGAGCGAGAATGGAGAAATTGATAGGTGACAAGCAGGGCGGGTTTAGGAAGGGAAGAGGATGTGTAGATAAGATTTTTGCCCTGAAATGTGTTGTGGAGAAAATTTATCTGGAGAAGGGACATACTGTAAGTTGTATGCTGTCTTTGTGGACTTGGAGAAGGCCTATGACAGAGTTAATAGGGAAGGTATGTGGAAAGTACTGAGAATATATGGAGTACACGGCAAGTTGCTGAAAGCAGTGAAGCGCATGTATGAGGGTGCAAAGGCGTCAGCATGTGTGGAGAATGAACAAAGCTAGTTATTTGATATAAATATTGGGTTAAAGCAAGGGTGTGTCATGTACCCATGGTTGCTCAATATATTTTTTGTTTTTTCTTTCTATGTGGATGAGGGAAACAAAAGGCAAAACTGCCTGTGACGAGTGCCTACACCAGAGTTAAAAGAGTGACAGGGCCAAAATCAAGGAACGTTCGAACTAAAATGTCTGGACACACAGAGTTTGAAACCATTGAAGTGATAGGATGAGGAAAAGATGGATTCAGGGAGAGAGTTCCAGAGCTTACCTGTTGAATAGAAGAATGATTGGGAGTAACGTTTCACTCTTGAGTTAGAGAGTTGTACATAGAAGGGGTGGGATTGTGTTGCAAGACAGGTACTATGTACCCTACGTAGAGGAGGTGGTATGCACTGAGAGAGCTCTGAGGAACACTGATTATTGTAGTAGCGATAGAATGGCGAGAGAGATGCAACGTTGCGGCAAAGAGAGAGAGATTGCAGAGAGTCGGTGGGGAGACGAGAGTTAATGATACGAAAGGCTTTCCTTTCTACTTTGTCTGGAAGTGCTGTGTGATCCTCCCAACACATATGAACAATACTCAATACAAGGACACACTGTGCACCTGTACAGAGCAATAAGCTGAGCAGTGGTAAAGAGCCCATTGAGGCGGTTGAGCACACCCACCTTCTGGGAGGCCGCCTTAGCAAGACTGGTAATATGGTCCTTCCAAGAGAGAGCAGAAGAAAAAGAGACACCAAGCATACTGAGAGAAGATGAAGGGTTGATTTTTGTATTGTTGAAGAATCTGGGAGTTCACAGCCAGTAGATAGATGGAGAAATTGGGTTTTGGAAGCATTAAAGGTAACAAGGTTTTCTCTGCCCCCTTTGGAGATGGTAGTTAGATCAGAATATAAGTGTTGCATGGCTTCATTACGTTTGTCTTTGAGGGATTGCTGGCTAAGTCGTTCTGGGAAACTAATTGAATAGTGTAAGGTAAAGATGTCTGCATATGAATGGATTGGACTGGAGGTACAGTTGAGAAGATCATTTATGAAAATTAGAAAGTGAATAGGAGATAGGACAGATCCCTGAGGAACACCGGAGTTGATAGGATGAGGAAGTGAATGATGGCCGTCCACAACCGCAGCTATGAAACGACCGAAAATTAAATTAGAGACAAAAGCACAGATGGAGGGATAGAAACCGAAGGAGGGTAGTTTAGAAATTAGAAATTTATGCCAGACTCTAACAAAGGCCTTCGATATGTCTAACGCAATAGAAAAGGTCTCACCGAAGTCCCGAAAGGAGGATGACCAAGAGTTAGTAAGATATGAAAGAAGATCACAAGTAGAGCGACTCTTAAGGAAGCCATACTGGCTATCTGATAGTAGATTATTAGAAGATAAATGCTTAAGAAATTTGGTAGTAAGAAGAGTTTCAAAAACTTTAGAGATACAAGAGATGAGAGCAATTGGACGATAGTTGGAAGGTTGAGAGTGGTCACCCTTCTTTGGGACAGGTTGAATGAGAGCAAACTTCCAGCAAGAAGGGAAGACGTTAGAGGAGAGACAGAGCCAATAGAATTTGCCTAGGCAGGGAGTCGGCACGGAAGCACAGTTTTAGAGAACAACAAGAGGAACACCATCCGGACCGTACTCTTTCTTAGTATCAAGCCCAGAAAGAGTAGAAAGTTCATCTTTAGAATATATTAGGATATTAGGCATAACAATGAGAGAGAGGGGTGGAGAGGGAGGAATAGCACCGGAATCATCCAAGGTTGAGTTTCTAGCGAAAGTTTGAGCGAAGAGTTCAGCTTTGTCAGAGGAAGAAGTGATGGTTGTGCCATCAGAGTGGAAAAGGTGAGGGAAAAAAGAGGATAAACAATTGTTGGAGAGGTTATTGGCTAGATGCCAGAAAGTTTGGGAAGAGCTAGAGTTGGATAGTTCAGTGCATTTATTATTGATGAAAGAGTGTTTGGCAATTCGAAGAACAGATTTGGCCTGATTCCGGCCAGAAACATAGGAAGAATGAGATTCTTGAGTTTTAAGGCGTCGGTACCGTTTGAATGTTTCCTCCTTATTGCGGACAGCAGTAGAACAAGTGTGAGTAAACCAAGAGAAACAAGATGGAATGTACGCCTCCATGCCCGATAGGATTACCTCGGTAATGCGTTCAGCACTCTCCGAGGGTCCCAGGCCGCGGAAGCAAAAATCATTCTATGGGAAATTAAAGAAGTACTGCTGGAGAGCCTCCTAGTCGGCAGCGCCAAATTGCCACAAGCGCCGCTGGCTGGGAGGATCGGGTGGCCGTACTGGAGAGATAGGACAGGTGACAGAGATAAGTTTATGGTCGGAGAAGCCCAAAGGAGAGAAAAGATCGACAGTATAAGAAGAAGGGTTAGAAGTTAGCAACAAGTCAAGAATGTTGGGCCGATCTCCGAAGCGATCCGGGATACGCTTGGGTTGCTGAACAAACTGCTCTAGCTCATTTAGGACAGAAAAGACGTAGGCTTGTTCACCAGGTTGGTCAGTAGTGTGAGAAAACAGCCATTGGCGGTGGTGAACGTTGAAATCTCCTAAGATGGAGATTTCTGAGAAAGGAGAAAAGAATAGAATGTGTTCCACTTGAGAGTTTTGATAGTCGAAGAATTTGGGAAAGTCGGTAGAGTTAGGGGAAAGATAGACAGCACAGATATATTTAGTATGAGAATGATAGGATAGTTTGAGCCATAATGTTGAGAAATCAGAGGAGTCGAAATCGGGAACACGAGAGCAAGTGAGTTTGTTGTGCACATGTGCACAGCATCCACCTTTGGCTTTGAAACTAGGATAGAGAAATTAGGAGGATACAGAGAAGGGGCTGCTGGCAGTTGCTTCAGACACCTGCGTTTCGGTGAGGAAAAGAAGATCAGATTTGTAGGAGGAGAGATGGTGTTCTACAGAGTGAAAATTAGAGGAAAGTCTGTGAATGTTGCAAAAGTTGATAGTAAGAGTGACAGGCCGTGGTCCAGAGAATTTAGAGGGGTCGTCAGGGGAAGGTCGGGCGGTCATGGGGGCATTTATGGTCCCCCCTCCTGGTGACTTGAGGCTGAGCGTATGTTCATCCTGTTATTTTATTTTTGTTTTATTTTGATGTGAAAGAATGAAGTGTGCTGTGCATGTTTAGTGTAGTGAAGTGAATAGGAGGAGGAGGTGTTTGTGAGAGCTGGCTGGATTACTCTGAGTGTAAGTGGGGCACAAAGGAAATCAGGAAGAGAAGCCAAGCAAATGAAACAGAATTTCCAGCAACTCCTTGTCAAATGCCTATAACCTCTCCTGGGTCTAGCCCTGCTCGATTGGTGCCTACAATCTACAATATGGATGGATTCATGAAGGAAATACAAGAAAGAGTAGTGGATGTTGGTGTACCTCTGATAAGGGAAGGAAACGAGTGAAGTTGCCTGTACTGCTATTTGCTGATGATACAGTTCTGATGAGCTTTAGTGAATGGGAGTTGCAGGGGCTGGTAAATGTGTTTGGAACAGTGTGTGAAAAATGGAATATGAAGGTAAATACGGAGAAGAGCAAGGTTATGGTCTTTGAAAGGGTGCACCCACAGAGTGTGAGGTGAGGTTGAAAGGTCAGGCTATGGAGAATGTCAGCTCATCTAAGTAGTTGGGCAGTTTGTTGAGATAAGATGGGAGAATGGATGAAGAAAAGCGGAAGAGAGTGCAACAGGGGAAGAGGGTTGTAGGAACGCTGAAAGCAGTACCAAGAAATAGGGTGGTCAGCATGAAAGTAAAGAAGTCCTTGCATGACAGTGTGGTAATCCCGACATTGACTTACGGGAGCAAAGCATGGACGTTGGTGAAGAGACTCAAACCAAGAGTGAATGGGGTGGAAATTAGTTACCTGAGAAGTGCGTGCGGAGTTACATGGAGGGATAGACAGACGAATGAGGAAGTATGAGAGAGGTATGGTGTGAATGTAGATGTGCTGGAAAGTGTGAAAAGGAACACCTTGAGCTGGTTCGGCCATGTGGAAGCGAGAGAATGACTAAGAGAGTGTACGAGAGTGAGGTGGAAGGACAGAGAGGGAGAGGTAGACTGAGTGAGAGGTGAAAGGATGGAGTTAAAAATTATATCAGCATAGACGGTGCTGGATGGGAGGAGGGGCGTCGACTAACTGGGGACAGGTGCATGGGGCCGTTTCGTTCGTGGCCACCCCTCCGGGGATCACGGCGTCCGGTAAAATATATATATATATATATATATATTGTATCACACATTACCCATGCTTTTCTGTGTGTAATACAATGATTTATCATATCAGGAGTCATTTATGCTATTCACTTTAGATTTAATAAAAAATAAGGCTAATGGAATAAATTACTATATATATGACAAAGCAAGGATGGGCAAGCTATTTCGGAAACTAAATTTTACCCTTTCCTTAACCTTGATTTTATAAACACACAAACACACACATACACACACATACACACACACACACACACACACACACACACACACTTACACCCTGCTCTCTAAACACACCGACTCGTATCCACTTTATTCAAAAGTGGCCAACAAACATAAAGATCTATATTTATCTGACTGGATCGTGTACCTGCCAAATGAGAAACAAACTCGTTGAGGGAACTTTTAGCTCCCTCACTGCTGTGCTGTTCACTTCCATCTTGGTAAAATGAAACAACGTGTTTGTCAATTAACAATGTCAATTAACAATGTCAATTAACAATGTCAATGTAACATCTTAGCGTGCAGTGGAGAAAACATAAACTGTAACAAAATTAATATGCATATGTTAAGGAATGGTTTTTAGTTTGCTCTCTAGACCTCCATAGAGCTTAAAACAATATTCCAAAGTCCCCTTTCTAGATAGATGTATATAATTTTCGCTAGATAATGTCCTGACCGAATGCCTACTCCTTAAATTTTAAAGTCTCGCTATCGCTCGCCAGGAAATTTTTTACAACTAAATGATACGAGTCAAGCTGTTTCAGGTTTTACGAATATATACAAACACACAAGTACAAGGTAGGTACTGTAGAGGTCATTAAGGGAGCCCACCTCGCTTTTTTTTTTTATCTTTCTCTCCCTCTCTCTTTGGCGCCATTCAGCCTACTGTTTTAAGACGTTTACCCCCATCCAGGTGTCAATATTTTCCTGGCGAGCGGTAGCGAGCCAGCATATATATATTTTTGTTTTGACAGCAAGCTAAATTTGTAAATTTTTCGATAGAAAAATTTCTCCGGCGAAGCCGGATTTCTCCAAACAAAGCTGGCTCGCTATCACTCGCCAGGAAGAAATCGACACCTGGATGGAGATAAACGTCTTAAAACAGTTGGCTGAATGGGGCCGATTGGATACAAGCCAGGGGAAGAGAGAAAGATAAAGAAAAAGACGGTGACCCCCCTTAATACTCATACATAATTCTCGAAGCTCTCTCGGGTTGAATTGAATCTCCTTAATACATTCTTTACCAGATATTGTCATTTCAGAGGCGTATTTATTTGCTTATTGTGTTATCGTTTCAGTATTGTTTAGTGTCCTCCTTAGACCTCCATCAAGCTGTAAGAAACACCCCCTAGGCCCCCTTTCAAGATATATTTGTACATTTTTTGGTAGAAAAATATACCGTGCGAAGGCCGGTTCCTCTTAAAATTACAGGCTTGCTATCACTCGTCAGGAAAAAATCGACACCTACATGGCACGAAAGGCCTTAAGATTGACAAAGAAATGGGGCATAAGGTCTTAAAATCGCCAAACTAATGGGCTGAACGTCTTAAAATCTAAAAAACAATGGGGCTAAACACGAGGGAGAAGGAGGCCAGAAAAACCTGCCCATCCCCCCTTAATCGGTTAATCAGCTTCAAAATATATCAGAAGCAATAACTGCGACTGTACAAAAGTACAGGGTGTCTCAAAATAGATGCAACCCATTAACATTATAATAATGTATTACTCAGACAAGAAACTTCAAAAAAGATTACATTTTCTAGAAGCTGATATTATATCAATTAAAACACTAAAGATTTGAGGTCTCTAGCTTAAAGGATACATCCATTAGAGCAACTGTTCCAAATGACTACCGCGCTGCAGACACACTTGAAGCCAACCAGCAAAGTTGTCAATCACCCTGACACACTCTTCCTTCCTGATGGCACGAAGCTGCACTCTATGAAATGCACAGCCTGGGTGGCCATCTCAAAACATGGCATAATCAGACCATTTTGGTGATTGACAACTTTGTTCGTCTGCAGGGCAACGGTAGTCATTTGGAACATTTGCTCTAATGGATGTATCCTTTGAGCTAGAGACCTCAAATGGATGTATCCTTTGAGCTAGAGACCTCAAATGGATGTATCCTTTGAGCTAGAGACCTCAAATGGATGTATCCTTTGAGCTAGAGACCTCAAATGGATGTATCCTTTGAGCTAGAGACCTCAAATGGATGTATCCTTTGAGCTAGAGACCTCAAATGGATGTATCCTTTGAGCTAGAGACCTCAAATGGATGTATCCTTTGAGCTAGAGACCTCAAATCTTTAGTGTTTTAATTGATATAATATCAGCTTCTAGAAAATGTTATATATTTTGGAGTATCTTGTTTGAGTAATAAATTATTATAATGTTAATGGGTTGCATCTATTTTGAGACACCCTGTATATGCGTGCACCTGATCAGCGTGAGCGAGCCGATTACACTGGTTAAACACTATACCCTGTACCAAAGAGGTAGTCCAGATATCGTGAACCCTAACCTCTACAACTCAAATAGGGCTAGAGGGAAAAGGCTGTAAATGTTCACACCTATTCCCTGGCTGACCCTTCCCAAATAGAAACATTACCTTCATTACTCGTTTGTGAGTTATCGAGGCTATAATGGTCAAGAGATTTGGTCTACTAACTTGGAATAGGGTATAGATTTACATTACCAGCCATTCCAACGGTACGATAATGAAGGTCAGGTCAGGTGAAGGTATTTAGGGATAAGCCTTTACAACGGCACCTCGTATCTACATTATACTTTTCCTATTTGTCTGAAGAGTGTAAAGAGGGGAAAAGGGGTGTTGGAGAGAGAGGAAGCTGTTGGAGTGGCTTTGTTATGTGTGTTATTAGTCTGTATCACCCCCTCGCACTCTGCATACCAATGGTCGGTTGAGCCACCGGTCCTCCCCGAGAATAGGAACAAGGTAGATAGTTGAACGAGTTGCCGCGGAGTAGGGATGCATAATATATAGGCGATTAATTCATGGCCACCCCTTGTTTATAAAAGCGCTTAGCAATAGATTGATAAATAGAGTCTACATTTAGTGTTCGTATTATTAAGGGGGGTCACCGTCTTCTTTTAACGTTCTCTCCTTTTCTCTCTTTCCCTGGCTTGTATCCATTCGGCCCCATTCAGCCAACTGTTTTAAGAAGTGTATCCCCATTTAGGTGTCGATTTCTTCCTGGCGAGCGATAGTGAGCCAACATTGTATGGAGAAATCT
The DNA here is from genome assembly GCA_032716605.1 of Paralithodes platypus. Lineage (NCBI taxonomy): Eukaryota > Metazoa > Arthropoda > Malacostraca > Decapoda > Lithodidae > Paralithodes > Paralithodes platypus. The sequence goes on along the minus strand of CM064513.1, from coordinate 68,524,453 downwards.
GGCTTCGCCGGAGACATTTTTCTATCGAAAAATGTACAAAATTTATATATATGCTGGCTAGCTACCGCTCGCCAGGAAAATATTGACATCTGGATGGGGGTAAACGTAATAAAACAGTAGGCTGAATGGGACCAAATGGATACAAGCCAAAGAGAGAGGGAGAGAAAGAGAACAAAAACCACGTTGGCTCCCTTAATGTGTTGTAGTGACTGATGCACCTTCCTAATACTGTACGTGATAATGCATAATAGATTTGCATATCATTTTCGTGTTCTATATGATACACACGAATTGTACAGTTGATATTTAATTGTTTTTGTTTAGGTTCGTAAACTATTTAATCCCACTGACACGTTTAGAAATGCATACCATAACCAGACAAACACTGGTGAGGAAAAACTAAGAATGGCTTGGTAAAATTATATCCCATTTTGCATCCACGCATAAATCTATTAATATCACATTTTGTGGGTGCGTCCTGTGGATTTATTAAAGAGGTCAATTTGATTATAGGGTATTTCAATGCCGTTTGATGCTTTGAAAACAGCGTGAATACCCGCGGTTCTGTAAGGCTTTCGGCTGTTTGTCTATATTCGTTTTCTTCAATTTGTTACCGTTTTTTCTTCAAAATATATACTTTTTTACTAGCTAACCAAGCCTAATTTAAGCTAATATCTCTACTCCAGTCTAGCTAATCTATTTAAATCTCATCTATAGCTAAACTAACTTTACCAAACATAGGGAATCATGTTTGATCTACCTAACTTCACCTACCTAACCTAAGCTATGTAATCTATCTTAAGATAACCTAACTAACGTAAACTAATCTTGGTATCCTAATTGAACTAAACTTATCCGCCTATCCTATCCTTAAAAATACATTGAAGTAAGTGAGTTGTATAAAATTGGGAAATATGTCCAAGAAAAACATTTTGTTATCATTTATAAGCATACACATTGCACAACCTACACAACATATAACATATGTGTCTCCTGGCCATCCCTGCAAACCAGAGCTAGTGTTATTTACAAAGTCGTGTTGGACCCCAGCCGTTTTGGCCCAAGGTCGATTTTTATTCTTTGCCGATTTGGTCTTTGGCTGATATGGACAGAGCTGAACTGTCGAATTAGTCTGATTGGCATTTCCAGTATAGGCCATGGTCGTTTTGATACACATATGGTATGGTATGCGGCCGATTTGATCCGTGGCCAATTATAATGACACTGTCAAGTGAGAATTGCCCGGCGCGACCGCAGCCGCTCCAAGGACGCGTGCCCCCAGGGAGGGGGTAAGGGATAGTTGTGGCGGTTTGGCTCCCGGAAACTGCTCCCCACGGTCGGCAGCCTGCTGTCCTCCACTGTCGGTGATCTTGTCCCCGGACGGGAGGGTCGGCAACCATCCATGGTCGGCAGTTCCGGGAGGTGGTCCCACGGCGTAGACGCCGCCACTCCAGTACCTCCAGTACAAAGGAGTACAAAGGAGTACAAAGGAAATCAAGCAACAACATATCTAGTGACCCTTCTAGGTTGCTTGTCCTCCAAAACACTGAGGATCAAGTGTCCAAACAGTGGTTTAGAGTGGGTAAGGGAACATTGGAAAGGGAATTACTGCCCTGGAACTAATGTCCGTGGCAGGATTAGGAAGTTAGTAGGGGACAGATGGGTTAGTAACTGAGGGGAGGATAAAATAAAGTTATTCATTTACAAACGCAGTCAGTCGCGGGTTTGATGCGAGATATTTGTCTAGGCGGAGTTTAAATGAATCAACGGTGATGCAGTCTATAACGTTTCGGGGAAGCCCATTCCACAAGTTAACAACTCGATTGAAGAAGAAATTCTTAGATTCGTTTGAGTTAAAAGATTTACCAATAATTTTGCAACCGTTTCCCCGTTTGTAATTAGATTGGTCGATAGTGAAATACTTACTACAGTTCATATTGTCGATGCCTTTGATGATTTTGAACACTTGAATTAAGTCGCCTCTTAATCTGCGCTGGGTTAAAGGAAATAGATTTAATTCTCTAAGACGCTCTTCGTATGGTTTGTTCTTTAGGCTAGGTATCATTTTGGTAACTCTACGTTGAACTCGTTCTAGCTTGTTTATATCTTTTTGGTAATAAGGGTACCAGGATTGAACGCAGTATTCCCGAAGAGGGCTGACTAAGGAATTGTAAAGGGTTAGGATAACTTCTTTGGATTTATGCTCAAATGACCTGCCTATAAAGCCAATTATTTTGTTTGCCTTCTTAACAACTTCTGAACATTGTTGACTCGGTTTTAGGTTACTCGATATTGTTACTGCCAGATCGTTTTCTCTGTTTACATTCTTAAGCTGAGTGCCATTCATCGAATAGTTTGCTTTCTCATTTAGGTATCCGATATGTAGTACTTTACATTTATCCGCATTGAAACTCATTTGCCAAATTTGGGCCCAACATGACAATTTATCTAGATTGTGTTGCATATTGTCAACTTGTTCTTTTGAGAGTACGCTATTTGCAATTTTTGTATCGTCAGCAAATTTTGAGATTGTTCAGGTGAGACCCTCATCTATGTCGTTGATGTAAATTAGAAAGAGAATTGGTCCTAGTACCGATCCCTGGGGTACCCCGCTACTTACATTGGTCCATTTATATGCCTTACAGTTTATGACTACTCTTTGCTTTCTGTTGCTGAGCCAATTTTCTATCCATTTCAACACACCGTCTTGTATTCCATGCGCTTTTAGTTTTAGCAGTAAACGTTTGTGGGGAACTTTGTCAAAGGCCTTTTGAAAATCAAGTTATATAATATCTACAGCTTTACTCTCATCGTAGAGGTTGAGGATATCGTGGAAGAAGTCTAAGAGGTTTGTTAAACAGGAACGTTTTTTACGAAAGCCGTGTTGAGTATCTTTAAGTATGTTGTTTTCCTCTAAGTGATTAACGAGTCTGTCTCGTATGACCGTTTCTAGCATTTTACATACAACTGAGGTTAAGCTAATTGGACGATAGTTACGGGGTAGGGATTTGCTGCCTTTTTTGAATATCGGTGTTACGTTGGCTAGCTTCCACTGATCGGGCATAGTTCCAGACTGCAAGGATTTATTGAATAGTAATGTCAGTGGTTTGGAGAGCTGCTCGGCCAGGCAGCTTAGGGAACAACAACAACAACAACAACACTGTCAAGTAGTCAAATTAATCTGATCGGTATTTGCAAGGGGATTAAATTAATAAGTCGCTTTGGTGCATAGCCGTTTATGACCGTGATCTTATTTACCTGCAGCCGATAACATAACAGTACATAAGCTGATATGGGCCAAAAATGTATCCCTTCTATTCTGAAACAAATTGATATACTGACGTAGGTTCATGCAAATCGATCCATATAAACAAACAGACACTCATCGACGCTCACATAACCACCTCATATTTTGTTTGGCGGAGATCAAAATAGAAAGGACAAAATAATTAAATGTCGAGTGAGCAATTCTAATATTCCGAGTGAAGCGTTATTTTCCAATTTTGGAAAACCGAAAGAGGCTCCCTAAAGCCGTTTCCGCTATAATTACCGCATTCAAAAGTGTGGAAGTTTTGTGTGAGGTGTGTGCGTTCAAATAGAAGATTGCTAATTAGCCTACCGGGGCTTCTTATAAATGTTCTTTGATCAAAACTCAAATTCAATTTTCCTTTCCATATTGAAACACGTATGCTTCTATAATAATTTGAGGGTGGGTATGTCTTGAAGTAAATGCATAAAATATAGTATTTCATTTATGTCATGTATATATTTGATATTGTTAATATTCACATTTGTTTAAATTATAATTTTCGAAGTAAATTAAATAATTTCTTCCACAAATATGAAGCTTCATAATCATTTTGCGTTTTTATCAGGCTATACATTATTTATATGCTAAAATAGTATAATTGTATCTTCTTGAATACATAGAACACTTAACAAATCATTAATATTTAAATAATTAATCATTGAATACATCAAGCTATGCTGTATTTCTTCCTGTATCACTGTCTATAATGGTAACATTGCGTTTCTCCAATCTTTCTTGAATATTCTGTATGATTTTATTCTCTCTGTTCTCGTTTAATAATATCAATAATTTTCAACGCTTCGTTTATCTATTCTCTTTCAGCATTCTTCTGTGTTTATAATTGATCGATACTACTTTACTTTGTATTTATCAACCAATGCATCTATCCGTCGCACTTTATCTACCCCATAATGTCTATTTACCGATTCGACCGTCTTTGTTTGTCTGTTTGTGTCTATCTATCTATCGTTTTGCTCTGCTCCAACCCTTTCACCGGACATATGCTTATAGCTTGTATTATTCAATCGCTCACCACTATGAAGTCAGGTGGTCGTAATTCAAATTACGAGTGAAACAACGAGACAAACAAGTTTTTGCAACCGGTTCGTTCGTAATCTGCCTTCACAGACCTACAGCACCTGGTTGTATGCTCATGGCACGGCGTGTGTCAACTCCTCGAAACTGCATCACCCCCAGTGGTTTAGACCCTGCTGCTGACCCATCAAAATGTACTGGACTGTAACCTCCCACTCTCACTATAGATTTCTGCAACAATCGTGGCCTTTCCTCTAAGTTCCACTTTGTGGTACACCACCTCTCCTCTACCCAACCTTGATCTTCTCTTCCTCACTTAAGCACAGTTGTCTGGGTCTACTGACAGAAAACACTTCTCTGTATCCTCTTACTATCTCTATCGTTAGTTTCAAGCTAAAGGTGGATGTTGCGTATACTGTAGGTACGCAACAATCTTCTGAATTTTCAACTCTATGGCTAAAGCTTTCTTGTCACTCTCAAACTAAATATGTTTGCGATGTTGATCACTCCCTTAAGTCTGCTGACTATCCAAAACTCTTTGACTGTCTAACTTCTAAAGTGGAACACATTTTATCCATCTCTCCTTTTTCAGAAATCTCCATTTTGGGAGATTTCAATGTTCACCACCACCAGTGGCTCTCCTCCCATTTCACTGACCAACCTGGTGAACAAGCCTACTTCTTTTCTATCCTAAATTAGCTAGAGCAGTTAGTCCAGCAGCCGACACGAGTTGTTGACAGCCTTGGATATCGGTCCAACATTCTTGACTTATTTCTCACTGCTAATCCTTCTACTTACGCTGTAAACCTTTTTTCTCCATTGGGCTCCTCCAATCAAAACCTTATCTCTGTTACCTGTTCTTTCTCTCCAGTACGGCCACCCTAGCCTCCCAGCCGGCGGCGCTTGTGGCACTTTGGCACTGCCGACTGAGAGGCTCTTCGGCAGTACTTCTTTGATTTCCCATTGAATTATTTTTGCTTCCGTGGCCGTTGACCCTCGGAGTTTGCCGAGCGCATAACAGAGGTAATCCTCTCGGGAATGAAGTCATGCATTCAATTTTCTTTCTCTCAGTCTAATGCAAACAAATCTTGGTTTACTCACATATGTTCTACTGATGTCCGCAATAAGGAGGAAGCATTCAAACGGTACCGTCGCCATAAAGCTCAAGAATCTTGTGCTTTATATATTTCTGCCCGGAATCAAGCCAAATCTGTTCTTCGACTAGCCAAAAACTATTTCATCAATGAAATATGTTCTGAACTTTCCAACTCTAGCTCTTCCCAAGCTTTCTGGCATCTAGCAAAGAACCTCTCCAACAATTTTACTTCCTCATCTTTCCCTCCTCTTTTCCAGTCTGACGGTACTACCTTCTACCGTCACTTCTTCTGACAAAGCTGAACTCTTCGCTCAAACTTTTGCTAAAAACTCCACCTCTGATGATTCCAGTGCTATTCCTTCCTCTCACTTACTTATACCTAATATCATAATTTCTAATAAGGATTCACTTTCTGCCCTATCAGTGCTTAATACTAAGAAGGCGTACGGACCGGATGGTGGTCCTCCTGTTGTACTTAAAAACTATTCTTCCGTGCTGACTCCCTGCTTAGGCAAACTCTTTCGTTTCTGTCTTTCCTCTAACGTCTTTCATTCTTGTTGGAAGTTTGCTCTTATTCCACCTGTCCCAAAGAAGGGTGACAGCTCCCAGCCCTCCAACTATCTTCCAATTATTCTCATTTCTTGCATCTGTTTAAATTATTCTTGACTCAGCATATATCTTCTCATAATCTACTTTCAGATCGCCAATATGGTTTCCTTAACCCCTTATGTACCGGCGACGTCTTTTTAACTTCATTCTCGTTACTATTAAACGATTTTACTCAATTTTAAAAGGCCCTCCAGTAATTAATAGGCTTCGAACTATCTCCAGTAACCCTTTTAGTGCCACAGATTCTTCCTAAGCTGCACAATATCCTCTAAAAAAGATTAGCATAAATTTAAAAAGATGTCGCCGGTACAGAAGGGCTTAAGGGCCGCTCTACGGGTTATCTTCTTGTTTGTCTTACTAACTCTTGGCCATCCTCCTTTTGGGACTTTGGTGAGACTTTCTCTATTGATCTAGACATATTGAAAGCCTTCGATAAAGTCTGGCACAAATCTCTAATTTCTAAACTACCCTCCTTCGGTTTCTATCCCTCTATCTGTGCCTTTATCTCTAATTCCCTTTCTGACCATTCCATAGCTACAGCTGTGGATGAACATCGCTCACTTCCTCAACCTATCAACTCTGGTGTTCCTCAGGGTTCTGTCCTATCTCCAGTTCTCTTTCTAATATTAATTAACGATCTCCTCAACTGTACCTCTAGTCCCATCCACTCATATGCTGATGACTCTACCTTACACTAATCAATTATTTGTTCACAACAACCGTGTATCCAATCACTCCAAGAGTCACGTGACGAGGCCATAGAACGCCTAACTTCTGATCTATCAATTATTTCTGATTGGGGCAGAGAAAATCTTGTTACTTTCAATGCTTCCAAGACCCGATTTCCCCATTTAACTAACCATCGAAATCCTACGCAAGACTATCAATTACTCTTCAATAATATACAAATCAACCTTTCACCTTCTCTCAATATCGATTGTGTATCCTTTTAATCCAACCTCTCTTTGAAAAATCATAATACCACTCTTGCTAAAACAGCTTCCCAGAAGTTATTTCTGCTCAACCATCTCCGTGGGTTCTTCACCCCAACACAGTTTCTTGCTCTGTACAGTGCACCAATGTATCGAGTATTGTTCGCATATGTGGGGAGGTTCCACTCATACCACTCTTCTCAAAAGAGTTGAGTCTAAAGTATTTTGCCTCACCAACTCATTTCCTTGTACTAGTTCCCTACAATCTTTGTCTATACGACGCAATGTTGCATCTCTTTCACTCTTCTGTCGCTATTACAACAATCAGTGTTCCTCAGTCTCTCAGTGCATAACCCATCCCTTGGGGTGAGTGCGGGGCTTTCGCCTTTCAACACAGTCCCACTCCTATTCTGTCCAACTCTCTAATCCAAGAATTGGCAAATTTTCTCAGGCGGGGTACATTGGGTGCTAAATTAGAGCATTTAAGTTGAGAATATATGAGCACATGGGGAAAAGCTTCAGATCGGGAAAGTTTTTGCAAAGAATTTCCTTTTCTGTGATAAGAGACCCCTCAAGAAATGAGAATCACCGTTTCTCTGAAAGGGATTTAAAAATGATTGCCAAATTTAGGAACACGTTTGATACTTTAATAGGGAAATAATGTTCATAAATAAGCATAAACCAGAATTAAATCTTGCTAATAGTAGTTGAAAGTTCATTTGTAAGTTTAATTGGTAGTAGTTGAAAGTTCATTTGTAAGTTTAATTGGGTTGTATTTGGGTCTTCACATAGTTTAATTGGGTTGTATTTGGGTCTTCACATAGTTTAATTGGGTTGTATTTGGGTCTTCACATAGTATCTTGCTAATAGTAGTTGAAAGTTCATTTGTAAGTTTAATTGGGTTGTATTTGGGTCTTCATATAGTATCGTTTTTTATTGTGCATCGCTTAACAATATTTTTGGCTCAGAAAATATATATATGACAATTTTGTATTTTAATTCAGTCCTTCATCACTTTTCGTGGAGACTGTTGGCAATATGGTGAGTTCTGGCTTTGTGACTAGTTACCTTATTTCTGCGTATTTGTTTCAATGTCGATGTCTTATGGGTTTATATTCATGGTGTAGAATAAAGTAATGCAAGATATTCCTGTCTGTTTTGAGGTCGTCATTGTTTCGCTGTATTTCGGTGTGACATTATTCATTAGGCACTGACATCTAAAATACTTATTCTTAATATAATCAATAATATACTTGTTTTGATTTGTGAATTTTGCTAACAACAACATTATTTTAGTTTAGTAATTTGCATAGAAACTTGGAGGCTGTTTAACCGTAGATTATGTTTTCGATATATGGAGCTCGTACCTACAATTTGCGGATTGAGAGAGCAATTACAAATAATATCCCCAAAAGTAAATACAAGACAATTCCTCATAACAAACTAAATGATAAAATCAGAATTCTGCAGACATTATACCATGATATGCAGCATCACATTAGTTTACATGGACCAGACATACAAGTGATGAGTAACATTAGGATTATACAACAGTATTTACAAGAAGAGTGCTTAAAATTAAATAGAGATAAATGGGTAACTCTACAAATAACATAAGAAGCATAAGAGACCATAATGGCAGGGAACTAATTGAAGACCGAGACATTGAACAAGCTTTCCGAAGAGAATGGAGTAATATTTTTTTAAATAAGTGAAGAGGAAAACTTAGACTTTGACAAAGAACATGAAGAACATATTCAAAGAATTGTCCAAGCAGAAACACATAGAAGAAGTCCCTGTGACCATATAAACCTAAATAATATGAATGTTGACCTAATAACTGAAGGAGAGCGCTTTCACCATATAAGAAGGTTTAAAGAAAAGGCACCCGGTCTCCCTGGTGTAACACGAAATATGATTTTGAACCTACCACAAAATGCCATAACTGGTTTTACACATATATTAAATGCATCTCTAATGACAGGTCACTACCCTAAGGCATTTAAAACAGCTAAAATCATATTCATACCCAAACCTGACAAAGACAAAACACAAATAATGAATTATAGACCAATTTCACTCTCAGAAATGTTTGGTCAAATTTACGAAAACATAATAAACCATCGAATTCAAAACCTAATCGATCAAAACATCAACCCACGTCAACATGGATTCAGACAAAGAGAGGAACACATACAGCAATTGGTCTCACAACTGAAATCATAGCAAGATTAAAAAGTAAAGGTCAGCAACCTATAATTGTCCTAAGAGACGTAGCAAAGGTCTTTGATAAAGTTTGGCATACGGGCCTAAAATATAAAATTCTAAACTTGAACATACCAATAGAATATGAACGATTATTATGTAATTTTCTAGATGAACGATACGCACAGATATCAATAAATTCATATCTAGGACCAAAATTCCCTTTGTTGAGCGGGGTACCTCAGGGAGGATGTTTATCACCGACACTGTATGCTATTTACACTTCGGATATGCCAGCTCCAATACCTAATACTGAATACATTCAATTTGCAGACGATATCGCACAAATCATCATGTCACCAAGCAAACCTTAAGAATATGACGCTTAATATCTTTAAAAGAGCAGTATCTTCAATCAATGAATATGAACGAAAATTGAAAATTAGGACAAACATTAGGAAATTCAAAGTTATCCCACTAAATAAAATGAGATATCCTGAACTTAGAATTGATAACAATATAATTAAATACAGTAAATAAGGAAAGATACTTGGATTACAAATAACTAAACAAGGTTATAATAAGAAGGAAAGATGCTTGGACTACAAATAACTAAACAAGGTTATAATAAGAAGGAAAGATGCTTGGACTACAAATAACTAAACAAGGTTATAATAAGCATATTACAATACATAGAGTAAAATCGATATTAACTAAACTTAACAGATTTCGAGATGCTTCAATACAGGTAAAAATTAAATTATATAAAGCATTAATCCATCCAATACCAACGTACCCGGCTATCCCCATTAACACAGTCTCAATACCATCATTATATAAACTTTAAATCGTTCAAAATAAAGCACTAAGATATATATTTGATATTAATTATCCAGAATTGATTACTAATGAGAATCTTCATACAAATGCAAATATGTTACCTGTAAATTTAGTAATAAATAAACAAGCAGTGGAATTCTAGAATAACATTCATCAGCTTGATATATCTAATCAGAACGAACAAATAATAAGAGAGAGGGAACTAGAAAGAGGTACAAGTCAATCTTTCAAAAGCAGTCAAGACACAATTGAAATAGGGGAACCCAAACCATTATATGTTCGCTAATGTAGGGGTTCAAAATGAGCATGTGTATCATGTGTATGCTATTATACAGATGTGTATAATAATATGAAGGGAGTTCACAGAAACAGTGTGAATAGGAATGTATAATTATGCAATAGTGCTACAATGTTATTGTAATAATTCTATAATATAGCAAATACATTATTGAAACAAAAAATGCTTAGATAAAATAAACAAATAGCAGAATTTCCGATTATTATTATTAGCGGTTATTGGTCGGAGGTCTTAGTTGGTGGCTAATGGTAGTCATTGGCTAAGACTCTTACTAGTGATAGCGGTATAGTTGGGAGGACGCTTGAAAAAAAAAATATATATATATATATATATATATATATATATATATATATATATATATATATATATATATATATATATACTGTATATATACTGTATACATATAAATTAAATACAATGGGAAAGTAAAATATATATACTGTATATATATATATATATACTGTATATGTAATTATGTGTAGTGATTGCCTAGTAAGCGAAAAAGAGAATGCTAAGGCTAAACTATTCATTTAGGGAGGTATTAATTCATTAAGAGCCAAGACTGAATAAATAAGAAATGTACTGACATTTGGACGGAAAATTATAACAAACATCAAACTTAAGACCAAAACAATGTAGTATTCTGTTTGATCCCAGGAACCTTTCTATATTCTACTATATTTCCTTTTCTAACTTTATCTTGTACTATGTAACCAACCCCAAAATTCCTCCACCTAACCCTCCAAACTCTTCAAACCAATCCCTCCCCCTCCACCAATCCATACTCGCAAATAATATGTTCTACCTTTTCTGTAGCCATCCATCCATCCATCCATTTGCGGATAATATCTGAATATATTTTTGTAATGATTATCTGATAAAAATTCTGCTTTCTCTTCGTGTTTTAAGGAATTTAGCATAGTCAGATACTGTACTATTTAAATCATTCATCTTCGTTCTTTCAATGTGTTTACGGTATAATAAATTGTCGTATGAAGTACTAAAAAGTTTAAATATTTGAGGCATTTTAGCAGTTAATTACTTTAGATACATGAAGTTATTAGCTGATCACTATAAAACAATGTATCTAATTTGACTATGTTTGCGTTCTCTGCAATATATGATTAATCACATAAATACTTGGACGCGGTTTAGCCATCGGGTTTTTTTCTATATAAAGACTTTTTCCCCTTGATTGTAAAATTATGTGAACAATAAACAAACAAAAACAGCAAGGTGGCCGGCCCACCCACTTTACTCTTCCACTGTATTTCATTTTTCCTACTTTCTCTTCCATCCACCCACTCTGTGGTGCCTCTCTCCCCCCGCCCCCCCCCCCCCCCCCTACCTTTAAAAAAAAAAAAAAATCAATGTAATGCGTTTTAGCTCAATACATAATTTTTAACAATGTACGTCAATTACTGATCCTTTTTTTAGAATGATATATAGAGTTAAACTTTTTTTTTTTAGGATCTGTTGTGAACCCTTCCTGAGGATGGCTGCATGAAGCTGCCAAAAATTTGAATAAATCGAAATGTTCCACAACTTGTTTCGTCTTATTGCCCTGCTATGAATATATATATATATATATATATATATATATATATATATATATACCGGTATATATATTTACATATATACAGTATATATATATATATATATATATATATATATATATATATATATATATATATATATATTATATCCCTTTCACTAACAATGTAAGCAAATTTACTTAACCTTGCTAAATTGGTGAAGAAGGGTGTTTATCCATCTGACTTTACACCAAAGCATTTGTGTACGAACCCGGCTGTCTATCAATCCAAGTACAGTATGTTTATCTATATCTGTTTATCTAACATATAGCAATCTTTCTATCAACAGGTGAATCTGAGTGTGCTGTGGACCAAAACTGGGTGCAGTGTTCCGACGGTCGCTGCCTACCGCCTCACTACCGCTGTGACCGCAAACCTGACTGTCTGCACGGCGAGGACGAGGAACACTGTGGTGAGAGAGAGAGAGAGAGAGAGGAGAGAGAGAGAGAGAGAGAGAGAGAGAGAGAGAGAGAGAGATAGAGAGAGAGAGAGAGAGAGAGAGAGAGAGATAGAGAAGAGAGAGAGAGGAGAGAGTATAAAGGAGTACAAAGGAAATCAAGCAACAAGGGGGAACAGGTCTAGTGACCCTTCTAGGTTGCTTGTCCTCCAAAACACTGAGATCAAGTGACCAAACAGTGGTTTAGAGTGGGTAAGGGAAACATTGGAAAGGAACTACTAGCCCTGCCACTAACGTGGCAGGACTAGGAAGTATTAGGGGACATATGGGTTAGTAACTGAGGGGAGGATAAAAGTTATTCATTTACAAACGCAGTCAGTCGCGGGTTTGATGCGAGATATTTTGTCTAGAGGCGGAATTTAAATGAATCAACGGTGCTGCAGTCTATAACGTCTCGAGGAAGCCCATTCCACAAGTTGACAACTCGATTGAAGAAGAAATTCTTAGATTCGTGCGAGTGTAAAAGATTACCAATAATTTTGCAACCAACGTTCCCCCCCGCGTGTAATTAGATTGGTCGAATAGTGAAGTACCCTTACTACAGTTCATATTGTCGATTGCCTTTGATGATTTTGAACGACTTGAATTAAGTCGCCTCTTAATCTGCGCTGGGTTAAAGGAAATAGATTTAATTCTCTAAAGACCTCTTCGTATGGTTTTGTTCTTTAGAGCTAGGTATCATTTTGTGGTCACTCCTACGTTGAACTCGTTCTAGCTTGTTTATATCTTTTTGGTAATAAGGGCCACCCAGATTGAAAACGCAGTATTCCAGAAGAGGGCGGACTAAGGAATTGGTAAAGGGTTAGGATAACTTCTTTGGACTTATGCTCAAATGACCTGCCTATAAAGCCCAATTATTTTGTTTGCCTTCTTAACAACTTTCTGAACATTGTTTGACTCGGTTTTTTAGGTTACTCGATATTGTTACTCCCAGATCAGTTTCTCTGTTTACATTCTTAAGCTTGAGTGCCATTCATCGAATAGTTTGCTTTCTCATTTAGGTATCCGACATGTAGTACTTTACATTTATCCGCATGAAACTCATTTTGCCAAATTTGGGCCCAACATGACAATTTATCTAGATTGTGTTGCATATCGTCAACTTGTTCTTTTGAGAGTACGCTATTTGCAATTTTTGTATCGTCAGCAAAATTTTGAGATTGTGCAGGTGAGACCCTCATCTATGTCGTTTGATGTAAATTAGAAAGAGAATTGGTCCTAGTACCGATCCCTGGGGTACCCCGTACTTACATTGGTCCATTTAGATGCCTTCACCGTTTATGACTACCCTTTGCTTTCTGTTGCTGGAGCCAATTTTCATCCATTTCAACACACCGTCTTGTATTCCATGCGCTTTTAGTTTTAGCAGTAAACGTTTGGTGGGGAACTTTGTCAAAGGCCTTTTGAAAATCAAGGTATATAATATCTACAGCTTTACTCTCATCGTAGAGGGTTGAGGATATCGTGGAAGAAGTCTAAAGAGGTTTGTTAAACAGGAACGTTTTTTATACGAAAGCCGTGTGTTGAGTATCTTTAAGTATGTTATTTTTCCTCCAAGTGATTTACGAGTCTGTCTCGTATGACCGTTTCTAGCATTTTACATACAACTGAGGTTAAGCTAATTGGACGATAATTTACTGGGTAGGGATTTTGCTGGCCTTTTTGAAATATCGGTGTTCGTTGGCTAGCTTCCCTGATCAGGCATAGTTCCAGACTGCAAGGATTTATTGAATAGTAATGTCAGTGGTTTGGAGAGCTCATTCTTAGCTTCCTTATAGAACTCTAGCGAGATTGTATCATGTCCTGGCGTTTTATTTACCTTGAGTTTATCTAAACAATTCAATACTTCTCCTCTCTGTAACGGTGGATATTGCTTAGAACACTCTGAATTATCATCTGAATCGGCGATGGTGTAGGATATCACTGAGGTCTCTGTTTGTAAAAACTGATGCAAAGAAGGTATTGAGGGCATTACTCATTGTACTTCGTCTTTGGTGTATTCTCCTTTTCATCGACTAACAAGGTCACCAACAGTTGAAGTAACTACTTTTTTCTTTCTGATATAACTATAGAATTCTTTCGGGTTTGTTTTACTTTGATTCGCAATATGTAACTCTAAGGTCTTTTTACTTTGCTTAATTACTTTTTTTTTGGCTTTGCGTCGTAGCTCTACAAATTTCACCCGTTCTTCGTCATTTTGTGAGGATTTTAATCTATCATTAGCACATTTTTTAGCAAGCAGGCAGTTTGAAATATCTTTATTCCACCATTTGAGAGAGCGGGTACGTAGGGTAACTTGATATGAAAACATGAGATTCTAAAATTTAAGGAGTGATTAAACTAGATGTGCATAACTGTATCTGTGGGTTCTTCACCCCCACACAGATTCTTGCTCTGTATCAATTTTTTTTTTTTTTTTTTTTTATTCTAACCACCCCCTCTCGGGCATAGGCTGAGAGCCTGTACATTCAACCGCTAATCATTGAACGGTGAAGCCTGTGAGGTCTCGTTCCAGTCTAGGAGGTGAGACATGTGAAGCACTTTTAGCTGCAACCAGCCCCTGCCATCTTGCCTTCGCAGGATGCATGGGACTTAGTTGCCCACTCATGGCTCGAAGCAGCCCCATCTCTGAAACTGCCTCGTTCCAGTGCTTCACTGTCTCTTCTCCTAGACTCGGACCCTCACTCTCAGAACGCCACCTATTGAGCAGTGAACTCACTAGGCGTTATCCCCCTGTAGCATATTTTGAATATGGGAATATTCATAGTGCTATTTAATCAGGGAACAATGAAGGTATTTATATAGGAATTTGGTGGGCTTTCTGTTAATGCACTGATACTAGGTACAACACAAATTCCATCCCAATAATATCTTCCCATTGACATATCGGGATTCGAACCCGGGTCCATTAGATTATTAGTCCAGTGGCAAGACCACTCCACCACATCTCCCCCATGTATTGCTTGCATGTGTGGGGAGGTTCCACCCATACCACACTTCTCGAAGAATACAGTCAAAAGCATTTCGCCTCATCAACTCACTTCCTCTTAATAATTTCGTACAATCTCTTTCTACACGCCGCATTGTTGGGTCTCTATAACTCTTCTACCGCTATTACAACAATCAGAGTTCTTCAGAGCTCTCTCAGTGCATACCCCCTCCCTTGCAACCAGAGCGAAGCACCCGCCTGCAACTCAGTCCAACTCCTATTCTGTCCAGCTCTCTAACCCAAGAATGAGCAACGTTTCTCAGTCTTTCTTTTACTCAACAAGTGAACTCTGGACCTCTCTCCCTTAATCGTGTTTTCATTCATTCTAAACTGCTTTAAACTGTGTGTGTCCACGACCTCTGACCCCACCGCCTAAACCTCATGTAGACCGACCCATCTGACGCTGACCCCACCGTCCCTTGAATTTGGTTCTGAAATTATTTTCGCTTCGAGGGAAACACTCGATACAGGTAACCGTCTTGTGTCTCCTTCATACCCATAGAAAAAACGAAAGTGGAAAGACCGTGAAAGTTGGTAGATCAGCCGCCACACAAGAGCCGCTAGTAAGCCTGGTACTGTATTTAATAACCCTGGTCGCTCATTGGAGCAAAATCTTACAGATGCATTCGGTCCCTCTTCCCCCAGCAAGAGATCGATCCACCAAATCACACTTTTTGCAGAATATGCCACAAAAACCGAGCTACGTTGGACTGTATTAGAATCCAATGTTGAAGCGCTAGGCACTGTATTTTGAAGGTTCTTCCAAATTTCGACTGTGAAGCTTAATATGTAATCTTTGTTGAAGCATTAAATGGTGTATTTTGAAGGACTGCCGCCACCCATACTTGCAAATTAAGTTTATATATATATATATATATATATATATATATATATATATATATATATATATAACTTTTAATCGAGTAAGGTATGTATTTATTAAGGAAGTGAGATAGGCTTCACGGAATGCACGGTATTTATACATGTTTAAAAAGAACCCTTTAAATACCGTGCCAGTGCCGGGAAATGTCTGGAAGTTGGATAACACATAGCAAGTAGTAGTATCTCCCTATACCTCATCCTCCACTCCTCTCCCCCTTTATACCCCACCCACCCTCCCTCCCTCAACTTGACCATTAGTTTTGTCCATATATTAGCATGCACTCCATGGGCTAAGAGTATTAGAAAGACAATCCTTATCGCTTTTCAAGGATCTTGGTGCTTTCTTCATACTCAGCTCAATAGGGGCCGTTTCGTCAGAAAAACTAGGTTACGTTATGTGGTAGAATTTTACCTGCATATTACAATTCAGGCAAGTATGAACTATATTGATATGGAAGGGACTATAATCTTCAACCGAATCCCAACCGAAGTTTTGACCATCATGTCGAACGTTGGTTCAATTTATTGCCATCAAGACTAACTGTGGACATCCATGCCGAGCTTTTGGCTAACCTAGCAAACTTATAAGCATTTTGCCGCATTATTGTATTCTCTCTCTCTCTCTCTCTTTCTTTCCTTTCTCTCTCTCTCTCTCTCTCTCTCTCTCTCTCTCTCTCTCTCTCTCTCTCTCTCTCTCTCTCTCTCTCTCATTACTACAGGGGATTGTACCGAGTGATTGGATAGATGCGAACATTACGCCGATATACAAGAAGGGTAGCAAGGCCAAAGCGAGTAATTACAGACCAATTAGTCTAACTTCAATTGTAGCAAAAATCATGGAAAAAATCCTTAGAGATAAGATAGTAGATTACCTCGAATCAAACAACCTAATCAAAAATAGTCAACACGGCTTTAGATCAAATAAGTCATGCCTAACAAATTTGATTGAATTTGATAACAAACTATTCACATATAACGACATGACGAAATCACTAGATATAATCTTCTTGGACTTTCAAAAAGCTTTCGACAAGGTGAGGATAGGTATCAAAGGTGAAATTCATTCTTGGATACAAAATTGGCTTACAGACAGAAGACAGAGAGTGGTGATAAATGGAGTGGAATCGGAGTGGGAGCCTGTCACTAGTGGAGTTCCACAGGGTTCAGTCCTTGGACCGGTCCTGTTTCTCATTTACATTAACGATATTGATGTAGGGGTAAACAACACCATTTCCAAATTTGCCGACGATACAAAAATAGGAAATACAGTCCTGAACGAAGATGATAGAAATGCGTTGCAATCTGATTTAAACAAGATATCAGAGTGGTCGAAAAAATGGCAGATGCCCTTCAATGTCGATAAATGTCAGGTGCTGCAGGTTGGTAGCAGAAATATGAAATACAAAATACGAAATGAATGGCAAACAAATAAAAACCGCAACGGTAGTAAAAGACCTAGGGGTACTAATATCTGAAAACCTAAAAACTTCCGACCAATGTATAGCAGCTGCAAATAAGGCAAACATAGCATTGGGCTTTATTAAACGAAAATTTACATATAAACATGAAAACGTAATAGTGCCACTGTTCAAAAGTATGGTGAGACCCCACCTTGAATATGGTGTGCAGTTCTGGTCACCTTATCTGATCAAGGACATTGTAAGACTCGAGTCAGTACAGCGTAGAGCGACGAAGATGATACCCTCATTAAGAAATAAACCATATGAAGAAAGACTTAAACGATTGAACCTGTTCTCATTAAAAAATAGGAGGTTGAGGGGTCAGCTTATTGAGTGCTTTAAGATACTAAAAAGTTTCGACAAAGTCGATGTAAATGCACTATTCACATTAAACAATACTAATCAAACTCGCGGAAATGGAATGAAATTAAAAACCAAAAAGGCAAACCTAAATGTCACAAAGAGTTTCTTCACCTACAGTGTGGCGACAGAGTGGAATAAACTACCAGCGAGAGTGGTGGAGAGCGACACAATAAACGCTTTCAAGGGAAGGCTTGACCTCTATCTGCAGAGGGCTGGGATGATATGAAAAAAAAACATTATGTATGTGTATGTGTGTGCACTGTACAGTATGTATATATATACTGTATATATATGTATGTATGTGTGTATGTATGTATGTGTATATGTGTGTGTATGTGTGTATATGTATGTACCGGTGTATATTATATATATATATATATATATATATATATATATATATATATATATATATATATGCATATATACATATATAGTTTGTAAGGCCAGACTGCCTAGTAAGGACCTTGAGGTCTGTGTGGTATGTGTATCTATGTAGCTCTATGTAGCTCTTATCAATTAGAAACAAAATTGATGAACTAAAATGCATGGTGTTAACAGAAAAAATAGACGTAATTAGGGTTACAGAAACTCGATTTTAAAAACAGATATCTAATTTCTGAATACCTTAGCGACTCATACACATTTTTTCATAAAGACAGATGCAAATGGTAAAACTAGAGGTGACATGGCTATTTGGGTAGCATGTCAACTAAATCCAACCCAGGTTTCACTCCCCAAAAATAATAAAGAAATAGTGTGTGTCAAATTGAACATGAACAACTCAAACATTAATATCAATATTGCATACCGACCTCCAAGTCAAAATGAGGTCAATGATAATCACCTATACGAAATATTACAACAAACCCTCAATGCTAACGAAAGCATAATACTCGGAGACCATAATCTACCTAACATTGACTGGTGCCTTATGACAGGAAACAGTTACAATTTGCGAAAAATTATTAACTCCCCCAGACATATTTGATGCGATCGCGTCATATGGAACTTATAACCAAAAATTCATATGTCGCGATCGCGTCATATGGACTTATCTCTATACCTCTCCAATAAGTTTATGACGCGATTTTGCGTCATATGAGCTCAGTAAGTCCGATAAGTTACCATACGATAAAACCGTTGGTGGCAACCTCAGCCTCCTCCGATAATTCTAACGGCCGCAGTGTTGTTGTGAGTGTATGTGAGTGTAATGCGAGGCAGTGGCAATGATCCTGGGGCTCCCACCTCCTCGGACTTATTGGAACATAATATGTCGGAGGGAGTTAATGTCATACAAGACAATTTTCTGCATTAAAGCGTTTCAGAACTGACATGCGATAAAAACATACTAGATCTCGTTTTCAGTACATATGAAAACTTGATACAGAAATTTGACGTCGGTGAGACCCTATACACCTCTGACCACAAGCTCATTAGAATCGACATTAATTGCAAATATACAATTGAAAAACAGGAAATGAAGATACCAGATTTAAAAAATGCAAATTACAACGAACTTAGGAAAGTCCTCTGTGACTTGCATATTCAGTTAAGCAATATTGACAAAACAAGCGAAGTATGGGATAAATTTAAAGATATACTCGTGAGTGTTCAGAATAAGTACATACCCACTAAACTTAAAGTAAATACTGGCAAAAACAAGCCTCCCTGGTTCGATCAGAATATGTGCAAGGTGCTAAGGGAGAGGAATAAATATGATAAACTAACTCAAAATGACATAAATAATGAACACTTCAGCTATCTATACAAACAAAGTAGAAACAAATTAGAGAAATGAATTAGGGCATAGAAGCGTAATTACGAATATTATATAGCAAAGGAAAATGAAAAAATTCAAAACAAAATTTACGGTTACGTTAATGGTAATAGAAAAATTAAGACCAGAATAATCTATCTATCTATCTATTGCCTGACGCCGTGATCCCCGAAGGGGTGGCCACGAACGAACCGCCCCCATGCACCTCTGTCCCCAGTCAGTCGACGCCCCTCCCCCCAACCAGCACCGCCTTCGTTCATGTAGTTCCTCACTCCATCCTTCCACCTCATATTCGGTCTACCTCTCCCCCTCTGTCCCTCCACCTCGCTCTCGTACACCCTCTTAGTCATTCTCTCGCTTTCCATACGTTCCATATGGCCGAACCATCTCAAGTTGTTCCTTTTCACACTTTCCAGCACATCTACCTCCACACCACACCTCCTTCTTACTTCCTCATTAGTCTGTCTATCCCTCCATGTAACTCCGCACGCACTCCTTAAGTAATTCATTTCCACTGCTCTCACTCTTGGTCTGAGTCTCTCAACCAACGTCCATGCTTCGCTTCCGTAAGTCAGTGTCGGGATTACCACACTGTCATGCAAGGACTTCTTCACTTCCATACTGACCACCCTATTTCTTGTTACTGCTTTTAGCGTTCCTACAACCCTCTTCCCCTGTTGTACCCTCTCCCGCACCTCTTCATCCATAGTCCCATCTTTACTCAACACACTGCCCAGATACCAGAATAATGCCATTAATTAATAATGACCAGACAGTAACAGGAGATAAAACATTGCTAATTTGCTTAATGAATATTTTTGTTCCGTCTTTACTAAGGAAGAACATAACACTACTCCTGAAACAAACTAACAATGCATGAAATAGGAAACTTTACTGTTACGACCGGGGCTACAAATAAAACAAGGGCACTTAATGATTGGACTAGTAATAGGGCACTATGCAACAATGGTACGCTAGATCCAAACCCTTCAACTTATATGCCGGCGAACAAAAACACCTATACCCTCCAGAGTTAATCTGCGATAACGGGGTATCCTTAACTGGGCATAAATGTACTCTACTTCAGGCTAACCCACACTGGTATAGCCTGATCACAAACAAGATGCAAGTTACGTTAAAATGCATAAAAGGGAAGCTATGGAAAGATCAATTAAATCACTGCAAGATTTAATACAATAAAAAGATGTTTCAATATAGTTACTCTAAACAACAATAAACTCTTCACTCCTATCTGAAAGAAAGTGAAGTATAGTCCTACAGCATAGACCTGGAAACTTCTAAAGAAAGTCTGATGCTCATAAGATGCTTGTATCTTAAATTATATAAGGGCAGGAGGCAGGACACCATACGTGTAGACTGAATACACTAAAAGATAGGACATATAATGTTAACTGACACGAGAATATTATAAATGCGCAACAGCAGTAATGTTCGACACTAAACGAAGTACTTCCTCATCAACGAAACAGTCTACTATGGTTGTGCAACTCAACAACACCCTAGACTAATAAATACTGTGAATAATAATGCGTACATATCAGAAGAGCTCATGTCCTAACTAGTGTCTGCTCGGCGAATAAAGTCTAGCTGGTATATCAAGGTTAAGAAAGCGTGGCTGAGCAAGACAGGCTCATAGCCTAGCGTTGTCCTCAAGGCGGTTTGGTTAAAGTTACGTTAATGACGGGGATGCTCTCTTGGTAGATCCAGATCTCAAGTATCTGGTTCTACCCTGGCGATCCCTCTAAAGTCAAGCAAAGAGGCAGCACTGTGTGATAAGGTAGTAGGCTAATGCCCTCTTACCACACGATGCTACACTCGCAAAAGGCACAACCAAAAGGACAACCTAGGCTACCACAGAAACCGTCGAAGTCGTGTAGGTATAAGCGAACCGTACACACATCGCTGACAACGACAACAGAAGCCTTATCCCAGTCTAGCATTAAATAACCAAGCAGAGCACTACTGATAATGAGGGAGACACACACAAAGAGTCATCAAACCTCCATAAACTAAGGACACTGAGGGAGACACACACAGAGTCATCAAACCTCCATAGACTAAGAACCCTTATAGCCTATTCTAATACATGGAAAGATATATGAGAGCGACGCACATAATACGATGGGCCGATATGAAATCGTGTACAGAACCCAAAGGGAGTGCTGTGACGTTAAAATATTAGAGGAATGAAAGAAGGAAGTTGAGTGAGAGAGACCGTATCAGAATGGTGGAGATATGGGGGACAGTTGTAAAAAGGATGTTAGTCATGTGCGTCCCTAGCCTGCTCTGAGAAGGGAAGCTCCTCGGGACGCTCAGGATTCCACAAAGGCATGGTGGTCGGCCAATCACAGGCCGATACGTCACAAGGCAGCAGGTGTCACGTGACACAGCCATGACGCCAGGCAATCAAGAGGCGTGGGAAGGCACGCGCGCGAGCCTTCGAGCGAGGGAGACAACACATGCATACGCACGCACACATTACCACAACACTGCCTACACCGCTCTCTCTCCTTAACAATATACAATGCATGTTATATTCTATTAATGATATAAAGCACTTCCCGCTGTCACAGACGAAAAGAAAGACCACCACTGGACTGTCTGTAACAATGCGAGTACTATGAAAGAGAGAACAACATTCTCTGATAACTGTAGCCCATTTCACTGCCCTGGCGAGCGCTAGTGGCTAACGGGAGGCGATTCTGCCAACGCTGGTAGGCGTCATATTAGCATAAGCAAAAGTGATGTGTTGTTTAAGCTGAACAATTTAAATACTAATAAAACCCCTGGGCCGGAGAATATTTACACAAGAATTCTGAAAAACGTGAAAGAAGAAATAGCACAGTCCTTAACTAACATATTTAACTTGTCGCTCAATCAGGAAACCGTACCTAGTTATTGGAAAACTGCAAATATCACTCCAATATTTAAGAAAGGAAATAAAGCCCAAGCAAATAATTATAAACCAATCAGTTTAACGTCAATCATAGGAAAAAATGTGGAAACAATTCTGAGACAAGATAGTAGATAATCTGGAGTCAAACACATTAATCAGAGAAAGCCAACATGGCTTTAGATCTAATAGTCATGCCTAACAAATTTGATGATATATAATATATTTTATAATAAACTATTTACATATAACGACTCTACTAAATTGTTAGACATCATTTACTTAGATTTCGAAAAGGCTTTCGATAAGGTACCTCATGGAAAATTATTAAAGAAATTGGAAATGTTGGGCATGGATAAAAAGCTGGATGACAAACAGAAGGCATAGATTTGTGATAAATGGAGTAGAATCTGAGTGGGAGCCAGTTTATAGTGGAGTGCCTCAGGGATTGGTCCTGAGGCCAGTTCTGTTTCTAATCTATATAAATGACATCGATGTTGAACTAAATAATACTCAAAGTTCGCTGATGACAAAAAGATAGGAAAATAAGCATTAGCCGAAGAAGACAGAAATAAACTGCAATCTGATTTAAATAAAATAATAGAGTGGTCGGGAAAATGGCAGATGCTATTCAATGTTGACAAATGCCAGGTCTTGCAAATATGTAATAAAACAAAAAATATAAATACAAGATGAAAGGCCAGCCAATCAAAACAAGTGCATTAGTTAAAGACCTGGGGGTTCTTATATCTGAAAACCTAAAGACCTCAGATCAATGTGCAGCAGCTGCAAATAAGGCCAATCGAGCATTGGGATATATTAAGATAAATTTAATTATAAAAATGAGAACATTATAGTACCTTTATTTAAACGCATAGTGAGGCCCCATCTTGAATATGGCGTGCAATTTTGGTCTCTTTATCTAAGCAAAGACATTGAGAAACTTGAGTCGGTGCAACGTAGAGCGACAAAGTTGATTCCGTCACTAAGAAATAAATCTTATCATGAAAGACTACAAAATTAAAATTTATTATCACTTAAGAAAAGAAGATTGCAAGGTCAATTAATCGAGTGTTTCAAGATACTAAAGGGATTTGACAAATTTGATGTAGAATCACTTTTCAAAATATATAATAGTTCATTAACTCGGGGAAATGGAATGAAATTACAAACCAGGAGGGCGAATCTCGATGTCACAAAGCATTTCTTCACCTACAGTGTGGTCATTGAGAGGAACAAATTGCCTGAGAAAGTGGTACAATGTAAGACAATTGTGGGGGATAATATGGCCAAAGGTTATCTCTTACCACACCAATCGAAATATAAAATTAATAAACATGAATAAAAATAAAGTCTGAGATCGCCTACCTTATGGCATGAACTATGGTAGCCTATCTTTCAGGATGCCCTAACTAAACATTGTATCAAGGGCCATGTATATCAATGACTTAGCTATACTAGGGTCCTGGTGTAGTTCCGAGGATTCCGGCTTCGGTAGACCAGGGTTAAAGGGTCAGGACTCCGGGCCTGGCGCGGGGATTGTGGTGGAGGAGATCACAGGACACGTCTCTACCGTTCAAAAGTTTACTAGCGTTTGATCGGAACTTCAATTTCCGACTCTTAAATAAACTATATATTAATTCGTTACCAAGGGTTCATTCCCTCTTCACTTTGTCCTATAAATGAGAAATAAGCATTTAATTATATAAATACTAATATAAATATCGTTTCACAACGATTTAGTAAACATATTATCCAGGCGATCTGGATATTACAGCAAGCTGTGGATCGCGCCTGCAAGCGTGGAATTTCAAAACTGATACCGAATACAGTGCCTCTAAATCTAATCATACAAGGTTTTATAACTAAATTAACTTGGCCAAGGTATTCTTATACAGTACTAAATTACTTAATATTAATTAATCTCTACAATATATACAATCACCGGGTTCTGGTAGAAAACTGTTCACTCTAGTGAGGTTACCCTATCGGAAGGTTGTTGCCAACAGTCCCCAGATACCGGTGTAGTCAATTTATTTCTCACAGATTGGGGCCCGGCGAAGTATGATGTGTTGCATCATGTTATATCACCTGCGGCTAACAAATCACGCCAATTTCTTCTAGACCCCGCAGCAGCTGCTCATTGTGGTCTTGGGCTCCCAATTACTATGGGTTGCTGTTCTTCCTCCAGTGGGATGGCGAGTTCCATAGGTATGAGCCGATCTACAGTTCTGAGAGTGGTTTGTCCTCGAGATACAACCATAACGGTTCTGATAACCCCTTCAGAATCAGGAAAGACTTCTTGGATCCTTGCTAAGGACCATTTAGAGTGAGGTTGGTCCATTTTCAACAAGACCATGTCACCCACTTCAGGTTTGTGACGGTTACTAGCAGAATTCGCACCATAATACCTCTCCCGTAGGCTCAAGATATACTCTGATGCCCAATGTTTGTTCCAGGCGTCCAGTATTTTGCAGTTTATGGTAGCTTCGTCGCAAGTGTGTATCTGCTTCATTAACGGAGGGATCCACTAATTCCTCGGTCACGTCCAAACGGGGGACTGGGTCCAATCGTCTACCATATAATAAATGAGCCGGTGTTAAGGCCTCAATTTCCAGATTGGAGTCATCTTGATACGTTAGTGGTCGATTATTTACTCTGGTTTTTATCTCGGTGAAAACAGTTCTTAACTCATCCAAGGTGACCTTGGACTTGTGAAGAACCCTTTTCAGGCACGATTTCACGATGCCTATCATTCTCTCTGTAAATCCATTTTGCCAAGGGGCTCTGGGAGTTGTGAATGACCAATAACAATTTCTAGAATCCAACATTTGCTGTACTGCGTTGCTCTTTAATAGTTCAGAAACCAACGGTGATGCGCCCACAAAATTTGTCCCATTGTCACTAATCAAACGTCTGGGACAACTTCGCCGAGCGGCAAATCTTCTAAATAAATTTATAAAGGTTTCCGAGCTCATGTCCTCCGCTATTTCCAAATGGATAGCCCGAGTGCTGGTACAGGTGAATAGACATATGTAAACCTTCTTGGGTGGACCATCATCTCCTGTGAGAGTGATGGCACCAGTATAATCTATACCTGTTACCTCAAACGGTGTCCTTTGGTGAATGCAGTCTGGCGGAAGAGCTGGTGGTCCAGGGTAAGGAATAGCTATAGCTGTATACCTCTTGCAAATAATGCAATTCTTGATACAGCATTTAACAGCTTGTCGTCCCTGGGGTATCCAATATGTTTGTCGCATATAGGCTAGAGTGTCTGCTACCCCACCGTGTTTAGTGGTTTCATGCGCTTTTAAAACCATTAATTTGGTGAGGTCGCACTCCTTGGGCAATAGGATCGGATGCGAGTTTTGAGGGGTAGATCAGCTTTACCAATACGACCTCGACAACATATTAATTCTTGATTGTCTAGGTACAGCCCAAGGTCCTTCATTCTTTTGGTTGGCTTGGGAGTGGGTTTACGTAGCTGTGTTAATTCCTCATCATCTTTTCAGCTTGTATCCTTTTGATCCAGTAGGTAAGTGGGTCTAATTCATCCATCTTTACCTTCTTGCTCAGGAACTTAAACACAAATTTAGTTACAGTTAATAGTTTGTCCAAATTGGAGAACTTGGTGATGTCAATCACTGAAGGCTCTGGGATAATTATTGGGTCCATATGAACTTGATCATCATTAACCTTCTGGCATGATTTTTGTTCTGGCCAATCACTCTGACGTAGCCAAACCGGACCCTGAAACTACAGAGTTTCGTTAATCAGTTTCTTGACACCAACACCTCGGCTCACCAAGTCAGCCGGATTATCCTTGGACTTAACATGCATGAATGTATAGTTCATTTGCAGTTCCTTTATTTTGTGTACTCTGTTACGCACATAAACTATGTGACTATCATCCTTAGATATCCAGTGCAAACATATCTCACTATCTGTCCATATATATGTCTCACCTAAAAAGGGAAACATACCATTCAAATAAGTAGCTAACCTAGTTCTCAATTCAACAGCGGTCAGCTCCAACTGTGGAAGGGTACGTTGTTTTAATGGCGCTACTCGGAATTTGGACATAATCATAGTAGATCGGACTTCAGTGACACAATAAGCTACTGCACTATACGCCTTAGATGAGGTATAAAAAAAGACGTGCAATTGAGCACACTCATTATCAGAGGTAGGATCACATCTTCTAGGAAACTTGACTGAGGATACCTTCTCATATTCCACCTGCAATTTGTTCCACTCTTCTGTATACTTTTCAGGTAATGGAGTATCCCAACTCAGTGCTTCTCTCCAGGCCTCCTGAACTAAAATCTTCCCTTTAATTGATATGGGACTAAATATGCCCAATGGGTCGAACATCATAGAGACCTAATTTAAGAGTGTACGTTTTGTGAGTTTTACATCGGGAAACTTGAGGGGCTTTAGAGACATCTCATCAGTAGTTGTTTTCCACAGCAATCCTAGTACTGGTTGATATTCTGGTATTTGATAGTCAGGATAATTTCTTCTTATCTGGTCCAAAAGAATATGAGAGTTTGAATTCCAACTTTGTAGTGGCATATTGGCTTTATTACATTCTTGCCTTGCCAAATTGTAGATTTCAATCACCTCTTCTCCACTGTCGGCAACGCCCTGAAGATTATCCATGTAAAACAGTTGACCCATTTCCGGTTTCTCCGTCTTCTGGAAATTATATCTCAAGGTGCTGCACAACAAGAAAGGACTAGAGCAGGAACCAAACAACGCTGACCGAAAGCGGTATTCTTTTATCCGCCCACCAGGCTGAAAAGGATCTTCAGGCCAAAGGAACTTTGTGAATTTGCGGTCCTGCTCCTTTAACCCTATTCTCAAAAAGGCTTTGGAGATATCTGCCACAAACCCAAATCTCTTCGTCCTGAATTTAAATAGTACATCACCCAGTATTTCAGTCAGATTTGGTCCTACATAGAGACAATCGTTTAGACTTGCTTCATTCTTCGCTGCTCGAGAACTGCAGTTAAATACCACTCTGATGGGGGTAGTACTGGAGTCCTTACTTACAGCATGATGAGGAAGGTAATGACCCTCTTTATGGTTTATTTCACCTGAGACCTCCTCAATAAAGTCATTTTCCAACTGCTCTTGAATTATTTTATGATAAATTTCCAGTCGTTCAGGATGTTGACGCAATCTCTCCACCATTTAATTTAATTGACATCTTGAACTCAGGTAGTTAGTTGGTAATTCAGGGGCATTTATCTTCCATGGAAGTCCTACCCAGTACTGGCCATCCTTATACTCAACTGTGTCTAGGTAGTGGTTATATGTTAAGATGTCTTCAGGGGTGGGAAGATCTGCTTCTATGCCCACAGTGTCCAGTTCCCAAAGTTTGTGAACAGGTTCTTGTTGCTCTTCCAGAATGTCTCCTAGTTGTGATGGTATTAATTCTGCACCAATTCTAGCCACCACCAGAGATTGTGCAGGAGTCACAAAGACTGGATCCATCCGGTTGTCTGATTCACTTGGGCCACATGTTGGTAGAGATCCCATGATTATATATCCACCTGATGAAGAAATTAACTGGATACCGTGTTTCCGAGTCATTTTTCGCAAGAAGCGACCACAATAGTCGGAGCCGATGATCAGTTGAATTGGACCTACTACGTCAGACTCTATAGTTCGGTCTGCTAGTTGAACACCCTTCTTTGTTAAGAAGTCAGATGCTTCCTTTAAACCCTTATTTACCACAGAAGTGTTCATGTCTTCCTTAACCACCGCAGTCACCTTACATTTATATTTGCCCAATTTAATCAGGGGTTTAACCACGTCAAATGTTTGTGTTTCTTTATTTGACAAAAATCCAGTTATTGCCATGTTCACTCTTCCTACTGTTGGCAAATTCATGGCTCTGACAACATTTCCGGCAATGAAGGTCTTTTGCGCTCCAGTATCAAAGAGTGCTTTGACTGGCATAACCTCTTTTCCTCTGATCAGTGAACCTCGGCTGTAGGAGTAGCTGCCGGCATATGCATTGGGTTTCCAGTGGTCAGGGTCATATTTACACTTGTCGTTTTGGGTTGTACTTCACTGATCTTGGGACACAACGCGGTATGATGTACACCAGTCTTGCACCGAAAACATACATTTATATTAGTAGCACATTCCTCAGTAGAATGTCTTGTGCTAAGGCAAACAAGACACTTACCTAGTTCGATGAGTTGTGGAAATCTAGCCTTAAGATCTGGGTAAGTCCTACAATACACTGTGGAATGTTGTTCTGAACATAACATACACATCTTCCAGGTTTCTTGGTTTACCACTGGTGTGGGGTTACTTCTTGGGTCACTGGAGAATTGAGACAAGAATTTGTTCTCTCCCAAACACCTTTTGTTTTTGATACTGTACTAGTTTGATTATTCTGCTGGACGGATGTCACATAGGTACCAACCTCTTCTTTCTTGAATGGTTTTGTTTTTTCTTTAGTCCCTGCTGTAGACGCGTTTGTGTATTTAACCTTGTTGTCTCCTTCCTTGATACCGGTATCCTTCTTGGAAACTTGCATGTGTTTACACAGCTCTCTTAAACCCTCTTCTATCTCTTGATAGTGAAGTAGTTCTTCTTATACCTGTGGTACAATTCATCACAGGTTTTCTGAGAGAGTTTTTGTTGTACAATGTGGTTCAAGAGCCAAGAAGCTGAGTCAAGATCTTTCTGGGTACTAAGTGATTTCAAAACACAATTCAAGCTGATCCAGAATGATTGATGATCCTGGTACGTATGCTTGGGTCCTGATAAATCCAGCAATTTGTAAACTAGGCACTGTAGAGTCAACTCCGTATCTTCAAAGTTTTCTTTGAGTACTTCTAGAGCTGCTGTATAATTGGCATCTATTATGGGAAGTTCCTTGATAAGATCCAATGCAAAACCCTTAAGTTGACCCAACACGTATGAACATTTATTTGCGGCAGAAATATATAACCGGTCATGAACTAAACCCATAAATTTGTCCCAAAAGGTATTCCAATCAGATTTCCCATCAAATTGAGGTAAGGTTATAGGTGGCAACTTAAAGCTTTGTTGTCCCGGAGCCGCAATACCATTACTGGTACCATTACTCCCTGTCCCGGTAATTGTCTCTGTCGCCATGGATTCGAACCCAGCTAGTTGATCCAAATAATGTTCACGGGCATCTGCATAGGCTTGCTGTAATTCCTCAAACCTTTCAGATTGCTCTTGTTTGATGCAAAAGTCCTCCAATTTATTGAAAGACTCTTCATAATTAGCCCACTGGGTTTTAAGATCTTGGATTTGAGACTTTAACAGCTCCCTTGGACAGGGGTCACGTCTTTTTACCTCCTGGCAATTATTTAATGCTCTAGTTACCCAGCCTAATTTCCCCACCATAGATTTTCTCAAGAGTGTATCAGTCATTTTGGAATATGGGTAATTATTTTCTGGACTATTATTAATGTTTATACTGAAGACTAATTTTTTCAACAATCAAAATTACATTTAGATATAGCCTAACACATACTCAATTTAGCTGTTAATCTTTAGCATTATATGCGTACCATTATTTGCTACAAATTCAGATGAATAATTAGTTGAAAACATTAAGTCCACAATATAATTTACCTAATACGTGGGAACGCACGCTAGTAGGGGGAGGGAATATATTTATTATTGAATTAAATGTCACATATGCTCCGTCCCAAGCATTTAGCTGGTCTACTTGGTCTTTCAGACGCGGGTGACATTAAAGGACAGAAACATAAAAATGGCCTAAATTATCAAATAATAGGGAGAATTTAGGTACAAGAATGAAGCTAAAGCTGTAAATATTTAGTTAATCATTGATTTATTATCCCAGATGTTAGTGGGTACCTGTGGTAGTAGCATTTTCTAAAGGGGGGTGGGGGGGGGGAGAACACATTTATTATTAATTAAATTTGGTATATGCTCCGTCCCGAGCATTTAGCTGGTCTACCTGGTCTTACAGACGCGAGTGACATTAAGGACGGAGACATAAAATTGTCTAAATAAGAATAATATGGGGAAAATTTAGGGACTGCAACGAAGCTCAAGCTCCGAGTTTCATAAACGCCAGAGAACGCAACGTTGCAGACCCTCCTACCAGTCCTCTACCACAGGATTTAAACGCCATGCGATTTTATCTTATTATTAATTGAAATGCCACTCACCCAAGGTCATCGCCTCACAGTTAGGGACCTCATAACGGCGGGGGATCAATCTATGTCCCACGAAAACGACCTTAAACATTAGCCTACCGCTGCAGCTTAGCAGGGACCCTAACTGTTGAAAACTGGCCCTATCTCGACCCCTAGTCTACACACCGATCGGAATCCTCACTCGGGGCACCAAAATGTGGGGGATAATATGGCCAAAGGTTATCTCTTACCACACCAATCAAAATATAAAATTAATAAACATGAATAAAAATTAAGTCTGAGATCGCCTACCTTATGGCATGAACTATGTTAGCCTATCTCTCAGGATGCCCTAACTAAACATTGTATCAATGGTCATGTACTGTATATCAATGACTTAGCTATACTAGGGTCCTGGTGTAGTTCCGAGGATGCCGGCTTCGGTAGACCAGGTAGACCAGGGTTAAAGGGTCAGGACTTCGAGCCTGGCGCGGGGATTGTGGTGGAGGAGATCACAGGACACGTCTCTACCGTTCAAAAGTTTACTAGCGTCTGATCGGAACTTCAATTTCCGACTCTTAAATAAACTATATATTAATTCGTTACCAAGGGTTCATTCCCTCTTCACTTTATCCTATAAATGAGAAATAAGCATTTCATTATATAAATACTAATATAATTTAATATCGTTTCACAACGATTTAGTAAACATATTATCCAGGTGATCTGGATATTACAGCAAGCTGTGGATCGCGCCTGCAAGCGTGGGAATTTCAAAACTGATACCGAATACAGTACCTCTAAATCTAATTATACAAGGTTTTATAACTAAATTAACTTGGCCAAGGTAATCTTATACAGTACTAAATTACTTAATATTAATTAATTTCTACAATATAAAATACAATCACCGGGTTCTGGTAGGAAATTGTTCACTCTAGTGAGGTCACCCTATCGGAAGGTTGTTGCCAACAGTCCCCAGATACCGGTGTAGTCAATTTATTTCTCACAACAATTGACACATTCAAAAGAAGTCTAGACATTCATTTTGAGGAGGTAGGAATAATATACTGTAGGTAAAAAACAAGAAGAAAACAAAGAAACATAATTTAAGCATCTGTAGTATAAAATATTTCGCATCTTCGTTCTTTACTATAAATTTCCCAGTAGAAGTTTTTCTCATTTTGCAGGGGGACTTCTTTCCCAATTTAATTTCACGCCAACCAAAGGTCGGAGGGAGAGGTGGGTGGGGAGAGGTGG
The DNA here is from genome assembly GCA_032716605.1 of Paralithodes platypus. Classification (NCBI taxonomy): domain Eukaryota; kingdom Metazoa; phylum Arthropoda; class Malacostraca; order Decapoda; family Lithodidae; genus Paralithodes; species Paralithodes platypus. The sequence continues at coordinate 68,492,269 of CM064513.1, read as the reverse complement.
GTGGGGAGAGAGCCTTCTTCTTTGCAAAACTTGCCTTCCAATTGTACCGAATTCTATTTTAGTATTAAGTTCGGACTACCTAGTAGGGACCGCAAGGTCTGTGTAGTCTGCGTATATATGTAACTCTATATAACTCTTCTCTCTCTCCTTCCACGGCCATTATTTTCGCTTCACGCCAGCCCATCGTTTCCCCTTCACGTATATCACTTTCTATATCTCGTCACTGGCCTTCCATTTTATTCTCCACCCCCGCTGCCAATTATCTCTCTCTTTCACACACACACGCACACACACACACACACACGACAACACACACACATACACACACAGAGACGCACATGCACTCCCCCCCACACACGTGAAAAGAGTTGAAATTAATATAGATATATGAAAAATATAGAGATACAGTCAAACACCCACCCCAAGGCAAAATAGAGAGGGGGATGTACTTCATCGGCCACAGCCACCATGAACACCAAAAACATCGGGACTGTGAAGTGGTACAATAAAAAACGTGGTTTTGGCTACATAACTTGTGATGACAATGAACAAGACATTTTTGTCCATTTTTCGGGAATTAAACATCAACATAACACTAAAAGATCCCTGGAAAATGGCGAACAAGTCGAGTTCATTGTCAGAAGAGGAAGAAAAGGCCAAGAAGCACACGAAGTCACGGGACCAACTGGCAGTAGGACACAAGGATCTACCATCAAAACACCCAAGAAAGAACACAGCAGAAATATAGAACATGACATTAATGCAAAAATGTATGCATGTATTCAAGCTGCAGTGGCAATTTCTGGCTCAAATAAACATCAATTGAGTCGGATAATTCCATTGATGCTTAACTACAATGACCTGCCAACAATCAAGATCCCTCCTGAAGCTCTGAAACCTACCACTCAACATGGAAGAACGAAAAAAACACCAAGGAAGGAGAACAAGCCAACTTTTCAAGAAGAAGACGAGACAGAAGTGGACCTCCTGGACTATGAAGAAGAAGACGAAAATGAAGTAGATGAAGATAAATACGAAGAAGAGGAGGAGAAGAACACACTCCAACTCCTGCTCCATCTCCGAAAAACACCAGATCACGAACGAAGAATACAGAGAAAAAACAAGAATACCCAAAGGACCTACCAAACACTGATCACCTGAACTTCAAGAACCTCAAAAGCATCCTTACAAAAGAAGATGAAACACGAATAACTCCAGACGTCTATGAGTGCATTAGAAAAATGGAAACAGAAACAACAGGCTACTTCTTCACGGCTTTTCGGAATGTAGCAAGAACAAAGAAACCCAACGATAACTGGAGATGGGTGGAGATGAAGGAAAAATATGACATCAATAAATACTGCCAAGTAAATAACCTCCCCACTGTAGAATATAACACACAATGATAGCCAACACTATAATATTTCAACTTAAATGTTAAATAGACTCAAAATTAACTTTTAAATACAGAATAGACTCAAATAATAACTCTTAACTTCATTAAATAATGTAATATAGTAATACCTTGTTGTATTACAGTTGCCCTACCCTGAATAAAGCAAGGTGGTATGCCCACTAACTTTTAATCTACTACTTTCTTTCAAAATGTCCTACTTTATCTTTCTGACCAAACCTCTACTTTTCTTCCCCCTTCCCCCGCTAGGGAAAAGAAAAAAATATATATTATATACAGCTAACCAAGCACAAGTGAATCGATTTTCCCAGGCTTCCTTCCATTCAACAAATAAACTGTGGAATTATCTCCCTCAACTTATCTTTCCCTCGTATTATGACTTAAACTGCTTCAAGCTCCGTATGTCAAGCCATTTTGACTCATACCCTACCTTGAATTTGGCGCTCTTATCACTCTTTCAATATGAGGGGTGACACTCGTTACAGGCAGCTTTGATTTTTGTCTCTTTCTTAAACGTAGGAAAAAGAATGGGCAACAGTGCTTACAGGTATAATCTGGTGCTAACCATGAACACCGCGGATATATCACTTCACGCACTATCAGAGTACAGTATATTGTACATTCCATATATCATAAAATAAGACGCTTACAATTTAAACATGATTACCTTCTATTTGATGCCAATATTTGTAACTGCAGGAACATTTTAAAATCGTCGAAAAAGCATCTATCTATCAGAAAGAGTGAATACACTTTTGCTATGCGTCATTCGTCTGACAGTTATCGTTGTTCTACAGTATTTAGCTGATTTGTATTACCAGTAAGCTAAATTAGTTTTCCCAAAGAATGGAAACAAGTTAACGTAACATCCATTAACAAAATAAATAATAATACAAAATAAATAAAGCTTTGCCCGGTAATTATCGCCCAATAAGCCTCACCTCAATTACATGCAAGTTGCTCGAAACAATATACCAACATAAAAGTTGTATGCCATTAAGAAACTAACAACCTTGTCAAGAACTCACAACATGGTTTGCGAAATAAGCGTTCGTGTATGACAAACCTCCTTGACTTAATCCAAGACATCTAAATGTATATGGCATAAGTAAAGCAATTCACATTGTCTACCTTGAATTTCAAAAAGCATTTGATAAAGAGCCTCATGGCAGACTGATAGTAAGACTTAAAGCTCATGGTATTCACGGGACTGATGGATATATTATATAAACTTTCGGAATGCTGTGACGCATCCTTTCCTTTCATTCTGTCTATTATTAGATGTTTGATTAAGCTAAAAAAGTTAGCATGGGGATCATAAGTGTTTCTTAAGAAATAATGTACATAGGTTCTTCCTAAGCTGTATTAGCACGTCTAGTGCTAGGAGGAATTACATTAAAAAGACGCCTATTATTGGTAGATTCATCGCCATACTTAGAAACAGAAGCTGCTGAAAGGTTGTATGTTGTATTTTGAAAATAATCAACAGCCAAACATCCCATGAAAAGCAAAATATTTCAGCGCTGAATTCACTAACCTTTTTTTGTTTTGACATTTTTATAAAACTAATTACATTCTATTCTTCCTCGGTAATATGATGCACATATATCTCATAAATGCCGACAAAAACAAAGCGTTAACATTATTTACACTTTAAAATGCTAAGGCTATACTGTATTTTACAACTGTATTTATTACAAGATAATAAAGCACATTGGTTTACAGTATGTAGCTTTAGTTTACAAATCTTGTCTTCACGGTTCTTTCAAATTGAATGTAAAGCAAACAAACCACTGTCATTGATATATATATATATATATATATATATATATATATATATATATATATATAACAGGTACTTTTTGTCTTGCTCGGGTAAGCTTGTAGAAATTCAGAATTGTCTGGATGAATGACGAAAGCTCAATAAGAGGAACTTGCAATTAATAAACAATGCTATGCAAATAATGTCTTACGCTGCATCAATATTAGTTTCGTAGGATCAAACGCGAATGGCTATAAAATAAATAAAAAGACGACTTTATCGTCAATGAACCCGAGAAAAAAAAATACGGTAAATTAAATAGTTTGTATTTATTGTTGTTGTGTGGAGACACCCAACATTCACATTAATGGCAGGCTATTTGAGTCTTTGACTAGGCTGGGTAGGGCGTTCCATACCGTAGGCCCCAATACTTTCAGAGAACGTGCCCCACAGTCAGTCCTAGCTCTAGAGGACATAAAGATCATTCTGCTGTCTTATGGTACTATTAGCTATTTATGGTAGATAATTGAGAGTGAGTGTCTGTGAGTGTGAGTGAGTGAGAGTCACTAGTCATAGTAGTGTAACATGTATATTACACCTAACTATACTGTACTGTATATACACGTACACTAGACTCACTCTCATTCTATGCCCGCTCTTATTAATTACTCTCTTTCAATTTAACTGTCATATTTGACCATCCTCTGTTCCATCAGCACTCTAAGATAATTATATATATTATTATATATATATATATATATATATATATATATTATATATATATATATATATTATATATATATATATATATATATATATATATATAATTATATATATATATATATATATATATTATATATATAGTATACCCCATAATAATAAAACAAGTATAATCTATTAACCCCTTTAGTTAATAATATAATTAACTACACCTTATTAATCCCTAAGATCTAGATAATCTAGATAATTATACAATATTTCTGTGATGAGATTAACTTAGGGCCTAAGCTAATCTCATCATAGAGATATAATTATCTAAAAAAAATATATTTACGAATTGTAAACATTAACTGTAAGCATCTTATCCCCCCTAGACAGACATTAACTGTAAGCATCTTATCCCCCCTAGACATCACAGAATGTCTGAGTTATTCGTTACAAACCCCCTCATGACCCACCTAGAATTGCTGACGACACAACTTCATCCTGCCTCTCACACAGAGAGAGGTTGGTGGCTCACTCCAGCCAGGGCTCTGAATCAAGGAAGGTTTCACACTTACCTCTCCCGCTATTCACCCCCTCTCTCATAGCTCTAACTCCCATTACAGCCAAGTCAATTCATAAACTCATAGACTTATTGGACAAAACCCCTTAACCTCTATTAGTCTGTATCTCCAAACTGAGTGTATAACCTTATACTGATTCCTTCTATAACCACTTGGAGTATATCTAAATTGCTGTATTGCTATATATTATTAGTTACCATACAATCCAGTTTTCATTACTACCTATATACTGAATATTATTGCCTTTTATATATGCCCCAATCATACGCATGATATAGTAGTATGCCATAGAATTTGCGGTCCATTCCGGGGAGACACTTCATGTGGAAAGAGATAGGCTATGAAGTGCACTAAACTTATTACAGAAAGTACAAAATATTATTAATTTCTTCTTGAAATACTCAACCGAAGGGCTATTTATATTCTCTATGGGAAGAAAGTTTCAGGTAGAAAATATATTATATGTAAACAAATTTCACATATACTAGTGTTGAACTCAAATTTTCAGCCATGGCTGCATGCTGTATTATATTGAGGTTAAGCATTTTGTTATTATTCACATTGTCAAATTCATTTACAATTCCCAACCCCCGAAAACGGCGTGCCATTGGTTTTTAAAAGTGCCCACCAAGCGAGCATGTTTTGGTTCATTCCCGCCTAAAATCAACACATGTGGAGGAGTAATAGGAGGTATGGAGGGGAATCATCTCACTCAATCACATATTCCTTTGCTTTGAGTGATTTTGTGGTTATTTAAAGTTTTTTTTTTAGGTTTTGGATCTTAAGAGTCCCGTCGCCTTCACCCAGAGTCTCCTCGCCGTTCTCGGGTTAAAGAATTCCGTGAGTCGACCAAGCAGCCTACATGTTTCCAATAAAAAATTACAGATAACTCTTGACTGATCTTCATAGCTCAGTCTTGCCGCTCTAAATCTTTCCCGAGTACTGGAGACCAGAACTGCACAGCAAATTTTAGCAATATCAAAACATTATAGAGAGTGAGGGCTATCTTCTTATTCCGGGCCAGCCGGCACAGCCAATCAGCGCATGAGCTAACATGACTGAGGGACATAAAAGGAGAAAGGAGCAGGGTATCTCATCATCATCCTTGTCCATTCTCATTACTTTCCTATACTCTTATCTTTTCCCCAAAACCTTTCCCACTACTTTTCCTTTTCTAAATTATTAAATATTACCCACTACCGCCCATTAGAAGCCCACTTGTAGTACGACGCCGAACCCTGAAGGCATTGCCATGAAGGGGGGGGGGGTTTAGCCCCTGGTTATAGGAGGCAAGTGGGTAGGGTTTATACTTCAAGTAGGTTAGGGTCTGGTGACATAGGCTTGCCTACAGTCCAAGGACATAGGTAGGAGTTAGGTTTTTCTGGGGACATCCCATAGGGGTGGCCCCTGGGTACAGTTTTAAAATTCTCCATAAAAATGTTCAATTAACTCTACCTCCCTAACTTGTTATTTTCCCCATTCATTTTCACTTTTTTATAGTTAGCAATTAAACTTGTTTCTCCCAATGATTCAGTATGGCACTGTATGTTAAATTTAAATGCATTAACAATCCCCCTGATGACCCAGGCTCTCACATATTTAGTATCACTCAAACCCAAATAGTCAGAGTTTTTAAAAATCTCAATGTAATCAAAATAAGACTTGCTTCACAAAAAGATCTTGATGCATATCTCAACCCCGCCACTCTAAAGAAACTCCAATCTGCTGGTTATGAACTAGTCCTCTCCCCAGAACTAAAAGCTGCCTGTACAGTCAAAATTCTGCACCCTGACAAGAACATCTTCAACAAAGACGAAGATGAGATTGCCAGGGAAATTTCCAAGCAAAACTCCATCACTGTCTGTGAAGTATATAAAACCCAACGTCAAGCCCTCAAAATTCGATGTGCCTCCCCTCAGGAGGCCAGTAAGCTTCTAAAAACAGGTCTCAAGGCATTTCATGTGATTTTGCCGCCTGATTTTCTGACCCCTGAGTCCTGGATCAATCTCGGGCAGTGCTATAACTGTTATGCTTACGGACATCCCACAGCCCAATGTCAAAAAACAGTAACTTGCTCTCGTTGTGCTGAGTCAGGGCACTCATTTACCACCTGCTCTTCAATCACTCTGAAATGCTCAAACTGCAATGGCCCTCACATTGCAATCAGTGCCGAATGTCCCTTCCGTCTCAATGTCTTAAAAGACACTAGAAAAAACGCAAAGGCAACTCCAACCAATCCCAACCAAACACGTCCTTTATTCTCATCCCACCCAGTCACTGCCAAATCATATGCTTCAGCGACCACCTCACACATCCCTCAATCCTCCCCCCCTACCCCACCCAACATCAATCCTCCCGGCCCATTGTTCAACCGCGAAATATTCGCCCAAACTTCAGTCCTTGTTAATGTTGCACTCCACCTCACGAACCAAAAAGTCACCCCACAGTTTAACAAGCTACTAAATGATGGCCTGACTGCCCACAATCTCCCTGCCATCATGATCCCTGAGTCTTGGTTCCAGCATAGCAAGAACTCTCACAATCCATCTCTCTCAGCCACTCCTCTTCCTATTCCACTACCCTCAACCTCTACCTCCAACTCATCCTCCACTACCCCTATTCCTCAACCCCCAAGCGCCAACGAAATCCCTGAAATGTCAATCCCTCTCACCACTGAAAATGAACCTCGAGATCTCCCTGCCCAAACCCCCCCCCCCCCCCCCCTCTCACAAATGTCACTGACCCAACTCTAAATGCATCTGACCCTGACCTTCCTAACCTTACTACCCTAACATCCTTCATGCCTCCCCCACCCCCTCCTACACTAAAAACGCCCACCATTCCTCCCCAATCTCCTCTAAAACGAAAACCCACCAGTCCAGCTGAGATATCCTCCCCTGAATTAAACCGTTCTCGGTCAAAGTCACGTAAAGTCGAAACCCCAAGAAAAAACACCAAATCTACCTCCAAATCTCCATCTTTTGGAGGAGTCCGCTCCTCATCCTCTCCCTCTCCAACCCGGGCCCCACCATCCCCCCACTTCCCCACACATAGCTCACTTCACGATACCCCATCATGTTAAGAGTCATCCAATTCAACATAAGACACTACTACAATAACAGACACCTACTCACACAATTAATTTTAGATAATGACCCTGACATAATACTAATTAACAGCACCTGTACGTACAACACACATAAAATTAGATTCTTTGGTTACACAACACGACAGACCGACGGCGATGCCAACGATGGAGTTGCAATCATGATAAAAAGCACCATTCAACACGAATTCATCACAGACTGGACATACAAGCATTTCCTTGCAGTTAAAACACACACAACACTCGGACCCCTCATAGTTGCCACCACATATGTCAGACCCAATACCTACATCCCTTACACAGACTTAAATACCTTATTCAATAACAATGCACCTATACTTATACTTGCAGACTTTAACGCTAGACACCAAGCTTTCCAACATAATACCATTAATCAACGTGGAATTCAACTATTAACACTACACAACCACAAAAGATTAACTTTTCAAGGCCCAGATTTCAACACAGTTTTCACACCAAACGGTAATGGTAAACCTGACTTAATTTTTTCAAACCAAGCTTTTAATATATTCCATCATGATATTTCCCCAGGGCCACTTTCAGGATCAGATCACATCCCAGTTTTCATGTCAATTTCTTCAAACCCAATTCAAGTCCCATGTCAATCTCATTTTAACTACTCACAAGCAAACTGGGAAGAATTCAAAAACATTTTATCAGAAGACAACTACATACACGACTATGAGGGACAACACTACACACACATAGACCAACAAATTGAGAACCTACAGAACAAAATCATAAATGCAGCCAACACAACCATCCCAAAAACTACATACAAAATCAAACACACTTTCAGACCCTCCATCAGAACACAACGACTCCTAGTGTGCTATCGTCGTCGATTCGAACAAAACAAACACAACCACATACCAGGCCGAGTACGTTACGATCTCTCCAACCTCAGAACTCACATCCTTAACAGCCTGCAATCTGATCATGATGCTCACTGGACTCACCTAGTACACTCAGCAGAACAAAACAGGAAAACTAAGCCCTGGGAATTCTGGCAACATATAAAACGTTTAAAAGGTAATACCACTCCCAGAACATCCTCCCTCACTGTTAATGGCAACAAAATTACTGATCCTAGGGCTATCACAGATACATTTAAACAGACATGGCAACAAGTATACCACCCACACCCCATTGAAAGGCCTGCCGAACAACACATCCACAATATAGAACAACATCTCACTACCATCCCTGACAACATCTCCCATGACACACACATTAACCTAAACACACTTGACCCTCAAAACATACTCACTGCTCCCATTGTGCCAGACGAAGTCAAATTCATCCTGTCTAAAACACGGAGAAAGGCGCCTGGTGCCACGGGTATTAATCACCAACTTGTAAAGCACCTACCTAACACTTTCATAACAGCACTCACTCGCCTCTACAACGCCATCCTGGCATCAGGCTACTTTCCCGTCTGCTTCAAGACAGCGACTATTATCCTCATTCCCAAGAAAAACCAAGACAAGACTAATCCACTAAACTACAGGCCCATTAGTCTACTTGAGACTCTTGGGAAGACTCTAGAACGTATCATAAACCACCGACTCAGACTATTTCTCGAAGACGAAGGACTCCTCACGAACATGCAATTTGGTTTTAGACAACACAGATCGACACAAGAAGCACTAAACATTATCACAAACTACCTTCACATAAACAAACAGTCCAGACGAAAAAACAAGACAGCCTTAATTACAAAAGATATAAAACGAGCTTTTGACACAGTGTGGCACGAAGGCTTGAAGTACAAAATCTGCGAAAATTTCAACTTCCCATTAATTACTCAGAAACTTCTCTGCAACTTTTTGGATAATAGAACAGCCAAAATTAAGTTTTCTAATCTTTATTCAGATTCATTTCCACTAAACGCAGGCATACCTCAAGGCTCAGTGCTCGCTCCTACCCTCTACATCCTATACACAAATGACTTTCCCAACCCCACTCACAATGACTCTCTCACAGTAATGTACGCAGACGATGTGACACAAATAATAAGAGCAGACACAATAGACGCATTGACAAACAGAGCTCAAAGAGAACTTGACAAAGTAGCACAATGGGAGCAAAAATGGCGGATTCAGGCTCATCCTCAAAAATCACACGTCACATACTTTGCCAAGGGACATCTCCGCCCATGACCCTTATTCCAGAACTCCCGAGCACCTGTCCCTAACCGCACACAAATAAATGTCTCTCCCACAAACAAAGTACTCGGCCTCACATTCGACAAAAACATCCGATTCCACAAACAAGCACAAACTTCCATTGCCATTGCATCAAAATCACTACAAACCATCTATCGTTTCAGAAATGCCTCAATAAAAACCAAGCTTCACTTATACAAAGCACTTATAAGACCTCTTTTGTGCTACGTCCCACTCAGCATTTCACTTTCGGCCCCTACCAACCAACTAAAATATCAAAGAATACAAAATAAAGCACTGAGGTGGATGTTCGGGACTCAGTGGTATGAGTTCCAGACGGCACAACATCTTCACAATCTAGCCCACATCCCCCCTCTAAATACTTATTGGCAGCAATTAGCAGAAAAACAAATTATAAAACTTGAGACCTTTCATGATAACTTCATCCAAATTTTCAACATAATTTTACACCGCCCCTTGTCAAACCTCCTTCACCCCAACAACAGAGAGGCACCCATTCCAATATTCACTTAAAATCAGGATAGGTAGAGGAGGTGGGTCATGCCGGCTCGTCCACAGTCCAGCCTCCCTACCACTCCTGACCTAGATTCCTAGCTTCACTTCCCATTAAAATGTATAATTTCACAGACAAAGTACAAGACAACAACCTTTTAACGTAACTCCTATAATAATAACAGTACAGCCTTCTTACAGGTTCTGCCACTGACAGACTTCCCCAGCAGTACCCCTTTTGACTCAATGCCACCCAAAATTACCTCCCCGTATACCATTTTCGAATACTACCACCCAAAAATACAACCCCAAAACATGCAAGCACTTTCGATTTTATACCACCCAAAAATTAACTTGCTCCCCATCCCTTGCCCCCTTCTTGGCAAGCCATCCTGAATCTCATTAAAGTAACTTCTCCAACTAAATCAACTCAACCCCAGCTCAATTATTCAACTCACGCACGTTGGGTCAAGCCCCGACACCCTATTTCTCCCACTATTATCACTGTCTCTCCTACTTAACCAATAAAAACTTCCCTTCTTTCACCCTCACCCACCTTTTCTATATTCATTCATTCATTCATTCATTCGGGAATACACGGTTCGAGGTGGTACTTGGTGACGCTCTGGTCTCTCTTACAGGCCTGTAGCCCCCCCCCTCCCCCCCCCCTCCCATCTTCAAGCGGCAGAAGAAAGAAGAAAGAAGAAAGAAGAATCTTCAAGCGGCAGAAGATAGAAGATGGACATCTTGAGGACCAGCCAAACCTAGTCCCCTAGCTTCCTCCATCGGTTCTCTCCTCCAATCAACACCTCGATCTGCGCTCGCCCGGCCAATCAGCTCCCTGCATCTCACCTCATACCTCATCATCATCCTCCTCCATTGTCATTACTTTCCTATATTCTCTTCTTTCCCCAATTTCTTTCCAGCTTTTTTGTTCCAAATTTATTAAACGTGTGTACCCACTCCCGCCCAGTATAAACCCACTTGTAGTACGACGCTGAACCCCGAGGGCATTGCCACGAGGGGGGGGGGGGGGGGGATTCGCCCCTGGTTATAGGAGGCAAGTGCGTAGGGTTTAAGCTCCAAGTAGGTTTAGGGCCCTGTGACAGACTTAGTCCAAGGGCATAGGTAGGAATTAGGTTTTTTCTGGGGACACTCCGTAGGGGTGCCCCCTGGGTACAGTTTAGCTTTATAATTTTAATTATCTCTCCCCCCATCTCCCCATTTTCAAAATTTAATCCTTTAAAATTAGCTCTCTTAATGTTTCAGTATGGCACTGTATGTGAAATTTAAATGTAACTCTCCTCCCCCTGATGATCCTGGCTCACACATATTCAGCATCACCCAGACCCAAATTGTTAAAGTCTTCAAAAATCCAAATAATACCCTAAAAGTTCGCCTTGCCTCTCAGAAAGATCTTAATGCATACCTAGCCCCTGATAACGTAAATAAACTCAAAGATGCAGGGTATGAATTAGTAGTCTCTCCCGAGTTGAAAGCTGCTTGCACTGTCAAGATTGCTCACCCTGATAACAACATCTTCAACAGGGATGAGAATGACATAGCTACAGAAATTTCACAAAGAAACAACATCATAGTTTGTGATGTCTCAAAGACTCCAAAAAAAGCCATCAAAATTCGCTGTGCCTCCCCTCAGGAAGCCAGCAAACTCCTCAAGTCAGGTCTCAAAGCCTTCCATGTGATCTTACCACCGGAGTTCCTCTCTCCTGAATCATGGGTTAACCTCCAACATTGTTTTAAGTGCTACCAGTATGGGCACATAACATCTACCTGTAAAAATGAGCAAGTATGCTCACGCTGTGGTGACGACCACTCATTCACAACTTGCTCCTCAAGCTCCCTGAAGTGCAATAATTGTAATGGCCCCCACATTGCCATAAGTTCAGAATGCCCCTTCCGCCTCAATGCTCTTAAACAAACCCGAAAAAAACTTTCTTCAACCAAGAAATTCTTGCCAAAACTTCGGTGCTGGTAAATATAGCTCTCCATTTAACAGACCAACAAGTTACCCCAAAGTTCAACAAACTCCTCAATGACGGCCTCACTGCCCACAATCTCCCTGCCATCTCTATTCCTGAATCCTGGTACCAATTCAACAAAACAAAATCCTCCCAAACCCCCACAACCACCCCAACCCTACAACCATCTCCTCCCACAATACCTCCTCATCCTCTATCTCCTCCCCCACCTCAGCCACACCCTCTGCCAGCACCTCCACCCTCTCCACATCCACCCTCAACTCCAAATCTCCTACTCCCACCTCTCAAGAAATCACAACCCAAATTACTCCTGCCGAGAACCCTTCCCCCCCCCCCCCCCCCCCACCCCCCAAAGTAGACATGCCCATCCACACTCCTGACCCCACCCTTACCTCACCAACATCCATTCCTCCCCCGTCTACCTCTACCTCTATCCCCAAAACACCATCCATCCCACCTCAATCCCCATAAAACGCAAACCTAGCAGCCCTGCTGATGCAACCTCTCCCAATTCCAACCGCTCTCGATCCAAATCCCGCAAGACAGAAAGCCCCATAAGAAACGCGTCACGTGACCTCCCATCCGTGTCATTTGGACAAGGCTCCTCCCACACCTCACCCTCCCCATCCCACCCACCAACCTTACCCCACCACCCCATTATCACCAACTCACCCGACAATCATCCATCATGCTCAAAGTAATTCAATTCAACATTAGACATTACTACCCAAACAGACACTTACTCACACAATTAATACTAGATAATGACCCAGACATTATATTACTCAACAGCACTTGTATACATAACACACACAAAATAACATTCTTTGGCTACACAACACGACAATCTGACGACGATGCACACAACGGAGTTGCCATCATGATTAAAAGCACAATACAACATGAATTCATGACAGACTGGACATATAAACACTTCTTAGCAGTAAAAACACACACAACACTTGGTCCCCTCATAGTCGCCACTACATATGTCAGACCCAACACACACATTCCTTACACTGATATGAACACATTATTTAACAACAATGTACCCACACTCATCCTTGCAGACTTTAATGCTAAACATCATGTTTTTCAACAGACTACCAACAACCCACACGGAACACAACTTCTAGCACTACACGACATAAAAAGACTAAATTTCCTTGGCCCAGATGTTGACACAGTTTTCGTACACAAAGGGTCTGGCAAACCTGATCTCATCTTCTCTAACTGAGCATTTAACCTTTTTCACCATCAAATTTCCCCTGGGCCTTTATCAGGATCTGATCACATCCCCATTTTCATGCAAATATCTTCAAATCCCATTTTAGCTCCTTCTACATCACATTACAATTACTCCCAGGCTAACTGGGATGAATTTCAACACATCCTATCACAACAAGATTACACAACTTGACTATGAGGGACTCCACTACACAAATCTAGATCAACAAATAGAACACTTACACAAAACAATCATCAACGCTGCAAACACTACCATACCTAAAACATCCTACAAAGTCAGACACACATTCAGACCTTCTATACGTTCACAAGGACTCCTTGTGTGCTATCGTCGTCGATTTGAACAAAATAAACAAAACCACACCTTAAGCCGAGTACGACATGACCTCTCACACCTCAGAAATCATATCCTAGACAGCCTGCAATCTCACCATGACAACCACTGGACAGACCTCATACGCACTGCTGAACAACACAGAAAAACTAAACCCTGGGAATTTTGGAGACACATAAACCATTTAAAAGGCCACAATAAACCTACAACATCTTCACTCATTGTAAACGGTAACACCATCACCGATCCCAGGGAAATCACAGACATCTTCAAAGACACATGGGCCCAAGTATACCACCCACACCCTCCTGAAAGACCCGCCCAACAACACATTCGAAACATTGAACAACATGTTAATAATATTGCAGACAACATCTCTCACGACACACACATCAACACAGACTCACTTAACCCCGACAACTACCTCACTGCTCCCATTGTGCCAGACGAAGTTAAGCTCATTCTCTCTAAAAACATGGAGGAAGGCGCCTGGTGCCACAGGAATAAACCATCACATTGTAAAGCACCTCCCAAACACATTTATTAATGCACTCACTTGCTTATACAACGCCATCCTGGCATCAGGCTACTTCCCCGTCTGCTTTAAGACTGCAACAATCATCCTTATTCCCAAGAAAAATCAAAATAGCAAAGACCCACTGAACTACAGACCCATTAGTCTACTTGAGACTCTTGGGAAGACTTTTGAAACAATCATAAATCGCCGACTCAGACTGTACCTCGAAGACGAAGGACTTCTCACTGACAAACAGTTTGGTTTTAGACCCCGCAGATCCTCTCAGGAAGCACTTAACATAATCACCAACTACATTCACATTAACAAACACTCCAGACGAAGACACAAAACAGCATTCATCACAAAAGACATCAAAAAAGCATTTGACACTGTATGGCACGTAGGCCTGAAGTACAAAATCCGCGAAAACTTCAATTTCCCCTTACCAATTAAAACAATTCTCTGCAACTTCTTAGATAACAGATCAGCCAAAATTAAATTTTCAAATTTCTATTCAGACTCATTTCCACTCCATGCAGGCGTACCTCAGGGCTCCGTGCTCGCACCTACACTGTACATTCTCTACACTAATGACATGCCAGATCCAATCAATAATGACTCTCTCACAATTTCCTACACTGACGACGTGACGCAACTTGTTAGGGCAACTACCATAGACGGTTTGACAAACAAAGCCAAGAGAGAGCTTGACCGAATAGCACAATGGGAACAGAAATGGCGGATTCAGGCTCATCCTCGAAAATCCTTTATCACCTACATATCCACTGGTTACCTACGTCCTAGACCACTATTCCTCAACTCCCGCACACCTCCTCCCGATCACATCCCAGTAACTGTCTCACCCACTAACAAAGTACTCGGCCTAACCTTTGACAAAAAACTTCACTTTCATCGTCATGCAAATCAGATTATCCCCATTGCTTCAAAATCTCTTCAATAAATTTTCCGTTTTCGAAATGCCTCCATCAAAACTAAAACCCATTTGTACAAAGCCCTAATTAGACCGCTACTTTCATATGCCCCACTGACCAGCACTCTTTTGGCAAACTCCCACAAAATTAAACTCCAAAGAATACAGAACAGAGCACTGAGGTGGATCCATGGAACTCGGTGGTATGAGTTCCAAACATCGGAACACTTGCATGAACTCTCCCACATCCCTCCACTTAATGTTTACAACAACTTTCTGGCTAATAAACAACTTGAAAAACTTGAGACCTTTGATAACTTTGTCCAAATTTTTAATAATATCACTCAACCCATCCATCCCTGGTCGAACCTCTTGCATCCAATCAACAGAGAGGCTCCCAATCCCCTATTCACATAATAACTTTGTTACACCACAAACTCACACTCAATTTTCACCATTCCTTTTACTCACCTACCAGCCAAAATGTCTAATTCTTTCACAAATACACAATAAAAACTAAAGTAAATTAAGCTCTTCATAAGACAGTGCAATCATCTCTAGACTCGGCAGTTGACAGCCATGCCTTGCTGCCCCACTTTAGACCCTTACCATCCAAAATTGCCAGACCATCATTAAAACATTCTCCATTCCCAAATTTGTATATTCAAATTCACCCAGACTCATCTGATTCGTCCAGACTGGTAGAGGCGGTGGGGCATGCCGGCTCGTCCACAGCCCAACCTCTATGCCACTCTTGACCGATCAGAGCCTCTGAATCTCACTTCACCAAAATTAACTTTTACCACCCAAAATTAATTATCTTTTGCCTTACCACCCATTTTTATCTCCATCCCTTCTTGACGTGCCATACTGAAGCTCTCGAAAAATATGTCTCAATAATGCCAACGGTCACAGCCCTCCCCTAAACCCCCAAACTAAAATCAACAACTCACACACGTTGCGTCAAGCCCCGACACTCTTTATCCTCCTACTTTGACACTTTCTCTCTTACTACACCAATAAAAACTTCCCTTTTTTCACCCTCACCCACCTTTTCTATATTCATTTGATTGATTGATTGGGAATGGGGGTCTCACTCAGACGATAATGAGTGCCTGGACACGTTGTGGCACAAATGAATCCAGGGACCTGATTTGGTGGCTTCCTGAAACCAATCAAACACACGAGAATGAGAACTTCGCTAGCCACCAGGATTGCTCATAAGTCAATGGGCTGACTTGCTTGAAATTTCCCTGGCTTGCCACCAGGGTCCAAGTAGCCCAGGAGTGTTGAACAAACTCCAATTCCTGTGTAGTTCCGTCTCACTCAGACGAAAATGAGTACCTGGAATCGTTGTGGCTCAAATGAATCCAGGGACCTGATTGGTGGCTTCCTGCAACCAATCAAACACACGAGAATGAGAACTTGGCTAGCCACCAGGATTGTTCATAAGTCATTGGGCTGATTGGTAAACCTGACTTAATTTTTTCAAACCAAGCTTTTAATATATTCCATCATGATATTTCCCCAGGGCCACTTTCAGGATCAGATCACATCCCAGTTTTCATGTCAATTTCTTCAAACCCAATTCAAGTCCCATGTCAATCTCATTTTAACTACTCACAAGCAAACTGGGAAGAATTCAAAAACATTTTATCAGAAGACAACTACATACACGACTATGAGGGACAACACTACACACACATAGACCAACAAATTGAGAACCTACAGAACAAAATCATAAATGCAGCCAACACAACCATCCCAAAAACTACATACAAAATCAAACACACTTTCAGACCCTCCATCAGAACACAACGACTCCTAGTGTGCTATCGTCGTCGATTCGAACAGAACAAACACAACCACATACCAGGCCGAGTACGTTACGATCTCTCCAACCTCAGAACTCACATCCTCAACAGCCTGCAATCTGATCATGATGCTCACTGGACTCACCTAGTACACTCAGCAGAACAAAACAGGAAAACTAAGCCCTGGGAATTCTGGCAACATATAAAACGTTTAAAAGGTAATACCACTCCCAGAACATCCTCCCTCACTGTTAATGGCAACAAAATTACTGATCCTAGGGCTATCACAGATACATTTAAACAGACATGGCAACAAGTATACCACCCACACCCCATTGAAAGGCCTGCCGAACAACACATCCGCAATATAGAACAACATCTCACTACCATCCCTGACAACATCTCCCATGACACACACATTAACCTAAACACACTTGACCCTCAAAACATACTCACTGCTCCCATTGTGCCAGACGAAGTCAAATTCATCCTGTCTAAAGCACGGAGAAAGGCGCCTGGTGCCACGGGTATTAATCACCACCTTGTAAAGCACCTACCTAACACTTTCATAACAGCACTCACTCGCCTCTACAACGCCATCCTGGCATCAGGCTACTTTCCCGTCTGCTTCAAGACAGCGACCATTATCCTCATTCCCAAGAAAAACCAAGACAAGACTAATCCACTAAACTACAGACCCATTAGTCTACTTGAGACTCTTGGGAAGACTCTAGAACGTATCATAAACCACCGACTCAGACTATTTCTCGAAGACGAAGGACTCCTCACGAACATGCAATTTGGTTTTAGACAACACAGATCGACACAAGAAGCACTAAACATTATCACAAACTACCTTCACATAAACAAACAGTCCAGACGAAAAAACAAGACAGCCTTAATTACAAAAGACATAAAACGAGCTTTTGACACAGTGTGGCACGAAGGCTTGAAGTACAAAATCTGCGAAAATTTCAACTTCCCATTAATTACTCAGAAACTTCTCTGCAACTTTTTGGATAATAGAACAGCCAAAATTAAGTTTTCTAATCTTTATTCAGATTCATTTCCACTAAACGCAGGCGTACCTCAAGGCTCAGTGCTCGCTCCTACCCTCTACATCCTATACACAAATGACTTTCCCAACCCCACTCACAATGACTCTCTCACAGTAATGTACGCAGACGATGTGACGCAAATAATAAGAGCAGACACAATAGACGCATTGACAAACAAAGCTCAAAGAGAACTTGACAAAGTAGCACAATGGGAGCAAAAATGGCGGATTCAGGCTCATCCTCAAAAATCACACGTCACATACTTTGCCAAGGGACATCTCCGCCCAAGACCCTTATTCCAGAACTCCCGAGCACCTGTCCGTAACCGCACACAAATAAATGTCTCTCCCACAAACAAAGTACTCGGCCTCACATTCGACAAAAACATCCGATTCCACAAACAAGCACAAACTTCCATTGCCATTGCATCAAAATCACTACAAACCATCTATCGTTTCAGAAATGCCTCAATAAAAACCAAGCTTCACTTATACAAAGCACTTATAAGACCTCTTTTGTGCTACGTCCCACTCAGCATTTCACTTTCGGCCCCTACCAACCAACTAAAATATCAAAGATTACAAATAAAGCACTGAGGTGGATGTTCGGGACTCAGTGGTATGAGTTCCAGACGGCACAACATCTTCACAATCTAGCCCACATCCCCCCTCTAAATACTTATTGGCAGCAATTAGCAGAAAAACAAATTATAAAACTTGAGACCTTTCATGATAACTTCATCCAAATTTTCAACATAATTTTACACCGCCCCATGTCAAACCTCCTTCACCCCAACAACAGAGAGGCACCCATTCCAATATTCACTTAAAATCAGGATTGGTAGAGGAGGTGGGTCATGCCGGCTCGTCCACAGTCCAGCCTCCCTACCACTCCTGACCTAGATTCCTAGCTTCACTTCCCATTAAAATGTATAATTTCACAGACAAAGTACAAGACAACAACCTTTTAACGTAACTCCTATAATAATAACAGTACAGCCTTCTTACAGGTTCTGCCACTGACAGACTTCCCCAGCAGTACCCCTTTTGACTCAATGCCACCCAAAATTACCTCCCCCTATACCATTTTCGAATACTACCACCCAAAAATACAACCCCAAAACATGCAAGCACTTTCGATCTTATACCATCCAAAATTAACTTGCTCCCCATCCCTTGCCCCCTTCTTGGCAAGCCATCCTGAATCACTAAAGTAACTTCTCCAACTAAATCAACTCAACCCCAGCTCAATTATTCAACTCACGCACGTTGGGTCAAGCCCCGACACCCTATTTCTCCCACTATTATCACTGTCTCTCCTACTTAACCAATAAAAACTTCCCTTCTTTCACCCTCACCCACCTTTTCTATATTCATTCATTCATGCATTCAGGGCTGACTTGCTAGACTGCAGTTGACAACCATGCCTTGCTGCCCCACTTTAGACCCTTACCATCCAAATTGCCAGACCATCATTAAAACATTCTCCATTACCAAATTTGATATTCAATTCACCCAGACTCATCTGATTCGTCCAGACTGGTAGAGGCGGTGGGGCATGCCGGTTCGTCCACAGCCCAGCCTCCATGCCACTTTTGACCGATCAGAGCTTCTGAATCTCACTTCACCAAATTAACTTTTACCACCCAAATTAATTATCTTTTGCCCTACCACCCATTTTTTTATCTCCAAGCCTTCTTGACGTGCCATACTGAGGCCCTCGGAAAATGTGTCTCAATACCAACAGTGCCTCCCCTAAACCCCCAAACTAAAATCAACAACTCACGCAAGTTGGGTTAAGCCCCGACACTCTTTATGCTCCTACTTTTTCACTTTCTCTCTTACTACACCAATAAAAACTTCCCTTCTTTCACCCTCACCCACCTTTTCTATATTAATTCATTCATTGCTCTCGTGTTAGCCTTGCCCCACCCAGACATAACAATGGGTACCTGGAGTGTAAAAACGGCATTGGCAAGGTCGTATCCTGGGGTAAATTTGATTACTTGTATCATCATTTCTATATTCCTCCGTTCCTCCGTTGCTTGCTCTCGTGTTAGCCTTGTCCCACCCAGACATAAAAGTGGGTACCTGGAGTGTAAAAACGGCCTTGGCATGGTCGTCTCCTGGGGTAAATTTGATTACTTCTCTCACCAGTTCTATATTCTCCCGCCCATATGTGTCCGTCTGTCCTGCCTGTCCCTCCATCCTAGCCCAAAAACACAACTCACGCAGGTTGGGTCAAGCCCCGACGCCTTCATCTCCTACTATAATTCACTTCCTCACCCCCTACTACTTCCTCTGTCCCAACTCTAGTATTCGAGGCATTGGGGTGATCAAAATTATATTACTTGTCTCACCATTTCTATATTCTCCCGGGAATGGGGGCAGAGCGACAGGCAGCACTGGCTGAGTCAGACCCTTTCCTCGACACTCCTGAGGTCTTCCAACATATTCCCACAGCATATTCAGGAAACAGCAGTGGGCAAGAGAGACGGATTACGTGTGATCTACAGCAGCAGTATTAATCATCCTGAGTCCATATAGAGTAGTCTCCATTTGCTCAGATACACCTAAAATACCCAAGAACCTGTTCCCACATCACATGTTTGCATCAGACATCAAGGCAGCTGCATGGAAGAGAGGCTGTAATAGAGGAAGAGAGTGACCTGAGCAGATTTTATTGGCCTATCCCAAGACTATAAGAAGATGGGAAGATTGACCCTAACATTATATTCATAGGACCTATTGGCCCTGCAGAGGATTGATATAAAGAGAGACACTATAGACGTGGCCTTGCCAAATACAATGTGATGTCACCTACTGTATATTACGTGAAATGTAAGAAAACAAATAATAAAAACAACAATATATTTGAGAAAATAAATGCAAATCTGAGTTAAAGGAATATATTTCAATAGTTAGGAAAGCGATATTTAGGAATTAGGCATTTATAGCATGTCACTGATAGTTCAAATATAAGAGTTAAGTCTTAAGAGTGTTTACAGGTAAATGTAGTACAAAGGAGTACAAAGGAAATCAAGCAACAACATATCTAGTGACTCTTCTAGGTTGCTTGTCCTCCAAAACACTGAGGATCAAGTGTCCAAACAGTGGTTTAGAGTGGGTAAGGGAACATTGGAAAGGGAACTACTGCCCTGGAACTAATGTCCGTGGCAGGATTAGGAAGTTAGTAGGGGACAGATGGGTTAGTAACTGAGGGGGGGATAAAATAAAGTTATTCATTTACAAACGCAGTCAGTCGCGGGTTTGATGCGAGATATTTGTCTAGCGGAGTTTAAATGAATCAACGGTGATGCAGTCTATAACGCTTCAGGGAAGCCCATTCCACAAGTTGACAACTCGATTGAAGAAGAAATTCTTAGATTCGTGTGAGTTAAAAGATTTACCAATAATTTTGCAACCGTTTCCCCGCGTGTAATTAGCTTGGTTGATAGTGAAGTACTTACTACAGTTCATATTGTCGATGCCTTTGATGATTTTGAACACTTGAATTAAGTCACCTCCTAATCTGCGCTGGGTTAAAGGAAATAGATTTAATTCTCTAAGACGCTCTTCGTATGGTTTGTTCTTTAGGCTAGGTATCATTTTGGTAACTCTACGTTGAACTCGTTCTAGCTTGTTTATATCTTTTTGGTAATAAGGGCACCAGGATTGAACGCAGTATTCCAGAAGAGGGCGGACTAAGGAATTGTAAAGGGTTAGGATAACTTCTTTGGATTTATGCTCAAATGACCTGCCTATAAAGCCAATTATTTTGTTTGCCTTCTTAACAACTTCTGAACATTGTTGACTCGGATTTAGGTTACTCGATATTGTTACTCCCAGATCGGCTTCTCTGTTTACATTCTTAAGCTGAGCGCCATTCATCGAATAGTTTGCTTTCTCATTTAGGTATCCGATATGTAGTACTTTACATTTATCCGCATTGAAACTCATTTGCCAAATTTGGGCCCAACATGACAATTTATCTAGATTGTGTTGCATATCGTCAACTTGTTCTTTTGAGAGTACGCTATTTGCAATTTTTGTATCGTCAGCAAATTTTGAGATAGTACAGGTGAGACCCTCATCTATGTCGTTGATGTAAATTAGAAAGAGAATTGGTCCTAGTACCTATCCCTGGGGTACCCCGCTACTTACATTGGTCCATTTAGATGCCTTACCGTTTATGACTACTCTTTGCTTTCTGTCGCTAAGCCAATTTTCTATCCATTTCAACACACCGTCTTGTATTCCATGCGTTTTTAGTTTTAGCAGTAAACGTTTGTGGGGAACTTTGTCAAAGGCCTTTTGAAAATCAAGGTATATAATATCTACAGCTTTACTCTCATCGTAGAGGTTGAGGATATCGTGGAAGAAGTCTAAGAGGTTTGTTAAACAGGAACGTTTTTTACGAAAGCCGTGTTGAGTATCTTTAAGTATGTTATTTTCCTCTAAATGATTTACGAGTCTGTCTCGTATGACCGTTTCTAGCATTTTACATACAACTGAGGTTAAGCTAATTGGACGATAGTTACTGGGTAGGGATTTGCTGCCTTTTTTTAATATCGGTGTTACATTGGCTAGCTTCCACTGATTAGGCATAGTTCCAGACTGCAAGGATTTATTGAATAGTAATGTCAGTGGTTTGGAGAGCTCATCCTTAGCTTCCTTTAGAACTCTAGGCGAGATTGTATCAGGTCCAGGCGTTTTATTTACCTTGAGTTTATCTAAACAATTCAATACTTCTCTCTCTGTAATGGTGATATTGCTTAGAACATCCGAATTATCAATCTGAATCGGCGATGGTGTAGGGATATCACTGAGGTCTTCTGTTGTAAAAACTGATGCAAAGAAGGTATTGAGGGCATTACTCATTTGTACTTCGTCTTTGGTGTACTCTCCATTTTCATCGACTAACGGTCCAACAGTTGAAGTAACTACTTTTTTCTTTCTGATATAACTATAGAATTCTTTCGGGTTTATTTACTTTGATTCGCAATATGTAACTCTAAGGTCTTTTTACTTTGCTTAATTAACTTTTTGGCTTTGCGTTGTAGCTCTACAAATTTCACCCGTTCTTCGTCATTTTGTGAAGATTTTAATCTATCATTAGCAATTTTTTTAGCAAGCAGGCAGTTTGAAATATCTTTATTCCACCATTTGGGCTAATTATTATGGCCTGGACGTCGTATTTTCGATGGTATGCAGTCTTGCACTGCTTTTAGGTAAATGGTTTCGAATAACTTCCAAGATGTATTTGTCGTTATTGTTAATTAAAAAGCTCCAGTCAGTTTCTTTAAACATAGCTCTAAGTTTATGGAAGTTTGCTTTCTTGAAATTAGGGACTTTTTCGATGCTACTATTTGGTTCGTTTTTTGATCCATGGCTGCGGACTGCTTCGTGTAGGAGACGACCCATGCGTGCTGAACTTTAGATGAGTGCCATCCTTGCGGAACAGAGTAGGCTGGTTGTAGAAGTTGTCCCAGAGGTTGATGAATTCAACTTCTTCCTTCAGACACAAATATTTTAGTCGGCTATTTGTGCTGAAGGCCTTGTCGTAGAATTTGTCAGGTGCGTCGATCTTGGGGAGAATGCCTGAGATGATGATATTCCTTGACTTGTTTTTGTAGTGCTGGATCATCTTGCGATATTTCTCCATCAACTCTTCGGATCTGGTGCGCATGACGTCATTTGAACCAACATGGATGACAAAAAGGGTATTTTCATTTGCATCCTTTGTGGTATCTTCGAAGGCTTCCACAATGTCGTCCAGTCCAGCTCCTGGGATGCAAAATCTTTTTCGTTGATTTGGGACTCTGTCGCAGAACTCTTCGACCTGTCCTCGTAGGATGGAATCCCCAACGAGCGTGGTCTCTTCTGGTTCGTCTTCCATTTCTACCAATATCTCAAATCTGTTTGACATTGTGACTGGTAGATGAGACCTTTTCTGCGTTGGCCGTGCACCGTTCCTCACTGGTGTAAATCCGGAAACCTGTGGTGGCGGGACTCTACATACAGGTCGGGGAGAGGAGTGGTTAGAACGGGGGCGAGGGGTTGGTACTGTTCGTGCTAGCAGGCTTCTTGCACGAGGAGTGGGGGAGAGACTAAGGTGAACAGGGCGGCTGTCCTGGTTTGATGTCGGCTCAGGTTCGTCAGAAGCATCTGCTGCAGTGTCTACTGCAGGTGTTGGATTGTTGGCAGATGACGTTGGGGCGGTGGT
This sequence comes from Paralithodes platypus, assembly GCA_032716605.1. Lineage (NCBI taxonomy): Eukaryota > Metazoa > Arthropoda > Malacostraca > Decapoda > Lithodidae > Paralithodes > Paralithodes platypus. Next base: position 68,467,872 of record CM064513.1, on the reverse strand, counting down.
GGATGCTGGAGTTGAAACAATTGGAGTTAGTGATACTCCAACGTTGAGTGTTACAAACTCCTGGAGTGATTCCAGCTTCCTGGTGAGGGCGTTGATCTTGTTGTGGGCTTCATCCAATTTTGCTGTCAAATCCTCTCGTTGCTGGCAGAGTCGGCAGACTTGTGGATCGGCAGGAGCAAACATGGAAGCACCAAACCTACCGGCGCAGTTCGTACAGGCACGAGGCATGGTGACGATCACTTTCTTCAGATCACTTCACTCACTTAAAAACACTTAACTCTGGTGAGTTATCTGCTCAACAGGTGGCGTTGTGTGTGTGTAAGTGTGAGAGTCCGAGTGTAGGGGTTGAGACAGTGAAGCACGGGAACGAGGTGGCTTCAGAGATGGGGTCGTTTCGGGCCATGAGTGAGCACCGTGCCTCATGTGAAGGCAAGATGGCAGGTGCTCGTTGTAGTACTCTACATGCTTCACATGTCTCACTCCCTAGACTGGAACAAGACCTCACGGGCTTCACTGCTCATTGTACAGCGGTGAATGTTAAGGCTCTCAGCCTATGCCCGAGAGGGAGTAAGTTGGAATATAGAAAACAAAAAAACTCACTTTAAAAACACTAAACTCACTTTAAAAACACTTCACTCCCTTCAGGTCGCTTCAATTACTTAAATAGGCCTAACCGAAAACAAAAATGTTGAAATACACACAAATAGGTTATCAGCGGTGATAGCCTAACCGAAAATTAAAACAAAACAAAATTAAATTTGAATACGCAGTGATAGCCGAACCGAAAACAATTTTATGTTTATTTAAACAGAAATAGGCCACCAGGGGTTATAACCTATCCTAACCGAAAACAAAAATTATGAAATACCGGTACGCAGAAATAGGCCACCAGCGGTGATAGCCTAACTGAAAATTTAAAAATTGAAGTACGCTGAAATAGGCCACCAGGGATGATAGCCTAGACTAACCGAAAACAAAAATAACCGAAAACAAAAATTATGAAATACCGGTACGCAGAAATAGGCCACCAGGGGTGATAGCCTAGACTTACCGAAAACAAAAATAACCGAAAACAAAAATTATGAAATACCGGTACGCAGAAATAGGCCACCAGCGGTGATAGCCTAGACTAACCGAAAACAAAAATAACCGAAAACAAAAATTATGAAATGTAAATGGACTAAGAGGGACAGCTGCCCAGTCGTCTATAGATTTAGATAACAATAGTTATTTATGTAGATATCGGAATATTAAAAGTAATTCCTGGATCTTGTAAGAAATCTAGTGGAATAGTTATGATAGTTGAGTTTAGCTTGTAGTTAGTCAGGTAAGGTGAGACGCTGCTCATTAGGAGAGTTTACTTTACGTTAAAGGAAAATTGATTATCAGGGAAATATATATCTTGGACGTTAATATGGTACCGCAGCGCGATTATATACTGTATATATTCATATAAAAGTAATACGCTATTGTTTACTCTGATTTCAATTTCCTCTTTGTTTGAAGTATTAGTGGGACTTGAATTTCGAAGCCGAAATAAGTCAATCAGTGAATAGCGCCTAGAGTGATAAATTGCTAGCAAAACCATAATTCCAAAGAACAGATTACGACACTGTGGGTCGTAATATTCAAACCACTTCTTATGTTTGAACTTATATTTTTCTGGAACGAGAAATACTAATACAACGGATATATCTATATTCATATTTTGTGTCATGCCCCAGCCAGGGTTCGAACCCAGGCCAGTACTGCAGCACTCCAGCGCCTAAACCACTAGACTTCCGAGGAGCTTAAAACTAGTGGCTTCATTTGGAATTATATCCCATCCACCACCACTGCTCAATAGGTGGCGTTCTGAGAGTGAGGGTCTGAGTCTGGAGGGTGAGACGGTGAAGTACTTGAATGAAGCAACCAGCCGCTTCAGAGATGGAGCTGCTTCGAGCCATGAATGGATGCTTCACATGTCTCACTCCCCAGACTGGAACAAGACCTCACGGGCTACACCGTGTTGAGCGGTGGAATGTACAGGCTCTCAGCCTATGCCTGAGAGGGAGTAGTTGGAATATAGAAAAAGAAAAAAACCCCGCTCCGACTCGTGATCACGTAGCTAGATAACATACACACAAACACCTCACACACAAACATTAGCCACTAAGTACTAGATAATGATACAAGTAATCTGGGGCACATTGAAGGCCTCACTGATAAACAAGTAGAGTCCTAATAAATTAATATTTTGTGTCATGCCCAAGCCAGGGTTCGAACCCAAACCAGTAGTGCAGCACTCCAGCACCTAAACCACTAGACCACCGAGGAGCTTAAAAGTAGTGGCTTCATTTGGAATTATATCCCATCCACCACCACCCGCTCCGACTCGTGATCACGTAGCTAGATAACATACACACACATACCTGATATTAGAGGTTTATTTATTAAAGTGAAGTTTATGATCAACTGTCGAATTATTTAAACCCTCTTGTTATAAAATTGTTAGGTTTTATGCAACAGTAATAAATATAATATAGTGAACTCAGACAACAACACAAAAGCATAATAAGAAAATCAATTAAGTGCGAATGAAGATTGACTGCTGTGACACGGCTCAGTTCTCTTGCCTATTTACCAATCAGAAGCCGAGTTCCCAACTTACCAACACAATAATGACTTAGCCTGGTGTTAGGAAGCCACTCCACATGTTCAAAATGTAACAGGTTATGCACGGCCTGTGATTAGGTTAGCCGATGTGATGTGAGCCGAGACCCAGTCCGCCTACATATATCGCTTATGCGTTGTTTTTATCGTTTTATTATGTCGCTTGTTTTCACTTTATGATGTCTACATTATTTATGTGTTATATGTGTTATTGTTCTTACCTCTCTGGATTCGGATATTACTTTAGATTAGCACTTTATCATCAGAATTACTTGAAATTTCAGAGTTTCAATAGTATATCAAATTATGGAATAATAAAGATATCTCAACTTGATCAACACCCATCAGTCAACTACCAATCAGCATCTTCTGTCTAAAAATATTCTAGTCTCCAATGAAAAAAAACAAATATTAATTGCTCAATAAAATATAGATTCATTATATGTATTTATTACACAACATTATGCAGGACAAATTAATACACAATTATACTCGATTATTTGACATCACAACAAAAGATTCATTTACACATTAAATAGTCATCAGCAATCTGAGAAAATAAACGAGTGAAACGACCCACTTATATGGCAATAGTTCAAGCTGATTGACTTGTATGACCATGATTTCTAAAACCTGTGTTAAGAATAAATAATTACTACAAGACGAGACATTGGACACGATCGCAAGAACCAATCGCATGGAATTATTGACTTATAGGTGGGCCGTTATTTCCTCAGACTCGCTGACACTGCGTATAATGATATTACCAATGTTCAAATATGTTATTTTATTTGTGATAATGATCTGGATGTTCCATTATTCGTTCAAAGCAATTATTCTTGTGCTTCTGACCTTCAGGCACCTCTTCAGCTGTGTGTGTGTGTGTGTGAGAGAGAGAGAGAGAGAGAGAGAGAGAGAGAGAGAGAGAGAGTACAGAGAGAGAGAGAGAGAGAGAGTACACCTTCAACATGAGTCCACCAGATAAGCCTCCAATTGTTATCATATTTCACAGAGTAAACCTTAGGACGACTCCTCTGTCACAGGGGACTCTCTCTCCGTCTCTCTCTCTCTCTCTTGCTTATATGAGTATAAATATTTTTGTTTTATGTTGATGAGGGAGAAAAAAGGCGAAACTGCCTGTGACGAGTGCCTCCCCCAGAGTTGAAATAGTGACAGGGCCAAAGTCAAGTAATGTTCGAGCCAAAATGTCTGGACACATGGAGTCTGAAGCAATTTAAGTCATAGGATGAGGGAAAGATGGATTCAGGGAGAGAGTTCCAGAGCTCAGCTGTTGAATAGAAGAAAATTTTGAAGTATCATTTCGCTGTTGAGTTGGAGAGTTCCACAGAGCAGGAGTGTGATTGTGTTGCAAGACGGGTACTACGTACTCTACGTAGAGGAGGTGGTATACACAGAGAGAGCTCTGAGGAACACTGATTATTATTGTAGTAACGATAGAATAGCGAGAGAGATTCAAAATTACGGCAAATAAAGAGAGATTACAGAGAGTTGGTGAGTGGACGGGAGTTAATGATACGAATTGCTTTCCTTTCTACTTTGTCTAGAAGTGCTGTGTGAGAGGATCCTCCCCACACATGTGAGCAATACTCAATACAAGGATGCACTGTGCCCCTGTTCAGAGCAAAAAGCTGTGCAGGGGTAAAGAACCCCTTGAGGCTGTTGAGCACACCCAGTTTCTGGGAGGCCTCCTTAGCTAGAGTGGTAATATGGTCCTTCCAAGAGAGATCAGAAGAAAAAGAGACACCGAAAATACTGAGAGAAGATGAAAGGTTGATTTTTGTATTGTTGAAGTATAAGGGATAGTCTTCTGGGAGTTCACGACGGGTAGATAGATGGAGATATTGGGTTTTGAAAGCATTAAAGACAACAAGGGTTTTTCTCTGCCCCAATTGGAAATGGTAGTTAGATCAGAAGATAAGTGTTGTATGGCTTCATTATGTATGTTTTTGAGGGATTGCTGGCTGGGGTGTTCTGGAAAACTAATTGAATAGTGAAAGGTAGAGTCGTCTGCATATGAATTAATATGACTGGAGGTACAGTTGAGAAGATCATTTATGAAAATTAGAAAGAGAATTAGAGATAGGACAGAACCCTGAGGAACACCGGAATTGATAGGATGAGGGAGTGAACGATGGCCGTCCAAAACCGCAGCTATGGACAGTCAGTCAGAGAGAATATGGAGCATGATTCGGCAATCTCAAGAGAATTTATGTTGAGTTTGTAAATGATGCATTGATCCTAGCGGATTTGCTTTTGGAATCGATTCTCACACTGGCTCTCGAGATACTGGACGTGGAGTCAGAGCCCCTAGGTCTAAGATTCTCTTTGACTAAGACTAAACTTCAAGCATTTGGTGTTTGTTGGGTGAAGCTATGCACTCTGTACATGCATGTGGCCTTGGATAAATTAACTTTATAATGAGATCCATAACAGTGGTGGGTCAGCCACAGTATATTTTCACCTTGGCTTAGAATATTGGATTCTCTCAAGAAGAGTATATGGCAATGTTAGTAACTATGCAGAAGAACCAAGGCGTGGATTTGCAAAACACTTGTTCTCTCTGTCTTGATATATGGTTATGAAAAATGGAAACTCAATAGTAATCTAGAGAGATGCATCAGCTATTGTGGTACCACAGACCAGCCTCCATTCTCTGAAATTGTTCCAGACATGTTGAGTGCATAATTATTGAGTGACAGCTTGGGCTATTTGTACACATGGTCTGCCTCCCTCAAGTTAACCTTGCTCATTCGTTAGTTTTAGTGTGTGACAGCCCTAAGTGGAGGAGCCCTCAGGGAAAACCAGGTGACTAATGACTGAAGAGAGTTGAGTAATCATCTCAAGTATTATTTAGGATGGACAGAATTACAGTCCAGGACTTTGCATGGAAATACCTCCGGAAACATAGTCAATGGGTATGTGTAACTACACTTTGTCATAGCATAGAACCCCCAATAATTATTTTTTGGAGAAGGTGGGGCACAGCTGATGTCGTGAGCGGGCCTGTGGAATATACACGCCAAATGTCATGTTATCGTGCATATATTTTCAATATCATATAATATTAACATGGGGAGAAGGAGAGGGGATGTGATTCCCACATCGCCTCCAAAATGTTCATATAATGTTATTAGTTAACCCTTTCAATGTATGATTTTTTTTTGTTCACTTTATTCTGACTATCATCATCTGTGGGAGTCAAACAGTAAACTGGGACAGATTTTACCCATTTAACTTGTATTGATTCGTCTTAAGCTGAATTAAATCGTCTAAGCTTAGCCAAAGTAAATATAACGTAAGTACCTTAATAATAAAAAGGTTAACTAGGAGGTACAACAATACCCGAAGTTCGTAAATATCGATTTTGGAGGAGGGGATGGGGGAGGGGAGGAGTTACAACGGGAGGAGTGTGGGGGAGGGGGTGGGCATTATTGAATATTAACCATCAAATAATGGAAGCTACTCGAGTACAAAAGAAAATTATTAACCAAGATTTCTTTACAGTCATTCGTTCTCGGGATATTACGCGAACACATAAAAAGACACAGTTTCTCTCATATGAACAGACAGACAAACGGACACATACAAACACTGGCAAGCAGACACACCCATACGTATTACCACTCTTGCTAAAACAGCTTCCCTAAAGATAGGTGTGCTCAACCGGCTCCATGGATTCTTCATCCGAAAACAGATTCTTGCTCTGTATAGGGGCTGCAGTGCGCCCATGCATCAGGTATTGTTCGCATGTGTGGGGTTGTTCCACCCATACCGCACTTTTCGAAAGAGTAGTCAAAAGCATTTCACCTCATCAACTCACTTTCTCATACTAGTTCCCTACAATCTCTTTCTACATGCTGCAATGATGCATCTCTTTCACTCCTCTATCCCTATTACAACAATCAGTGTTTTCCAAAGCTCTCTCAGTGCATACCCCCTCTCTTGCAGCGAGTGGGGGGAACCGTCTTTCAACACAGTCCCACTCCTATTCTGTCCAGCTCTCCACCCCAATAATTAGCACATTTTCTGTCTTTCTTCTACTCAACAAGTGAACTCTGGAACCCTCTCCCTCATACAGTCTTTCCATCATCCTATGACTAAAGACTGCTTTAAACTTCGTGTGTCCAGGCATTTTTACTCCAACGTCCCTTGAATTTGGCTCTCTGTCACTCTTTTGGGTTTTAGGGGAGACACTCGTCACAGGCTATTATCTCCTTCATGCACATAGAACAAAAACAACAACAACAACAACAACAACAAGTAAAAATACATACACCCCCATCCACACACACACACCAATACAAACACTCACACGCACACCCACCCACACATTCAGTTCACACATACACACACACACACACACACACACCAGTACAAACACAATCCCTGTGCTCCCCTTCTCTGGTGGTGAAGAATGTACTACTACTAATAATACAGTGGGTGTCTCCGAGGACCACAGCTTCACACTACAGTATCTCCCTCACCAAGCCTCTTAATAGTGTTCCGTCCATTAGCTTATTACTTGTATGCCGGCTGGACATAATAGTAATAATGATAACACTACTTCTGCTACTACTACTACTACTACTATTGTTACTACATTTTAATACTGCTAATGCTAAGAAACGTAATTATCCTAATGGTAAATGAAAATCACGACAGCAACAACAACAAAAACAATAAAAATAAACCTAATGCATATCGTAATTCCCCACAAAATAACGGCTTCACACCCCATTACCTGGCATAGACCAACCTGTCTCTTAAGGGGGGTGACCTGCTATTTGTATTTCTGTCCTTTTCTCTCTTTCTCTGGCTTGTATCCATTCGGCCCCATTCAGCCAACTATTTTAAGACGTTTATCCCCATCTAGGTGTCTATTTCTTCCTGGCGAGCGATAGCGAGCCAGCATTATATGAAGAAATCCGGCTTTGCCGGAGACATTTTTCTATCGAAAAATGTACAAATTTAGCCTGCTGTCACAAAAATAAAAAAAAATTTGGCTCGCTACCGCTCACCAGTAAAAAATTGACACCTGGATGGGGATAAACGTCTTAAAACAGTAGGCTGAGTGGGTCCAAATGGATACAAGCCAGAGAAAGATAGAAAAGGACAGAACAAAAACAGGTCACCCCTCTAAAAGTAGCTTGTGCCATTAAGGGGGGGGGGGGGTATCTTATGTTTAGATATTGTCATTTTATTATTAGTATGCATTTATTTTTTAGTTTGCTTCCTAGACCTTTATCAAACTTAAGAAAACACCCCCAAGGACCCCCTTCGAGAAAAAAAGTGTACACTTTTCGGTAGAGAAATGTCCCAGCCGAAGCCTGGTTTCTACTAAATAAAATCGACACCTAAATGGCACGAAAGGTCTTAATATTGATAACAAACTTGGGTGAAAGGTCTGTAAATCGCTAAACTAATGGGGAGAACTTCTTACAACTTCATAACTAATGTGGCTGAACACGAGGGAGAGAGGGGTCTAGAAAGAAACAAAAACATATACCTGCCCTTAAATTATTAGTTTTGGTGAGGGTAAACCAAAAGGCACACCGCCGATTTTTACGGTCGGCAACTTTCTTCTGGCAACATTACGTGACTCTTTGGCTTTGGTACTGGCGACTATAGCTTATTTATCAACTCTGCGTAAGCAGAGTTTGGTATCGCCCCCCCAGTATAGTGGGTACCACACGAACAAATATTCTGTCGTCGTCGTCCGTCTGTCTCGGAACTCTTCCTAGACCGTTGGACGGATTTTCGCCAAATTTCACACAAACATTTGTTGCTTGAATACAAACGTCAGTCAAAAAAGATTTTTTGAATTTATGCAATAGTTATGATTTTAGGTCCAAAATATGGTTTTACCATATTTTTACCATATTTTACCATGGTTTTCCGCACCCATCCCGGACCCCCCCTCCCCCCCTCCCCCAGCAATGATGGCGTTCTTAGTGTGTGAGCCCCGAAGGGGCTCGCACACTAAGAACGCATTCGTTCTGGGGGCGAAAACATCTCGCTCCGTATTTGCTAGGTTAAGTTAGTTTAGTTGGCATTAGAAGTGATGGTAGTAATAGTGGGATTGATGGTGATAGTAGTGATGATGGTGATAATAGTAGTGATGATGGTTGTTGTTGTATTGATGATGATGACATTAGTGATAATGAATACAGTAGTAGATATGATGGTAACAGTAGTAGATATGATGGTGACAGTACTACTATTAGTAATAATGGTCATAATAGTAGTGATGATGGTGACAAGTAATGATGATAGTTGTAGTGATAATGATGACAGTACTGATGATGGTGTGAGTATTAGTGGTGATGGTGAGTAGTAGTGATGATGGTGAAAGTTGTAGTGATGATGACCATAGTCGTGATGATGAAGACCATAGTAATGGTGATGATGGCAGTTTTAGTGATTATGGATTATTATACTTGTGACAGTAGTAATGATGATGGTTATAGTAGTAGTGATGATGTTAACAGTAGTAATGATGATTGTAAGATGGTGGTGATAATAGTACTAATGATGGTTGATAGTTGTAGTATCAATGATGATAGTAGTGATTAAGATGGTAGTGACAATGATGACAATAGTAGTGATGATGAGAGTAGTAGTGATGATTGTAATTGTAGTAGTGATGATAATCATAGTAATTGTGATGATGACAGTAGTTGTGATGATTGTGGCAGTTGTAGTGATGATGGCAGTAGTAGTGATGATGGTAACCCATCGCAGAGTTGGGTATGCCGTTTTGATTTTGGGCAAAACGGCACGTGTGTGTGAGCCCCGAAGGGGCTCACACACTAAGAACGCATTCGTTCTGGGGGCGAAAACATCTCGCTACGTATTTGCTAGGTTAAGTTAGTTTAGTTGGCATTAGAAGTGATGGTAGTAATACTGTAGTAATACTGTAATATTGATGGTGATAGTAGTGATTATGGTGATAATTGTAGTGATGATGGTTGTAGGTGTATTGATGATGTTGACAGTAGTGATGATGATGACAGTAGTAGATATGATGGTGACAGTAGTAGATATGATGTAGTGACGATGGTGTGAGTATTAGTGATGATGGTGAGTAGTAGTGATGATAGTGAATGTTGTAGTGATGATGACAATAATTTTGATGATGAAGATCATAGTAATGCTGATGATGACAGTAGTAGTGATGATGATGACAGTAGGATACATGATGGTAATACTTGTGACAGTAGAAATGATGATGGTTAAAGTAGTAGTGATGATGTTAACAGTAGTAATGATGATAGTAGTAATGATGGTTGATAGTTGTAGTATCAATGATGATAGTAGTGATTAAGATGATAGTGACAATGGTGACAGTAGTAGTGATGATGGTGAGAGTAGTAGTGATGATTGTAGTTGTAGTAGTAATGATCATAGTAATGGTGATGATGACAGTAGTCGTGATGATTGTGGCAGTTATAGTGATGATGGAAGTAATAGTGATGATGGTGATTGTGATTAATGATGGTATTAGTAGTGATGATAGTAACCCATCGCAGAGTTGGGTATGCCGTTTTGATTTTGGGCAAAACGGCACGTCTACTTTATTTATTTATTCTTTATCATCTTGGCGAATGTTCAATTGTTCGCTTTGAGCTAGATAACTTTATGTCGATCTGACTGGCTGATGATTGTGAGTAACATACTTCTTGTGTTTGTTTTTACAACTGAAAACTGATTTTCGAACACAGTACCATCAGCTAATCAGTTGAATGTAGAGTAGTTGTCAAGCCCACGTCTACCAAGTGCAAATTCGTCAGGTGAAATAACTAAGAGAGAGAGAGTTACATGTAGTTACATACAGTTACATAGATACAAAGACCACACAGACCCTGAGGTCCTTACTATGCAGTCCGGCCTTACAAACTACTTTTCGTTTTGTTTTATCATATCACCCCAGCCTCCTCTAGAGAGAGATCAAACTTTCCCTTGAAAGAGCATATTTTGTCGCTCTCCACCACTCTCGCTGTTAGTCTGTTCCACTCTGTCACCACACTGTAGGTGAAGAAACTCTTTGTGACATCTAGGTTTGCCTTTTTGGATTTTAATTTCATTCCATTTCCGCGAGATTGAGTATTATTGTTGAATGTGAATAGCTGTTTCTATTGACTTTGTCAATAGAGAGAGAGAGAGAGAGTATGGGAGACGGAAGGGGAGACTTTTAAGTTTGCTTTGGTGGTTGTTAGATCAGATGTATTGAAATATTATAAATCTTTACCACTGTAATTGGTCCGTGTAACTCCAATGTAGGAATACATACATACTGTACGTATACATACACAAATTATATGACCAAGTGCTCCACATGAAGTGCGGTTCCGGTCTTATGTCCTAATGGTGGTGTTGCAGGCAGCCTTGTTCAAAGCTGCCTCATTCGTAAGTTTCTTTGATTCACGTCTTTCTTGGTCTGACCATTGGTGCAGCTTCCTCCACGTTTATGGACTTGCATCTTTTCACCCAACTTAGTTCATCCATCCTCTTCACATGTCCAAACCATCCTAGTACGCATCTCATCACTGATACTCTTGATACCTAACCTTTTCCTTACCTCTTCACTAGACATCCTATCTTGCAGCTTGGCACCACACATCTATCTCACCATTCATATGTTGTTGCATTCTATTCTGTTGATATCATTCGCTTTGACTGTCCACGCTTGAGTCATATGTCATTGCGCTTCTAAAGCATGAAACGTACACCTTTTCCTTCAAGGGGTGAGGGAGTCTTCTCATTGTAAGTAGTGGTAACAGTTCTCTGAAATTTCCCCAGCCGCATCATATTCTGGTGATAGTGGCTGCCTCAGATACACCACCGGCAGAGAATGTATCTCTCAAGTAGCAAAACTTTTCCATCATCTCCAGTGCCGCATTGCCAAAGTTAACACTCTCATCCCGGTCATTGAACACAAGCTCACCTTTGCATAATATGCATACAAATGTCTTAACTTTGGAATTTTTCCTCGGTAGAGGTCCCTTTATTCTAGTGCAGCACTTCTTACTGTGGTATACCCAGCAGTAGCAACTCTACACTGTATTGAGTTTGCGCCCACCCCTATTCTGCATACTGTGCATGGGAATGCACCACTTTTATTTTATCTTTCCAAGCCATAATCTACTGTGTAAAACCTTGGTTATATATATGTTAACTCTTAATCCTTTACTTGCCATGCCCCCTCTCCATCTTCTGAACTTGGCCTTGGCATCCCACACACTATCTGGGATAAGTACTAGGTCATCTGTATGTAGCAGTTCCCACGGGAGTCCAACTCTGAAATCACCAGATAGTGCCTCCAGAACTATAACAAAAGAGGAGAATATTGGCTTTTTGTTTCTAAGCTACTCTCTATTCCACAAATATTTCACGTTGAGTATCGTTCGTAGTGTAGCTTCCAAGCATCTCTAATTTATTTGTCATCGTAAACCATTGTCCCATTATCATTCCTGACTCACTGTTCTCCTACATAATCTCTACTGTCATCTTTAACTCGCCTAGCTAAATTGAAGATCCCATTGAGATTTTCTGCATTATTCATTTGGTCTATGATCAGGTCCTGTATGATTTGCTTTGCCCTGTATATATCTTTTTTTGCAGTTTGCTTAACCACCAGATATTTTTCCCTATTGCCTTCTTTCTTCCATGCTTTGAAACATCTTCTGTTCTCTTTTATTACATTTTCAACCTCGTCATTCCACCACCAGGAAATGTTATGCCTGGGGGGACCCTTAGTTTTCCCACAATGACTTTGTCAGTGGCGGCAAGAAGGCTACGTTCAAGGAAGTTCCATTGGCTATTTACATAATTTGGCTTAGTGCCCCTATTCCTGTCCATTTACTCCAGTTCACTGCTAAACCCATCCTTGTATTCAGATATATTTAACGGCCATACTTTCCATTTTGGATATGTTTACCTTATTTTGCACAGGATCTCGCCTTAAGCTCATGTCACAGACTAGGAGCATATGTTTGGAAATACATTCTTTGCTTGGGATGACCTTTACATCCCGAAAAAACTTCCAGTCTTTCCTGTTCACTAAGAAGTAATATATCTGGCTACTGGTGCCCCCAGAAGTGTATGTGATCAGATGACTCACGTACCTTTTCTTGAACTTAGTGTTACACACAACCATGTTGAGTGCAAAACAGGACTCGGATATAAACTCGCCTTTTAGATATCTTCTTCCATACCCTTTTCAACCATGCACACCCTCGTACCTGTCAGCACATGCTCCCACATGTCCATTTAGGTCTCCACAGGACTACTGCCAATCTAACAAGACTATTTACAGCCATGTGACTTTGTGATTAACATGAATGCATTCGTTATAGGATATATATATCTTGCAGCTGAGTACGTGTTATATCATTTATTGCATCATATAATCAAACGTAGAAGGTGTCGGGTGTGGTGGCAAGTAACTCCCCTCACTATCAGCCTCAACTCTCAAAGGTTTCTCTGGATGATGCTCTAGGCTATAACACTTCAAATTGTAAATATATCTTGACATGATTGATCGATTGCCTAACCCATGAGATACGTGGTCTTCTCATGTGTCTCCTTCACCGGGAGGAGTGGCCTGGTACTTTTATATAAATATTAACATTGCCATATACGGTGCTTGAAAGATTCTATATTTCCTTATTCTAAGATTAGGCAGCAATTCACATCGCAACCCGACCTACTAGTGTTATGGATCCCGCAAGCAGAATAGGGGAATCTATTAAAAAAAAAAAATAAAATAAAAAAATAAAAAATCAATCAAGCCAATATAATACAATCCAGCTATAACCATATATACAGTTTAATCTATATATACAGTATATATATATATATATATATATATATATACATACAGTATATATACGTTCATTCTTTATGTTCGAAACCAAGACTAACTCTCACTAAATCTCACAGAAGATACCTGGACGAAGCTTATTTCCTCTGTCAACGAAGTTGAATGGAGGTTAATCTATCGTCTCTGTTTGTCTGTCTGTCTGTTTGTCTGTAAACAGATATCTCACACAGTTATTAACTCATTTTCATTAACCTAGGTGGGTAGATAGGATATGCGCCTAGGAAGAAGTGATTCAATTTAGGTGGCGATCCGGATCATATGTCACACTGGTGTCATTGTTGTGCATTTCTGTATATATTGTGACAAAAGCAGCATAGGTGGATGTATGTGCTCTACCGAATGCCCCTCTGGTTCAGCCTGTGACTCTAACTCCTTTGTTGCATGTAGTGTATGAAGTACATTTTGAGTGTTCCTGTATTATGCTTGTGAATGTTATTAGCAACCATTACTATATAAACATAAATATGTTGACTATGAAGGGTCACTTAGTATCAGGATTTCTAGTCAATCTGTAGTTAATCTTTCCTAAGACCAATACAATACTTTAAAATATGTTGAAATATAACTAAACAAATATTCGCACCGAAAGGGTAGCAGTACTCTGATGTATTCAAATAAAAGATGTTTTAATTGATGTACGAAGTGTTTTTTAATATTAATATGAGACTCGCAGTTGTAATTGGAAACAGGGAATGTGAGTGAGTATACTGTATATGTGTGTGTGAGAGAGATAGAGATAGATAGATAGAGAGAGAGAGAGAGAGAGAGAGTCAGAGAAAGAGAGAGAGAGAGAGAGTGAGAGTGAGTGAGGACAGTCTCACCGAGGTTTACTCTGGGGCATAAAATAACACTTGGGGTCTTATCTGGTGTGCTCAAGGTGAAGGTGTGCCCTTACTCATTCTCTCTCTATCTCTCTCTTTGTGTCGGTTCATTGACGGTATTTGTTAATGATCACCAAAGATATATGTCCATTAAGGCTGTTCGTATTAATTGAGAATGAATATCATATGGTCGTAAGTGATCAATTGTACAGAATATATGAACAGCAATCATTCGATAGTAATGGAATTATTGACATCAGTGTGCTTCCAGTGTTGCCTAAGCTAATTGTGGCATTTGCCGTGGAGTTAGGGGCCCCAGCACTAGTTGTAGTGGATAAAGAGAACTTCCTCCGTAATTCCTGCATGTTGTAAGAGGCGACTAAAAGGGACAGGTAGATGAGACTCGTTAGCCTTGGGTGGCAACCTCGTCTTGGGGAAGGAAAACCCCAAACAAAAAACCCCCTCATGGACTCCAGCTGGTTTGGGTAAGGCTTGCGACCCGACCCCGCAAAAACCAAAGCTGCTACCAAACATAATACAGGAAAAGGGACCGCAGATCGTGGTCAACACTACCGGGCAGGTGCCCATGACCCCGGCCCCGCAACTCTAGAGTCCAATGCCAAGCATGTCCGGCTCTGCTGGCGGGACCGGTCATACTGCTCCTGCCAGTCGAACACAAGTGACAGTTGTGACGAGTGCAAGGCAAAGCCTTCAGGGCATCTGCACTCTAAATGGTGGCGGATCCCCCTGAAAACCTCCCCCGGGGGGGGGGGGGGGGGGGTGGCAAAACCATATTTTGGACCTAAAATCATAACTATTGCATAAATTCAAAAAATCTTTTTTGACTGACTTTTGCATTCACGCAACAAATGTTAGTGTGAAATTTGGTGAAAATCCGTCCAACGGTCTAGGAGGAGTTCCGAGACAGACGGACGACGACGACAACAACGACGACGACGACAGACATTTTTTTTGTGTGGTACCCACTATACGGGGGGGCGATACCAAACTCTGCTTGATAAATAATATAAATAATCTATAGTCGCCAGTACCAAAGCCAGTACGATACCAAACTCTGCTTACGCAGAGTTGATAAATAAGCTATAGTCGCCAGTACCAAAGCCAAAGAGTCACGTAATGTTGCCAGAAGAAAGTTGCCGACCGTAAAAATCGGCGGTGTGCCTTTTGGTTTACCCTCACCAAAACTAATAATTTAAGGGCAGGTATATGTTTTTGTTTCTTTCTAGACCCCTCTCTCCCTCGTGTTCAGCCACATTAGTTATGAAGTTGTAAGAAGTTCTCCCCATTAGTTTAGCGATTTACAGACCTTTCACCCAAGTTTGTTATCAATATTAAGACCTTTCGTGCCATTTAGGTGTCGATTTTATTTAGTAGAAACCAGGCTTCGGCTGGGACATTTCTCTACCGAAAAGTGTACACTTTTTTTCTCGAAGGGGGTCCTTGGGGGTGTTTTCTTAAGTTTGATAAAGGTCTAGGAAGCAAACTAAAAAATAAATGCATACTAATAATAAAATGACAATATCTAAACATAAGATCCCCCCCCCCCCCCCCCCTTAATGGCACAAGCTACTTTTAGGGGGGTGACCTGTTTTTATTCTGTCCTTTTCTATCTTTCTCTGGCTTGTATCAATTTGGACCCACTCAGCCTACTGTTTTAAGACGTTTATCCCCATCCAGGTGTCAATTTTTTACTGGTGAGCGGTAGCGATCCTGCATATTTTTTATTTTTGTGACAGCAGGTTAAATTTGTACATTTTTCGATAGAAAAATGTCTCCGGCAAAGCCGGATTTCTTCATATAATGCTGGCTCGCTATCGCTCGCCAGGAAGAAATAGACACCTAGATGGGGATAAACGTCTTAAAATAGTTGGCTGAATGGGGCCGAATGGATACAAGCCAGAGAAAGAGAGAAAAGGACAGAAATACAAATAGCAGGTCACCCCCCTTAAGAGACAGGTTGGTCTATGCCAGGTAATGGGGTGTGAAGCCGTTATTTTGTGGGGAATTACGATATGCATTAGGTTTATTTTTATTGTTTTTGTTGTTGTTGCTGTCGTGATTTTCATTTACCATTAGGATAATTACGTTTCTTAGCATTAGCAGTATTACAATGTAGTAACAATAGTAGTAGTAGTAGTAGTAGCAGAAGTAGTGTTATCATTATTACTATTATGTCCAGCCGGCATACAAGTAATAAGCTAATGGACGGAACACTATTAAGAGGCTTGGTGAGGGAGATACTGTAGTGTGAAGCTGTGGTCCTCGGAGACGCCCACTGTATTATTAGTAGTAGTACATTCTTCACCACCAGAGAAGGGGAGCACAGGGATTGTGTTTGTACTGGTGTGTGTGTGTGTATGTGTGAACTGAATGTGTGGGTGGGTGTGCGTGTGAGTGTTTGTATTAGTGTGTGTGTGGATGGGGGTGTATGTATTTTTACTTGTTGTTTTTTATTTATTGTTTTTTTGTTTTTGATATGTGCATGAAGGAGATAATAGCCTGTGACGAGTGTCTCATCCAAAACCCAAAAGAGTGACAGAGAGCCAAATTCAAGGGGCGTTGGAGTAAAAATGCCTGGACACACGAAGTTTAAAGCAGTCTTTAGTCATAGGATGATGGAAAGACTGTATGAGGGAGAGGGTTCCAGAGTTCACTTGTTGAGTAGAAGAAAGACAGAAAATGTGCTAATTATTGGGTTGGAGAGCTGGACAGAATAGGAGTGGGACTGTGTTGAAAGACGGTTCCCCCCCCCCCCCCACTCGCCACAAGGGTATGCACTGAGAGAGCTCTGAAGAACACTGATTGTTGTAATAGGGATAGAAGAGTGAAAGAGATGCAACATTGCAGCACATAGAAGGAGATTATAGGGAACTAGAATGAGGAAGTGAGCTGATGAGGTGAAATTCTTTTGACTCTACTCTTTCGAGAAGTGCGGTATGGGTGGAACCTCCCCACACATGCGAACAATACCTGCTGCATGGGCGCACTGCAGCCCCTATACAGAGCAAGAATCTGTTTTCGGATGAAGAATCCATGGAGCCGGTTGAGCACACCTATCTTCTGGGAAGCTGTTTTAGCAAGAGTGGTAATACGTATGAGTGTGTCTGCGTGTCAGTGTTTGTATGTGTCCGTTTGTCTGTCTGTTCATATGAAAGAAAGTTTGTCTTTGTATGTGTTCGCGTAATATCCCGAGAACGAATGATTGTAAACAAATCTTGGTTAATAATTTTATTTTGTACTCGAGTAGCTTCCATTATCTGATGGTATATATTCATTAATGACCCCCACCCCCCCCCCCTTCCCCACATAATGCTCACGACATCAGCTATGCCCCACCTTCTATCCAACAAATAATGAATGGGGTCCTATGCTGTGACAAAGTGTAGTTGCACTTACCCATTGACTTTGCTCCCGGATGTATTTTCATGCAAAGTCCTGGACTGTGATTCTGTCCATCCTAAATAATACTTGAGATGATTACTCAACTCTCTTCAGTCATTATTCACCTGGTTTTCCCTTAGGGCTCCTCCACTCATGGTTGTCACACACTAAAACTAACGAATGAGCAAAGTTAACTTGAGGGGGGCAGACATTGTGTACAAATAGCCCAAGCTGTCACTCACTAACTATGCACTCAACATGTCTCGATCATTTTCAGAGTAGAGGCTGGTTTGTGGTACCAAAATAGCTGATGCATCTCTCTAGATTACTATTGTGTTTCCTTTTCTCACAACCATATATCAAGACAGAGAGCACAAGTGTTTTGCAAATTAACGCATTGGTCCTTCCCCATAGTTACCGACATTGCCATATACTCTTGTTGAGAGACTCCATAATCCCATTATCTAAGCCAAAAGGCAAGGTGACCTGACCCACCACTATTATGGATCTCACTATAATGTTAAAATATCCAAGACCACATGCATGTACAGACTGCACTGCTTCACCCAACAAACACCAAATGCTTGAAGGTTAGTCCTTAGTGATTTAGTCCAAGAGAATCATAGACCTAGGGGCTCTGACTCCATGTCTAGTATCTTGAGAGCTAGTGTGAAAATCGATTCCAACAACAAATCTGTTAGGATCACTGCCTCATTTGCAAACTCAACATAAATGATCTTGAGATTGCCAAATCATGCTCAATATTGACTATGATTGACTGTCTGACTCAATAAGCAGTCCATACAAGTGTTGAAAAGTGAGGGTGCTAGCACACACCCCTGTACTTGAGAGTACTCTCTGTTTCTGTGAAACATCTGTACATCAGTTCAATAATCATAGCAGGTATCCCCGCTATAGCAGGTATCCCTGGTGAGCGGATGGGGGCCTGCCACGCTCCCGCTCACTCGGACTCGTCTCCACAGGCTTTAACCCTCGTCTAGCGGCGGGTTTTGGGCTTATTTGCGCATATTCAGGCCCTCCTGAATGATAAATCAAGCATCTGCATGAAAAGAAATGTATTCAGCAAAAAACTAGGCGCTAAAAGCATCAAAATGAGACCAGAACGAGCTACGTAGCACTCGTGGTTCTCATACAGTGGTACCAGTAACATGGGAGTTTAGCGTATAGCGGTATATTTTTCCCAGCTATGCTCACTACTGGCTACACTGCCGGCCTCTCGAGAACACAGGGAGGGTGAGTCAGTGGGTGGCGGTAGGCCCTGGGAGTCGGACGTGTGGCCCGCTGCACTCCCGGCCATTTGCACTCGATTTTAACCGTTTAAAAGCCATAATAATGCTCCTAACTTGCTGCAAATTGGTGCCCGGCTATAGCCGGGCGATGCTCTTTAAGGGTTAAGAGCCTGTAAATTGCTATAAATTGCCATGGCGTTCTGGAACGGTCCTCGCAACCAATGGATTAAGACGTACAGCAGACGAATTAGAGAAAACCTATGCTCAGAATAATGTGTTTGTCAAGTTTTCAAAATGCATTGTATCACAATTGTTCCTCAAGAAAAATGAAAACAAATATAAGCTGAAATTCAAGTCCATGACTGTACATTTGAATATATGCATACAGAGTTTGAAGGAAGGAAGATAGCCGCAAGAGGAGAGCTATGGGGTTAACCGGTAGTGTAAGAGGGATGTGTAAAATGACTCACTTATGTGTTAGAGAATTGGACAGAAATTGGGCGAGACTGAAGACGTGGGTATGGGTATGCGCTGAACCAGTTTTGAAGGTCACAGTATACTGCAAGAGAGAGAGAGAAAGAGCCGGGGGAGGAATATATTAACTCTGGTCCACTCACCGACTCAGTGCAATCTCTCTCTATTCGCCGCAATGTTGTATCTCTCTCGCTATTCTATCGCTACTACAATAATCAGTGTTCCTCAGAGCTCTCAGTGTATAGCACCTCCTCTATGTAGGATATGTAGTACACATCTTGCAACACAATCCCACTCCTGCTCTGTGGAACTCAATAACTCAAGAGTGAAACGATACTCCCAATCTGTCTTCTATTCAACAGCTGAGCTCTGGAACTCTATCCCTGATTCCATCTTTCCCTCATCCTATGACTTAAATTGCTTCAAACTCCGCGTGTCCAGAAATTTTGGCTCGAACATTCCTTGATGTTAGCCCTGTCACTCTTTCAACTCTGGGGGAGGCACTCGTCACAGGCAGTTTCGCCTTTTTTCTCCCTCATCCACATATATAGAAGAAAAATACATATACGTATATAAGCAAGGAAGAGAGAGAGAGAGAGTCCCCTGTGACAGAGGAGTCGTCCTATGGTTTACTCTGTGAAATATAATAACAATTGGAGGCTTATCTGGTGGACTCATGTTGAAGGTGCACAGTACACACACACACTCTCTCTCTCTCTCTCTCTCTCTCTCTCTCTCTCTCTCTCTCTCTCTCTCTCTCTCTCTCTCTCTCTCTCTCTCTCTCTCTCGATATCCTCAACCTATATGATGAGAGTAAAGCTGTAGATATTATATACCTTGGTTTTCAAAAGGCCTTTGACAAAGTTCCCCACAAACGTTTATGATAACACTGAAAGCACATGGAATACAAGACGGTGTGTTGAAATAGATAGAAAATTGGCTCAGTGACAATTGCAAAGAGTAGTCATAAACGATAAAGCATCCAAATGAATCAATGTAAGTAGCGGGGTACCCCAGGGATCGGTACTGGAGCCAGTTTTCTTCCTAATTTACATTAACGACATGGATGAGGATCTCACCTGTACAATCTCAAAGTTTGCTGACGATACAAAAATTGCACATAGCGTATTCTCAAATGACCATGTTGAAGATATGCAACATAATCTAGATAAGTTGTCACATTGGGCTCAAACTTGGCAAATGTGTTTCAATGCAGATAAATGTACTCCATATCAGAAACCGAAATGAGAAAGCAAACTATTCAATGAATGGCACCCAGCTTAAGAGTGTAGACAGAGAAACTGATTTGGGTGTAACAATATCGAGTAACCTAAAACCGAGTCAACAATGTTCAAAAGTTGTTAAGAAGGCAAACAATATAATTGGCTTTATAGGCAGTTCATTTGAGCATAAATCCAAAGATGTAATCCTAATTCTTTACAATTCCTTAGTCCGCCCTCTCCTGGAATATTGCGTTCAATCCTGGTGCCCTTACTACCAAAAATATATAGACAAACTAGAACGAGTTCAACGTAGAGTTACCATAATAATACCTTCCCTTAAGAACAAACCATACGAGGAGCGTCTTAGAGGATTTAATATATTTCCTTTAACCCAGCGCAGATTAAGAGGCAACTTAAATCAAGTGTTCAAAATTATCATAGGCATCGACAATATGAACTGTAATAAATATTTCATTATCGATCAATCAAATTACACGCGGAGGAACGGTTGCAAAATAATTGGTAAATATTTTAACTCACACGAGTCAAAGATTTCTTCTTCAATCGAGTTGTCAATTTATGGAATGGGCTTCCCCGAAATGTCATAGACTGCAGCACCGTTGACTCTTTTAAACTTCGCCTAGACAAACACCTTGCCTTAAATCCATGACTGACTGCAGTTGTAAGTGAATACAAATATTTTTTCCCTCTATTATATTACTAACAACTGTTCCCTACTAACATCTCCTAAGCCTGCCACAGACATTTGTCCCAGGGCAGCCTTCCCTTTCCATTTTGCCATTACCCACTCAAAACTACTGTTTGAACACTAGACCATCAGTGTTTTGGAGGGCAAGCAGCTTTGAGGGGTCGCTGGACCTGTTTTTGCTTGATTTCCTTTTTACTCCGTTGTATTCTCTCTCTCTCTCTCTCTCTCTCTCTCTCTCTCTCTCTCTCTCTCTCTCTCTCTCTCTCTCTCTCTCTCTCTCTCTCTCTCTCTCTCTCTCTCTCTCACAGCTGAAGAGGTGCCTGAAGGTTAGAAGCACAAGAATAATTGCTTTGAACGAATAATGGAACTTCCAGATCATTATCACAAATAAAATAATATATTTGAACATTAGTAATATCACTATACGCAGTGTCACGAGTCTGAGGAAATAACGGCCCACCTATAAGTCAATAATTCCATGTGATTGGTTCTTGCGATCGTGTCCAATGTCTCGTCTTGTAGTAATTATTTATTCTTAACACAGGTTTTAGAAATCATGGTCATACAAGTCAATCAGCTTGAACTATTGCCATATAAGTGAGTCGTTTCACTCGTTTATTTTCTCAGATTTGCTGATGACTATTTAACGTGTAAATGACTCTTTTGTTGTGATTTCAAATAGTCGAGTATAATTGTGTATTAATTTTTCCTGCATAATGTTGTGTAATAAATACATATAATGAATCCATATTATATTAAGCAATTAATATTTTGTTTTTTTCATTGGAGACTAGAATATTTTTAGACAGAAGATGCTGATTGGTAGTTGACTGATGGGTGTTGATCAAGTTGAGATATCTTTATTATTCCATAATTATATACTATTGAAACTGAAATTTCAAGTAATTCTAATGATAAAGTGCTAATCTAAAGTAATATCCGAATCCAGAGAGGTAAGAACAATAACACATATAACACATAAATAATGTAGACATCATAAAGTGAAAACAAGCGACATAATAAAACGATAAAAACAACGCATAAGCGATATTTGTAGGCTGACTGGGTCTCGGCTCACATCACATCGGCTAACCTAATCACAGGCCGTGCATAACCTGTTACATTTTGAACATGTGGAGTGGCTTCCTAACACCAGGCTAAGTCATTATTGTGTTGGTAAGTTGGGAACTCGGCTTCTGATTGGTAAATAGGCAAGAGAACTGAGCCGTGTCACAGCAGTCAATCTTCATTCGCACTTAATTGATTTCTTATTATGCTTTTGTGTTGTTGTCTGAGTTCACTATATTATATTTATTACTGTTGCATAAAACCTAACACTTTTATAACAAGAGGGTTTAAATAATTCGACAGTTGATCATAAACTTCACTTTAATAAATAAACCTCTAATATCAGGTATGTGTGTGTATGTTATCTAGCTACGTGATCACGAGTCGGAGCGGGTGGTGGTGGATGGGATATAATTCCAAATGAAGCCACTAGTTTTGAGCTCCTCGGTGGTCTAGTGGTTTAGGTGCTGGAGTGCTGCACTACTGGCCTGGGTTCGAACCCTGGCTGGGGCATGACACAAAATATTATTATAGATATCTCCGTTGTATTAGTATTTCTCGTTCCAGAAAAATATAAGTTCAAACATAAGAAGTGGTTTGAATATTACGACCCACAGTGTCGTAATCTGTTCTTTGGAATTATGGTTTTGCTAGCAATTTATCACTCTAGGCGCTATTCACTGATTGACTTATTTCGGCTTCGAAATTCAAGTCCCACTAATACTTCAAACAAAGAGGAAATTGAAATCAGAGTAAACAATAGCGTATTACTTTTATATGAATATATACAGTATATAATCGCGCTGCGGTACCATATTAACGTCCAAGATATATATTTCCCTGATAATCAATTTTCCTTTAACGTAAAGTAAACTCTCCTAATGAGCAGCGTCTCACCTTACCTGACTAACTACAAGCTAAACTCAACTATCATAACTATTCCACTAGATTTCTTACAAGATCCAGGAATTACTTTTAATATTCCGATATCTACATAAATAACTATTGTTATCTAAATCTATAGACGAACTGGGCAGCTGTCCCTCTTAGTCCATTCACATTTACCTGTAAACACTCTTAAGAATTAACTCTTATATTTGAACTATCAGTGACATGCTATAAATGCCTAATTCCTAAATATCGCTTTCCTAACTATTGAAATATATTCCTTTAACTCAGATTTGCATTTATTTTCTCAAATATATTGTTGTTTTTATTATTTGTTTTCTTACATTTCACGTAATATACAGTAGGTGACATCACATTGTATTTGGCAAGGCCACGTCTATAGTGTCTCTCTTTATATCAATCCTCTGCAGGGCCAATAGGTCCTATGAATATAATGTTAGGGTCAATCTTCCCATCTTCTTATAGTCTTGGGATAGGCCAATAAAATCTGCTCAGGTCACTCTCTTCCTCTATTACAGCCTCTCTTCCATGCAGCTGCCTTGATGTCTGATGCAAACATGTGATGTGGGAACAGGTTCTTGGGTATTTTAGGTGTATCTGAGCAAATGGAGACTACTCTATATGGACTCAGGATGATTAATACTGCTGCTGTAGATCACACGTAATCCGTCTCTCTTGCCCACTGCTGTTTCCTGAATATGCTGTGGGAATATGTTGGAAGACCTCAGGAGTGTCGAGGAAAGGGTCTGACTCAGCCAGTGCTGCCTGTCACTCTGCCCCCATTCCCGGGAGAATATAGAAATGGTGAGACAAGTAATATAATTTTGATCACCCCAATGCCTCGAATACTAGAGTTGGGACAGAGGAAGTAGTAGGGGGTGAGGAAGTGAATTGTAGTAGGAGATGAAGGCGTCGGGGCTTGACCCAACTTGCGTGAGTTGTGTTTTTGGGCTAGGATGGAGGGACAGGCAGGACAGACGGACACATATGGGCGGGAGAATATAGAACTGGTGAGAGAAGTAATCAAATTTACCCCAGGATACGACCATGCCAAGGCCGTTTTTACACTCCAGGTACCCACTTTTATGTCTGGGTGGGACAAGGCTAACACGAGAGCAAGCAACGGAGGAACGGAGGAATATAGAAATGATGATACAAGTAATCAAATTTACCCCAGGATACGACCTTGCCAATGCCATTTTTACACTCCAGGTCCCCATTGTTATGTCTGGGTGGGACAAGGCTAACACGAGAGTTTTTTTTTTTTTTTTTTTTTTTTTTTTTTTTTTTTTTTTATTTATTAGGAAGGAGGGGGAATAAGTAGAGGGTTTGGTCAGGAAGGTAAAGTAGGAAATTATGAAGTACAGTAGAAGGGAGAAGGTTAGTGGGCCGGCCACCTTGCTGTATTTATTTAGGTTTTTGCATATTTTTACATAATTCTTCTGCCTTAGGCAGGTAAAGCTAAGCTAGCTAAGTTTTTCTTAAAATTTGTGTTTACATGATGTACTTTGGGATTCGTTTAGGTTTAGGTGAACATTTTATCATTATAGTAATGTATTGGATTTACAGTTTTATGAACTTAAGTATTAAGTGTATAGTGGATCTGGTTCATTTCTTCCTATAGCAGTTAGGCTGCTAGGAAAGTTCCTATTAAAATTGTTTATATGTTGGTGTCTTTCTCTTAAATCATTGTATAAGTTTTCATTTATTAGTTCAATTCTTTCCCAGATCTTTTTCGCTCTATGGTACAGTTTAACATTTAATGGGCTTATTTTTGCTATGTGGTGTAAATCTTGGGTTGTATGTAAATAAGGGTATCTTGTGTTTGTTGCAAATCTGAGAGCTTTGTTTTGTACTCGTTGTAATGTTAGTATTTGTGATTTGCTGAGAGCCAGTGTAGGTATTGGGGGGTATTCAAGGATTGGGAGGACTAAGGCTTTTATTAAATGTATTTTAATAGGTGTACTGAGGTTTCTAAAACGGAAGAGTTTGCTCAGGGCATGGATAGCTCTTCCCTTTCTTTCACTTACGTTAGTGATATAGCTTGTACTTGAGATTTTAAGTCCAAGAGATTTTCCATTTTGTTGGAAGTTAACTAGGTTTTCATTTATTACCAAGTCTTCATTTTTTTTGGAGCCGATTGGAATGATGGCGAACTTATTGACATTAGTTTTAATCTTCCATTTTTTTTCATATGTATTAATTGTCTCAACTTCTAGTTTTGTTCTTGCGTTCATCATGTGCTTGGATTTTCCCTGGTAATGGATTATCTGGGTGATATCGTCCGCATAACTGATATTTAGTCCTGTGTGAGAATTAGGTGTATCTCTGGTGTATATTATGAAGAGAGTGGGTGACAAGACACTGCCCTGAGGTACTCCACAACTTAATTGAAAGTACTCACCAAGGTAAGAGTTTATTTTAACTCTGGCTTTTCTGTCATCAAGAAAATCGCATAAGAGTTTTTCTATGATCACAGGCAAGTCCAAATGTAGAATTTTGTACTTTAGTCCTTGGTGCCATACTTTGTCAAAAGCCTTAGTAATGTCTCTCAGGACTAGGTGGCATTGTCCCCTGTCTGCTTTGCTTAAGGCAATTTGTTCTGTTATTACTGCAAGTGCGTGTGTGGTGCCTCTGTGTTGTCTGAAACCGTATTGATTATTGTTATGTTTGTCGTTTATTTCAAGATGAGTTCTTAATCTTGTGTTTATAACTCTCTCGAAGATTTTGCCGGGAACTTCAAGGAGCGAGATTGGGCGGTAATTGTTTGGATTGTGGGGTGTTTTTCCTGGTTTTGGGATCAATTTGATGGTTGATTTTTTTAATGTGTCTGGAAAGTAGCCTGCAGAGAGTGAAGCATTAAAAAAAAAAACACGAGAGCAAGTCAGCCCAATGACTTATGAGCAATCCTGGTGGCTAGCCAAGTTCTCATTCTCGTGTGTTTGATTGGTTGCAGGAAGCCACCAATCAGGTCCCTGGATTAATTTGAGCCACAACGATTCCAGGTACTCATTTTCGTCTGAGTGAGACGGAACTACACAGGAATTGGAGTTTGTTCAACACTCCTGGGCTACTTGGACCCTGGTGGCAAGCCAGGGAAATTTCAAGCAAGTCAGCCCATTGACTTATGAGCAATCCTGGTGGCTAGCCAAGTTCTCATTCTCGTGTGTTTGATTGGTTTCAGGAAGCCACCAATCAGGTCCCTGGATTCATTTGTGCCACAATGTGTCCAGGCACTCATTATCGTCTGAGTGAGACCCCCATTCCCAATCAATCAATCAAATGAATATAGAAAAGGTGGGTGAGGGTGAAAAAAGGGAAGTTTTTATTGGTGTAGCAAGAGAGAAAGTGTCAAAGTAGGAGGATAAAGAGTGTCGGGGCTTGACGCAACGTGTGTGAGTTGTTGATTTTAGTTTGGGGGTTTAGGGGAGGGCTGTGACCGTTGGCATTATTGAGACACATTTTTCGAGAGCTTCAGTATGGCACGTCAAGAAGGGATGGAGATAAAAATGGGTGGTAAGGCAAAAGATAATTAATTTTGGGTGGTAAAAGTTAATTTTGGTGAAGTGAGATTCAGAGGCTCAGATCGGTCAAAAGTGGCATAGAGGTTGGGCTGTGGACGAGCCGGCATGCCCCACCGCCTCTACCAGTCTGGACGAATCAGATGAGTCTGGGTGAATTTGAATATAAACATTTGGGAATGGAGAATGTTTTAATGATGGTCTGGCAATTTTGGATGGTAAGGGTCTAAAGTGGGGCAGCAAGGCATGGCTGTCAACTGCCGAGTCTAGAGATGATTGCACTGTCTTATGAAGAGCTTAATTTACTTTAGTTTTTATTGTGTATTTGTGAAAGAATTAGAAATTTTGGCTGGTAGGTGAGCAAAAGGAATGGTGAAAATTGAGTGTGAGTTTGTGGTGTAACAAAGTTATTATGTGAATAGGGGATTGGGAGCCTCTCTGTTGATTGGATGCAAGAGGTTCGACCAGGGACGGATGGGTTGAGTGATATTATTATAAATTTGGACAAAGTTATCAAAGGTCTCAAGTTTTTCAAGTTGTTTATTAGCCAGAAAGTTGTTGTAGACATTAAGTGGAGGGATGTGGGAGAGTTCATGCAAGTTTTCCGATGTTTGGAACTCATACCACCGAGTTCCATGGATCCACCTCAGTGCTCTGTTCTGTATTCTTTGGAGTTTAATTTTGTGGGAGTTTGCCAAAAGAGTGCTGGTCAGTGGGGCATATGAAATTAGCGGTCTAATTAGGGCTTTGTACAAATGGGTTTTAGTTTTGATGGAGGCATTTCGAAAACGGAAAATTGATTGAAGAGATTTTGAAGCAATGGGGATAATCTGATTTGCATGACGATGAAAGTGAAGTATTTTGTCAAAGGTTAGGCCGAGTACTTTGTTAGTGGGTGAGACAGTTACTGGGATGCGATCGGGAGGAGGTGCATGGGAGTTGAGGAATAGTGGTCTAGGACGTAGGTAACCAGTGGATATGTTGGTGATAAAGGATTTTCGAGGATGAGCCTGAATCCGCCATTTCTGTTCCCATTGTGCTATTCGGTCAAGCTCTCTCTTGGCTTTGTTTGTCAAACCGTCTATGGTAGTTGCCCTAACAAGTTGCGTCACATCGTCAGTGTAGGAAATTGTGAGAGAGTCATTATTGATTGGATCTGGCATGTCATTAGTGTAGAGAATGTACAGTGTAGGTGCGAGCACGGAGCCCTGAGGTACGCCTGCATGGAGTGGAAATGAGTCTGAATAGAAATTTGAAAATTTAATTTTGGCTGATCTCTTATCTAAGAAGTTGCAGAGAATTTTTTTAATTGGTAAGGGGAAATTAAAGTTTTCGCGGATTTTGTACTTCAGGCTTACGTGCCATACAGTGCCAAATGCTTTTTTGATGTCTTTTGTGATGAGTGCTGTTTCGTGTCCACGTCTGGAGTGTTTGTTAATGTGAATGTAGTTGGTGATTATGTTAAGTGCTTCCTGAGAGGATCTGCGGGGTCTAAAACCAAACTGTTTGTCAGTGAGAAGTCCTTCGTCTTCGAGGTACAGTCTGAGTCGGCGATTTATGATTGTTTCAAAAGTCTTCCCACCAGTTTCAAGTAGACTAATGGGTCTGTAGTTCAGTGGGTCTTTGCTATTTTGATATTTCTTGGGAATAAGGATGATTGTTGCAGTCTTAAAGCAGATGGGGAAGTAGCCTGATGCCAGGATGGCGTTGTATAAGCAAGTGAGTGCATTAATAAATGTGTTTGGGAGGTGCTTTACAATGTGATGTTTTATTACTGTGGCACCAGGCGCCTTCCTCCGTGTTTTTAGAGAGAATGAGCTTAACTTCGTCTGGCACAATGGGAGCAGTGAGGTAGTTGTCGGGGTTAAGTGAGTCTGTGTTGATGTGTGTGTCGTGAGAGATGTTGTCTGCAATATTATTAACATGTTCAATGTTTCGAATGTGTTGTTGGGCGGGTCTTTCAGGAGGGTGGGGGTGGTATACTTGGGTCCATGTGTCTTTGAAGGTGTCTGTGATTTCCCTGGGATCGGTGATGGTGTTACCGTTTACAATGAGTGAAGATGTTGTAGGTTTATTGTGGCCTTTTAAATGGTTTATGTGTCTCCAAAATTCCCAGGGTTTAGTTTTCCTGTGTTGTTCAGCAGTGCGTATGAGGTGTGTCCAGTGGTTGTCATGGTCAGATTGCAGGCTGTCTAGGATATGATTTCTGAGGTGTGAGAGGTCATGTCGTACTCGGCTTAAGGTGTGGTTTTGTTTATTTTGTTCAAATCGACGACGATAGCACACAAGGAGTCCTTGTGAACGTATAGAAGGTCTGAATGTGTGTCTGACTTTATAGGATGTTTTAGGTTTTTTTTTTTTTTTTTTTTTTTTTTCTATATTCCAACTTACTTCCTCTCGGGCATAGGCTGAGAGCCTTAACATTCACCGCTTTACAATGAAGCCCGTGAGGTCTTGTTCCAGTATAGGGAGTGAGACATGTGAAGCACGCAGAGTACAACGAGCACCTGCCATCTTGCCTTCACATGAGGCACGGTGCTCACTCATGGCCCGAAACGACCCCATCTCTGAAGCCACCTCGTTCCTGTGCTTCACAGTCTCACCCCCTACACTCGGACTCTCACACTTACACACACACAACGCCACCTGTTGAGCAGATAACTCACCAGGCATTGCACCCCTATAGCACATTTTGAATATGGGAATATTCATACAGTGCTATTTAATCAGGGAACAATGAGGGTATTTTATTGACGTTTCGGTGGGCTTGTGGTAATGCACTGATACTAGGTACAGCACAAATTCCATCCCAATAATATCTTCCCATTGATACATCGGGATTTGAACCCGGGACCTTTGGATTACCAGGCCAGTGGCAAGACCACTCCACCACACCTCCCCGTGTGGTAGTGTGGTATGGTAGTGTTTGCAGCGTTGGTGATTGTGTTGTGTAAGTGTTCTATTTGTTGATCTAGATTTGTGTAGTGGAGTCCCTCATAGTCAGTTGTGTAATCTTGTTGTGATAGGATGTGTTGAAATTCATCCCAGTTAGCCTGGGAGTAATTGTAATGTGATGTAGAAGGAACTAAAATGGGATTTGAAGATATTTGCATGAAAATGGGGATGTGATCAGATCCTGATAAAGGCCCAGGGGAAATTTGATGGTGAAAACGGTTAAATGCTCGGTTAGAGAAGATGAGATCAGGTTTGCCAGACCCATTGTGTACGAAAACTGTGTCAAAATCTGGGCCAAGGAAATTTAGTCTTTTTATGTTGTGTAGTGCTAGAAGTTGTGTTCCGTGTGGGTTGTTGGTAGTGTGTTGAAAAGCATGATGTTTAGCATTAAAGTCTGCAAGGATGAGTGTGGGTACATTGTTGTTAAATAATGTGTTCATATCAGTGTAAGGAATGTGTGTGCTGAGTCTGACATATGTAGTGGCGACTATGAGGGGACCAAGTGTTGTGTGTGTTTTTACTGCTAAGAAGTGTTTATATGTCCAGTCTGTCATTAATTCATGTTGTATTGTGCTTTTAATCATGATGGCAACTCCGTTGTATGCATCGTCGTCAGATTGTCGTGTTGTGTAGCCAAAGAATTTTATTTTGTGTGTGTTATGTATACAAGTGCTGTTGAGTAATATAATGTCTGGGTCATTATCTAGTATTAATTGTGTGAGTAAGTGTCTGTTTGGGTAGTAATGTCTAATGTTGAATTGAATTACTTTGAGCATGATGGATGATTGTCGGGTGAGTTGGTGATAATGGGGTGGTGGGGTAAGGTTGGTGGGCGGGATTGGGAGGGTGAGGTGTGGGAGGAGCCTTGTCCAAATGACACGGATGGGAGGTCACGTGAGGCGTTTCTTATGGGGCTTTCTGTCTTGCGGGATTTGGATCGAGAGCGGTTGGAATTGGGAGAGGTTGCATCAGCAGGGCTGCTAGGTTTGCGTTTTAGGGGGATTGAGGTGGGATGGATGGTGTTTTGGGGATAGAGGTAGAGGTAGACAGGGGAGGCATGGATGTTGGTGAGGTAAGGGTGGGGTCAGGAGTGTGGATGGGCATGTCTACTTTGGGGGGGGGGGGGGGAAGGGTTCTCGGCAGGTGTAATTTGGGTTGTGACTTCTTGAGAGTTGGGAGTAGGAGTTTTAGAGTTGAGGGTGGATGTGGAGAGGGTGGAGGTGCTGGCAGAGGGTGTGACTGAGGTGGGGGAGGAGATAGAGGATGAGGAGGTATTGGGGGAGGAGATGGTTGTAGGGTTGGGGGTGGTTGTGGGGGTTTGGGAGGATTTTGTTTTGTTGAAGTGGTACCAGGATTCAGGAATAGAGATGGCAGGGAGATTGTGGGCAGTGAGGCCGTCATTGAGGAGTTTGTTGAACTTTGGGGTAACTTGTTGGTCTGTTAAATGGAGAGCTATATTTACCAGCACCGAAGTTTTGGCAAGAATTTCTTGGTTGAAGAAAGGTTTTTTCGGGTTTGTTTAAGAACATTGAGGCGGAAGGGGCATTCTGAACTTATGGCAATGTGGGGGCCATTACAATTATTGCACTTCAGGGAGCTTGAGGAGCAAGTTGTGAATGAGTGGTCGTCACCACAGCGTGAGCATACTTGCTCATTTTTACAGGTAGATGTTATGTGCCCATACTGGTAGCACTTAAAACAATGTTGGAGGTTAACCCATGATTCAGGAGAGAGGAACTCAGGTGGTAAGATCACATGGAAGGCTTTGAGACCTGACTTGAGGGGTTTGCTGGCTTCCTGAGGGGAGGCACAGCGAATTTTGATGGCTTTTTTTGGAGTCTTTGAGACATCACAAACTGTGATGTTGTTTCTTTGTGAAATTTCTGTAGCTATGTCATTCTCATCCCTGTTGAAGATGTTGTTATCAGGGTGAGCAATCTTGACAGTGCAAGCAGCTTTCAACTCTGGAGAGACCACTAATTCATACCCTGCATCTTTGAGTTTATTTACGTTATCAGGGGCTAGGTATGCATTAAGGTCTTTCTGAGAGGCAAGGCGAACTTTTAGGGTATTATTTGGATTTTAGAAGACTTTAACAATTTGGGTCTGGGTGATGCTGAATATGTGTGAGCCAGGATCATCAGGGGGAGGAGAGTTACATTTAAATTTCACATACAGTGCCATACTGAAACATTAAGAGAGCTAATTTTAAAGGATTAAATTTTGAAAATGGGGAGATGGGGGGAGAGATAATTAAAATTATAAAGCTAAACTGTACCCAGGGGGCACCCCTACGGAGTGTCCCCAGAAAAAAACTAATTCCTACCTATGCCCTTGGACTAAGTCTGTCACAGGGCCCTAAACCTACTTGGAGCTTAAACCATACCCACTTGCCTCCTATAACCAGGGGCGAATCCCCCCCCCCCCCGCCCCCTCGTGGCAATGCCCTCGGGGTTCAGCGTCGTACTACAAGTGGGTTTCTACTGGGCGGGAGTGGGTACACACATTTAATAAATTTGGAACAAAAAAGCTGGAAAGAAATTGCGGAAAGAAGAGAATATAGGAAAGTAATGAAAATGGAGGAGGAGGATGATGAGGTATGAGGTGAGATGCAGGGAGCTGATTGGCCGGGCGAGCGCAGATCGAGGTGTTGATTGGAGGAGAGAACCGATGGAGGAAGCTAGGGGACTAGGTTTGGCTGGTCCTTAAGACGTCCATCTTTTATCTTCTGCTGCTTGAAGATTCTTCTTTCTTCTTTCTTCTTTCTTCTGCTGCTTGAAGATGGGAGGGGGGGGAGGAGGGGGGCTACAGGCCTGTAAGAGAGACCAGAGCGTCACCAAGTACCACCTCGAACCGTGTATTCCCCTGCTCCTTTCTCCTTTTATGTCCCTCAGTCATGTTAGCTCATGCGCTGATTGGCTGTGCCGGCTGGCCCGGAATAAGAAGATAGCCCTCACTCTCTATAACGTTTTGATATTGCTAAAATTTGCTGTGCAGTTCTGGTCTCCAGTACTCGGGAAAGATTTAGAGCAGCAAGACTGAGCTATGAAGATCAGTCAAGAGTTATCTGTAATTTTTTATTGGAAACATGTAGGCTGCTTGGTCGACTCACGGAAGTCTTTAACCCGAGAACGGCGAGGAGACTCTGGGCGAAGGCGACGGGACTCTTAAGATCCAAGGCCTAAAAAAAAAAACTTTAAATAACCACAAAATCACTCAAAGCAAAGGAATATGTGATTGAGTGAGATGATTCCCCTCCATACCTCCTATTACTCCTCCACATGTGTTGATTTTAGGCGGGAATGAACCAAAACATGCTCGCTTGGTGGGCACTTTTAAAAACCAATGGGACGCCGTTTTCGGGGGTTAGGAATTGTAAATGAATTTGACAATGTAAATAATAACAAAATGATTAACCTCAATATAATACAGCATGCAGCCATGGCTGAAAATTTGAGTTCAACACTAGTATATGTGAAATTTGTTTACATAGAATATATTTTCTACCTGAAACTTTCTTCCCATAGAGAATATAAATAGCCCTTCGGTTGAGTATTTCAAGAAGAAATTAATAATATTTTGTACTTTCTGTAATAAGTTTAGTGCACTTCATAGCCTATCTCTTTCCACATGAAGTGTCTCCCCGGAATGGACCGCAAATTCTATGGCATACTACTATATCATGCGTATGATTGGGGCATATATAAAAGGCAATAATATTCAGTATATAGGTAGTAATGAAAACTGGATTGTATGGTAACTAATAATATATAGCAATACAGCAATTTAGATATACTCCAAGTGGTTATAGAAGGAATCAGTATAAGGTTATACACTCAGTTTGGAGATACAGACTAATAGAGGTTAAGGGGTTTTGTCCAATAAGTCTATGAGTTTATGAATTGACTTGGCTGTAATGGGAGTTAGAGCTATGAGAGAGGGGGTGAATAGCGGGAGAGGTAAGTGTGAAACCTTCCTTGATTCAGAGCCCTGGCTGGAGTGAGCCACCAACCTCTCTCTGTGTGAGAGGCAGGATGAAGTTGTGTCGTCAGCAATTCTAGGTGGGTCATGAGGGGGTTTGTAACGAATAACTCAGACATTCTGTGATGTCTAGGGGGATAAGATGCTTACAGTTAATGTCTAGGGGGATAAGATGCTTACAGTTAATGTCTAGGGGGATAAGATGCTTACAGTTAATGTCTAGGGGGATAAGATGCTTACAGTTAATGTTTACAATTCGTAAATATATTTTTTTTAGATAATTATATCTCTATGATGAGATTAGCTTAGGCCCTAAGTTAATCTCATCACAGAAATATTGTATAATTATCTAGATTATCTAGATCTTAGGGATTAATAAGGTGTAGTTAATTATATTATTAACTAAAGGGGTTAATAGATTATACTTGTTTTATTATTATGGGGTATACTATATATATAATATATATATATATATATATATATATATATATATATATATATATATATATATAATTATATATATATATATATAATATATATATATATATATATATATAATATTATATATAATTATCTTAGAGTGCTGATGGAACAGAGGATGGTCAAATATGACAGTTAAATTGAAAGAGAGTAATTAATAAGAGCGGGCATAGAATGAGAGTGAGTCTAGTGTACGTGTATATACAGTACAGTATAGTTAGGTGTAATATACATGTTACACTACTATGACTAGTGACTCTCACTCACTCACACTCACAGACACTCACTCTCAATTATCTACCATAAATGATATAGCTAATAGTACCATAAGACAGCAGAATGATCTTTATGTCCTCTAGAGCTAGGACTGACTGTGGGGCTCGTTCTCTGAAAGAATTGGGGCCTACGGTATGGAACGCCCTACCCAGCCTAGTCAAAGACTCAAATAGCCTGCCATTAATGTGAATGTTGGGTGTCTCCACACAACAACAATAAATACAAACTATTTAATTTACCGTATTTTTTTTTCTCGGGTTCATTGACGATAAAGTCGTCTTTTTATTTATTTTATAGCCATTCGCGTTTGATCCTACGAAACTAATATTGATGCAGCGTAAGACATTATTTGCATAGCATTGTTTATTAATTGCAAGTTCCTCTTATTGAGCTTTCGTCATTCATCCAGACAATTCTGACTTTCTACAAGCTTACCCGAGCAAGACAAAAAGTCCCTGTTATATATATATATATATATATATATATATATATATATATATATATATATATATATCAATGACAGTGGTTTGTTTGCTTTACATTCAATTTGAAAGAACCGTGAAGACAAGATTTGTAAACTAAAGCTACATACTGTAAACCAATGTGATTTATTATCTAGTAATATACAGTTGTAAAATATAGCCTTAGCATTTTAAAGTGTAAATAATGTTAACGCTTTGTTTTTGTCGGCATTTATGAGATATATGTGCATTATATTACCGAGGAAGAATGGAATGTAATTAGTTTTATAAAAAAATTCAAAACAAAAAAAGGTTAGTGAATTCAGCGCTGAAATATTTTGCTTTTCATGGGATGTTTGGCTGTTGATTATTTTCAAAATACAACATACAACCTTTCAGCAGCTTCTGTTTCTAAGTATGGCGATGAATCTACCAATAATAGGCGTCTTTTTAATGTAATTCCTCCTAGCAATAGACGTGCTAATACAGCTTAGGAAGAACCTATGTACATTATTTCTTAAGAAACACTTATGATCCCCATGCTAACTTTTTTAGCTTAATCAAACATCTAATAATAGACAGAATGAAAGGAAAGGATGCGTCACAGCATACCGAAAGTTTATATAATATATCCATCAGTCCCGTGAATACCATGAGCTTTAAGTCTTACTATCAGTCTGCCATGAGGCTCTTTATCAAATGCTTTTTGAAATTCAAGGTAGACAATGTGAATTGCTTTTCTTATGCCATATACATTTAGATGTCTTGGATTAAGTCAAGGAGGTTTGTCATACACGAACGCTTATTTCGGAAACCATGTTGTGAGTTCTTGACAAGGTTGTTAGTTTCTTAATGGCATACAACTTTTATGTTGGTATATTGTTTCGAGCAACTTGCATGTAATTGAGGTGAGGCTTATTGGGCGATAATTACCGGGCAAAGCTTTATTTATTTTGTATTATTATTTATTTTGTTAATGGATGTTACGTTAACTTGTTTCCATTCTTTGGGAAAACTAATTTAGCTTACTGGTAATACAAATCAGCTAAATACTGTAGAACAACGATAACTGTCAGACGAATGACGCATAGCAAAAGTGTATTCACTCTTTCTGATAGATAGATGCTTTTTCGACGATTTTAAAATGTTCCTGCAGTTAAAAATATTGGCATCAAGTAGAAGGTAATCATGTTTAAATTGTAAGCGTCTTATTTTATGATATATGGAATGTACAATATACTGTACTCTGATAGTGCGTGAAGTGATATATCCGCGGTGTTCATGGTTAGCACCAGATTATACCTGTAAGCACTGTTGCCCATTCTTTTTCCTACGTTTAAGAAAGAGACAAAAATCAAAGCTGCCTGTAACGAGTGTCACCCCTCATATTGAAAGAGTGATAAGAGAGCCAAATTCAAGGTAGGGTAAGAGTCAAAATGTCTTGACACACGGAGCTTGAAGCAGTTTAAGTCATAATACGAGGGAAAGATAAATTGAGGGAGAGAATTCCACAGTTTATTTGTTGAATGGAAGGAAGCCTGGGAAAATCGATTCACTTGTGCTTGGTTAGCTGTATATAATATGTGTTTTCCCTAGCGGGGGAAGGGGGAGGAAAAGTAGAGTTTTGGTCAGGAAGATAAAGTAGGAAATTTTGAAAGAAAGTAGTAGATTAAAAGTTAGTGGGCATACCACCTTGCTTTATTCAGGGTAGGGCAACTGTAATACAACAAGGTATTACTATATTACATTATTTAATGAAGTTAAGAGTTATTATTTGAGTCTATTCGGTATTTAAAAGTTAATTTTGAGTCTATTTAACATTTAAGTTGAAATATTATAGTGTTGGCTATCATTGTGTGTTATATTCTACAGTGGGGAGGTTATTAACTTGCCAGTATTTATTGATGTCATATTTTTCCTTCATCTCCACCCATCTCCAGTTATCGTTGGGTTTCTTTGTTCTTGCTACATTGTGAAAAGCCGTGAAGAAGTAGCCTGTTGTTTCTGTTTCCATTTTTCTGATGCACTCATAGACGTCTGGAGTTATTTGTGTTTCATCTTCTTTTGTAAGGATGCTTTTGAGGTTCTTGAAGTTCAGGTGATCAGTGTTTGGTAGGTCCTTTGGGTATTCTTGTTTTTTCTCTGTATTCTTCGTTCGTGATCTGGTGTTTTTCGGAGATGGAGCAGGAGTTGGAGTGTGTTCTTCTTCCTCCTCTTCTTCGTATTTATCTTCATCTACTTAATTTTCGTCTTCTTCTTCATAGTCCAGGAGGTCCACTTCTGTCTCGTCTTCTTCTTGAAAAGTTGGCTTGTTCTCCTTCCTTGGTGTTTTTTTCGTTCTTCCATGTTGAGTGGTAGGTTTCAGAGCTTCAGGAGGGATCTTGATTGTTGGCAGGTCATTGTAGTTAAGCATCAATGGAATTATCCGACTCAATTGATGTTTATTTGAGCCAGAAATTGCCACTGCAGCTTGAATACATGCATACATTTTTGCCATGTCATGTTCTATATTTCTGCTGTGTTCTTTCTTGGGTGTTTTGATGGTAGATCCCTGTGTCCTACTGCCAGTTGGTCCCGTGACTTTGTGTGCTTCTTGGCCTTTTCTTCCTCTTCTGACAATGAACTCGACTTGTTCGCCATTTTCCAGGGATCTTTTAGTGTTATGTTGTTGTTTAATTCCCGAAAAATGGACAAAAATTTCTTGTTCATTGTCATCACAAGTTATGTAGCCAAAACCACGTTTTTGATTGTACCACTTCACAGTCCCGATGTTTTTGGTGTTCATGGTGTCTGTGAAGTCGGAGGGGGAGATTTGCGTGGCATGTATAATATGTCCTTGTGTATCTCATGACATATATACAGTAATATTGTTCTACTTCGAGGTTTTTTCATGTCTACGGTGTCGGGAAATAATTAATTGCAACACCTTCATCGTCGATAGTTGGACAGAGTTGGCCAGGTTAGCCTGGCTGACCTACCAGTAAGTGGTAACGTTTTCGTGAGCTTCTTATTTAATGAAACAGCATAGCTCTGTGTTATTAAGATATCCTTTAATGTAAACCATTATACAGTATGTCAAATATGAAAGTCTTGCCATGAAATTCAATGTTGGGAATCATTTTGTTACAGGCAACAAATTATCGGTGCGCTGTGTTTGGCTGATTGGCTTAACCAATACTGTAACTCACTCACTGCTAGTTCTTGAGTTTATAAAATATGTCTGTGTGTATTTCATGACATATATACAGTAATATAACTCTACTTAGAGTTTTTGTGTATGTTTAAGGTGTCGGATAATAATTAATCTTAACACTTACTCGTAAAAAAATCCTATAATTGAAAGCTGTAACTGATGTTTACGAAATGTCTGTGGCCTCCTAGCAGTGAATAGGAACCTGGAGTTAACAGACTTTGTTGACGTCCCATCTATGGTAATACTTTATAGTAAAGCGATAGTGACCAACCATTATTTGCATTGATACAAAATTCTTTAGGTTCCAACTGTAAAGTTCAGTGTACCAGAGCATAGATCATCCCTTTCTCTGTGGTTTCTCTAGTCGTCTGGTAGTCCAATGGCCTCAGTGAGAGCTGCTTGCTCTGAGATTTTAAGTTTTACACCCCTAGACAGGTTATCAACCAAGGCTGACGAGTCCCATCCACCCGGATTATATTATGATTGTCTCCCCTAGATGGGTGGCCGACCAAGACTGACGAGTCCCATCCACCCATCCCTTTTAGTTGCCTCTTACAACACGCAGCGAGTACGGAAGAAGTATTCTTTATCCACTACAGCCAGTGAAGGGGTCAATATCCCCAGGGGTGTCAGAGTGTTTACCTAGAGAGTGATAGTGCAACATGACCAGTATATAATTATAGTTCCTTTAACTGTGTTTGGGGTATCAGAGTGTTTACCAAGAGAGTGAGAGTGTAACATGACAAGTTTATATAATCCCTTTAACTGTGTTAGTTTTTTTTTTTTTTTTTCTATATTCCAACTACTCAAAGGAAGGAGTACAAAGGAAATCAAGCGACAACAGATCTAGTGACCCCTCTAGGCTGTTTGTCCTCCAAAACACTGAGGATCAAGTGTCCGAACAGTGGCTTAGAGTGGGTAAAGGAAAATTGGGAATGGAGATACTGCCCTGGAACTAATGTCCGTGGCAGGATTAGGAAGTTAGTAGGGGACAGATGGGTTAGTAACATAACACAGTTATAATTTAGTGATCTTTCGTATATCTGGGAAAAAGAGAGTAACATCTTAGTAATATAAACAGTATATACGCAATAATCCTTGATGAATCTGAGGGGAGAATAAAATAAAGTTATTTATTTACAAACGTAGTCAGTCGCGGGTTTGAGGCAAGATATTTGTCTAGGCGAGGTTTAAAAGAATCAACGGTGCTGCCGTCTATAACGTCTCGGGGAAGCCCATTCCACAAGTTGACAACTCGATTGAAGAAGAAATTCTTGGATTCGTATGAGTTAAAATATTTACCAATAATTTTGCAACCGTTTCCCCGTGTGTAATTAGATTGGTCGATAGTGAAGTACTTACTACAATTCATATTGACGATGCCTATGATTATTATGAACACTTGAATTATGTCGCCTCTTAATCTGCACTGGGTTAAAGGAAATATATTTAATTCCTTAAGACACTACTCGTATGGTTTGTTCTTTAGGCTAGGTATCATTTTGGTAACTCTACGTTGAACTCGTTTTAGCTTGTCTATATCTTTTTGGTAATTAGGGCACCAGGATTAAACGCAGTATTCCAGCAGAGGGCGGACTAAGGAATTGTAAAGAGTTAGGATAACTTCTTTGTATTTATGCTCAAATGACCTGCCTATAAAGCCAATTATTTGATTTGCCTTCTTAATAAATTCTGAACATTGTTGACTC
The DNA here is from genome assembly GCA_032716605.1 of Paralithodes platypus. Lineage (NCBI taxonomy): Eukaryota > Metazoa > Arthropoda > Malacostraca > Decapoda > Lithodidae > Paralithodes > Paralithodes platypus. The sequence goes on along the minus strand of CM064513.1, from coordinate 68,427,885 downwards.
AGTTTTAGGTTACTTGATATTGTTACTCCCAGATCAGTTTCTCTGTCTACACTCTTAAGCTGAGTGTCATTCATTGAATAATTTGCGTTCTCATTTCTGTGTCCGATATGTAGTAATTTACATTTATCCTCATTGAAACATATTTGTGTTGCATATTGTCAACTTGTTCTTTTGAGAATACGCTATTTGCAATTTTTGTATCGTCAGCAAACTTTGAGATTGTACAGGTGAGACCCTCATCTATGTCGTTGATGTTAATTAGAAAGAGAATTGGTCCTAGTACCGATCCCTGGGGTAACCCGCCACTTACATTGGTCCATTTAGATGCCTTACCATTTATGACTACTCTTTGCTTTCTGTCACTGAGCCAATTTTCTATCCATTTCAACACACCATCTTGTATTCCATGCGCTTTTAGTTTTAGCAGTAAACGTTTATGGGGAAATTTATCAAAGGCCTCTCGGGCATAGGCTGAGAGCCTGTACATTCAACCATACATTGAACGGCGAAGCCCGTGAAGTCTCGTTCCAATCTAGGGAGCGAAACATGTGAAGCACTTTAGGATACAACGAGCCCCCGATATCTTGCCTACGCATGATGCACGGTAGCCCACCCATGGCTCGAAGCAGCCACATCTCTGAAGCTGCTTCGCTCCAGTGCTTTTCACCACCTAGACTCGGAGCCTCACTCCCAGACCGCCACCTATTGAGCAATAAACTCCCTAGGCATTGCCATCCTGTAGCATATTTTGAATATGGGAATATTCTTACATTGCTATGTAATCAGGGAACAATGAGGGTATTTTTTGGCGTTTCGGTGGGCTTTGTGGTAATACACTGATACAAGGAACAGCACAAATTCCATCCCAATAATATCTTCCCATTGATACATCGGGATTCGAACCCGGGATCATTGGATTACCATTAAAGTGGCATGACCACTCCACCACACCTCCCCCTATAGAGTTGCAGTATACCAATGTATGTACTTCCTCTCTCTGTGGTAAGGATGCAAGGGAAGGGACTGCAGTTCTCGCAGATAGGCTCCAGTCCTGACGTTATTCTTGACTTACAGTGTGCTGGCTTAATAATCCAAAAGGGTTGATAGCCTCTGAAGTCCTATTGTCACTAACTAACTAAAACGGATGACAGTGTTTACCTATAGAGTTGCAGTATAACAATGGATGTGCTATGATCTCTCTCTGTGGTAAGGATGTCAGTGTTTACCTATAGAGTTGGAATGTAACAGTGACCATTATTGTAATAGAGATACTGTACTATAAGTGATCGGACATCTATTTCTTTGGATGTCACTATGTTGCCGTCATTATGAAATAACCGAATAATATTTAGTTTTAGTAAACTATATTTATTTGTATTGACTTTAGATATGAATACCAAACTATATATCCTGTACCAGCATTGCCGAATGTATATTATGGATATGGAGATATTCCAGAGTAAATAAAGACTAATGACATCAGTGGCACCATTATGGAGGAGCTTGGCTGATCTTTGTTACTACAGTGTCTCTATTATATATATGCTAGAATTATATGAAAACCAAGACTATAGTGACAGCCTGACTGATTGAGCACCAGCATGATGATATTGGGGGCCGGAAGAACAGAAGACAATAGTGGGGGCCGGAAGAACAGTAAACAATAGTGGGGGCCGGAAGAACAGTAGACAATAGTTGGGGCCGGAAGAACAGAAGACAATAGTGGGGGCCGGAAGAACAGAAGACAATAGTGGGGGCTGGAAGAACAGTAAACAATAGTGGGGGCCGGAAGAACAGTAGACAATAGTTAGGGCCGGAAGAACAGTAAACAATAGTGGGGGCCGGAAGAACAGAAGACAATAGTGGGGGCCGGAAGAACAGAAGACAATAGTGGGGGCCGGAAGAACAGTAAACAATAGTGGGGGCCGGAAGAACAGTAGACAATAGTTGGGGCCGGAAGAACAGAAGACAATTGTGGGAGCCGGAACAACAGTAGACAATAGTGGGGACCGGAAGAACAGTAGACAATAGTGGGATCCGGAAGAACAGGAGACAATAGTGGGGGCCGGAAGAACAGTAGACAATAGTTGGGGCCAGAAGAACAGAAGACAATTGTGGGAGCCGGAACAACAGTAGACAATACTGGGGACCGGAAGAACAGTAGACAATAGTGGGATCCGGAAGAACAGTAGACAATAGTGGGGGCCGGAAGAACAGTAGACAATAGTTGGGGCCAGAAGAACAGAAGACAATTGTGGGAGCCGGAACAACAGTAGACAATAGTGGGGACCGGAAGAACAGTAGACAATAGTGGGAGCCGGAAGAACAGTAGACAATAGTGGGGGCCGGAAGAACAGTAGACAATGGTGGGGGCCGGAAGAACAGTAGACAATAGTGGGGGCCGGAAGAACAGTAGACAATGGTGGGGCCGGAAGAACAGTAGACAATAGTGGGGGCCGGAAGAACAGTAGACAATAGTGGGAGCCGGAAGAAAGAACAGAAGACAATAGTGGGAGCCGGAAGAACAGTAGACAATAGTGGGGGCCGGAAGAACAGTAGACAATGGTGGGGGCCGGAAGAACAGTAGACAATAGTGGGGGCCGGAAGAACAGTAGACAATGGTGGGGCCGGAAGAACAGTAGACAATAGTGGGGGCCGGAAGAACAGTAGACAATAGTGGGAGCCGGAAGAACAGTAGACAATAGTGGGAGCCGGAAGAACAGTAGACAATAGTGGGGGCCGGAAGAACAGTAGACAATAGTGGGGGCCGGAAGAACAGTAGACAATAGTGGGAGCCGGAAGAACAGAAGACAATAGTGGGGGCCGGAAGAACAGTAAACAATAGTGGGGGCCGGAAGAACAGTAGACAATAGTTGGGGCCGGAAGAACAGAAGACAATAGTGGGGGCCAGAAGAACAGAAGACAATAGTGGGGGCCGGAAGAACAGTAAACAATAGTGGGGGCCGGAAAAACAGTAGACAATAGTTGGGGCCGGAAGAACAGTAAACAATAGTGGGGGCCGGAAGAACAGAAGACAATAGTGGGGGCCGGAAGAACAGAAGACAATAGTGGGGGCCGGAAGAACAGTAAACAATAGTGGGGGCCGGAAGAACAGTAGACAATAGTTGGGGCCGGAAGAACAGAAGACAATTGTGTAAGCCGGAACAACAGTAGACAATAGTGGGGACCGGAAGAACAGTAGACAATAGTGGGATCCGGAAGAACAGTAGACAATAGTGGGGGCCGGAAGAACAGTAGACAATAGTTGGGGCCAGAAGAACAGAAGACAATTGTGGGAGCCGGAACAACAGTAGACAATAGTGGGGACCGGAAGAACAGTAGACAATAGTGGGAGCCGGAAGAACAGTAGACAATAGTGGGGACCGGAAGAACAGTAGACAATAGTGGGATCCGGAAGAACAGTAGACAATAGTGGGGGCCTGAAGAACAGTAGACAATAGTTGGGGCCAAAAGAACAGAAGACAATTGTGGGAGCCGGAACAACAGTAGACAATAGTGGGGACCGGAAGAACAGTAGACAATAGTGGGAGCCGGAAGAACAGTAGACAATAGTGGGGGCCGGAAGAACAGTAGACAATGGTGGGGGCCGGAAGAACAGTAGACAATAGTGGGGGCCGGAAGAACAGTAGACAATGGTGGGGCCGGAAGAACAGTAGACAATAGTGGGGGCCGGAAGAACAGTAGACAATAGTGGGAGCCGGAAGAACAGTAGACAATAGTGGGAGCCGGAAGAACAGTAGACAATAGTGGGGGCCGGAAGAACAGTAGACAATGGTGGGGGCCGGAAGAACAGTAGACAATAGTGGGGGCCGGAAGAACAGTAGACAATGGTGGGGCCGGAAGAACAGTAGACAATAGTGGGGGCCGGAAGAACAGTAGACAATAGTGGGAGCCAGAAGAACAGTAGACAATAGTGGGAGCCGGAAGAACAGTAGACAATAGTGGGGGCCGGAAGAACAGTAGACAATAGTGGGGGCCGGAAGAACAGTAGACAATAGTGGGAGCCGGAAGAACAGCAGACAATAGTGGGGCCCGGAAGTACAGTAGACAATAGTTGGGGCCTGGAAGAACAGTAGACAATAGTTGGGGCCGGAAGAACAGTAGACAATAGTGGGGGCCGGAAGAACAGTAGACAATAGTGGGGGACGGAAGAACAGTAGACAATAGTGGGAGCCTGAAGAACAGTAGACAATAGTGAGGATCGGAAGAACAATAGACAATAGTGGGGGCCGGAAGAACAGTAGACAATAGTGGGAGCCGGAAGAACAGTAGACAATAGTGGGGGCTGGAAGAACAGTAGACAATAGTGGGAGCCGGAAGAACAGTAGACAAATGTGGGGGCCGGAAGAACAGTAGACAATAGTGGGAGCCCGAAGAACAGTAGACAAAAGTGGGGCCTGGAAGAACAGTAGACAATAGTGGGGACCGGAAGAACAGTAGATAATGGTGGGGCCCGGAAGAACAGTAGACAATAGTGGGAGCCGGAAGAACAGTAGACAATAGTGGGAGCCGGAAGAACAGTAGACAATAGTGGGGGCCGGAAGAACAGTAGACAAAAGTGGGGACCAGAAGAACAGTAGACAATAGTGAGGCCCAGAAGAACAGTAGACAATATTGGGAGCCGGAAGAACAGTAGACAATAGTGGGGACCGGAAGAACAGTAGACAATAGTGGGGCCCGGAAGAACAGTAGACAATAGTGGGGACCGGAAGAACAGTAGACAATAGGGGGGACTGAAAGAACAGTAGACGATGTGGGGGCCGTAAGAACAGTAGACAATAGTGAGGGTCGGAAGAACAATAGACAATAGTGGGGGCCGGAAGAACAGTAGACAATAGTGGGAGCCGGAAGAACAGTAGACAATAGTGGGGGCTGGAAGAACAGTAGACAAATGTGGGGGCCGGAAGAACAGTAGACAATAGTGGGGACCGGAAGAACAGTAGACAATAGTGGGAGCCGGAAGAACAGTAGACAAAAGTGGGGCCAGGAAGAACAGTAGACAATAGTGTGGCCGGAAGAACAGTAGACAATAGTGGGGACCGGAAGAACAGTAGACAATAGTGGGGCCGGAAGAACAGTACACAATAGTTGGGCCGGAAGAACAGTAGACAATAGTGGGTCCTGGAAGAACAGTACAAAGGAGTACAAAGGAGTACAAAGGAGTACAAAGGAAATCAAGCAACAACAGATCTAGTGACCCTTCTAGGCTGCTTGTCCTCCAAAACACTGAGGATCAAGTGTCCAAACAGTGGTTTAGAGTGGGTAAGGGAACATTGGAAAGGGAACTACTGCCCTGCCACTAACGTGGCAGGACTAGGAAGTTAGTAGGGGACATATGGGTTAGTAACTGAGGGGAGGATAAAGTTATTCATTTACAAACGCAGTCAGTCGCGGGTTTGATGCGAGATATTTGTCTATGCGGAATTTAAATGAATCAACGGTGCTGCAGTCTATAACGTCTCGGGGAAGCCCATTCCACAAGTTGACAACTCGATTGAAGAAGAAATTCTTAGATTCGTGCGAGTTAAAAGATTTACCAATAATTTTGCAACCGTTTCCCCGCGTGTAATTAGATTGGTCGATAGTGAAGTACTTACTACAGTTCATATTGTCGATGCCTTTGATGATTTTGAACACTTGAATTAAATCGCCTCTTAATCTGCGCTGGGTTAAAGGAAATAGATTTAATTCTCTAAGACGCTCTTCGTATGGTTTGTTCTTTAGGCTAGGTATCATTTTGGTAACTCTACGTTGAACTCGTTCTAGCTTGTTTATATCTTTTTGGTAATAAGGGCACCAGGATTGAACGCAGTATTCCAGAAGAGGGCGGACTAAGGAATTGTAAAGGGTTAGGATAACTTCTTTGGATTTATGCTCAAATGACCTGCCTATAAAGCCAATTATTTTGTTTGCCTTCTTAACAATTTCTGAACATTGTTGACTCGGTTTTAGGTTACTCGATATTGTTACTCCCAGATCAGTTTCTCTGTTTACATTCTTAAGCTGAGTGCCATTCATCGAATAGTTTGCTTTCTCATTTAGGTATCCGACATGTAGTACTTTACATTTATCCGCATTGAAACTCATTTGCCAAATTTGGGCCCAACATGACAATTTATCTAGATTGTGTTGCATATCGTCAACTTGTTCTTTTGAGAGTACGCTATTTGCAATTTTTGTATCGTCAGCAAATTTTGAGATTGTGCAGGTGAGACCCTCATCTATGTCGTTGATGTAAATTAGAAAGAGAATTGGTCCTAGTACCGATCCCTGGGGTACCCCGCTACTTACATTGGTCCATTTAGATGCCTTACCGTTTATGACTACCCTTTGCTTTCTGTTGCTGAGCCAATTTTCTATCCATTTCAACACACCGTCTTGTATTCCATGCGCTTTTAGTTTTAGCAGTAAACGTTTGTGGGGAACTTTGTCAAAGGCCTTTTGAAAATCAAGGTATATAATATCTACAGCTTTACTCTCATCGTAGAGGTTGAGGATATCGTGGAAGAAGTCTAAGAGGTTTGTTAAACAGGAACGTTTTTTACGAAAGCCGTGTTGAGTATCTTTAAGTATGTTATTTTCCTCTAAGTGATTTACGAGTCTGTCTCGTATGACCGTTTCTAGCATTTTACATACAACTGAGGTTAAGCTAATTGGACGATAGTTACGGGGTAGGGATTTGCTGCCTTTTTTGAATATCGGTGTTACGTTGGCTAGCTTTCACTGATCAGGCATAGTTCCAGACTGCAAGGATTTATTGAATAGTAATGTCAGTGGTTTGGAGAGCTCATTCTTAGCTTCCTTTAGAACTCTAGGCGAGATTGTATCAGGTCCTGGCGTTTTATTTACCTTGAGTTTATCTAAACAATTCAATACTTCTCTCTCTGTAACGGTGATATTGCTTAGAACATCTGAATTATCAATCTGAATCGGCGATGGTGTAGGGATATCACTGAGGTCTTCTGTTGTAAAAACTGATGCAAAGAAGGTATTGAGGGCATTACTCATTTGTACTTCGTCTTTGGTGTATTCTCCTTTTTCATCGACTAACGGTCCAACAGTTGAAGTAACTACTTTTTTCTTTCTGATATAACTATAGAATTCTTTCGGGTTTGTTTACTTTGATTCGCAATATGTAACTCTAAGGTCTTTTTACTTTGCTTAATTAACTTTTTGGCTTTGCGTCGTAGCTCTACAAATTTCACCCGTTCTTCGTCATTTTGTGAGGATTTTAATCTATCATTAGCAAATTTTTTAGCAAGCAGGCAGTTTGAAATATCTTTATTCCACCATTTGGGCTTATTATTATGGCCTGGACGCCTTATTTTCGATGGTATGCAGTCTTGCACTGCTTTTAGGTAAGTGGTTTCGAATAACTTCCAAGATGTATTTATGTCATTATTGTTAATTAAAAAGCTCCAGTCAGTTTCTTTAAACATAGCTCTAAGTTTATGGAAGTTTGCTTTCTTGAAATTAGGGACTTTTTCGATGCTACTATTTGGTTCGTTACTAGTAAACTTTAAAGTGAAAGTTATCGTACGATGGTCGCTGTTACTGAATTCATCACCAACATTCAAATTCTCTATCAATTCTTCTTTTGTTGCAAGTACAATGTCAAGAACGTTATTACCACGGGTCGGCGTTCGAACAAATTGATAAAGCGAACTCTCTTGCAAGTTCGTATACAAGTCATGTCCGGAGTGTGAAGTAAGAGTATCGCCCCACTTGGTCACAGGTAAATTAAAGTCGCCAAAAATTACGGTATCTTGTGAGTTACTTACATCTGCAATTTGTTCGTAAATTTCTCGGTCAGTTTGCACTGATTGAGCTGGAGGTCTGTATATTAACGCAAGTATTATTTTTGTACCTTTATTATTCTTTATTAGCACAAAAGATGTGTCGACGTTCACAATTTGAGGTTTTGACACGAGGGTCGGGTTAAGACTTTCTTTGATATAAAATAAAACGCCACCTCCATTTTTATTTATTCGGCTGTTCTCAAACATTACATAACCGGGAAGTGAATACTCTGCTAAAAAGTCTCTATCTTCTGTATTGAGCCAAGATTCTGTTATGCCAATCACATCATAATTTTCTGTAAACACTAGTTCCTCTAAATCTGAAAATTTATTGCGTATGCTACGAGCGTTTGCATAGAAAACCTTTAAAGTTGCGGTTTTAGAACTCGCAGAACGTTCTTTCATCGAATTTTTGGTTCTGGTCGGATCTACATTTACATTCATGGCTGTCCTCGGTCCTCGGTCGTTATCCCTGACGGTTTTGAATTTGGGTCGTGTTGGTGGAGCTTTATCCAAATTCGCGGTTCTTGACGGATTAGTATTTAATTCCTTTGTAGGTTGCGGTCCTCGCTGTCTTCGGTCCTCCTTCCTGGTTGTCCTGTGCTGAGTCGATTTCTTCTCCGAAAATCCTTCACCGCATCGTTGAGAAGACGCCCAAAACGTGCTGCTCCCACCTGGTTCAGATGAACTCCATCGTCCGAAAACAAATAGTCATCGTAGTAGAAATTGTCCCAGGTGTCGACGAATCCCACGTTCTCCTTCCTGCAGAGGTTTGCTAGACAACGATTTGTGCTGGTGGCTATGTTGTAAAATCGGCTCTCTACACCGAGCCGGGGGACGATTCCTGAGACGATGATCCTTGATGACTTCTCCTTAAATGACTTGATCAGCTGCTGGTACTTTAAAAGCAAATCTTCCCACCGGGTTCGCTGTACATCTTTGGATCCAACGTGGATGACGTACATTGTATTAGCAGGGGCCAGCTTTGATACTTCGTCAACTGCTGCAACTACGTCATCCACACCACCACCAGGGATACAAAAACGCTTCCTGGTCTTAGGTGCCCTGGCGCAAAACTCTGTGAGCTGACCACGTATCATCGAGTCTCCCACGAGCCGGACTTCTTCTATTTCCTCTTCGTCATCTGAGTCTGCGAGTATCTGGAAACGGTTTTGACACTCGGTAATCGGTATGTGTTTCCTGGTCTTGGGGCAAACGTTGTTCCTCACGACACGGAAGTTGTCTTGAGGGGGAAGAGAGTCGCTATTTGTATCTTGAGTATCGGAAACATCAGCTGAAGTGGCTACTGTAGGCGTTGAATTGTTGGCAGTTGACGTTGGGGCGTTGGTGGCTGCTGGAGTTGCGGTGACAATTGAAGTTTGTGGTACTCCAACGTTGAGTGTTACAAACTCTTGGAGTGATTCCAGCTTCATGGTGAGGACGTTGATCTTGTTGTAGGCTTCATCTAATTTCACTGTAAAATTCTCTCGTTGCTGGCAGAGCCGGCAGACTTGAAGTTCGATAGTAGCAAACATGGACTCACCAAACCTACCGGCGCAGTTCGCACAAGCGCGAGGCATGGTGACAGTCACTTTCTTTAGATCACTTCACTCACTTAAAAAACAATTCACTCACTTTAAAACACTTCACTCACTTTAAAAACACTTCAATCACTTCCACCGAAAACAAATATGCTGAAATACGCAGAAATAGGTTATCAGGGGTGATAGCCTAACCGAAAACAAAAATGTTGAGCTACGCAGAATTAGGCTTCCAGGGGCGATAGCCTAACCAATAGTGGGGCCAGAAGAACAGTAGACAATAGTGGGGCCTGGAAGAACAGTAGACAATAGTGGGGCCGGAAGAACAGTAGACAATAGTGGGGATCGGAGGAACAGTAGACAATAGTGGGGGACAATAGTGGGGCCTGGAAAAACAGTAGACAATAGTGGGGGCCGGAAGAACAGTAGACAATATTGGAGGCCGGAAGAACAGTAGACAATAGTGGGGGCTGGAAGAAGAGTAAACAATAGTGGGGGATACCATAGTCTCTAGCCGGTTCAAAAGAATTCGGAGACACCTTATGTTGTTCTTTTTTAATTATAACTATTTAATAGCTATTTCATCATTGACGATGTTGCCTATTAGTATAATAGTCTCCATTCAACATTCACGTCAGTCGTTTGAATCAACCGCCGCGAGGAAGAATAAGAGTCATCTTCATAAATGCAACGCTACTTCTCTTATGGTGTCGTCACAGATCGGGTACCCACTACGAAAAAACTTTGTAAAAAATAAGAGAACAAAAAAGGAAAAAGAATTTTCCACTTTAACACTGTTATTCACAAGCTTCCCACATTCGGTAGATTTTCTTGCGTTGTGGCTTCTTACCGCCTCTCGCCAAGAGCAACAATTCTTCCTTCTCTTCCTCGCGGGCCAACCGTCAACACTAGTGCACCCGAGCTCCGGCTTCATTCGACGTTCGCTTTCCTCTCGTCACTAGTGAGTCCCTACTCATTTGTATATATCTGGGGAATAGTGAGCAAGGTTTAGATTAGCTAGCACGGGTTGTGTGTCGTTGGCCCGCAGGAAGTGTTAAATTAGGGTACTTTCAGGCGTTTACTTGTGCTCATTCTTGTTACCACACGCATTGTTTTAATTGTTGCTATGCGCCTTAGTTTTTGCTTTTCCTTTAGTTAGGAGGCTCCTTTATTCATCGCTAGCTGTTCCTTTGTCCAGCTTTGGGTCTTGGGACCCCATCTTTGTCTTTTTAGCAGGCGCGCCGGGTTAAGGTTATCACACGTGGTTGTGGGACCTTCCGGCGTTTCGTGTCTGCCGGGAAGTCCCGTTTGGGGGCTTTCCCTGAGCCTTTGTTAGTTCTTTTGCTTTCACTTTAGTTAGGAGGCTTTTATTCATCGCTAGCTGTTCCTTAATTCAGCTTTGGGTCTTGGGACCCCGTCTTTGTCTTTTAGCAGACGCGCCGGGTTACGGTTGTCACACGTGGTTGTGGGACCTTCTGGCGTCCGTGTCTGCTGAGAGGTCCCGCTTGGGGGCTTTCTCTGAGCCTTTTGCTCTGCTTTCGGTGCTCTTTCGTGTTTATTCATTTTGAAAGTTATTTTCTCATGTTTAAGCCTTTAGGTTAGTTTTTGGGGGGGTATATTTAATTTTTCTCTATGTGTGAATTATTTGGTGTCCCCTTTTCTTGCGCTCCCTGTGGGTTAGTGTTGCACACTTCCCGGGAGTCCAAGGAGACGTCCTTATGTCAGGGTTGGTTTGAGAGTAGGGTGGTTTTCTCTCGTTGTTGTGCTTTTCACCGAGTGAACTCCTCTCTTGACCCGCCGGCCTCGGTTCTGCGACCCTAGTTTCAGTGCCGGTGTGTGGTGGTGTTCCTCTTTCCCCCTGTCTTGTGATCTTTGTGGTGTTTCCCTCCTTCCGGCGACCTGGTATGGCCGGCGGAAGGAGATATGTCCGGCAAAGATAAAGATTTCGGCATGCCGCCCGGCCCATTGTTGTGTTTACCCCATCTATTACGGCAGCGAGGTGTGTAAACGTACCGGCGCCTGCTAGCAATTTTTCATAATAGCATGCAGATACCCGCCTCCAACTGGCCTAAACAATGATGACTCATGTTATAAGATGGCACTCCGTCTTCTGTGTGAATGGCCCTTTGTTGTGTTTACCCCGTCTTTCACGGCGGCTAGGTGTGTAAACGTATCGGCGCCTTCTAGCAATTGTTCATAATAGCATGCAGATACCCGCCGCAAACTGGCCTAAACAACGATGCCTCATGTCATACATTGGCATTCCGTCTTCTGTGTGAAGTCGGCGCCTCTAGAGAATTTTGGACGGTTTTACCGGCGGTTTTTTCTTAGCAGGGCCGCCGGGTTCTATTTTGCAAATAGTTAAAAAACCCTCTGAATGTCCCGGCGTGTGGGCTTTCATACATGCCTCTCGACGGGAAGTGCTACTTATTAAAGGGCCACTGTGCTCGGCTCGCCGAGGGAATTCGCCCTGATCGTTAGCCAAGCGCAATAAGACTTACCCTCTCTGACATATGACACAAGTTTGAGCCCATTTCACGGGCAACCTCGGGTGTCATAAAAGGGCTAATCACTCAGCGATTCCGCCATGGTGAGGGAGTCTATATACCCAGGACCTCCGGCTTCATCGCCCTGCGGAGATACAGTTAAGAAGGACAGATTATATGCTATAATCTACACGGTTCTTGGGCCAGTGACACTAGTCACAGGTAAGCTTTTTCTACACCAAATAATTCCACTATTTGATAGAATCAGGTTCGGTCGAAGGTTAGACTAATAGTGGCTATTTTTCTAATTTTCCGGCGGACTTACACTAGCATGTTATTAACACCTCTCAGGTTATCCTTATGAGCATTGATTCCTGGAAATTCTTTCCAGGTCAGCACGGTAGGGGACCATCCCGTTCCCGATGTGGGGAAGGGAGAAAAGGGGGGGGGGTCGGTGGTTCAGTCAAAATTTTCACTTTTGCCTCCACACGGACCTCCCATTTTGAATTTTAACATTTTAATTACTTGCACTCTAAGATTACGTCAGGCTGCGTCTAAGTTTGCCGCTGGAATTCCCAGCAATGCTCGGCGGGCATAGATCCTGGTGCGGATTGGGTGAGTTTTTGTATAGATCATTCGGGCCTTGTGGCCATGATCGATAGATACCTAAATGGTCACAGTATGGGAATTGTTTACAGTTGCTAACTTTCAAAACAAAATTTTCCAGATCAGGGATAACGTTAGATCTAGGCAATCAATCCTCACCACTTAGCTGAGCAATGAGCCATTGGTTATGACTCAGACCCAGTGAGGTAACACCTGACACCCCCCTGATACAAGAACCCTCCAGGCTTCGCCGGACATCGTTCTAGATTGACACTCCCGAGTAATGGAACCTAGGTCTCCAACTAGGGTAAGTAAATTTGTCTTTCCTTAAAAAATCTAAGTTAAGAGAATTCGATCAATATCTTGGTTAATGGTTCTTGCGATTAATTACGCCAGTCATACGGCTAATAATTGTCAACCAATTAGGCCGACGAGACGGCTCGGTTGTTTACGCAAAAACTTCAGCCGGCGAGACGTCTCTCATCCTACAATGAAGTAAAAAGATGCAAACAAATTTTTACCTTCTTTTGTTCACGAATCTGTGTTAGGTTACGAGATCTTACGGATAACGAATTTGGATGCATTCAACGGTAACTTAACGACATCACTTTTACAAGTACAATATGTTATTTTATACTGCCGGGGTATGGACCGTCTTACAAGCTTATCTATAGACATCAGCTTGCTGGGTATCTACAGGGGTTTTTCCCATTATAGGTACTTGAAACTGCACGGCTCCAGGCCTAGTGGGAACGGTTCAGGTTCATCCCAAAAAACACTATGTATAAGTGGCTGATCCCTGCGTCCCGTCGCGGCGGGTTGGAGATCTAGTGTTAGTCTAACCCTTCTGAATTGAGTTGGCAATGGTGTACACGGTATACCTAGTAGACCTTTTCTCACTTATTCCATAGATTAAAGTCTCGTTTTGTTTTATCATTCCAGCCCTCCCGGCGCTTTTGCCCCGTGCTAGGCTTAATTACAAATAAATCCTTACGGACTCAGTAAGGCCAAAGTGGATGTTAAGTCAGAGGCATAAGTTCATTACTCAATGACCTCTAGCTTTCAATCCCACTTGAATGTTGAAATCGGGGAAGGATCCTCATCTATTTCGTTAATTTAGGACCGGTACTGTGAGGGGAATATTTTCTCTCACTATAAACTTTAGGGACTTATCCCGCCGGAGTTCACTGTCTCCCGGTCAACATACCACGAACGGATGGGCGATCTTGGTAGCATCAGTTCCAGGTTTTTTTTCTCAGATCGACTCGATAGTAGTACAATCGATCATCTCAGTTTTTATCCAATGTTATTTCCTAAGCCTTAAAACATTTCCCAAAAAAATTCTCGACATAACATATGCCATGTCCCTATGCCGGGAAATAGACATATTTTCGCTTGGACGCTAGTTGTCAAGATCAGGAAACGGTATTGCGGCGGGACAACACATACCCGGAATACCCGCCAGATAAGCGGTCAAGTACTTGCCTCCGGTCGCTTTCCCACCTCACCCAATTCTGGGTGAGGTGGGCGATGGACCATGGGTAACGTGGGATCAGGAACTTCAACAATTTGCGATAGTTTTTCCATCTAACCCTCTGTTCCCAGTTCCCCCTCTATTACCGAGTTTGAGTGGCTAATACAACGACCGGGAGGGGTCCCCCTCCCTATTATGATTTTTGTCATCGCCCCTCAATTAACTGCAGAGGATTTTCCTTTGCCCCTCATTGCTCCTGAACCTCTTGAACTCCAAAGGTAATTTTCTCGTCAGAGATAAGGCCCACAGGAAGTTTTTTAGCTTTCAGTGTCCTAGGGATACGCCCCCACGGCGGAAGGAGGAATTAGCTAAGGCTTCTCCACAATATCTCCTCCCCTCCCCGGCGAGAACTTTCATAGAAATCCGGACAGCCTTATTTGAGGCAGTCAGGTCACGACAGCTCCTCAGACTCGGTATGGCTCAGGGGTACCTATGAATGCTTATTATAGGATTTGGTTCTCTCCGGTCTTCACCGCGAAGCTCATGATTAGCTAGACAGAGAGATGTGAAGGTAATGATGATATCGAATGTAGGGAACCCCCATTAGGTCTCCCCGAAGGCTCCAAGCGGCCGACGGACGGTTTCCCCTCCCACTATCTAGTACATTTAAAAAATGCGTTAAGGACTGGTTCGTGTGTCCTCCCTCCGTCCTCCTCTCTCCCTCGACAGTGCTCGTGCTATAGGGTTCCGAGGTTCGACGAGGTGTTAGATCCTAAGGGTGGCTGCGCCACCTTATCTCTTCTGCGCGACCGGAGTGCGCCGGTCACCGCAATGTGCTCGCCAGAAAGGAAGTCACGCGACTTTGCCTCACCCGGCGTTGCATAACAGAATGATACAACCCTCTGTATAAGGGATGTGATACCTAATCATTACACAGAAGAGGGAGACACACGATCCCCGGCCCAGGTCTGGGGTGCGAACGACGTTAACCCTGCGGCGGACACACACCAGGAGGGGCCGCCTCTCTCACACTAACTTGGGTTATAAGCCAGACAAGCGGCTACCAGGGTGTCTTTAGGATGATGTACTACTAGTCAGTAAATCTGGAAGGGTTGGAGGACGGTATCCACAGGGGTCTCTACTACAGTTACAATTGTCAATTCCCCAGGATGTCCCTCTGTTTATGTTAGGTGCGGTACAACGCGAATAAGTATTCACTCGCTAAGCTCACTTCATGATTACGCATTTTTAAGCCCTCAGCAAACCTTGTTGGGGTTGTCCCTTTTTGGGACGAGTCCCACTGCGGGGGGCTGGAAGTTCGTCCCGGCGGGATGTTATTCCCATCTCCAATATTATAGGGGACTTCTTCCTCTTTCCATATGTTTATTCGAGCTGTGCGCACGTACCGAGATGTTTTACCGGGGTCAGGGACGGCTCAGCAGCAGGTCCCAACTTTTACGATAGCCACTTAAGGCCGAATCAGTTATTTACTTTCCCCCCACTTTTCTTCTTAAATGTGATAGACGAAAACCGTTATGGGCTCTCTCGCCCTTATTTTGTTCCATATGAAATTACAGCCACATTCTCCATACATACGGCCAGTAGAGCGGCTTATATTGATCTGGCAAAAGCGTGCGCTTTTCGTTACTTAGGCTTATACTTTCAGTAAGGCCTAGCAATAACTTAACGCTGTTAGCAGTCCTTACGCACCAGAGATCTCTCTATGTCAGTCTCATCCTTAGCCTTCCAAACATATCAGCTCTCCTAAATTTTTCTGTAATTGCCACTCAATTGCCACTGTCACTCTTCAAAGGTGACAGTTTTCCTCTTCAATCCCAGGGTCCTTGTTTTCCCTCCGGCTTAGACTAGAAGCCTGTCCCTCCTTAATTTAATATATGGCCAGCCGCGCTGAACCGGAGCTTTTTCTGACCTCTAAGTAATCGTGAACTGTTTTTTAGTTGTATGAGACGAAAAAAGTTCAGAATGAGGTACAGTATATTTACCGCCGGGGTAAGCCGGGGTCGGGGCCATTCAGGTCCTACGGCTTATGCCCCCCAGGTATCTTGCTCGATCCTCTTAGACTAGAAATTTGTTGACATCCCCCGGCGGACTAACTGATATAGCCAGTTGTTGTTTTAGCTCTCTAAGTTTTTTCCAGGATCCTATGTGTCCTCGCTCCACACCAAGTGGGCAGAGGACGTGGTAGTCACAGGAGGCGCCCTCGGGGCAGCCTTTTTTCTTTTCATGTGTTTTTTCCCTTTTTGGTTACAAACTCGGTTTTCTATTACGGCCCAGCCCTTTTCTCTTATGGTCTGCACAAGGGCACACTCCTTCTGTTTGTTTTACTTGTAATTCCAGCCGTTAGTACTGTGATGTGTACGCCCAATAGGGGCTTAAGAAAAGGCGGGGGGGGGGGGTATGCGGATCCCAGTACAAGAGATGAACCCCCTTCCACAGGATTACAAGTTAAAGCAGGGCAAGCTAGGCGTTATTTACGCCGGGCCAAGCCCAAATAGATATGCACGAGCTAAGAAGCTCGGGAACATTAATTTTGTTTAATTATTAAATCTGATGTATTCATTTTAGGTTTGCAAAGCTTAATTAAAGCTCATGTAGTTTACGAATAATAAAAGATTGTGTTACACTACTGTTCATTATACTGTATATGTTAATTTCAGGTTTCTTTGCTAGTTGCACTAGATTAAGAAAGGTTGGTATTGGTCAAGGTAACTCGAGATGTTCATTATTGCTATATATGTAAATTGCAGGTTTCTATGCTAGTTGCACTAGATTACGAAAGATTGGTATTGGTCGAAATGACTCAATACATGTTCCAGCCTAGTTTGCACTAGATTCACTAAGTTTAGTATTGGTCGAAATGACTCAATAAATGGACCTAAGGACCGAGCTCAGCTCAGCACAGGTTACAGGTCGAGGTGACGAGTTTTTTTTTTGCATTTAACTCTCTGTGTCACACGGTACAACAAATACCTCATGGAAGAGAACTCTGTTGTTGGAGCAGGCTTCTTTGAAGCAACGCACTGCTCACACTCTTTCCTATTTTATAATGTTGTATGCACAACAAAACAATTAATATTTTTGTTTCCTGTTATAAGATTTCTTGACTTAACCATGCGGTTATTGTGAGTTTGATATTGACGAATGTCCCCCTCCAGTCTTGGAATTCAGGCAACCTCGTCAATGATGAAGGGGCCACTATTAAATTATAGGTTTGATTCCCGAAGGGAAGTAGAGAAAACCTAATATTTAGTAGGGGCACCGGAATCATTGACGACGAAGTCCCTCCCAGCCATCCCCTTCCCATTCGCTGATATTTTTAGTCTATCTTGGTACATCATTGAAGGAAGAATTGTTGTGCTTGGCGAGAGGCGGTAAGAAGCCACAACGCAAGAAAATCCACCGAATGTGGGAAGCTTGTGAATAACAGTGTTAAAGAGGAAAATTATTTTTCCTTTTTTATTCTCTTATTTTTTACGAAGTTTTTTCGTAGTGGGTACCCGATCTGTGACACACCATAAGAGAAGTAGCGTTGCACTTATGAAGATGACTCTTATTCTTCCTCGCGGCGGTTGATTCAAACGACTGACGTGGATGTTGAATGGAGACTATTATACTAATAGGCAACATCGTCAATGATTCCGGGGCCCCTACTAAATATTAGGTTTTCTCTACTTCCCTACGGGAATCAAACCTATAATATGTGTGTATAACTGGCATTTCATTAAATAGTATATATAGTTTTGTAGTCCATGTATGGAAAATTACTGTACTGTATATTCATAAATTCGTTTCCAAAAATATTTCCAGAGGCATCTGAGTTTACTGTACATTTAAGAGCATATTTAGTGACGCACCTATTTGCAACCGCATCGAACGCAAATAATACAATACAATAATTGATTATAACCCAGATATGTTTCATAACGTGGCTTTAAAGGGTCAAAGCTTCAAATTAGTGAAACCTTAAATTGGCTCATCCCTGTACTGTCAACGACAGAATAATTCCCCCAACCTGCCACTATATTGTATGAGTCCGAATCACTTGGTGGTCGAAAAAAACGGAATATATATTGGGTGTTAATTGCACTTCTCTCAGATGCTTCGCTTGTCGACCCCCAAGTGTTTCGGACTCACTCAGTGGCTGGTTGGGGAAACTAACTTTAGTCTTTGACAGCACATCTCATAGTTAACTTGACCCCTGCTTTTTCATTGGCAAGTGTGTGTGGAGACAAGCAACGTGGTAGTGGTTAATGATACCCTCGGAGGTTTACTGTGTTATCTTTAAGGTACCAACAAAAATACTTGTGTGTGTTTGTTTGTGAGTATTAACCATGAAGCAGTGCATAAAATATCTCTGTAACTAACCTGGTCATACATATTTAGATGTAAGAGTCAAGGATGAGAGTGTGGTAGAGGACAGTTTATACACCTGGGGAATCGCTGTTATTGCGGTTGGGGTATTTAGAACCTTCCTTTGTGTGCAGTTGTGTGAGTTTGTGTGAGTGTGTAAGTGTAGCAGTGCATAATATACCTCTGCGAGCAAACTAGACCCATTTTTTCATTGTCAGGCGTGTCACATTGTTGTCCCAGGTTACCAAATCAAATACACTAGATAGTAAATAACTGCCGAAAATCGCTAGAAAAAAATCAACATTCTCTTCAATATCTCTCTAAAGTGGTTCAAATCTCCATAATATCGCTAGACTTTGTGCCGCTAGATGTAAAATGTTGCCTCTAGATCAAAGTAAATACTTCTAGATATAGCGAGAAAGTAGCTAAATTGGCAACACTGTTTCTGGGCAGTGGTGGTATGTCAGTGGACAGTGTATACCTTTGAAAGCTACCTGTGATCTCATCTAACTATCTTCTTCGAGACATTGAGAGCAACCCAGGACCCACGTACACATACATATGTCCAACTTGCTCAAAACCCATCACTTCGAGTTGCCACACTAAGGGTTCAGTTCTCTGCAATTCATGCAGGAACTGGACCCACTTCACCTGTACAACACTTGCCTCCAAGAAACACTACACGAACACCTGGACCTGTTCCTCATGCCCCTCCCTCTCCCAGTCAAATCCCTCGCCTAAGACCCGTCCCCCTCTCCTCCCCAACCCACCTAGCCTTCCCATATCATCCACTCCCCCCCCTAAAACCCGTCCACCTCTCCTCCCTAACCCACCTAACCTTCCCATACCATCCACATCCTCAACTCAACACATCACACCCCATCCTAATCCATTCCAACCCCCATCTCCTGCTCCCCAATCCCCACCCCCACCTCACCCATCCCAACCCCCCGCCCCTCCCCCACCCCCCCCCCCCCCTCCCGCACCCCCACCCCATCCTCGTGCAGCAGCACCCAACATACATCGTGCACATAACATTAACATTCTTCAATTGAACATAGATGGCATCAACACAAAGAAACACGAACTCTCACACTTCATCAAACAACACAACATACACATTGCCATCTTACAAGAAACAAAACTCCGCACAACACAAAAAACACACACATTTCATAATTTCACCACCATCAGACAAGACCGGGCTGCCGGCGGGGGCGGTGGACTCATCACCCTGGTACACAAAGAAATATCATACATAGTAACCAGTGTACAAACCAAATCCCTCCTCCCCCCAAATGATAACACAACAGAAATACAATCAATTAAAATACGCACTGGCAACAACTCCAACATAACCATCATAAACACATACATCCCTCCCCAAACATCCCCTACAGTACCAAATGAATACAGACCACACTTACAACACATCACAAACACCCCACACATCATCCTGGGTGGTGACTTCAACGCCAAGACGTCGGCCTGGTTTGTCGACAACCCCGACACAGACAGAGGGCTGGTACTACAAAACCAAACTGATAACCTCATCATCCTTAACGACATCCATCAACATACCCATATTCCTCACCAAGCCCTCTATAACCCATCATCTCCAGACATCACCTTTTGCTCCCCAGAACTCGCCCCCACAACATCCTGGAGGGTGGTCAGAACCTTAGGCTCTGACCACCTCCCGATCATTATCACCACCAAAACCAGACTCACCCCAGCTAGCCACAAACACACATACACCAATTATAAAAGAGCTAACTGGGAAGCATTCACAAATGAGACAGAACAACACTTCACAACTCTAAACAGTACACCCATCACTAACATCAACAATGCTGTACACATACTCAATAAAACTATCCAAAACGCTGACAAGAAACACATTCCAAGAGGTAACAGAAAAAGACACAACCCCAACTTCACACCAGAAATTCAAAACCTCATCAGACAACGCGACATACTGAAACACTCCCCAGCACCCCACACACAAGACATCACACAACAAATTCAAGCACTCAACACCCAAACTAACAACAAAATACAAGAACAACAAAAACTAAATTGGAATAACTTCCTACAAACACTTGATCACAAAACAAACCCCAAAAAACTCTACAAAACACTAAACAGCATCACACTTTCCAACAGAAACACAACACAATCACATGCTGCAATCACAACAACAGACTATACTCCTTCATGTAAACAACAAGCAAACACTCTCATCAATCACTTCTCACATGTCAGCCACCTAAAACCTCACAAAGACGACCGACGTGTCATCCGACGTAAGAGACAATTCCCCATAGACCCTGACTATACACCCTTCACCAATCACCAGACAAAGCATATCATCAACAATCTGAAGAACTCACCCGCCTGTGGCCTAGACAACATAAGCAACATACACCTCAGACACCTGGGGCCACAAGGCATACAAGCACTCACTAACATATCAAACTACAGCTATTCACACAACACAATACCAGACATTTGGAAGCATGGTATCATCATCACATTCCCCAAACCCAACTAAGACCCCACGCTACCCTCCTCGCACCGCCCCATCACACTCCTTTGCTCCCCCTCCAAAGTCATGGAACGCCTAGTATTACAACTAATTACACCTGACCTACCCCTAGCTCCAACACAACATGGCTTTAGGCCACTGCACTCCACAAACACTCTTCTCACAGACCTTACACAAAGAGCTTTTGATGGCATCAACTCAGCTAGACCACCACACAGATCACTATTAGCCACACTCGACATTAGTAAAGCTTTCGATGCCATCCCCCGCCACAACCTAACAAACAAAATCTACAACACAAACATGCACAACAACACAAAAAGGTGGCTGGCCAACTTCCTAGCAGGCAGATGTGCACACGTATCTTTTGCCGGTCAGTCATCTAAAATCAGAAACTTTCCAAACGGAGTCCCACAAGGATCCGTCCTATCACCCGCACTCTTCAATCTGTACATGCACGATATAACTACACCCAATACGCCCCAAATAAACTTAGCCTCCTATGCAGATGACCTAACACTCACATGCACACACCATGACCCAAAAAGAGCAACAGATCTCCTTCAACCCTATCTCAACACACTACATGGCTGGTGCACTACAAACAGACTTAATCTAGCCCCAGCCAAATCCACCGCAACCCTGCTCACAAGCTGGAC
Organism: Paralithodes platypus; assembly: GCA_032716605.1. Classification (NCBI taxonomy): domain Eukaryota; kingdom Metazoa; phylum Arthropoda; class Malacostraca; order Decapoda; family Lithodidae; genus Paralithodes; species Paralithodes platypus. Next base: position 68,406,380 of record CM064513.1, on the reverse strand, counting down.
AGGAGAACACGAATACATCCCTCAACTCACCATAAACAACACACCCCTAACACATACACACACACCCAAAATCCTAGGAGTAACATATGATACTCATATGACATTCAAACAGCACACCACAAACATTAAAAAGAAACTGACACCCAGACTTAACGCCCTCAGGTCACTTGCTCACACAAAATTTGGACACAACAAAGAAACTACCACCACAGTATATAAACAATACATAAGATCAGTGATAGAATACGCAAGCCCAGCCTGGGCTTCTAACCTAGCTGAAACACATCATAAGACCTTACAGACTATTCAAAACAAAGCCCTGAAGATCATTACAGGCTGTACAGCTACTGCACCCACAGATCACCTACATCAAGAAACCAAAATCCTCAAAGTCAAAGACCATCTGGACATGAGAGGCACTCAATTCCTGGCAGCAGCCTCCACGAACCAAGACCACCCACTAAACTACATGGCAACACACCCACAGACACCAAGAAATATCAAAACAACACCCAGCACACGGTATCACACACAATTATTGTCCTCTCTCCCTCCCTGCCCACCCCGAACCAACTTCCAGAAGCACATCCATACTCATATCTCTCGCCGATCCATCCACTCACTCACAGACAACACGCAGCTGCATGCACGACCTCCCGAAATCCATCCTTCCGAATCCTCCCTTCCTCGCGAGGACAGAGTCCACCTGGCCAGGCTGAGATGCGGACACCATCCAGCTCTCCTGAGCTATCAGAAGAGACTGGATGACTCCGTTGTCGACGCCTGCCCGGGATGTAACACAGCACCCCATACCATTAAACACATCATAGAAGACTGCATTTCACACAACCACTTATGCCAACAACACAATCTACACTCAATGAGAGCTCTGTGGGAAAGCCCGATCGTGGCCATGGCCTTCCTCAGGGACTCGGGGCTGTTCGGCCAGGCAGCTTAGGGAACAACAACAACAACTATCTTCTTCGGCTTCGTCTCCGTCTTTCTATTTCTATTTCTATTTTAATTTGTATTCTTCTTCTTCTTCTCTCATCAACCATGTAATAATGAACAATATACTGTACATGTCATTATTAAACCTAAATCCGTTGTTTGTGTGCAGATGTGTCGGAGTGTAGCCCCGGAGAGTGGCAGTGTGGCAGTGGTGAGTGCATACCGCGGGAGGCTCGCTGTGACCTGACCTTCCAATGCTTCGACAAGACGGACGAACTCGGCTGTGGTGAGGTCACATTTATAGTGTTAGTTACATTGTATTGTGTCTGTTTCCTCCTCTGCTCGTTTTCCTGCTACTTCCTTTTCTTTGTGCTGCTCTTTTTTTTCTTACATAGCTTCTCCTTGTTCTGCTTCTAATGCTACTTAAGGGGAGATTTCCACTTGAGGGATTATTTTCTTTACCTCTTTCTCCCTCAGGTTTAGCCCCATTGCTTTTGAGATTTTAAAACGTTCGCTCCATTATTTGGCAATTTTAAGAACTTTCGCCCCATTTATGTCACTTTTAAGGCCTTTCGTGCCATTTAGGTGTCGATGTTTTCCTGGCGAGCGATAGCGAGCCTGTAATTTAAGAGGAATCGGCCTTCGGCCGGGACATTTTTCTACCGAAAAATGTACAAATTTATCTTGAAAGGTGGTCAAGGGGGTGTATTTTCAAGCTTGATGGAAGTCTAAGAAACACACTAAAAACCTCCCCTTAAGCTGGTGTCACACGAGCCTATTTTCCGGCAATTTTCGATGGGCAGATTTTTTTCTCTTACTATTTTGAGTTTTTTCCACATTGGAATCGGAAACTAGATTGAAGGTAGATTATGTTTAGTAGTTTAATTCTTATAGAACTTATAACTTGAAGCTGTCAGACAACATTTGCCCGTAAAAATTGACCGAAAAATCGCTCATGTGACACCGCCTTTAGTCTTATCCTTCTCAATCTTCTTCTAGTTTAGTCATTTCTTTTGCTCATCCTGGTTCTTTGGGTTCTATTATTTATGTTTTGGTATCTATCTTCAAGTTTTGTTTCTGCTTCTCTTTATATGTTATTTTGTTTTGATTTTGACATGTATTTCTATTAAATTATGCGTTTATATGACATTAAAACATGACGTATGGACGAGCCCTTTATAGGCAACTTTTGGCTACCAATGTGTGTTCAGGTTCAATGTCAACAATGTACGATTAAAATCAATAGTTTGGCGACAATCTTGTTCATAGACTGTATATTTAAGGAGGGTCACCTGCTTTTCTGTCTTTCTCTCCTTTTCTCGCTTTCTCTGGCTTGTTTCCATTCGTCCCCATTCAGCCCACTGTTTTAAGACGTTTACCCCCATTCAGGTGTCGATTTCTTCCTGTCGAGCGATAGCAAGCCAGCATTGTATGGAGAAATCAGGCTTCGCCGGAGATATTATTTTATAGAAAAATTTACAAATTTAGCTTGCTGTCAAAACAAAAATATATATATGTTGGCTCACTACCACTCGCCAGGAACATTTTGACACCTGGATGGGGGTAATCGTCTTAAAACAGTAGGCTGAATGGAGCCAAATGGATACAAGCCAGAGCAAGAGAAAAAAGGAGAGGAAAAAGGCAGGTGACCCCCTCTTAAGGTACCATAGTTTTGGCTTGAAAGTTCCCTTGGGTTTCAAATAGACCGAGACCTCCACTATATGTTTCACTTTGTACACGAGTCATGTTAAGGGGAGGTATTTAGTTTGCTCCCTAGCCCTCCATCAAGCTTTAATATATACCCCCAAGACCCTCCTTCGAGATAAATGTGTACATTATTCGATAGAAAATGTCACGATCGAAGCTCCTCCTAAATTACAGAATCACTTTCGGTCGTCAAAAAAGAAAATCGACACCTAAATGGCACAAAAGGTCTTAAAATGTACAAAGAAATGTGGGAAAGGTCTTAAAGTCGCCAAATTAATGCGGCGAATGTCTTACAATCTCAAATTGAATGGGGCTAACAATAAAGGAAAAGAGGGCTTAGATAAAACACCTCCTTATATCTTTGATTGTTAGAAGTTTCATATCGTTTGGATCTCTAGAACAGTAATGCGTAAACATTATTACATTCAACCCTCTAATCCCACGACATCTTGCCGCGTCTAGTCATTCATTATAATGTAGGTACGCAAACAATCGTGACTCTTAAACTCTGTAACTAAAAATGGGCTGAAACAAATAGGCTGTAAATGTCCACACCTATTCCCTGACTGACCTCTCGTAACTGGTAGAAATGCTAACTCGATAAATTTAGTCATTTTTCAGTTTATAGAGGTTAGTGGTAAAGATTGTTGGCTTGGGGAGGTTTTTAGTTAGTTCCCTAGACTTCCATCAAGTTTAAGATTACAGCCCCTTGAGCCCCTTTCAAGATAAATGTGTACATTTTTCGGTAGAAAAAATTTCCGGCCGAAGGCTGGTTCCTCTTAAATTACAGGCTCGCTATCGCTCGCCAGGAAAAAATCGACAGCTAAATGGCACGAAAGGTCTTAGAATTGACAGAAATGGGTTAAAAGTTCTCAAAATCGCCAAAATAATGGGGCAAACGTCTTAAAATTAGAAAAACAATGGGGCTAAACATGAGGGAGAAAGGAGGTCAGAAAAAAATCCCTCAAGTGGAAATCTCCCCTTAATTATAATGAATGGATTATAATTATTTACGGTAATATTTGTATTGTTTGATTCCTGTGCTTTCCTTTGTCATATCCCACTGTACAGTATATGTGCCGTGTTAGTGTTTAGCCTACAGTATTTGTTTATGTTGGTCTGTTAGTAATGTTTGCTAAGGAGCCGCCATAGCTTGGTAGGGTGGGCCATACTATAAACCTTTATATACAGTATATATATATATATATATATATATATATATATATATATATATAATTTATATATACTGTATATACTGTATATATATATTATTTTTGTTATCTCTCTCTCTCGCTTTCTCTCTCTCTCTTTTTCTCTCTCTCTCTCAAAATTATTATAATATCGGTAGAAGATTGAGAAAGATGCAACATTGTATCATGTAGAAGGAAAGTGAAGTGAAATAGTAAGAGGAAGTGAGTTGAAGAGACAAAATGCTTTGACTCTACCCTTTCAAAAAGTACAGTAAGGGTGGAACCTCCCCACACAAGCAAACAATACTCGATACAAGGGCGCATTGTGCGGGGGTGGCGAACCCACGGAGACGGTCGAGCACACCTAACTTTTGGGAAGCTGTTGTTAGCAAGAGTGGTAGTATGCTTTTTACAAGAAATGTTAGGAGAAAAAGAAACGCCAAGAACACTGAGAAAAAACTGACGGGTTGAATTGTACATTGTTGAAGAAATAGAGCAAAATTAATTGTGACAGGTAGATAGAAGGATGTATAAAACTGTAAATGTATACAGTATATACTATAACGACAATCAACTCTAGCAACTTAACTATAATAACAACCACTACCACTACCACCATAACCACCAACATTGCGCGCGCGCACACACACACACACACAGTCAGACCGTGGTGGAGGGCGGACGTGATTGAGACAGCTGATTCAGCCAGCGCCTGTATGGTGGTTTGGTATTTTTGTAGCGTTCATATGTGTTGTCCTTTTGTGTATTAATTATAATTTAAATGCAATTAGTGAATATACTCCCTAGTTAAAAAAGGTGAGAGTTGAGTTTGATTTGAGTAAAAAATAAAAAGTAATGGATATTCCCACCGAAACTTGTGGAGCCGAACAGGTGTAAACAAAGGCCAGCTGGTAGTATGGCCAGCGGTGGGAGGAACCGGCTTATGGTGGGTTCACACATTCACGTATATTGCTCCCGTCAGCTCCCGTCTGTTGTAAACGAAGGTATATTGGTAGTTGGCAACCGATTACGTAAAACGTAATGGCATAATACGCAAAACTTTAATGAAATTACGGCCAGTCGGGGGGGTACTCTCGCATGGCGCGAGTAGAAACGAGTAGCCCACGTGGGTCGGGAATGTTGTGGGTGCGGCCAAGGCCGCGCGGTTGCTGATTCGAGTCGAATCAGGAACGTGGCTCGCCCTCACGTATGTCAAAAGACGGGGAAACTTACGACCGACCAGGCCACCACGGTCGTCTGACCAGAGCATCCTCGTCGGACGTAGCAGCGACCACGTGAGACGAGAGCTGCTCTCGTCAAATCGTAGAAAGTTCCAGTCGAACGTGGAAGTATACGTTAGTTAGGCCGCATCTGGCAGAACCGCCGCACTGCGGGTTGGCGGGAAGACGCGGCATCGTTGTACGAGGGGACAACGGGACCAGCGAGGGACCCTCCAGTCACACCTCACCACACCGGAGCAGCAACCAACAAGCCAACCCTGCCACCCTCTGCACCCTGCCGAAAACAAATCGTAGCAGCAAAACGACTGCACCTATGGCTTTCATATTTTTACCACATGTACCTTACCCTTTAGGCTACCCACCACAAAAATCCCAAATCCCTCCTCCCACCCACTCGCTGACTGTCGGTCCCGTCAGAAGGAAAAAAAAGGAAAATCTGTGGCGGCGAAACGACTGCACCAATCGGTTCCATATTTGTGTGACAAGTCTCTTACCCTTCTGCCTTCCCCCCACCACACCCCCAACCTCCTCCCACCACCCACTTCTAGCGTATCCGTACGAAGGAAAGGAAAAAAAGGAAAATCCGTGGTGGCGAAACTACCTCACCAATCGGCTTCATATGTGTAACACAAGTCAATTACCCTTCTACCTTCCCCCAACCAACCCCAAAACCACCCTCCCACCCATACATTCCGATACCATAAAAGTCTCTGTAGTCTATAGTGTCTTTTCAGCTACTTTCGGGACCATCGGGGACCTGATTTCTGGCGAGGGGAGTGTTTTTTTTTACCATTTCTCTCCCAACTTAATAGATTTAGCCAAAAAAAAAAAAAAAAAATGGCACTGGCAGAAGCACACCGTCAAAATTGGCTGGCACTCAGCGGGTTACTCCTCCAGGATGAATTCCTCGATGTTACTCCTCCAGGATGAATTCCTCGATGTTGTTCATGGTGCCGATGAAGGACTGGGAATGGGAATGGTGTGGCCATTCCTGCCCTTTTGTAGTTCCCAGATTCCAACCCAGACCTACGTGGTTGACAAAGACTGTCTTTGTCTGTGTTTGGTCAGACGGGGTGTGCCTACGATTGGCCAGAACCGGTCCAGGTACGACCTAACAAATCCCAAGACATGCGGCCTCATCTACGCCGGTCTTGAGGGGGCGTGGCATGGGCGTGGCCTGTGTTCCCGCAAATCGTGCAGCCCATGAGGTCGAACGGGGCTATGCTTACGCACGTCGCAAACACGTACGTAGTTCAATACGACTCCATTACGTCTGACGTAACACTGGCCCCGTTACGCTACGTCTGTCGGTAAGTGCAATAGACGTGGAAGAACGGGCGTTCAACGGCAGAAACTACTCGCGTCTTTACATAAATTGGCGATACGCCGGACGGGAGCAATATACGTGAATGTGTGAACCCACCATTAGCCTGCCCCCAAGCAGGGTAACCAGAGACCCTTATGATCGTGATCATGAGGGATTTGATATTTCAGGGTTCTCAGAGGAGGGAGTAGCAATATCTGCATTTGCGGTGAGGTTGAATAAACTGGAGCGGAAGCTAGAGGAACAGGAGACAAAAAGCTTAGATTCTGAACGAAGAGAAAAACGGATGGCAAACCAAATTGGTATTCTGAAGGATGAGAATTACGTGTTAAGGGTTTGTATTAGCGAAATGCAGGAAGAAATGGACAGGATGAAGAAAGATATGAAGGATGTTGAATTAAAGAAGGATGAATTTCAAAAGAACGAGAAGGTAAGGAATTTGAAAATTTCGGAGATAGTAAAGGAGCAACAGATACATAGACAGGGAGGTAACTTTGAAAAGGATGTAGTTAAGGTAATTAGACAAAAGGAAAATCTAGTGAGGGAGACTGCTGGAAGAAAGAAATTTATTGTGATAAGAGGAGATAAGGAGAAACACAATGTAAAGAGAGAGGAGAGAAGTAGGATAGAGAGAGACCGAGTGAGGGAGATTCTACAGGTAGTGGACGGGGGTGTGAGAGAATGGGAGAATGAAATTGAAGACATGCATAGAATTGGAAAATATAAACAAGAGTCTAGGCCAATGAAAGTGCAGTTTCGCACAGTAGGAATAGTAGAGGAAATCATGAATAATAAATGGAGGTTGAAAGATAAGGATTGTCTGAAGCATATTTACATCGAAAAAGACTTGGACTTGGATGAAAGAAACAAAATGAAAAGTTTGAGGGATGAGGTGAAGGAATTGAATGCCAAAAGAACAGAATAAGAAGTGGATTTTTTTTATTGGAGACTGGTAGGAACGAAGAAGAGGAAATGGTTCATCAAAAGCCCACAGAGGAAGACGGAGGGGCAAACAGAGAACTTAGGGATGAACAGTCGGACAGGGGAAGCGAGTACCAGTACCGAAGGACAGGAGGGAGAGACTGGTGTAAACCAGGAACAAGTGAGAGGAACAGGGCAGGTGGAGAGCACGGGGGAGCAAGGCAGAGAAGGTGGAGTGGAAGCGAGGGGGGAGTAGAGTCTGGGAATATCAGGGAAAGATAAAAAAAGAAAGGTGTAAGAAGGGGGGAGATGAAGCTGATGTATAGTAATGTGGATGGCTTGCTGTCTAAGAAATTAGAATTGAATGACTATATTGAGAAATATAAACCACATATTATGTGCTTAGCAGAAACAAAGTTGAGAGGTGGTACTGAATTGGGAGTGTTGGGATGGGAAGGGTATAATGTGTGGAGAAAAGATAGAGAAGGAAAAGTGGGCGGTGGAGTATTAATAATGACTGACAAAAATATAGAAGCACGTGAGATTAACCTAGGCAATAATAGATCAGAAATTATAGCAGTGACAATAAAAGACAAGGACAACAAAGCAACTGATATAGCAGTGGCTTATATACCACCACAAACTAGAGCATGGAAGCGGGATAAATATGATCAACTAATCACGGAATCTCTAGATGCACTAAAAATACTTTTTAATAGGAGAAATAAATTATTATTAACAGGTGATTTCAATTGTAAGGAAGTCAATTGGGAAGGGTTAGATGCGGGAAATAATAATGAATCTTGGGGCAGTAAATTACTGAATCTAGTAACAGAAAACATGTTAACACAACATGTTAGAGAAAACACACGAATCAGAGGGATGGATGAACCATCCAGGCTAGACCTAGTCTTCACCAGTGATCCACATGATGTTAGAAAGATAAATTATCGTTGTCCCTTGGGAAAAAGTGATCACAAGATATTAGAAATGGAGATGGATTTGGGAAAAAATTAGGAGAGAAATGAAGGACATAAAATAAATAGATACAATTATGCTAAAACTGATTTTAAATCATTGAAACATTATTTCCAAGGTATAAATTGGAAGGAACTAGAAAGCCTGGAAATGGTTCAAGACAAATATAGACTTTTCCTGAAAGTATATGAAGAAGGGATACATAAATATGTCCCAAGGTTCCAATCAGGGGTAAAGAAGGAAAAAGAATGGTTCAATATAAGATGTAGTAAGGCACAGGATAGAAGAAACCGAGCCTGGAATATAGCACGGAAGAGACATTGTGAAAATAACTGGAATAAGTACAAGGAGAAAAGAAATGAATACGTAAAGATACGACGCGAGGAACAATATAAATATGAAAGGAATATTGTAGAGAAGTGCAAAAATGAGACAAAACTATTTTATAGATTTGTAAATGGAAAAATAAAAACAAAAGAAGGTATTGTCAGACTAAGAGTTGGAACAAACAGCTATGATAAAGATAAAGAATTGTGTGAAGTTATGAATGAAAAGCTTCAGTCAGTGTTTGTAAAAGAGGAGGAGTTTATAGAACCTGATAGAGAAATGAGAACACCACAGATGCCTGAAATGAAAGTGACAAAAAGTGAAGTGCTGAAATTGATGCAGGATTTGGACGTGAGGAAATCAATGGGACCAGATGGAGTGGCTGGATGGATCCTCAAAGAATGTGCGGAAGAGTTAGTGGAACCAATCTATGAAATCATGAAATTTTCACTGAATGAGGGAGACCTGCCAGTGGAATGGAGGAGAGCTAACATAGTACCAATTTACAAAGGAGGAGACAGAGAAAATCCGCTTAACTACAGACCGGTGTCCCTCACCAGCATTGTTTGTAAAATTTGTGAGAAAATTATAAGGAAAAAGTGGACACACTTCATTGAGGGACAGGGGGTGCTTAGCGAGAAACAGTTTGGATTCAGGGAAGGGAGATCTTGTGTATCTAATTTATTAAGCTTTTATAGCAGAGTTGTAGATGTTACACAAGAGAGAGAGGGATGGGTTGACTGTGTTTACCTGGACCTGAAAAAGGCCTTTGACAGGGTGCCTCACAAAAGGTTATTGTGGAAATTGCAGGTTGTTGGAGGTGTACATGGTAGGATGTTAAAATGGATGGAAAACCTTTTAATAGGAAGAGAAATGAGGACCACGATACGAGATGAATATTCACAGTGGAGGAGTGTGACGAGCGGAGTACCACAGGGATCAGTGTTGGGTCCGATAATGTTCCTACTTTATGTATTTGACATGCCAGAAAACTTGAATAGTCATATGAATATGTTTGCGGATGACGCTAAGATCATGAAGAATGTCACCTGTATAGAAAGTTGTCAGGATCTGCAAAAGGACCTAGATGAGTTGCACAGATGGAGCCAAACCTGGAAAATGAGTTTCAATGCAGAAAAGTGTCATGTTTTGGAAGTGGGAAGAAGTGAGATAAGGCCAAGCTGGGAGTACAAATTAGGAATTGAAATAATCGGCAAAACACGGCATGAGAAGGACCTTGGAGTGATAATACAAGATGATCTATCCCCGGAGAAGCATATTAACATGATCATTGGAGGAGCATATGGAATAATAACCAATATGCGAGTGGCATTTAACTATTTGGATGAAGAAATGTTAAGAAAACTGATAATGACTATGATAAGACCAAGATTAGAATATGCAGCAGTGATATGGTCACCACATTTGAAAAAACATATAAATACATTAGAGAAAGTCCAAAGGATAGCAACGAAGATGATCCCAAGATTGAAGGAGTTGACATATGAGGAAAGACTTAAGACACTACAACTGCCTACCTTGAAAGAGAGAAGGGATCGAGGCGACTTAATAACGATGTTCAAGGGAGTAAAAAGTTTGGAACGAGTAGATAGGGAAGATCTATTCGTGAGGGATAATGGAAGGACAAGAGGGCACGAGTTTAAGCTGAGGAAGGGCAGATGTCGTAAGGACACAAATAAATTCAGCTTCCCATATAGGAGTATAGAGACTTGGAACAACTTGGAGGAGGAGGTGGTGAGAGCGAGGAACATTAACATGTTCAAATCTAGGTTGGATAAAAGTAAATATGGAAATAGGGCAACATAAGTTATGATATGTATGTCCAAAAATACTGGGAACTGGGAATATCCATTACGATACTTGTCTAAGAAAAATGGATTGATAATAAAGTAACTAAGACAGGACAACACGAGCGCTGCTCAATTCCTGTAAACTACAAATAGGTAAATACAAATAGGTAAATACACACACACACACACACCAGTAGTAGTTTAGTAAGTAACACTGCACGATATTTCGCTGTGTATTGACTGATAAACTTTGTGTTTATCACAAGACTCCTGCTCGGACAGGGCGCCACTAGCGCCATCTGTTGTTTTGTTTTGTTTGTAAACAAGCGCTCTCTTCTTAGTTGATATATAATCGTAGCCCCTAATTTTACCCATTACCTACTGTAGTAAGTATCAATTTAACTGCCTTGTATGTAAGTAAAGCTTTGCATATTAATTTGCTAATAAACAATATTGTGTACTAACTAACCTGCCTACAGGAACGAACGCCGACGCCATTTTGTAAACAAACTTTTTTGGGGGATTATACATATTAAATTCCAGCCAATTTTGTAGTAAATTTAAGTGCATTCATTTATCTTTTCCCCCTAGATATATTCTTAACTTTTTCTCCTCAGTGATTTTACTTTAACCTAAGGGTGGTATTTGTACAAACTAACCTAGCCTAACCCAACCTGCCAAGCTTTTAACCTAATCCAAACCTAGCCTAGCCTATAGCCAGCCAATCTGTTGTTCTTATTAACTCTAGTAGATATTGTATTTAGTATCCTACTGTAGCTATATATATCTGTAATTTTAGTTGTTGTTTGCACGATCTTGTAGTAACCTTTGACTGATACATTTTGTTTTGATTTATCTAAAAAGAGTAGGCTACTGCTTTACTAGGCTACAGTGACACCAGGGCCATCTGTTGATACAGTATATTAACCCCTTGTGTGCGGTCACACTTTATTTTTATATAATCTATATTTGGTGAATTGTATATTTAGTTACATATTCTGTTATATATATATATATATTTGTTTAAGGTTAGGTTATCACACCTGCTAGCCTATTTCTGCGTATTTCAATTTTATTATTTTCGGTTAGGCTATTCAACGCTGGTAGCCTATTGGTGCGTATTTAAATTTTTTAAAAACTTTTGGTTAGGCTATCGCCCCTGGAAGCCTAATTCTGCGTATCTCAAGGTTTTTGTTTTCGGTTAGGCTATCACCCCTGATAACCTATTGTTGTGTATTTCAACATTGTTTTCGGTTGAAGTGATTGAAGTGTTTCTAAAGTGAGTGAAGTGTTTTAAAGTGAGTTAAGTGTTTTAAAGTGAGTGAAGTGATCTGAAGAAACTGACTGTTACCATGCCTCGCACTTGTACGAACTGCGCCAGTAGGTTTGGTGAGTCCATGTTTGTCACTGTCGATCTTCAAGTCTGCCGTCTCTGCCAGCAACAAGAGAATTTGACAGTGAAATTAGATGAAGCCTACAACAAGATCAACGTCCTCACCATGAAGCTGGAATCACTCCAAGAGTTTGTAACACTCAACGTTGAAGTACCACAAACTTCAATTGTCACCGCAACTCCAGCAGCACCAACGCCCAAACGTCAACTGCCAACAATTCAACGCCTGCAGTAGCCATTTCATCTGATGGTTCCGATACTCAAGAGACAAATAGTAACTCTCTTCCCCCTCAAGACAACTTCCGTGTTGTGAGGAACAACGTTTGCCCCAAGACCAGGAAACCCATACCGATTACCAAGTGTCAAAACCGCTTCCAGATACTCGCAGACTCAGATGACTAAGCGGAAATAGAAGAAGTCCGGCTCGTGGGAGACTCGATGATACGTGGTCAGCTCACAGAGTTTTGCGCCAGAGCACCTAAGACCAGGAAGCGTTTTTGTATCCCTGGTGGTGGTGTGGATGACGTAGTTGCTGCAGTTGACGAAGTATCTTAGCTGGCCCCTGCTAATACAATGTACGTCATCCACGTTGGGTCCAACGATGTACAGCGAACCCGGTGGGAAGATTTGCTTTTAAAGTACCAGCAGCTGATCAAGTCGTTTAAGGAGAAGTCATCAAGGATCATCGTCTCAGGAATCGTCCCCCGGCTTGGTGTAGAGAGCCGATTTTACAACATAGCCAGCAGCACAAATCGTTGTCTAGCAAACCTCTGCAGGAAGGAAAACGTGGGATTCGTCGACACCTGGGACAATTTCTACTACGATGACTATTTGTTTTCGGATGATGGAGTTCATCTGAACCAGGTGGGAGCAGCATGTTTTGGGCGTCTTCTCAACGATGCGGTGAAGGATTTTCGGAGAAGAAATCGACTCAGCACAGGACAACCAGGAAGGAGGACCGAAGACAGCGAGGGCGGCAACCTGCGAAGGAATTAAATGCTAATCTGTCAAGAACCGCGAATTTGGATAAAGCTCCACCAACACGACCCAAATTCAAAACCGCCAGGGATAACGACCGAGGACCGATGTCAGCCATGAATGTAAATGTAGATCCGATCAGAACCAAAAATTTGATTAAAGAATGTTCTGTGAGTTCAAAAACCGCAACTTTAAAGGTTTTCTATGCAAACGCTCGTAGCATACGCAATAATTTTTCAGATTTAGAGGAACTAGTGTTTACTGAAAATTATGATGTGATTGGTATAACAGAATCTTGGCTCAATACAGTAGATAGAGACTTTTTAGCAGAGTATTCACTTCCCGGTTATGTAATGTTTGAGAAAAGCCGAATAAATAAAAATGGAGGTGGCGTTTTATTTTATATCAAAGAAAGTCTTAAACCGACCCTCTTGTCAAAACCTCAAATTGTGAACGTCGACACATCTTTTGTGCTAATAAAGAATAATAAAGGTACAAAAATAATACTTGCATTAATATACAGACCTCCAGCTCAATCAGTGCAAACTGACCGAGAAATTTATGAACAAATTGCAGATGTAAGTAACTCACAAGATACCGTATTTTTTGGCGACATTAATTTACCTGTGACCAAGTGGGGCGATACTCTTACTTCACACTCCGGACATGACTTGTATACGAACTTGCAAGAGAGTTCGCTTTATCAATTTGTTCGAACACCGACCCGTGGTAATAATGTTCTTGACATTGTACTTGCAACAAAAGAAGAATTAATAGAGAATTTGAATGTTGGTGATGAATTCAGTAACAGCGACCATCGTACGATAACTTTCACTTTAAACTTTACTAGTAACGAACCAAATAGTAGCATCGAAAAAGTCCCTAATTTCAAGAAAGCAAACTTTCATAAACTAAGAGCTATGTTTAAACAAACTGACTGGAGCTTTTTAATTAACAATAACGACATAAATACATCTTGGAAGTCATTCGAAACCACTTACCTAAAAGCAGTGCAAGACTGCATACCATCGAAAATACGGCATCCAGGCCATAATAATAAGCCCAAATGGTGGAATAAAGATATTTCAAACTGCCTGCTTGCTAAAAAATTTGCTAATGATAGATTAAAATCCTCACAAAATGACGAAGAACGGGTGAAATTTGTAGAGCTACGACGCAAAGCCAAAAAGTTAATTAAGCAAAGTAAAAAGACCCTAGAGTTACATATTGCGAATCAAAGTAAAACAAACCCAAAAGAATTCTATAGTTATATCAGAAAGAAAAAAGTAGTTACTTCAACTGTTGGACCGTTAGTCGATGAAAATGGAGAATACACCAAAGACGAAGTACAAATGAGTAATGCCCTCAACACCTTCTTTGCATCAGTTTTTACAACAGAAGACCTCAGTGATATCCCTACACCATCGCCGATTCAGATTGATAATTCAGATGTTCTAAGCAATATCACCGTTACAGAGAGAGAATTATTGAATTGTTTAGATAAACTCAAGATAAATAAAACGCCTGGACCTGATACAATCTCGCCTAGAGTTCTAAAGGAAGCTAAGGATGAGCTCTCCAAACCACTGGCATTACTATTCAATAAATCCTTGCAGTCTGGAACTATGCCTGATCAGTGGAAGATAGCCAACGTAACACCGATATTCAAAAAAGGCAGCAAATCCCTACCAAGTAACTATCGTCCAATTAGCTTAACCTCAGTTGTATGTAAAATGCTAGAAACGGTCATAAGAGACAGACTCGTAAATCACTTAGAGGAAAATAACATACTTAAAGATACTCAACACGGCTTTCGTAAAAAACGTTCCTGTTTAACAAACCTCTTAGACTTCTTCCACGATATCCTCAACCTCTACGATGAGAGTAAAGCTGTAGATATTATATACCTTGATTTTCAAAAGGCCTTTGACAAAGTTCCCACAAACGTTTACTGATAAAACTAAAAGCGCATGGAATACAAGACGGTGTGTTGAAATGGATAGAAAATTGGCTCAGCGACAGAAAGCAAAGAGTAGTCATAAACGGTAAGGCATCTAAATGGACCAATGTAAGTAGCGGGGTACCCCAGGGATCGGTACTAGGACCAATTATCTTTCTAATTTACATCAACGACATAGATGAGGGTCTCACCTGTACAATCTCAAAATTTGCTGACGATACAAAAATTGCAAATAGCGTACTCTCAAAAGATCAAGTTGACGATATGCAACACAATCTAGATAAATTGTCACATTGGGCCCAAATTTGGCAAATGAGTTTCAATGCGGATAAATGTAAAGTACTACATATCGGATACCTAAATGAGAAAGCAAACTATTCGATGAATGGCACTCAGCTTAAGAATGTAAACAGAGAAACCGATCTGGGAGTAACAATATCGAGGAACCTAAAACCGAGTCAACAATGTTCAGAAGTTGTTAAGAAGGCAAACAAAATAATTGGCTTTATAGGCAGATCATTTGCGCATAAATCCAAAGACGTAATTCTAACCCTTTACAATTCCTTAGTCCGCCCTCTTCTGGAATACTGCGTTCAATGCTGGTGCCCTTATTACCAAAAAGACATAAACAAGCTAGAACGAGTTCAACGTAGAGTTACCAAAATGATACCTAGCCTAAAGAACAAACCATACGAAGAGCGTCTTAGAGAATTAAATCTATTTCCTTTAACCCAGCGCAGATTAAGAGGTGACTTAATTCAAGTGTTGAAAATCATCAAAGGCATCGACAATATGAACTGTAGTAAGTACTTCACTATCGACCAATCTAATTACACGCGGGGAAACGGTTGCAAAATTATTGGTAAATCTTTTAACTCACACGAATCTAAGAATTTCTTCTTCAATCGAGTTGTCAACTTGTGGAATGGGCTTCCCCGAGACGTTATAGACTGCAGCACCGTTGATTCATTTAAATTCCGCCTAGACAAATATCTCGCATCAAACCCGCGACTGACTGCGTTTGTAAATAAATAACTTTATTTTATCCTCCCCTCAGTTACTAACCCATCTGTCCCCTACTACCTTCCTAGTCCTGCCACGTTAGTGGCAGGAGCGCAGTAGTTCCCTTTCCAATGTTCCCTTACCCACTCTAAACCACTGTTTGGACACTTGATCCTCAGTGTTTTGGAGGACAAGCAGCCTAGAAGGGTCACTAGATATGTTGTTGCTTGATTTCCTTTGTACTCCTTTGTACTCCTTTGTACCACTCCCAACACAATTTAACATAAATTTATATGTTTAATATCCAATTAATTAAGGCATCGATCATAATTATAATTTCTCATCTGGAAAATCTTGGTTTTAAATACTGATAATATAATTTGATTGGCAATTAAAACTTAATCGACTTCATAATTTTGGTCACACGTGTTAATATATTATGTAAATGTACTTAAGGGGAGATTTCTA
The DNA here is from genome assembly GCA_032716605.1 of Paralithodes platypus. Lineage (NCBI taxonomy): Eukaryota > Metazoa > Arthropoda > Malacostraca > Decapoda > Lithodidae > Paralithodes > Paralithodes platypus. Next base: position 68,390,129 of record CM064513.1, on the reverse strand, counting down.
CTTGAGGGATTATTTTGCCAACTTCCTTCTCTCTCATGTTTAGCACCATTGCTTTTAAGATGTTAAGACGTTCGCCCCATTAGTTTGGCGATTTTAAGAACTTTCGCCCCATTTCTGTCAATTGTAAGACCTTTCGTGCCATTTAGGACTTGATTTTTCCTGGCGAGCGATAGCGAGCCTGTAATTTAAGAGAAACCGGCCTTCGGCCGGGAAATTTTTCTACCGAAAAATGTACACATTTTTCTTGAAAGGGGTCTAGGGGGTGTAATTTTAAGTTTGATGGAAGTCTAGGGAACAAACTGAAAACCTCCCCTTAACCATTCTCGTACCGGTGCCGTCGTTTTAACTTTATTCTGGCTACTATTAGACGATTTTATTCAGTTAAAATGGGCCTCCAGCAATTAAGAGGCTTCGAACTATCTCACTTACCCCTTTGTACTGCCACAGATCTTTCCTAAGCTGCTTAATATCGTCTAATTATAGCTAGAATAAAATATAGTACACGTCGCTGATACTCAAAAAGTTAGGTGGTAATGAACCTTTTCAGAAGTTGGTGTGATTAATAGTTTATTCTGGGCCTGGATAGTCAAAGATGCCATAAGTTATACAGGGAAGTGAAAGGCATAGCAAATTAGAATAAACAGCCTATTCCTTGCCCGTGACGTATTGACCTCTTCATACTTAGGAAAACTAGACTATCGTAAGTTATATTACCCAGTTATGACTTAACACCTTGAGATGGTTCGGCCATATGGAACGTATGGGAAGCGAGAGAATGGCTACGAAGGTGTACGAGAGCGAGGTGGAAGGACAGAGAGGAAGAGGTAAACCGAAAGAGAGGTGGAAGGATGGAGTGAGGAAGCATATGGATGAAGGCGGTGCTGGTTGGGAGGAGGGGCGTCGACTGACTTGGGTCAGAGATGCATGGGGTGGTTCGTTCGTGGCCACCTCTTCTGGGATCACGGCGTCAGGCAATAGATAGATAGATGACTTGTTTGTTTAGTATTTGTTACTGAATTAGTATGGCAGCATTGCGGATACGACAGTCAGAGGGATATAAGACATTGTAAATATTTTGAGTATCCTGGTTCTGGTTAACCCCTTCTGTACCGTCGACATCCTTTTTTAGTTTTTATGGCTAATAATAATCGATTTTAATCAGTTTAGGAAGGATCTCTAACAATTATAAGGCTTCGAACTATCTCAATCAACCCTTTTAACTAAGACAGATCCTTCCTAACCTGCATACAATCGTCTAAACATTGCTAGAATGAAATATAATAGACGTCGCTGGTACACAAAGGGGTAATCATGTTCATCTTAGGAACTATCTATAGGAATGGAAGAATGACAGACAATCTCGATTAACTCTCTGCCTCCTACACATCCTTACTAATTTAAATAAAGTCGTCTAATGACAGGCATAACAAAGTAAGAATGGTTTCATCGGACCAAAAGGGTTATTTCATTGTCTACGCCATTAACTGCCATTGCGATTTACCAGGTGGGATTGTGTGTTAAATCATGTGTAAAGGGACCTGAGGGATTTTTGTTTTTTGTTTTTAGTTTAAAGAGGGTCTGGGGAGGTGTTATTTTTAGCTTAAGGGGTAAACTAAAACTACATTGCTCAAAAATAGCAACAGCAATCAAAACCCACAATTATAATTAAACAAAATAGCATAATTATCCCCAATACATGGCACCAGTTAATGACTCCGCTATTGATAACCCTTTCAGAACGGGGACGCCATATTTTGTTTTATGATCACTGTAAACGGTTTTGAGTTGTTCCTGACCCCCTTCTCCCTCATGTATATCCCCATTGGTTTTGAAATTTGATAACATTCGCCCCATTAGTTTGCCGATTCTAAGATCTTTCGCCCCATTTCTTCACCACAATTGATACTTTTCGTGCCATGTAGGTGTTGATTTTGTCCTCGAGACTGATAGCGAGCCTGTAATTTAGGAGGCCGGGACAGTTTTCTACCAGAAAAATTTACAAATTGGTCTTGGGGGTGATTTTTAAAGTTTGATATCCCCAGGGAGCAAACTAAAACTAACCTTGAAATTGTAAAATGAAAGTAAATACACTAAAGTTGAGTATATATATAGGGCTTTACCTACCTTATGTTTTCATATTTTTATCACTACCTATATACATTTAAGGGGTAAATTATTACGAATAAATACCCTTTTAATACCTTTGACATGCCCACAATATTTTACGATATTCGACAGTGTTGGTTATTATTACAAGTTTTGTGTATATCGAGAAGGACGCGAAAGACTCAAAGTTCATTATCTAAGATTATTTTCACTCCCTGAACTCTAGAGGCCCTGCCTTATAAGTCAAGTAAGAGCGTCTACTGTTAGGCAGAAGTAAAATAGAATGAAGACATTTAAATTAACTCAAATACCTTACTTATACTCAGTTTCTTTCCTACTGACGGTAAATTGCAAAGTTCCCATCAAGATTGCTCAGTTATTTTGAAGATTTTGTAGTGAAATATGGTGCTAATTATACATGTTTGGTCATGATGATCGTAGTTTCATTGTTTTCCATAGAGTATCGAAAAATTAGCTGCTATAGGGATGCATTTTACCGTCAGAGTATAGTTGAGTTCACACAACGGTTTCTATATGAGACCCTTCTTCAATGCTCTCCTTGTCTTCCGCTTTCCTTTATTTGGGATTCTGCTATCTCTACTAGAATTATTTCCTTTGGATCGTAAGGTTCGTGTGGTCGGTGTATATATGTAAATCTTTAGTAAGGGGACGCCATTTTGCATTAGAATCTGACAATTGTTAGCTGATTTCATTGATATTATGCAGAATGCTCCTAATCGGAAAGTTGATTGAAATTTTATCCATTTCAATTTTCCTAGAAGTATCTAAACTGAATATAATCGTGCTTTATTAGATATAATGTAATGTGCTTAGCCTAATGACAGGGTTAACACTATCTGATCCGACTTCTTGTGGGTTATTTGATAGTTTGTTTATTTATGTTTGTCCTTTTGCCATCTTCGAGAAATATAATTTAGTTTGTCCCCTAGGCTACCAAAGCACCTTCCATGACTTCCTTCAAACTAAAATATGTCATCCTGACTCCTTTAAAGGTAAATGTGTAAATTGTGTAGACAAAATCGCAGCTAAAGACCTATTTCTTCAAAGTTACAGTTTCATTATCGCTCGCCCCGAAACAAAAATCGCCACCTGAATGGGGAGAAGCGTCTGAATATTGTCAAAGTAATAGGGTGAAACGACTTAAATTCCCAAAAATACTGGAGTCAATCAGGGGAACACCAAAAGATCCCCCTTGGACCAAATAGGGTTAATTCGAGACTTCCTTTTGTGTTTTGTACAGGTGGAGGGAAGTGTGGAGTAGAGACCAGACGGTGTGCCAGTGGACAGTGTCTGGCGGACAGTAGATGGTGTGACTGGATTACTGACTGTCCGGATGGCTCAGACGAGGAGCGCTGTGGTAAGTACATGAATTATTATTATTTTTTATTTTTTTATGTTTTTTTTTTTTTTTTTCCAGCAATAAACTACCTGCTGTATTTACTGTATTTTGGCTGGAAACATTTGGATATGTTTCGTTCAAAAATATAGATTAGGTTTACTGTAGATTCTGATTAAATCATTACATATTTATTTAGTTTAGAAGTGTTGTGTGTGTGTGTGTGTGTGTGTGTGCGTTTTTTTTTTTTTTTTCTTCCAGTGTACTGGTAAGAATGATCATTATCAAAGCGAAACACAGAAGCTTGAAGGTTGGTTCAGTACGAGAAAATGGGAAATGAGTTTCAACTTCCAGGAGGGCGTAGGGCTGTAGTTATTATTTAATACCCAAATGCAGGATAAAATGTTGGCTACGCGTTTCGTCACTTTAGCCTTATTTTGTAGGAAAGGGATAGGGCAAAAGCTAATTACCTTATGAAGAATCATGGTATTCATATTTCAAGACGACACCAAAATCTTCTTGGTAGCTTTATCTATCTTTTCGTGGCTATAGTTGAAAAATTTGTTTTGTTTTATATTGTTGATTGAATCCATCAACGATGCACAGTGGATGCCTGGTGAGGATAAAAGTCACGAGAGAGTGTCAGGTAATACCACTCTTAACTCTAAACAGATCTACACTAACGTATGTGGATATATCAGTCTCTCCCTCTCCGGATTGCACTGAAGGCAAACATGGCCTTTGCATCACATGCTGTCCCCATCGTGTATCTCTTTTGCTGCAGCGGACATTTATAGGGAAGCGCCAGCCACTGCTGGTGATTCGGCTAATTTGTGTTCACTATAACTCGCCCTAGCACAATTACTATAAAAGCGAACGAAGTGATATAATGCGTAGTGAACAAAATAGGTTAGAATCTCCCTATGCAAATCTAGAATATTCACATCCGTATTCAGTAGCCCCAAGAGTGTCGGAAGCAACCTTTGCGTTTGCCTGGTTCAGCCGGTATCATCTTTTTCCACACCTTCTAAAATATCTAGTTATATTTACAAGTAAAGTGCTTGAAAGACAGTATGAATTATGGTTTGTAACACGAAATGTACCTCACATTCGTACTTTGTAAGTAGTCCTCAGAAATACACGACGAAATGGACCTGTTTATGTTTGTATTTCAGCTTCCAAAACACCTCTTGCTTGGACCCAACACTACCGAGCCCTGTAGGACACTGATATTGAAACATGAGTGAAACCTAGAGTTTTATCTTATGTCTGGCAACAAGCAGAGCAGGTTCAATGCTAACAAATTTAGCTGGTAATACCAAGACCTATGGGTACGTTGCCCGCAACAAACGTACTGTTTATATAGGATGTACTGTATAGTTCCCTGCAAAAGTCACTGAGAATTCATCCAAAGATACCCCTTTAATATTATGTGCAAAAATGGCATGGTTCGTGGTTACTTGATGACCTTCTCCTTAAGCCCACTAAGCGACAAGTAGGAAGGGCGAAAGGGGATGGTCATGAAGTAACCGTGACCCAGGACTTTGCCTTTTGCGCAGAATATTGAAGGGTATCCATGGCTGAGTGTTCAGTGACTTCTGCAGGGAACTACATCAACAGCACTGACATGGTTAACTTTAATAATGCCGACCCTGTCAAGATACTGTAGGTCCAATTAGTCCATAGTCTCTTTGAATGGTGGTTAGTATACAATTTACAGCTACTGATTCAGGCAACGTAATCCAATTATTTGATACAGAATGTTTTGTTGCATTAAGTTGACTCTTTAATGTCAACCCTTTTCCACAGGATGATAACGCATTGTTCTATAGATGTCTGTTAATTGCTGAATATATCCGTCTAACATTTCCACACATTCAATTAAATGCCCCCGCGTACATTTGTTTTAGTATAAGTAGATTTAGTTCCTATGGGCTCCCATTATACAATATGTTTCTGAATGTTAGGATTAGTTAGCTTAGTTATTATATGCTGCACTATTGTCTACTTGTCTGTGTCTTTATTAATATATGGGAACCAAAACTGTACTTGTATATACCATGGGTGGCCTAACAATACTCTTACAGAATATCAGTATGATATTATTGTGATTTAAAGTGAAGTTTATATTAATACATCTCAGTGCTGTTTTTGCGTTGTTAGCTACTGATATTATTATGTAGTTTGAAGTTTATATTAATACATCTCAGTGCTGTGTTTGCGTTGTTAGCTACTGATAGTATTATGTAGTTTGAAGTTTATATTAATACATCTCAGTGCTGTGTTTGCGTTGTTAGCTACTGATAGTATTATGTAGTTTGAAGTTTATATTAATACATCTCAGTGCTGTGTTTGCGTTGTTAGCTACTGATAGTATTATGTAGTTTGAAGTTTTACAAAAATATGTTTGCCCAGTTGCACGATATATAATGTTTTGTTCAATGATTCTACTATGTATATATATATTTTTTTTTTTTTTTTTTTTTTTTTTATATTTTTTTTTTATTGATATACTTATTTATGTATTTCTCTGTTTGCTAATGTATTCATATTTAGAATATATTTAATTTCGTTCAATATGCAGCATTAATATATTGTAGGCACAATACACGGCCGGAAATGAGACGAGAGAGAGAGAGAGAGAGAGAGAGAGAGAGAGAGAGAGAGAGAGAGAGAGAGAGAGAGAGAGAGAGAGAGAGAGAGACTTTTATTCAATTCAGTGTTCCCATGTCGAGAGTGACATTCACCAGGAAGATTGAGCCAAGATGAAGGAGATAGTAGTTTTTAATAGAGTGTGTGTAATAATAATAATAATAATAATAATAATAAACGGTTTATTAAAGAATGGCAGCCTCATGAGCTGAAAATACACATTTTACAATTTAGTGGATGAACAGGAGATGTACAGATATGAGGATGGTAAGCTTAGTTTACAAACAAAATAAATAAATACAATAATGATGCATGTGCAGAATACAAATTATCATAAAATAACCATGAGAGTAAGTGATATACAGTACATATACACATTTATTTACTTACTCATATACAGAACATTCGTATATACACGTACGTGCGCACATACATATACATACATATATAGGAACATAAGAACATGCAGTAAGTGGCACATATCCGTATACACAAACGCTCACGTATGCACACAAACATACATACATACAGAAACTGTTTTGGTATGGTCAGGGTAAAGAGGGTGCAGGTACTGCACCCTCTTTACCCTGACCATTAACTGGGAGGTTAATCCTCGGTAGTGTGTGTGTGTGTGTGTGTGTGTGTGTGTGTGTGTGTGTGTGTGAGTGTGTGTGACAGAAGGCGAAATATGGAAGAGCTGGGCGTTCTATTGTTAATGGTGGAAATACATATATGAAGATACGCGAACACTTAATAATAGATAATGCTTATACATAGATTTATAATCAGAAGTTGCGCTAGTGAGCAATATGTTCTCGCTCATATGTACGTATATTTACATACATATGTGCATATGACTATATAAATACACGTACAGTACATATATATATTATATACCTTATATTCTCAACCGGGCTCGAACCATTGACAGCACATACACACAGACATACATATACATAAATATATGCACATTACATGCATATATGCTCTTCTCTTATCCTACCTGATACTCTCAGCCGGGCTCGAACCACAAACCGTATACACTATAGACACATATATATATACATAAATAACGCATACATACATACACATATACTGCACATACATAGATACATATATACACATATACATAAACAAACTCAAGCAAATACATACATAATTATATTCTAATACACACACGCACACACACTTATGCATATTATTAAAGGTGGGCGCGTATATATGGTGTGACAGGCCGTTATTACACATTATTAATAATATTAACAATGGTTGGGATAGGACTATTTTTATATCTGTCAGTTCTTGCTCTTATTGGTTGGAGTGTGTTGAAATGACGAGCTGCACGTGTAGGTCTAGGGGCGTCTGGTGGAAGTAAGTTTCTGTGTCGTGGGTGAACAAGCAGCTTAGATGCAAACTGTTTGAGTGTGTTGTAGTGGTGGGTTGAGAGTGCAGGTATGCTAAGGGTGGTGAGAGCTTCCTCGTACCCTGGATATGTGCCACCCAGGATGATCCTGCATGCCCTCCTCTGAACTCTCTCCAGTTGACGTTGTTGTGTTAGGGTTAGAGAGGAGGACCAGGCGGGAGAGGCGTAGGTGAGCTTAGGGAGTATGAAGGTGTTATATATACTCTTCAGCTCATTCTCCGGCGCCCCCAGGGATCTCAACCGCCTTAGCATAAACAACTTGTAAGTGGCGGTCCTGACTGTGGTAGTTACATGTTTCTTCCAGTTCAGTTTGTTGTCCACAGTGATTCCGAGGAGTTTGGTGGACTCAACAAGCTGAAGGGGATGAGGACCAATTGTGACAGTGGGTGGAGGAAGGTCGGTAACGGAAGTGTTGATGTGCATGACCACTGTCTTGTCATGATTGATAGTCACATGATTGTCTGTGGTCCAGGCTTGAAGACGGTCGAGGATGTCTTGTAGGGGGTCATAGTTAGGGGAGGTGTTATCGACAGTAATGCCGACTGTCGAGTCGTCCACGTACTTCCAGTGGAATGGGGTGTCCTTTAGGGCATCATTAATCAAGATGAGGAACAATAGAGGCCCCATCTTTGTGCCCTGTGGGACTCCACATGTGATGTCTAGGAAGGTGGAGATGAAGCCTTGGTATCGCACTGCTTGTCGTCTGTCACTAAGGAAGTCGGTCAACCACGCAACCAGGGTAGGATGTAGCCCCAACTTTATGGCTTTGTTGATGATGATGGTGTGGTCAACAAGGTCAAATGCTTTCCTGAAGTCAATAAAGGCAAGGGCGAGGGAAGTCTTTCTCTTCTCAAGATTTGTGTAAATATAATCTAGGAAGCTAATAAGACAGTGAGTGGTGGAGGAGGTTTTTACATTGCCAAACTGTTGGGGATCTATCAAGTGACGGATTTGTGAGTAAGCCCAGGTGAATACAAAGTCCTCACAGATTAGACTAGGGATGGGCGTAATGGCAATTGGTCTGAGTTCATTAAGAGAATGTGGGGAGGGGGTTTTGGGGATTGGAGTGACGTATGAAGTTTTCCAGTCTGCAGGGCATTTACTTTGCCTTAAGGAGGCATTAATTATCGAGCAAAGGGGGGTGGCAAATTCCACCGAAAATTCTTTGTATATTTTCATGGGTAGGTCTACTGGGGTTGTTGATCTTTTTTATTTGAAACTGGAAAGCTTTTTGGCCACTTCAAATTCTTGAACAGTTACTGGGGGGGAAGGAGATGGGAGGAAGGCAGGGAGGTTGGTGCGGCCTAGTTTGGGGAGGGTTTGGCAGATGGTAGAGAAGTGATTATTTATCAGTTCAGGTGCATCTACACGAGGGACATGGGAAACACAGGGGATCGAAGGAGTCCCACTACTTAAGCCACAAAGATTCTTAATTTTAGAGTACCACTGACTGATATTGGTTTGTTTTAAATGATGAATCTTTGTAGGGTAGTAGGACTTCTTCGCCCAACGGATTTCCCTTATCACAATGTTGCGTAGGTCCTTGTAGCGATTGTTGTCCGTGTAGAAGGCCTTGTTCCGATTCTGCATCAGTCTCTTGATCCGAGGAGTAATCCATGGGACGTCAGAGGGGTGCATTTTGGTCCTCTTGGTGGGGAAGAAGTGGTGGTAGGCTTCGGTGGTGGTAGATACAAAGTTGTCCCATTTGGCATTAACATCTTCTTCAGTGAGAACCTCCGTCCACGGGTAATGAACCAACCACTGCCCGAACCCCCGCATTGCAGAGTCTGGCGTTGGTCGGTAGGTCCGGATGACGGGGGTCTGTTGATGGGAGGTGGTAGGGGCAGGTGACCAGAACACAGAGAGATGAGTGCTGCGTCCCACAGGAGGTAAAGGTTCAGGTGGGAGGTACTGCTCATCCATGTCTGTCAAAATAAGGTCAAGAGTGTTGTGGTTGTGGGTGGGGAAGTCAACAATTTGTGAAAGATGCAGCTGTTCTTGAATCTCACAGGTGTCTAGTTCATTGAAATCCCCACAAACCACCAACTTGGATGATGGAAATTGGAGTTTGAGATCATCACATGTATCGATGATGTGGTTGATTAGTGCGGGGCCGGTGGGTGAGCGTGGTGGGTGGTAGATCACACAGTAGATAATGGAGGCAGTGTGACGAGGGTGGGAGGGGGGATTAACTCTCACCCAGAGTGCTTCGATTCCCTCCGGGACCTCAATATCCAGGCGAGATGCACACAGCTGTTTCCGGGCGAAAATAGCTACTCCTCCCCCCCTCCTCTCTGTCCGAAGTTGGTGAAAGAGGTCATAGTCTTGTATCACGCATATTTCTTGGGTGATTTGCCATGCTTCAGTAACTGCTACAATATCAGCACTAATTTGTTTAACTGTCACAATAAGTTCGTCGAGTTTATTACACAAAGAGGTGACATTGGACAGTAGCAGCGATGGGAGGTTATACCAAATATGGGGAACCTCAAAATGTGCGTATGGTTTCCCTACTGTCACTTTTTTAGGTACTTTTGTGTGTGTTTTTATGATAGGAATTCGCTTGGGGACATTCCTACCTCCTCTCCGGCCACGATTGTGAAAAATGTTCAATTCTTTTAAACGCACTATAGTGTCTGAAGGTGGGTGTGTGTGTGTGTGTGTGTGTGGGTGTGTGAATATAATATAATATAATAAAATAATTATGTTTGCTAACTCTTATAAAATAAGTATGGATCACAGCTCCTCAATGCATATTACAACGTACAGTACTTTACAATAAATGTAGTATCTAAATATATCAAACACTGCTCCCCAAAAGAGTGTTTGCTTATTCAACACATGCACGTTATTTGTCTGCATCAACAACTTATACTTGGATTGAGTTGACGTACGTCTATAATAGCTTGGAAGAACTAATTTGTCAGTCTATTAATATCAGCATTTTGATACATAAACAAAACATTATATTCGTCACTTATAACATCAGCCTCGCATTTATCACAAATACGATTGTCTCTACTAATTTCCTGATATCTACCAGCAGTTTTTGGCAATATATTATTACAGGTTTGTAGTTTACACACCAAAACGCGATTACCTTTACATAACTTTTAAAGATATTCCTCCATGCCGTACACTTCTTTATACAATCTGTAAATACTACAATCATATATACAGTATTTAGCTGACAAATTACTGTTCCAAGAATTAATTATCTGATCTTTCAACCTAAATTTAACGGCCTTTTTGTAACCATACTGGGTTAGTAATATTTTGTGATAAACACAAATCTGACATACCACATTCATTACAAATACTTGTAACATATATTATACATGGTGATGAATAAATACCAGCCATATCCTGTACTAATAAACATTTATACATTAAATAGATAAGTTTAGCCATTTTACTTAACAATAGTCACACATGGTGATGGGCTGGTCTATCAGAGTGAGACCTGAGCGATCTCTGCCATACCCATAGCTTACTCTGACTGTTCCTTTTATTTATATATTTTCTAGATCTCAAGTGACGGCGTCTCTTCCGTGGATTGACCTCCCAATCTACCAAGATTGGAAGCTAAAGCGTCACATTATTCCTTTGCCCCTCAACTTTCTCTTCATAATTGCTGAGGGGCACAGGGCCCTGGGTGGGGGGGCTTTGGTTTCCCGGGCGTTTACGCACCCTCTCAGCTCCCCGCCATGGAGTGGCTTCGGTCACCCAGGCTTTATTGTGGTCGGCAGGGAGGGTTCTGTGGGGGCGCTCGTTTATGGCCTTGGCCTTACTCGGGGCCTTGGGGCTGTTCGGCCAGGCAGCTTGGGGAACAACAACAACAACAACAACAACAATAGTCGCACCCAATAATAAATTATTCAACATTTAATTTGAATCTCCAGTGGATACATTTCAAGTTTTCCATACACTATATTACTACTTGTTTTCTTGTGCCCACAGAGAACATGTTTAAGGGGGGTCACCGGCTTTGTTGATATATATCTCTCCTTTTCTCTCCTTCCCTGGTTTGTATCCATTCGGCCCCATTCATCCAACTGTTATAAGACGTTTATCCCCATCCAGGTGTCGATTTATTCCTGGCGAGCGATAGCGAGCCAGCATTGTATGGAGAAATCCGACTTCGGCGGAGACATTTTTCTATCGAAAAATTTACAAATTTAGCTTGCTGTCAAAACAAAATTATATACCTGCTGGCTCGCTACCGCTCGCCAGGAAAATATTAACACCTGGATAGGGGTAAACATCTTAAAATAGTAGGCTAAATGGGGCCGAATGGATACAAGCCAAAGAGAGAAGGAGAGAAAGAGCAAAAAAGCGAGGTGGGCTTCCTTAATAAATTTAGTTTGTAAAAGTTCCATATAATGCATTGGCGCTATATTTCTGATGCATAGGTCATAACTGGTAACGTCATACTTTTTAACATTGGCGCTATATTTCTGATGCATAGGTCATAACTGGTAACGTCATACTTTTTAACATTTCTATCTATATATCAACGGGTAAATCAAACTTACGAAATGTACCATTTATTGAATACATAGCACTTTGTGCTTGGTCTTTTAGTTTTAATTCTGCTTTACGAAATCTACCGATATAATAGAAAGTTATACTAAGGTACTTATATTTACTCATTAAATCTACCGATATAATAGAAAGTTATACTAAGGTACTTATATTTACTCATTAAATCTACCGATATAATAGAAAGTTATACTAAGGTACTTATATTTACTCATTAAATCTACCGATATAATAGAAAGTTATACTAAGGTACTTATATTTACTCATTAAATCTACCGATATAATAGAAAGTTATACTAAGGTACTTATATTTACTCATTAAATCTACCGATATAATAGAAAGTTATACTAAGGTACTTATATTTAATCATTAAATCTACCGATATAATAGAAAGTTATACTAAGGTACTTATATTTACTCATTAAATCTACCGATATAATAGAAAGTTTTACTAAGGTACTTTTATTTACTCATTTTATGTTGAGCGGTACTTGAATAGTAGACAGAATGGATATAAAACACCATCTAGGAAAGAACACTTTATTAACAACGTTTCGCAGATAGCTTCATCAGGTCACTAACCTGATGTGACCCTCAGTGCCCTGATGAAGCTATGTGCAAAACGTCAATAAATGTAGTGTTCTTCCTCAGATGTTTTTTTGGTTTCATCCATTTACTCATTACTTCTATATTCTCCCTACCGATCATAAAATTATAATTACCAGTTTGAACTTTACCCCTGCTAAACACTACAATGTTCATGTTTTCTACAATTAACTTTTAGTTTCCAATCCGTATAAAAAAAAAAAAAAAAAAAAAAAAGAAAAAAAAACAAAAAAAAAACAGTATAGTAAATATCCAAAGGTAATAGCGCCTGTTTCCTGCCCTGTTCACTGTCACAAAGCTAATAGTGCCTGTTTCCTCCCCTGTTCACTGTCACAAAGCTAATAGTGCCTGTTTCCTCCCCTGTTCACTGTCACAAAGCTAATAGTGCCTGTTTCCTCCCCTGTTCACTGTCACAAAGCTAATAGTGCCTGTTTCCTCCCCTGTTCACTGTCACAAAGCTAATAGTGCCTGTTTCCTCCCCTGTTCACTGTCACAAAGCTAATAGTGCCTGTTTCCTCCCTGTTTACTGTCACAAAGCTAATAGTGCCTGTTTCCTCCCCTGTTCACTGTCACAAAGCTAATAGTGCCTGTTTCCTCCCCTGTTCACTGTCACAAAGCTAATAGTGCCTGTTTCCTCCCCTGTTCACTGTCACAAAGCTAATAGTGCCTGTTTCCTCCCCTGTTCACTGTCACAAAGCTAATAGTGCCTGTTTCCTCCCCTGTTCACTGTCACAAAGCTAATAGTGCCTGTTTCCTCCCCTGTTCACTGTCACAAAGCTAATAGTGCCTGTTTCCTCCCCTGTTCACTGTCACAAAGCTAATAGTGCCTGTTTCCTCCCCTGTTCACTGTCACAAAGCTAATAGTGCCTGTTTCCTCCCCTGTTCACTGTCACAAAGCTAATAGTGCCTGTTTCCTCCCCTGTTCACTGTCACAAAGCTAATAGCGCCTGTTTCCTCCCCTGTTCACTGTCACAAAGCTAATAGCGCCTGTTTCCTCCCCTGTTCACTGTCACAACAAATAATATAACCGTATCATCTGCATACATTGACACAAGCAATTTTGGATAATCGTTAAGCAAATCGTCACTAAAATGTATATAATTGGAATTGTATTCTATAAGTTTGGCCGCAATATCATTAATATATATTGCAAAGAGCAACAGAGACAAGTTTTCTCCTTGGCTCACCCCCATATTACACAAAAATATATCAGATTGCTGTTGCTCCAGCATTGCACGACATTTATGGCTTTTTGTTTTATCTTTCTCTCCTATTCTCTCTTTCCCTGGCTTGTATCCATTCGGCCCCATTCAGGTAACTGTTTTAAGACGTTTATCCCCATCCAGGTGTCGATTTCTTCCTGACGAGCGATAGCGCGCCAGCATTATAAGGAGAAATCCGGCTTCGCCGGAGAAATTTTTCTATCGAAAAATGTACAAATTTAGCTTGCTGTCAAACCAAAAATAAGTGTATGCTGGGTCGCTACCGCTCGCCAGGAAAATATTGACACCTAGATTGGGGTAAATTTCTTAACACAGTAGGCTAAATAGGGCCGAATAGATACAAGCCAAAGAGAGAGGGAGAGAGAGAGAAAAAAAAGAGAGGTGGGCTCCCTTAATTGTACATACATGAGTGTTGTACTGTATGTAGGCCAGTGTTATTATGTCGATAGTCCAAGTTAACACGGATATTATAAAAGAGGAAGTTAAGGGGCAGCTTTTAAAAGAAAGAGAGAGAGAGAGAGAAATAACTTAATGTTTCCGTGTAGAAAGCTCCATTCACCACGAAGATTGAGACAGGAGGACAGAAAGGGGAAAGCTTTTAATAGTGTGTGTGTGTGTACTTACTCTAGTTGTACTTAATCTAGTTGTATTGCGGGAGTGAGCATGCTCGTTATTTCCCGCCTCCTATATGTGTAGGTGTTATATGTATCGTTGGAATGGCTGTGGATGTGTGTGTAGTCTGTATTTTTAGCCAATTGGCGACATCGGAAACGAAGGCTTAGGGTGGATCTGTATGGTACCATTCTCACTATAGACGGTACCGTCTCGCCCGAAGGCCTAGGTAGCCATCAGCTTAGGTGAACCATATGATACCCATCTCGCCTTGTACCATTTTTGCCAACCCCAGATGGGACGTCACAACGTCGTCCACTTATTCCAGGTTCCTATTTACAGATAGGTGAAATGAGGCTAACACATGAAAGGAGACAAGCCCAATTTGTCTCCGCCCGGCCGGGGATTGAACCCCCGACCCCTCGTGTGTGAGACGAGAGCTCTACCTACTAGGCTACGGGCTGTGTGTGTGAGAGAGAGT
This sequence comes from Paralithodes platypus, assembly GCA_032716605.1. Taxonomy (NCBI): domain Eukaryota; kingdom Metazoa; phylum Arthropoda; class Malacostraca; order Decapoda; family Lithodidae; genus Paralithodes; species Paralithodes platypus. The sequence goes on along the minus strand of CM064513.1, from coordinate 68,375,126 downwards.
GAGAAAGAGAGAGAGTGAGAGTGAGAGAGAAATAACTCAATGTTTCCGTGTAGGGAGCCCCAATCACCAAGAATATTAAAACTGGTAAAGGGACGGGGGAAGCTTTTAGCAGGGTAAACACTTTATATTTGAGTGAAGGATAGTAGAGGCGGGTTCACACGGGCCATTTTTGTTTTACAACCTCGGATTAGCAACTATATTTCGGCAATATAAAAAGGACTATTTTGGAACAAGCATCGATTATTAAAAACATACTGTATATATTATTTGAGGTATGGAATATGTATAAGAGTTTAGTTCTCAAGGTGTCAGACTAGAGTTTCTGCACCAAGACAGTTGCCAGATAAGAGACTCGTGTGTATTGGTTGTACCAGCTACAAGTGGTTACTGCGTGTTCCTGTACCGTATTAAGGGGGGTCACCTGCTTTTGTTCTCTTTCACTCCTTTTCTCTCTTTCCCTGGCTTGTATCCATTCGGCCCCATTCAGTCTACGGTTTTAATACGTTTATCCCCATCCATGTGTCGATTTCTTCCTGGTGAGCGATAGCAAACTAGCATTGTATGATGAAAATTTACAAATTTAGCTTGCTGTCAAAACAAAAAATATATATATGCTGGCTCGCTACCGCTTGCCAGGAAAATATTGGCACCTGGATGGAGATAAACGTCTTAAACAGTAGGCTGAATGAAGCAGAATGGATACAAGCCAAAGAGAGAGGGAGATAAAGAGAAAAACAGCGAGATGGGCTCCGTTAAAGTGTTTGGTGTTCAAGAACGTTTCAACTTCGCCATTACCTGATAACACTTATGTGTCCGTTAATTCAAGATGGCTAAATTAAGTTCTTTCCTGCTTAATCCTTTTGATATATATATATATATATATATATATATATATATATATATATATATATATATTATTTTTCACTAACCTACCAATTAACTTGCAAATAAACCTAATTAATTAAATCAATGAAAGTAATGCATACATGTGGTACTCCAAGGGCTCGAACCTAGGATACTCACACCGAAATTCCGCACACTAAGCATTACGCTATCAAGACAGTTAAAGGTTTATGCACAACCCTACGATTTATTATGCATTCTCGAATACTGCATATTAGGCAAAGCATGTACAGTTCCGGCCAAAAGTCTCTCTACTCGTCTGGCAGCATTTGGCAGCTCATATTGGGGGAACTGGGGTTGGAGTTGGGGGGTTCTCTCCACCCTACCTGAGTGATATGACAGACGGATTCTGATTGGCTGACAATACACCATAGCTAATACACTTTAGTTTATGGACGTAAGAACGTAGGTGACAGATATAGTGATTTAGGTATTTATTATTGTTTGCCACAAGCTAATATAATCCTTTCATGTAAAAGGCATTGATTTTAACCAACATCAATATAGTGAACGAGTAACGATCACAGCGGTAATTTTAACCAACATCAATATAGTGAACGAGTAACGATCACAGCGGTAATGTGTGCCTCAATATTAACCATTTTACCCAACATCAATATAGTGAACGAGTAACGATCACAGCGGTAATGTGTGCCTCAATATTAACCATTTTAACCAACATCAATATAGTGAACGAGTAACGATCACAGCGGTAATGTGTGCCTCAATATTAACCATTTTAACCACCATCAATATAGTGAACGAGTAACGATCACAGCGGTAATGTGTGCCTCAATATTAACCATTTTAACCACCATCAATATAGTGAACGAGTAACGATCACAGCGGTAATGTGTGCCTCAATATTAACCATTTTAACCAACATCAATATAGTGAACGAGTAACGATCACAGCGGTAATGTGTGCCTCAGTATTAACCATTTTAGACCAGGAGATATGAATGAATCATATATAGCTCTCAACATATTATTTTCATCAATTTAGGAAATATATCTTGGGCTGTGTGAAACAGTTGTCTATATTTTATGATGAATAAATCGTACTGGAGAACAGGTCTTAGTTGTTGAACGTAACATTCCTTATAATAAATTGATATGCAAGCTCTATACTATATGATTCCTATTAAGGAGTTAATCCACATAAAGGTCTTCATTATAATTCAATAACCCTCTCTAATAAACCTTTAACTACCATTCATCCTTCCTAATCTGAATATAATCGTCTCGCTAATAATAACGAGAAACAGAAAAGGAAATGCATCATCAAGTCTTAAAGGTGTAATTATTCTCAGACCCATCTACTGTATATATATATATATATATATCTTGAGTATTATGACATATTTTGACAGCATATTTTGGCTATCATTAGACGATCTTATATAATGTTGGAAGGCGCTTGGTCCACCAAAAGGGAAAAGCTAACTCTATTAAATATATTACATTTTATAGCAGACGGATACAATGAAAACTATTATATCCACATTGATCACATCTACACGTGTGGTGAGCTGGTAAAGAGGAGGAGCGGGTGGGTGTGGGGGCTGGGTGGGAGGGAGGGAAGCGGTAGGGGTGTTTGCTGATTTGCAATGCCATAATTGTGGAGACTCAATTCTTGACAATAATTTATAATCTGTATATCATTCCGACGAAACTTTACTTCATATGAAAAACAAATGTCAACTTAGGAAGGATCTGATTAAACTGAAATGGGCTCAATCAATTCAAGCATATCGTTCTTTAATAAGTCGAATGAAGTAGACTGATAATAACCTGAGTGAAGTAAAAAACAAAAAACAAAAACAAAACTGAGCTATGATATAAAGAGAGTTCTAACGACATACTGATTGGAATTCCGAATATGTTTTAGTTTGGTTAACGTTGTTGTGAAATATAAACTATCATAATTATTAAGTCAGGGTAACGTAACATAATTTTCCATAACTGAAAAGTGTTATTACATTACGTTACATTAACCCGTCCAGTACCGATGCCGTCCATGGTATTTTGTTTCAGCTATAATTAGATCATAATATGAAGATAAGGAAAAATATGTGGCAGCTACTGGGATCCATGTATATAACCTTCAATTTGGTAGACAGCCTTCCGAAACTGAATATAATCGTCTAATCATTGTCAGAATATAATTAATGTGACGTCACCGGTACTAGATAGGTTAATAAACTCTTGCGCCAAGCGATATGGCACTGAACTATTTTGTAAAATATATTAAGAACAAGGATGAGGAAGTAAGAAGGAGGTGTGGTGTGGAGGTAGATGTGTTGGAAAGTGTGGAAAAAAACACCTTGAGATGGTTCGGCCATATGGAGCATATGGGAAGCGAGAGAATGACTAAGAGGGTGTACGAGAGCGAGGTGGAAGGACAGATAGGGAGATGTAAGCCGAAAGAGAGGTGGAAGGATGGAGTGAAGTATATGGATGAAGGCGGTGCTGGTTGGGAGGAGGGGCGTCGACTGACTGGGGACAGAGGTCCATGGGGGCGTTTCGATCGTGGCCACTCCTTCGGGGATCACGGCGTCAGACAATAGATAGATAGACAGAAAGATGTCCAAATATCACGAAACAAGTTAATAAGACGAAGGAATGACATGATAGGCCACAGTGAAAAGCATTAACCCTTCCAGTACCAGCGATGTATTTAAACTTTATTTCAGCAATATTAACGCGGTTTTACGAAGATTACAAATGATATTGTGGTAGCTAAAAGGATTAACTGACATGGTTCGTAGCCATGTAATTGGTATACGTCCTTCCTAAACTGAATACAATTACCTAATAGTGGTCAGAATATAATGAAAAGGATATCACCTGTCATGAGATAACACTCTAAATACCCCATCGCCAAGCGACTAAGGACATAGGGCACCGAGTCTTAGTCAATACTGGTACCAAAAAAAAAAAAAAAAACGGAAGTTAGGGATCGTTAAGGATATATTACTCTTCATTTCACAATTGTAAAGAAAATACTGTGAAACTCTACGAACTAATAATACAATACACTATCATCTTATATCAGTCGATGTAATGTAATGGATATCATTGAAGACTGTAATCACATTCGCAAGGAACTCTATAATATAGAAAACACTGTATTATATTTTAAGTCAAGTTATACATTTGAGTGATTATACAACTTTTGAACGATTTGAAGACTGAAACCTCAACTCTAATATGACTGAAAGGATTTATCTAATTCCTAAATTTGTGCCGCCTTGTGGCAAAAAACTCATATTTAGTTATATGCCATAGTACTATTTGTGATTTCATTAATTCAAAATATTTGGTTATTGGGTTGGCGGAATTTTATATATGTTGTCTAGTGATGTGTTTAACACCATACTTAATAGAGAGATCATTAAATAGTAGCCTATCCTATTATAACGATCATGAAACTGTCATATTCCCTTTCCTTTTCCATTGTACCGCCCACCGCGTCTTGCTGATATTCTTTCGAGTCCCCTTCGTATTCTATTGACCGTATCATGTCCTTCCTTAATCATCTTCGCATTCTTAATTATATCTAACTTCCGTTTTTATTTGTATTTATTTATTGTTTTTGGTACCAGTATTGACTAAGACTCGGTGCCCTATGTCCTTAGTCGCTTGGCGATGGGGTATTTAGAGTGTTATCTCATGACAGGTGATATCCTTTTCATTATATTCTGACCACTATTAGGTAATTGTATTCAGTTTAGGAAGGACGTATACCAATTACATGGCTACGAAACATGTCAGTTAATCCTTTTAGCTACCACAATATCATTAATTTGTACTCTTCATAAAACCGCGTTAATATTGCTGAAATAAAGTTTAGAATACATCGCTGGTACTGGAAGGGTTAATGCTTTTCGCTGGCCTATCAAATCATTCCTTTGTTTTCGTGATATTTGGACATCCTTGTTCTTGATGCTTTCTACATATTAGTTCAGTGCCTGTGTCTGTGGGACTAGAGTTTATTAACCTATCTAGTACCGGTGACGTCTCGTATATTATATTCTGAGAATTATTAGATGATTATATTCAGTTTCGGAAGGGTTTCTACCAAATTAAAGGTTATATACTATATAAATGGATCCCAGTAGCTGCCACATATTTGTCCTTATCTTCATATTATGATCTAATTATAGAGGAAACAAAATACCATGGACGGCATCGGTACTGGACGGGTTAATGTAACGTAATGTAATGACACTTTTCAGTTATGGAAAATTATGTTACGTTACCCTGACTTCATATGATGGGACTAGTAATCCCAATGACAGAATGTGTGCCTACTTCTGGATCAGCGAACTTTAAAGAACGATCTGCTTGAATAAATAGATTGATTGAACCCATTTGACTTTAATAAGATCCTGCCTAAGCTGAAAACATTTTCCGTATAGATAAATTCATATGAAGTAATGTTTCGGCGAAATAATAAAATATTGTCAATACTGACTCTCCATATGGCATTACTTATTGCATATCAGCAAACAACCCTACCGCTTCCCTCCCTCCTACCCAGCCCCCACACCCACCCACCCGCTCCTCTTTACCAGCTCACCACACGTGTAGATGTGATCAATGTGGATATAATAGTTTTTTATCTGTCTGCTATAAAATGTAATATATTTAATAGAGTTAGCTTTTCTATTTTGATGGTCCAAGCGCCTTCCCATGTTGCATAAGATCGTCTAATGATAGCCAAATTAAGTTGTGAATAGGCCTATGTCTCATAATTCTCTAGCTGCTAATATAGAATGGGTCTGACAAAAAAAAAAAAAATGAAATATAATGCAGAACTGTACGCGAATTAATTCATTAATAGGGAGGATATAGTATTAGGCTTACATATGAATGTATAGCAGGGGATGAAGAAGTTAATTTCCTGTTGTGTCAAAACTTACAACGTGTTATCCAGTACCGGTTACGCTAATAATCATCAGGAAATGAACCCTGTGACGATCTTGACGCATTATGATACTTATATAATTCTAGTTTTTATTAGACAGTTTTATGCAGTTCAGGAAGGATCTGTGGGAGTTATAAGGGCAAAGACTGGCCTAATCAACCCTCTGACGTCCGTATCCCATTCCAACTCAGAATAAAATCGTCTGATGATAGCCAGTATAAACTGTCAAAGCGCGTCATAATCTTCAAGTGGTTAAAAAACCTGTTTTACCCGACCCAAGATATATTTCCTAAATTGATAAAAACACATTTGTTGAGAGCTAAATATGATACATCCATCTCTCCTGGTCTAAAATGGTTAATATTGAGGCACACATTACCGCTGTGATCGTTACTCGTTCACTATATTGATGTTGGTCTAAAATGGTTAATATTGAGGCACACATTACCGCTGTGATCGTTACTCGTTCACTATATTGATGTTGGTCTAAAATGGTTAATATTGAGGCACACATTACCGCTGTGATCGTTACTCGTTCACTATATTGATGTTGGTCTAAAATGGTTAATATTGAGGCACAAATTACCGCTGTGATAGTTACTCGTTCACTATATTGATGTTGGTTAAAATGGTTAATATTGAGGCACACATTACCGCTGTGATAGTTACTCGTTCACTATATTGATGTTGGTTAAAATGGTTAATATTGAGGCATAAATTACCGCTGTGATAGTTACTCGTTTACTATATTGATGTTGGTTAAAATCAATGCCTTTTACATGAAAGGATTATATTAGCTTGTGGCAAACAAAAATAAATACCTAAATCACTATATCTGTCACCTACGTTCTTACGTCCATAAACTAAAGTGTATTAGCTATGGTGTATTGTCAGCCAATCAGAATCCCTCTGTCATATCACTCAGGTAGGTGGAGAGAACCCCCCCCCCCCCTCCCCCCAACTCCAACCCCAGTTCCCCCAGTATGAGCTGCCAAATGCTGCCAGACGAGTAGGGAGACTTTTGGCCGGAACTGTACATACTCCCAACTGTTCTATGGTAGCCTAATGATTAGAGGAATGGAAGGGGTAATTGATGGGGAACTTAACCACAAAGAGGAATGGAAGGGGTAATTGATGGGGAACTTAACCACAAAGACGAATGGAAGGGGTAATTGATGGGGAACTTAACCACAAAGGAAGACCTTGCTAGGAGTTACTGCTCAACCTGGATAGATTCATATTATTTTTCACCAACCCACCAATTAATTTACAAATAAACCTTATTAATGAAATCAATGAAAATAATGAATACATGTGGTACTCCAAGGACTCGAACCTACAATACTCACACCGAAACTCCGCACACTAAGCATTATGCAATACTTCATGCTATGATTTTATGGATTATTCTAAGCTTAAACAAATCTATAACAAAAATTCTAAATCTCAACCGTCAATGAGACATTCAAGGTTGTATATATAGTGTCCTCCCCATACCACCGTAATGGACTCTTCCATGTTGGATGGTTTCTAACAAGTGTAATGTGAACTAGAGTATCTGTAATAATTTTGTAACATGCACAATTATAATATTGTGATTATAACATGGTAGAATGAACACATTAGGTGAGGGTGGGATAGGCCCTCTGACGCCTGGGCATGGCTAATGGCGAAATACAGGAGAAAATACGATTTTCGAAATCCAGTATCTCTGTAACGATTGAGATTCAGATTTTTACTTAGTGATGATTTCATTCTTAGAATTATTTATATAACCTTATCCCGAAGTTTAGCACGCTTATTTGGGACACCCTGTACATATGAATATATATATATATATATATATATATATATATATATATATATATATATATATATATATATATATATATATATATATATATATATTCTGACATACGGAGCCCTGTATGTTAATTTAAGAGTTAGAATTAGAGTTAAAGGAGCCAAACTACCCAAACGGTGAAGCAGACTAGCGAACGAGCGAGTGGAACCAGCTCGCCCGCATACCTGCAAACTACCTCGATGACCGATGCTATGACGTATGATCGACGCCAGGAGCTGTGAGTGGACCAGGCACCTGTTATGCGACTCGAGGAGCTATGATTGGAGCAGGCATCACCTCCCGCCTCCTGATTCGTTCCTACACCATCCATCATTGTTTGGTATATAAGACCCGAGTTGTGGGCATTCAAATCAGTCTCATTTGGAGTTGGGGAAGGTGAACTTGCAGCTGGAGGAAGACGGGGTGAAGTATTATAATGGGATTGTGACAGTCAGATTATATAAATGTGTGTTAAGTGTGTTCGGTGTAAACACTTACGTTATGTTGGTTAGTGAGATATGTGATTGGGAATTAACGTGAACGCTACTATTATGTGTTTAACTATTTGATTGCGAATTAACGTTAACGCTACTATTTATGTACTTAACTATTTGATTGCGAATTAACGTTAACGCTACTATTTATGTACTTAACTATTTGATTGGGATTTAACGTTAACGCTATTATTATGTACTTAACTATTTTAGTTGACTAACTTGTGGACTAAAGCAACTCTTTAAGTAATTGGGTTATGATGAAAGTAATACTATTGTTTTATATTAATACTTACGAGTTCTTTCATTTTCTTTTAATTAAGCTTACATTGCTTAACGGTGCGTAGTACGGTGATGCTATTGTCTCATATTAGTAATATCGCCTTAGACTAACATGGCTGTGTTAATATTACTTCTAGTGATTTCCTAAGCTGAAGAAAATTCTTTTGCTTCAAAATATTATATTTTGCTTTTCATATTATTTGAGTGAGACCTGAATCGAATCTATGAAGCGATCCTGTAACTTTATTTACTCATAATCAAACCTCAATGTTACGTGGTTAAGAAATACATTTAACTGACTAATTATTAAATATATATCTAACTTTTTATGTGACTTTGATATTACTCCTGATGATAATAATAATATAATCCTATTAACGTAAGACAAGAACCAAGAATAATTACATTAAATATAAATAAAAGGACATATAAGAAAACTATCTATTCATTTCAAAAAGGGTAAGAAACAGAAATATTCTTACTTTAATATTTATCTTTCAAGACTTTTTATAAAATGAATAGTCCTTCTTTAGCTATATACTTATTCGGCTCATAACCATAGCCTACTAAGCTTCGGTTAAATAATAATTCTTTATAAATACTACATGACTTTAATTAGTTTCAGTATTTTTCATAATTAAAGAGTATCAGTCAATAAAGGATACTAAGTCCTAAGATCCAAAAGGAAAGGAAGCAACAACAGAAAATAATTTTATTAGATTTTACTTTTGTTTTGCCTTCAGCTGACTGATACCTTAATATATATCTCTGTGCTATCTAGACTCATCAAGTTAACCACTTGAGGATCAAGATACGTAACAGAAGAGTGGCGACCTTGCCAGGATTCGTTTCATACAGTTTCACTCAGTTTCATTACCGTTTCACTACTTAAAAATCAAATATTAATCATGCCTCATATAATTAATGACGAAGATGCTAGAGTTTTCATAGAATCAGAACCCACAGCCCCTGATATTGACTGTCTGTCAAAATCCGAACTGAAAGTGCTTGCCTCACATCTCCAATTAACTGTCTCAAACATGTCCAAAGTAGAAGTGGCTCAGACCATAAAAACCCACCTGTTCCCTGTAGAAGGCGGGGAGGGAGACGGAGCAGTTGGTGGGATCCCGAGTAAACCTAGCCAACTTGATATACAATTGCCACCTGGTTTGACCGGTGATCAAATATTCGAACTAGAACAAGCCAAATTAAAAATAGAACTAGCCAGAATAAATACCGAAGAAGCCAGCATAAAAGCCAACGCAAATATAGAACTAGCCAGAATAAATGCCGAACAAGCCAGAGCAAATATCGAAGAAGCCAGAATAAAGACCGAACATTATCAATATCAATATCAAACGGCTCAACTAAATGTCAATACAAATGCTCCCGTAATTGCTCCCCCTCTGGGATTGACTATGACTAGTGTCATTCCACCTTTCACCGAGGATAATGTGCAGGATTTCTTTGCTTTGTTTGAGGAAGTTGCTGGAGGTATGAAGTGGACAAGAGATCAATGGCCTTTTATGTTACAAACTGTTTTGACAGGGCAGGCTCGAGCCACGTATTTGTCAGAAGTAGCAGAAGTTAGGCAGGATTATGACAATCTCAAAGAAGCTATCCTAAAAACCTATCAATTGCAGCCTGAGGCTTACAGGCAATCTTTCCGTAAAAACCAGAAGAAAGTAGAAGAAACCCATAAGGTATTTGCCAGGACCATGACTAAAACTTTCAATCATTGGGTCAAGAGTAAGAAAGTCACAAGCTACAACGATCTGAAGGAGTTGGTCCTGTGGAAAATTGATTCTTCTGTATCCTATCATTTAAAGGGGAAAAAGGTAGATTGTCTTGCTGACGCCGCTGACATGGCTGACACATACGTGCTCAACAACAAATTTCGTGGAAAGAAGCCCTACGATAATTCTAGTTCTAATTTTAAGTATCCCAATCACAAATCTGACAGACCCAGTCACAAGCCTATAACGTCTTCCCCAGCTAGCCAAAATAGAATTGTTCCCCCAACTAAAAATGCGACTCAGGGCAATGGTAACAGAGGTGGGCCCCAAACTAATAGTAATGCTCAAAGAGGGAACGTTCCCGTATCCCCTAAAGTATGTACTTTTTGTGGCAAGAGAGGCCACCTAGCTTATCAGTGCTGGGCCAAGGAGAGAACCGAGAGATCGGGGCAGACAGTTGCCGCCGTATCTCAAACTCCATATGTGCCTGTAATGCAGGACTCCCGACAGAAGGAGTACCTAGCACCAAAAGTTCCTTTAATGCAGGACTCCCGACAGAAGGAGTACCTAGCAGCTAACGTAAATCATCTAGACAGGGGTGTAGTAGCATGTGTGGTGCAACCCACTAGGGTTAAGCCAATAATAATTTCACCATCAGTGCAGGACAGTTACCGTCCCTTTATTTCATCTGGCAACGTGAGATTAAATGGTTGTATGCATGAGGTAAAAATTCTGAGAGACACGGGTTCTACTAGCACCCTCATGGTGAATCCTTACACTGAGTGCCCACCTGGCGAACCAGTTGTAATGAGAGGTGCTGGAGGCCAGTTTTATGCATACTTGGTAAAAGGCGAAATTGAATGTGAGTTACTACAGGGTGAGGCCACCATAGCTTTGTGTAGGTCCCAAGATATCCCTGTGCCTGGGGTAACACTCCTTTTGGGGAATGATGTAGCAGGTGAGAAGCTCCGACCAGACCCCATTTTGTCACTTTCCCCTGTTAACGAGCCACTAACCGGTGAGCTCGACAAGGAGTTGCCAACTGTTTTCCCTGTGTGTGCTGTCACACGTTCAATGTCTCAAGTAGCAGTTCCCTCAGACAGAAATATACCGAATGTAAGAGTTGATGAAAGGGATGATGAGAGTGTGAATGACGCTCCAACTGTGCCTGATGATGTGACTGAGGTGGATTTATCTGACACCTTTATGGCTCATCTTGACCCTAACGATGACCATGAAACCCCTCCAAATTGTCCTAGTGGCCTGGTAGAGCTACATAGAGATGATAGTGAATGCAAGGAGTTAGCTGCCAGGTCCGTGAGTGAAGAAGAATATGAGAAGGAGGGTGGTGAATGTTTCTACCTCAAAGGAGGAGTATTGTGGCGAAGATGGAGACCGCCACACAGACCAATCGATGACGGGGCTTGGGACATCCATCAAGTAGTAGTCCCCAAACCTTGTCGTAGAGATATCATGGAAATGGCACATTGTATACCATTGGCAGGACACCTAGGTGTGAGAAAAACTCTAGACAGAATCAGAGCCCACTTTTACTGGCCAGGAATGCGTGCAGATGTAGTGGAGTGTTGTAGAGTGTGTCACACTTGCCAGATGACAGGAAAACCCAATCAGAAGGTGCCTGTACATCCTCTGGTGCCCTTGCCCGTTTTCGAGAATCCTTTTACTCGGGTGGTAGTGGACATTGTAGGCCCATTGCCTAAGACTTCCCAAGGTAACATTTATTTATTAACTATCATGGACATGGCAACTCGCTACCCAGAGGCTATACCCTTAAGGACTACCTCTGCTCCAACTGTTATCAAGGAACTGCTCAAATTCTTCACCAGAATGGGTTTCCCCCATGAGGTGCAAAGTGATCAAGGAACTAATTTTACCTCTAACATTTTCCAGCAGTCCCTGAAGGAGTTGGGTATCGAGCATGTTAAGTCTAGCACCTACCACCCAGATAGTCAAGGGGTTCTCGAACGATATCATCAGACATTAAAGGGAATGTTACGTAAGTATTGTACAGAGACCGGAGTTGAGTGGGATAAGGGGGTACCTTTTCTTTTATTTGCTACTCGTGAGGTTCCAACTGAATCCCTGGGTTTTTCCCCTAATGAGCTAGTTTTCGGTCACCAGGTAAGAGGTCCTTTGCAACTATTGCAGGATAGCCTAGTTGGCCAGGAGGGGAACCAAAACCTCCTCAAGTATGTTTCAGATTTCAAAACCCGGCTGGGATCCTCATGTGAGTTTGCCGCTCAAAACTTGACCGTGGCAAAAAGCTCCATGAAGAAATGGTATGACAGAAAAGCCTGTGAGAGGGAGTTTAAGCCCGGTGATGAGGTTTTGGTCCTGCTCCCCCTTTTTGGCCAACCTTTATCTGCCAAGTTCAGGGGCCCATATAAGATCATTCGGAGGGTGAGCATTACCGATTATCTAGTAACTACCCCAGACAGGAGAAAGCCCACGCAAGTATTCCATATAAATATGTTGAAACCCTACCATAGGTCCCCTGATTCCTCTCTTCCAGATTCTCACACTGTGGCAGTGAATGTCAGGACCTGTGAACAGCCTGGTGCGGACGAAGTCTTCAGTTCTCTTACTGACCCGCAACAGACTGTTCCAGAGCCTGAAGGTATCCATGCAGACTTTGACTTGTCATGTAGCCTATCCAACTTTCAGTATAATTCAGTGGCTTTGAGGGAATTACCATCTAAACTATGTCATCTTCCCTCTGATCAAGCGAACCAACTAATCTCTGTTTTATCTCAGTCTCCCAGTGTGTTCCGTGATACTCCAGGGCTCACTTCTTTGGCCGTGCACGACATCGACGTAGGGGATACAACTCCCATTAAACTATCGCCCTACCGTGTCTCGCCACAACGCAGGAGTATACTGCAGGTCGAGCTTGACTCTATGTTATCTAATGAACTGATCACTAGGGCCTTCAGCCAGTGGAGTAGTCCGGTCATACTTGTGCCAAAGCCAGACGGGAGCCATAGGTTTTGTAGGGACTATAGGCAAGTCAATGCTGTCACAAAGAACGATACCTACCCACTGCCACGGATCAAAGATTACATTTACCAGGTTGGCCTCATACAGCAGTAAGTTTAATTTTATGAGAGGATTTTGGCAATTAGCTCTCCCTTGTAGCGAGGTAAATATCATGATTTTGTAGTGCGCTTTCAAGCCTTCAGCTGTGAGATAATGCCTTGCAGTTCGAATAAACGCTCCAGCTACGTTCCGGCTATGTTCTGATGTGGTACCTGGAGACGTTGCCTACTTTGGATGATATCCTTATTATATCCTCATTATAATCTTGCTGTTGCCAATCTGGTGGTGAATCTATTTATGTATTATGTTTAATATTATGTACTATACTCCTTAAACTCTTTTCTAGGGGGGAGGTCTGACATACGGAGCCCTGTATGTTAATTTAAGAGTTAGAATTAGAGTTAAAGGAGCCAAACTACCCAAACGGTGAAGCAGACTAGCGAACGAGCGAGTGGAACCAGCTCGCCCGCATACCTGCAAACTACCTCGATGACCGATGCTATGACGTATGATCGACGCCAGGAGCTGTGAGTGGACCAGGCACCTGTTATGCGACTCGAGGAGCTATGATTGGAGCAGGCATCACCCCCCGCCTCCTGATTCGTTCCTACACCATCATTGTTTGGTATATAAGACCCGAGTTGTGGGCATTCAAATCAGTCTCATGTGGAGTTGGGGAAGGTGAACTTGCAGCTGGAGGAAGACGGGGTGAAGTATTATAATGGGATTGTGACAGTCAGATTATATAAATGTGTGTTAAGTGTGTTCGGTGTAAACACTTACGTTATGTTGGTTAGTGAGATATGTGATTGGGAATTAACGTGAACGCTACTATTATGTGTTTAACTATTTGATTGCGAATTAACGTTAACGCTACTATTTATGTACTTAACTATTTGATTGCGAATTAACGTTAATGCTACTATTTATGTACTTAACTATTTGATTGGGATTTAACGTTAACGCTATTATTATGTACTTAACTATTTTAGTTAACTAACTTGTGGATTAAAGCAACTCTTTAAGTAATTGGGTTATGATGAAAGTAATACTATTGTTTTACATTAATACTTACGAGTTCTTTCATTTTCTTTTAATTAAGCTTACATTGCTTAACGGTGCGTAGTACGGTGATGCTATTGTCTCATATTAGTAATATCGCCTTAGACTAACATGGCTGTGTTAATATTACTTCTAGTGATTTCCTAAGCTGAAGAAAATTCTTTTGCTTCAAAATATATTTTGCTTTTCATATTATTTGAGTGAGACCTGAATCGAATCTATGAAGCGATCCTGTAACTTTATTTACTCATAATCAAACCTCAATGTTACGTGGTTAAGAAATACATTTAACTGACTAATTATTAAATATATATCTAACTTTTTATGTGACTTTGATATTACTCCTGATGATAATAATAATATAATCCTATTAACGTAAGACAAGAACCAAGAATAATTACATTAAATATAAATAAAAGGACATATAAGAAAACTATCTATTCATTTCAAAAAGGGTAAGAAACAGAAATATTCTTACTTTAATATTTATCTTTCAAGACTTTTTATAAAATTAATAGTCCTTCTTTAGCTATAACTTATTCGGTTCATAACCATAGCCTACTAAGCTTCGGTTAAATAATAATTCTTTATAAATACTACATGACTTTAATTAGTTTCAGTATTTTTCATAATTAAAGAGTATCAGTCAATAAAGGATACTAAGTCCTAAGATCCAAAAGGAAAGGAAGCAACAACAGAAAATAATTGTATTAGATTTTACTTTTGTTTTGCCTTCAGCTGACTGATACCTTAATATATATCTCTGTGCTATCTAGACTCATCAAGTTAACCACTTGAGGATCAAGATACGTAACAATATATATATATACCGGTATATATATATATATATATATATATATATATATATATATATACTGTATATATAAAACAATTACGTGTACATTTGCATGAAAGCTGTAGCTCTTGTTATCCTGAAATATAATATTATTCAGTGATATGATCTGTTACAGTTTTAATTGATAATTGGATTGATGATACAAATACAAAACAAAAGGGATGGGTTGCTTCCGCCAATATATTACACTTAATTTTTTTAAATGCAATGCATAAAAAACAGCCCTCCATGTTGAATATATAGCATTTGTTTAATTGTGAGTTCTTTAGTAGATATTTTTTTCTTTCAAAATATATTCCAGTCTACATCTAGCACTACATATGAGTGCTTTAGATAGGAGAAGCTGCACTTCAGGGTTAGGATGAAAACATGTGTTTTTCTCTAGTTTGTCTACTTGATCATGGGGGTTAAATCCCACATGAGCAGGTATCCACACAAAATCGATCTTTAAATTAAGGAGGTTTGCTTGATGTAGCCGTGCATGTATGGAGGTAGTGAGAGGGGAGGAATGTTTGGGTGGGTTACGGATAAGATCTGTTAGTAGTCCATATTTGGTCGAAGTTCGTCAACAGTCCGATTCCGAGGCCATTTGTTCGTTTTCTGTTGCTGTATAATTGTTTACGAGTGGAGGGTCGCAAGCCTAACTGGCTTAACTTCTTTAAGTCACCTTTCACGACACGCAGGATACATGTGGGGCATATTCTAATCCCTTACCCCCATATACATACTACCAAGTATTTGTAAAGCATAAAAGTTGGTGTTGATTATTTATTTAAAGACTCCTTTTAAGCATTTTGTAAGGAATAAAACTTATAAGGCAATGAATGGATATCAGAATTAGACAACTGTGTTGTGAGCATCTCGGTGGTGGGCAGAGTGAACGATTTTTTGATGTTTACAAATTATTAATTTCCTTCAGACCATGCATCCATTGCTGTAACTCTGTCATTACCTGGCGTGGATTTAGATCATTTGTGAACTCGTGCTCACCACCTGGGGGATCATGGAGTTCTTTGTAAGGATTCTGGTCAATTTAAAGTCACAGTTAAACCTATTCATATAAATTATTTTGACGAAACGTTGTATATAAGTAATTTGCAGCTGAATGATTTTTTTTGGAGTTTCGGATAATCTCGATGATACTGCCAGTAATGTGACTGATTTATTGTACAAGTGCGCAAGGTTCAAGATACGTGAACCACAAGTACAGGGTAGTAACGCTACCTTAGAGAGATGGGAAATACTGGTTTAAAGTAAGGACAATTTGCAGGTAAGGAGAGCCATAAACTGGAAGGGGGAGTATGATCGTGCTTGTAAGTCAGATATTTCACCCTCCGGCGATTAATTAAAGGAATATTTTGAGACTACTTTCAACACCTTTAACAGTGTGCGGCTCGCTGACTGTGATTTTACTAGATGAAACAGTTTCCCCGGCGGAAGTCCAATATCAGGAAAAAAAAAAAATCAGACAAGGCTTAGGAACCTGATGGTTTATCTCCTGGTATTTTAAAAATACTGCCTGGTCAATGGTTTGTTTTGTTAGCGACTATTATTACCAATATATTGTATTCAGGTGCCTACCCGCTGGCGTGGTCAAGAGCTAAATTAGTATCAAGTTTTAAGGAAGGTGATAATAGACATTTTTAGAACTATTAAAGTATATATAATAGATAGATAGAACAGTATCCTTAAACTATTGACATGGTTCTGTGTTCAAGATTGAAACAGCTAGTGGTCCAAACCGTACAGGGAACAGGCTGGTGCTCAGAGTAAGAGAGAATGTCTGGAGCATAGAGTGTCTATAAGAATGTTATGTGATATGGCAAGGAGCAAGAAGTTAACACTACTTGTAACCTTTATTAATTTCTCCCAAGCTTATGATAGAGTTCCAAGACATGCGTTATTTAGAGTGTTACGTCGTTTAGGATGTGGGTCAGTGATGATGTGTGCTTTGGTTTGTTGTTGTTGTTGTTGTTGTTCCCCAAGCTGCCTGGCCGAACAGCCTCAAGGCCCCGAGCAAGGCCAAGGCCATAACCGAGCGCCCCCACAAAACCCTCCCTGCCGACCACAATAAAGCCTGGGTGACCGAAGCCACTCATGGCGGGGAGCTGAGGAGGGTGCGGAAACGCCCGGGAAACCAAAGCCCCACCCAGGACCCTGTGCCCCTCAGCAATTATGAAGAGAAAGTTGAGAGGCAAAGGAAAAATGTGACGCTTTGGCTTCCAATCTTGGTAGATTGGGAGGTCAATCCACGGAAGAGACGCCGTCACTTGAGATCTGTGTGCCTTGGTTGCCATACTTAGTGTGACAGAGTGTACCGGCTTAGTCTTAATAACTCTTGGTGTGCGACAGTGATTACCCACTACCAGCCTATTATTTAATATCTTAGTTGATAATCTTATACGGTTTATCAAGGAGGGATGTGAGCATGACGGCCTATTGCAATGGTTGCATATCATCTTTAAATCAAGTAATGCCACTTGAGAAAAAACTCACACAACCCACCCGGGATTCGAACCCTGGACCTTGCGATCAACAGGCACTCGTGCTAACCACTACACCACACTGGCCACAAAAGAGATCTTGCAACCTGGCAACTACTGTCACCCAGGATCTGTCTAGGTAGACTTCCATCTACCAGTAGACGATTTTACACAAGATACCCCCTACCAGTGAAGCATAGAGGCAGCTCCCAGTCCGTGGGAAATCATATAATCTTTAAATCAAGTAATGCCACTTGAGAAAAACCTCACACAACCCACCCGGGATTCGAACCCCGGACCTTGCGATCAACAGGCACTCTATTCAGACTACAATGTCCATTCTGATCTGCTTGGTTTTAGGGATATGATACTGAAGAACGTTCAATAATGTGTCCTACCAATATAGAAATATAACTTATCTAACTTATTTTATGTGTCGATAACTGGTGTGTTTACCATGATGTCACATGATACAATGGAAGGAATACTCAACATGGGAGGTGGGAAAAATCTCTGGCCTTTTTGATGAGAGAAACTCTTAATAAATGTATGAATGTACACAGCTCAACATTTGGCTTCGCCACTGTCTGGTCAAGAAACCGCGATATTTAAATTAACAAAAAACATTACTTTAATTTAGAAATAGGCCTTAGATGCGATTCCCCTTAACTTTGGACCAGGATAAACACCCAAAACACTGCCTGCATGTTTATTGTTGGCGAGATGGGATTATATCTTGGTGTGCACCACATCTTCAGGAGGTTTAAGGGGAGACGAGTCGTTTCTCTGGTCCCCTTTCTCCCTCGGGTTAAGCCCCATTTGTTTTAAGATTAAAAGACGTTCGGCCCATTAGGTTGGCGATTTTAACACCTTTCGCCCCATTTCTTTGTCAATTTAATGACCTTTCGTACCATTTAGGTTTCGATCTTTTCCTGGCGAGCGATAGCGAGCCTGACATTTTAGGAGGAACCGGCCTTTGGCCGGTACATTTTTCTATCGAAAAATTTACAAATTTATCTTGAAAGGGGGTCTAGGTTTATTTTTTAAGCTTGATGGAGGTCTAGTGAGGAAACTAAGAATTAAAGGAATGAATGACCAAACAAACGGCTCGTCTCCCCTTAATATTGAATTGAAGGGTTGTGATTAAGAAAACAACTGACCTATCCACGACAGTGTATGACCGCGGGGGTTTGTTGACAAGATGATGGCGTTATGGAAAAGTAGAAGACTAGAAAGAATGTCCAATCAGCTGTTAGAGCAGGTGCCGATTAGCCTGATATTTCAGTTATTTTGTCTGGTGTTTGGATGAAAAAATTGGATATTGCCTACATACACATATACATATATTTATAGCATCTTCTTCCCCAAGCCCAAACTATTTTGTTTATTTTATCCATGGAATTCACCTTTAAAGCCCATGTTAATGCTAAGATGTCACATGTGCTTATATTTGTGTAATTTATTAGTAAAAATAATGATGTTCCATTTATTGTGAAGAGGCGAGTATTCGATGCAGCTCTCATGTCGCCACTCGTTTATGGATGTGAATCATGGATAGGAGCGGATCTTAAACCAATGATTAAATTATATAGTTAGTGTTTCAAGAAATTGCGACGGGTAAGAAGATATACATGTAACGATGTATGTTATGTTGAATCAGTATATCTGCCTTTACACGATATAATTAAACATAAGCAGCATACATTCTTTTGTTCCATGTGGCAAGAGAGGGTTTACCTATAGATGGGTTCGCCACTCATCTAGTGGCACCAAGGAGTGCGCCACCCCTCATTCTGGGTTGTGATTTGGTGCAGCAGACTGTTCGAAGGGGCAGCACGCACCCCTGCGAAGATGGGCTCATCTGGCACATTTTGGAATTCAGCATCAAGAGCCATCTTGAAGCTGTCTAGCAAGACGCCCCTTATGTATCTTACTCTCTGTGGGAGTTTGTTGATGAGACGCGGACCTCTATGCGACAACCACGCTTCTCGCAGAGATTCCGCAGCACCCTAATTTTTCATCCTGTGGATATCATGTTTCCAACCTCTTCTATCACTGAACTTCATGACTATCGGGGTGAATAGATTCAGAACTATACCTTCAGCAATTTTCCACGTATAAATTATTAAGTATTGCTCCCTTCTACGTTCCAACGAGTACATCTTCAGTGTTCTTATATGCTCCCAATAATGTAGATGTTTTACTGAATTTATATGCGAGGTTAAATTTATCTGTAAGCTCTCGAAGTCATTTATTTCATCTACCTTGTATGGGGATGTTAATATGTTACAGTACTCTAGCCGTGGTAGAACCAGGGATTTGAAGAGCGTTATCATTGGCAATTCACCACGCATTTTAAATGTATGTAGAATCTAACCTGTTAGCCGTTTTGCAGCTGCAACTTTCATCTGGTTATGTATTTTGAAACTCATATTTTCAGACATCAATATCCCAAGGTCTTTCACACTGTCTTTACATTCCATCAGGTGGTTGGATTCTGTTTTATAGTTTGTGTTTCCTTTAACAACATTCCATACCGTATTAGTTGGAGTTTTTCCTCGTTAAACTGTATGTTGTTTTCCCTAGTCCACTGGAACATCCCAATTATGTCTGCCTGCAGCCTGTCTGTGTTTTCCTGTGTGTTTTCTATCATACTTAGTTTTGTGTCATCTGCAAAGGAAGACCCTGTACTGTGTGTTGTTTTCTCATCTATATCATTATTCAGAATGAGGAAGAAAAGGGGTTCTAGTAATGTTCCTTGGGGAACTGACCTTTAGCCATCCGAAGATTCAGATATGGTTTGGTTGACTGCTACTGATTGCCTTCGGTTCACAAGTAAGTTGTATATCTACCTTCCAGTGTTCCCTGTTATTCCTTTTCCTTTGAGTTTGTGTGCGATTATACCATGATCATATTTATCAAAGGCCTTCGCAAAATCGCTATAAATGACATCTACGTTTTTCCTCTTTTCTAGGGAATCAAGAATTCTGTCGTAGTGTTCTAATAGCTGAGAGAGACCCGGTCTTTCTGCTCTGAAACCATGTTGACCCATGTTGTGCAACTCGTTTGCTTCCATAAATGTTGAGATTTTACCTTGCAGGACTCACTCGAAAATGTTAATGATGTGGGAGGTATTAGAGCTACCGGACAAAAATATTTGGATAGTGCTTTATTTCCGCCTTTATGCAGAGGAGCAATTATTGTGTTTTTCAAGCTATCTGGTATTTCACCCTTGTCTAGACTTCTCCACATTATAGCCAGGGGCTTTGAGAGGTTTTCCTTACATTTCTTTATTAGGAACAAATTCCATGAATCTGGGCCTGGTGCCGAGTGGGTTGGCGTGTTACTAATAGCTTCTTCTATGTCTTTCGGGCCGAACTCAATATCTAGAATCTGAGGGTTTTCTGTAGGGAGGTTTTCCATGAAAAAATTGTTTTGGTCTCTGACGACTTTGTTTCGTCGGGTTCACTAAACACCATTTCATACTGCAGACGAAGGAGTTTGCTCGTTTCGTTGTTGTCCCCTGTGAATGATCCATCTTCTTTACTCAGTGGGCCGATGTATGACGCAGCTTTAGACTTCCGCTTGGCATATGAAAAGAAATACTTTGAGTTTTCCTTTATACCTGCACTAGCTCTGTTCTCATCTTCCATTTGTTGAAGTTCGTAGGAGATTCTTAGTCTTTGCTCAATGTCCACAATTTCTCTCTCTATTTGGGCCTTTTGTCTGTCCTGTATATTTTGATGTGTTCGATGTAGTGTTAGTAACTTCCTTCTTCAGTACAACTTTCTTCTCTCCCGATCTTGTTTGTTTCTTCGTCTTGTTTGTTTTATCGGTATGTGGTGGCTATAGATTTGGATCACAGTTTCTGTTATCAAGACTAGGCATTCTGTTGGTGTCAGTTTATTCATCAAAACTTTCCAGTCTATTTTCTCCATTTCCTGGTTCACCTCTTCCCACCTAATATTTTTGTTATTGAAATTAATTTATATATTTTTTTTTATCTCACTTCTGGGGAGTTTTGGACACTTGCTAGGTTTGTGTTTATTTCAATTAAGTTATGATCCGAGAATGTTATGTCCTAAATGGAGATCGTACTATGTATTAACCCTCTCATGTTCTTGACGCAATTTTGAGCCTATTAGATATACTTTAAAGCCTTTATTACCATCAGGGGTATTTAGAAACCTTTAGTTTAGTTACTTTAACCTTAACCTTAACCGTAAAAAACGGGTGAAAAAAGGGTGGAAATCGAGTGAAAATGGGTGGGATAGTAATGATCCATACGTCCGACATCTGTGGCCTCCCGGCCCACACTAACTCCAGTTCCCCCACCGCGCGTGAGGATGACAGTGTAACCAATAGTTCGCTAAAAGTGAGCAAGGTAGCAAAATCAGCTAAACTTCCATCTTCGATGTAACACTGTCAGTGCTCCACGAGTGCTACGTAGCTGTATGTGGCGTTATTGTGTAGCGATTTCCACCTAGTTTTCGGCGCAATACAGTTCCTTTCATACTGATGGTTGATATAGCAGTCAGAACGGCCCAGAAAGGCCCAAAACGGCCACAGAGCACCCGCTAGAGGAGGGTTAATATGAAGATAGTAACTTGTAACAACAATACAACAAGTGGGAATATAATTTTTCTGGTCAAAATAGCGGATTGTAAGCGAGCGGTTCATTCATTAAGTGTGAGCCAGCTGGCACCACACCCTCCTCTCTCTAAGCCTGGAGAGTGACTGAGGCCTGTATATCTCTCTCTCTCTCTTTCCCACGCATAGACACACACATGACCTCACCCTACTACCGGCTTGCAGATGTTAGCATGAAAATATACCAATGAATAAGGGAATAAGAGGGACAATAGGTGATAATTGAAGGGGGGGGGGGGGAAAGGGGGAAGGAAGGGATGTGGAGGAGTGATATGAGGTATGGAGGACAAAACTAATATTGTTTTAAGTGCTACCGGGGCCTTTTAAAGGTTTTTTTTTAGGCCTTGGCTCATATGAGGACGCTCGCCTTTGCCCAGTACGGACTCATATGAGGACGCTCGCCATTTATGGGTTAAGGAGTCACTGTTGGGGAAAACAAGGTCTAGGATATTATTCCTCCGTTTGGGTTCGTTTACATGCTGGGAAAGGCTAAAAAGATCGCAGAGTTTAAAATCCGTTAACAAATTTTATTAATCTTGTTGTTAACACAAATTCTCTGATAAGCAGTTTGATTAGGGAGTTAATAACTACTAATGTGACAGATTTGAGTGTGGCTATGCAGAATGCGAAAAATAGTATCGCAAACATTATTTCTTCCACACGGATAATTTATAAATATATAAACCCTATTTTGTTCTGTTCATTATACTTACAAAGAGAGACAGGCAATCAATGAGACACATAGATTATCATTTACACAGTTCCGTGTGAGCGGACATTACCTAGCACATGAGACAGGAAGGTGGAAAAGGTGGGGGAGGGGCCGCTAGATGAGAGGTTGTGTGCGTGTGCGTACAAACAGAGAGACATGTAGTGCAGGGTTGTCCATTGAGTTAAGGGGGGTCACCAGCTTTTTTGTTTTATCTTTCTCTCCTGTTCTCTCTTTACCTGGCTTGTATTCATTCGGCCCCAATCAGCCATCTGTTTTAAGACATTTATCCCCATCCAGGTGTCGGTTTCTTCCTGGCGAGCGATAGCGAGCCAGCATTGTATGGAGAAATCCGGCTTCGCCGGAGACTTTTTTCGATTAAAAAATGTACAAATTTTAGCTTGCTGTCAAAACAAAAATACATACTGTATATGCTGGCTCGCTACCGCTCGCCAGGAAAATATTGAAACCTTGATGGGGTAAACGTCTTAAAACAGTAGGCTGAATGGGGCCGAATGGATACAAGCCAAAGAGAGAGGGAGAGAAAGAGAAAAAAAGCGAGGTGGGCTCCCTTAAGGCATTAGAGACCGACACCAGTTTTCACGAATAGTAAAAAAAAATCTGATAAATTTGAACCTGAAATGACATGTAAGATCATTCACAATATTTTGCCTGTCTATACTTAAAGTGACGAGTTGTCAGTGTATGGGAATTTAGGATAATTTATCAGCGTTTTTTTTTAAAGTTAATATATACTGGACTGCAATTAGAATTGTGTAGGATGTATTTTGTATAGATACAGTCTATAAAATAATTGCAGTTTGTATTTTGATGTTGTGGTCAATAAACTATCTATCTATTTATCTATGCTTATACAGTATGTATGCATGAAAGTGTGTGCTCGTCTGTGAGTAGCCTATGTTGTAGGTGGCAGAGGATAGACGTGTGCGTTTGTGAGTGTGTGTGAGTGTTGGTCATGTAGGTAATGCACAAACTTACGACACCCTACCATTTTATTAAGAAAATAGTCTTCCTCTTTGTTGTGCTTAACTTTGTTGTGCTTAACTTTTCAGGAGACGCAATATTGCCAGGTGCCCTCAAGGGGAGCACAGAGACATGCAAGTTAACTAAAACGAGTGGAATACACATAACAAAATGGTTTTAAATTATTTTATTGATTCGCTACTACTACTACTGGGCTCACAATCAGTTTCTGAAATTGGGCTTCATATTTTTCGAGTTATCAAACATTTCAATTTAAGTATATATAAATATATACAGTATATATATATATATATATATATATATATATATATATATATATATATATATACAGTATATGTATATACTGTATAGTAGTAGTATGGCTGGAGTAAAGTAGGAAAGAAGAGCAATTGAACAGAGGAAGAACTAGCTGAGAAGTGAGAAGTAAAGTAGAAGACTGAAAGTTCTCGGGCTCAACCAAGTTGCTTCATTGTATTATATATATACACTGATGCAATCCAATTTGCAGTAACCCGGCAGTGATGCTGCCTTTTCTGTTCACCTCTTACACTCACCAAAATATACCCGCCATATGCCACACAACACAACAATACTCTTACCCGACTCGTTATCTATGTGAATCTGCGATTCTATTTCAATCCTTATTATCACTTAACACACCAATCATATTCCGCTATACCACAATACAATACAATTCACAATTCACTTAAATTTACACTCGCAATTCACTGGAAATTCTGTACACCTTCGGATATCAAATACCTAAGTCCGAGTTACTCAACCTGTAATAATGCATAGATAAATCACAGTATACAAAATGGGTTATTCAATATTAAATCAAAGACAATTGTACATTCCCTGGGAAAGTCAAGGGGCAGCTCCTACAAGTAGTGATGCTTTACCCCTTAAGTCAACACAGCGATGGTCAAATGGGGCAAAAGGGTCGACCGTGATAAGACAGTACCTTTCGCTAATCTAGGGTGTATTGCGTGGTGTCACTTTACACAAATAGGCCGCCCAAACAGAGGAGTTTTCCCAACACGTAGAGAGGGACAATGGATAGGCAAAAATGGATAGAAGGGGAAATAGGGGGGATAGTACAACATAATTGGATAGAACAGATTACACTTTTAACTTTAACAATGGAGGGGACAATCGTAAGGGGGATAATTTACGTTATTCAGTACTACCGGAAAAGGAAAATAGAGTTACGTTACTGGGGATAGCTAACTTGAATTGGGGAAATTAGGAATTTAGGATGGAATTATAGTTAAGGGAATAAAACCATTTCACTTTATCAACGGAACTCGGCGGAATCTACTTTTGTATACTTGGATGAGCCTTTAATAGTGGCACGTAACACCGAAATGAATTACTTAAGGAGTGCGTGCGGAGTTACATGGAGGGATAGACAGACTAATGAGGAAGTAAGAAGGAGGTGTGGTGTGGAGGTAGATGTGCTGGAAAGTGTGAAAAGGAACAACTTGAGATGGTTCGGCCATATGGAACGTATGGAAAGCGAGAGAATGACTAAGAGGGTGTACGAGAGCGAGGTGGAGGGACAGAGGGGGAGAAGTAGACCGAATATGAGGTGGAAGGATGGAGTGAGGAACTACATGAACGAAGGCAGTGCTGGTTGGGGGGAGGGGCGTCGACTGACTGGGGACAGAGGTGCATGGGGGCGGTTCGTTCGTTCGTTCGTTCGTTCGTTCGGGGATCACGGCGTCAGGCAATAGATAGATAGATAGACGTAACACCGTCCAATTCTATACGAAATATATGATTATGCTCTGGATACTGGGAGGGATTATGCTCTGGATACTGGGAGGGATTATGCTCTGGATACTGGGAGGGATTATGGTAGCAAAGCCGGTGGCTCAGAACTTACAATTTAACGAACAGGCACTTGGACAAGAATTACGTGACTTTAATGGTAACACCAGTTACACTCTTACGAAATCACAGAGCGGAATCGAAATTTCTAATCACATACAACTTGGGAATATGGATTTGTTTCACCTCACAACATATACAATCAATGGACAAAATATACAGCCGTACGTGACTGCCAAGTTGCCTAAAAGATGGGTAGAGAATATTCACATCTGGGATCGATAACCCCTGTAAATGATCACAATCAAGCTACGGTTCCTATTGCACTTACAATGACAATCTTTTCTCGAGTGGACACGTTTATCTGAGGGACAACTCTATTACTTTATCAGACTGGCAATAACGGGATTCGTACGTCTTCGCCCTTCGTTATAGTCCTACCACTCCAAGTTGGCGGTTTGGGTGTAGTCAGATCACGAATATAAGGATTGAGGAAAATGCCAAATGTATATCTATATACAACACATTTCATATTCATAGCTTTATACTACTTTAAATGAATTGTAAATATTCAGTATAGAGCAAATTCTCAAAAAAGGCCATAGGGTTTCTGTGAACTATATCGCTTTTCGAGGATCTAAATAATGCCTTTGTTTTAGATTTGGCACAGGTTTTTTGCGACGTTGTATGTAGGTCACGCGGGTGGTTGAGGTCAGGTCACACACACACACACACACACACTTGTCAGGCTTTGTCCGACTCGGCGAACTCAAACATTTACAGCTATATACAATATATATCTCTTTAAAGAGATATAATTGTATTGTAATAATGATAATAGTAATAATAATAATAATAATAATAATAATAATGATAATAAAAATAATTATAATCTATCTATCCATCTATTGTCCGAGGCCATACCCCCCTAATGAGAGTAGCCAAACACACACACACACACACACATTATTCACACACACACACACACACACACACACACACACACACACACACACACACACACACACACACACACATACACGGGGTAGGGTACTATAAAAAAAAGGTTATCGCGTGGGTGACCATTTGAAAACGTGGCACCAGTGTAAAGAGTACACAACACCAACTTGTAGTGGTAGGACTATAGTTCATTATGTTACTCTCAAAAGAAGTTAGTAGATTATGCATAGCACAATGATTATATCAGCTAGACTTGGTAATACGGCTATGACACTCTTAACAAAAATAGACTTAACACTATTACATCAATATGTTGTCCCTAGACTTACTATTACATGTTCTCACACAACTACCCATTCATAGCCAGGGTTACTGCAATGCCCTGCTGTATCAAATTACCTCAATTACCGTTCTAGTATTCCTCACTAATTCTACGGCCTAATCTATCTATCTATCTAGTGCTTGATGCCGTGATCCCCGAAGGGGTGGCCACGAACGAACCGCCCCCATGCACCTCTGTTCCCAGTCAGTCGACGCCCCTCCCACCAACCAGCACCGCCTTCGTTCATATACTTCCTCACTCCATCCTTCCACCTCTCTTTCGGTCTACCTCTCCCTCTGTGTCCCTCCACCTCGCTCTCGTATACCCTCTTAGTCATTCTCTCGCTTTCCATACGTTCCATATGGCCGAACCATCTCAAGTTATTCCTTTTCACACTTTCCAGCACATCTACCTCCACACCACACCTCCTTCTTACTTACTCATTAGTCTGTCTATCCCTCCATGTAACTCCGCACACACTTCTTAAGTAATTAATTTCCACTGCTCTCACTCTTGGTCTGAGTCTCTCAACCAACGTCCATGCTTTGCTTCCGTAAGTCAGTGTCGGGATTACCACACTGTCATGCAAGGACTACTTCACTTCCATACTGACCACCCTATTTCTTGTTACTGCTTTCAGCATTCCTACAACCCTCTTCCCCTGTTGTACCCTCTCCCGCATTTCTTCATCCATAGTCCCATCTTTACTCAACACACTGCCCAGATACTTAAAAGAGTTGACGATCTCCATAGCCTGACCGTTCAGCTTCACCTCACACTCTGTGACTTCACCCCTTTCGAAGACCATAACCTTGCTCTTCCC
This sequence comes from Paralithodes platypus, assembly GCA_032716605.1. Taxonomy (NCBI): domain Eukaryota; kingdom Metazoa; phylum Arthropoda; class Malacostraca; order Decapoda; family Lithodidae; genus Paralithodes; species Paralithodes platypus. Next base: position 68,347,176 of record CM064513.1, on the reverse strand, counting down.
CGCATTTACCTTCAAATTCCGTTTTTTGCACACTGTTCCAAACTCATTTACCAGACCCTGCAACTCCCATTCATTATCACTCATCAGAACCATATCATCCACAAACAGCAGTATAGGTAGCTTCCACTCAATTCCCTCCCTTTTCAGCGATACACCAACATCCACTGCTCTTGATAGTATTTCTTTCATGACTCCATCCATATATACAGTAAACAACCACGGGGACATCACACACCCCTGTTTCAAACCAACATTCAGGTCAAAGAACTCGCTCTGCTCACTCTCCACACGTACTGCCGCCTTTGCACCCTCATACATGCTCTTCACTGCTTTCAGCAACTTGCCATCTACTCCGTATATTCTAAGTACTTTCCACAAACCTTCTCTATCCACTCTGTCATAGGCCTTCTCCAAGTCCATAAAGGCAACATACACCTTCTGTTTCTTCTCCAGATATTTCTCCACAACACAATTCAGGGTAAAAATCTGATCTACACATCCTCTTCCCTTCCTAAAAACTTCCCTGCTCGTCGCCTATCCATTTCTCCGTTCTCACTCTCACTCTCTCAATCACTACCCTACTGTATACCTTCCCTACTACGCTTAGAAGAAATATTCCTCAGTGGTTACCACACACTCCTCTTTCCCCTTTACCCTTATATAGGGGGACAATTATGCCAGTCTTCCAGTCATCGGGTGCATTCCCCTTCTCCCATGCTAGTTTGCACATTTTCCATACCCATTTGATCACTATCTCATCACCATACCTCAACATTTCCCCACACACTCCATCTGTTCCTGGTGCTTTCCCCAACTTCACTTTTTTCATGGCTTCCCACACTTCTGACCTCCTGATCACCACCTCCTCCTCCACTACTTCTCTTCTTCTCCCTCCCATACCATATCCAGCTATGTTTGCTGGCTCTTCATTCCTTACATTTAGCAACTCATTGAAGTACTCCCTCCATCTTTCGACTCTCTCTTGCTTCTCGGCTAGCATTCTCCCATTCTTATCTTTCACACCCTTACTGTTTCCCATGCTACCTTCCCTAACTTTCTTGACTTCTTTTCAGAACAGTTTCTTACTCTCCCTCCATTTTACACTCAGATTCCTTCCAAATTCCTCATCTACTCTTCTCTTACTTTCCTTCACTACAGCCTAATCAATGCCAAATTACCACAATTACCCTTCTAGTATTCCTCGCTATTCTACGGCCTAATCGACTTCCTCAGTTATTCAACTGCACTTCTATTACCATTACCTTATTATTGCCTTAACTATTACCTTAACCTTACACACTTTCGGTTCCACTTGTCCGGATACCAAACCTATACCAAGCACGCTATTGATTCTCTCTCACTCAGCCTGACTTACAGTGTCTCCTTTTTATCTTCCGTTACACTACTATTCGTAGTTCAATTAATACAAACGTTAGCCTTATACTAACTTGCGAAGTAACTCCGGAAACATTTAGTACCACCCCTGCACCCGTGCCTTGCTGAGAGATATAAAAGGGGATGGACTCTGAATTCTAGCCTCGGTCTAATGGCACTCCGGGCGTAATTACGTTAACACAATAAAAAGGGAGAGAATCTAATTACTTTCTCTCTTGACAGAAATACCTTCACGGCAACCCACTGATACGCGTGTGCGGGAATGCCTGCAGCTTGAAAGGTTTAAAGGGACAGATTACTGAGGTACTCTGGTATTCACATGAAAAGGAAACTTTACATACTCTGTTCACCAATATTGAACTTACTGATTACGTTACGGTTCTGCCGTGCAGGTCAATTCTACTCTCGCTCGCGACCGGCACAATTATACTAGGCCAACGGGGGGTACTCACATGCGTCGATCTGCTGGGTTCTGCTAGTTTGTCTTCAGGGAAGCGCTGGCACTATTGCAACTTTTCTTCAACACTCTATTACAAATTTGATTAAAGAACGTTCCGTGAGTTCTAAAACCGCAACTTTAAAGGTTTTCTATGCAAATGCTCGTAGCGTACGCAATACATTTTCAGATCTAGAGGAACTAGTGTTTACAGAAAATTATGACGTAATTGGTATAACAGAATCTTGGCTCAATACAGAAGACAGAGACTTTTTAGAAGAGTATTCACTTCCTGGTTATGTAATGTTTGAGAAAAGCCTAATAAATAGAAATGGAGGTGGCATTTTATTTGTTATCAAAGAAAGTCTTAACCCGATCCTCTTTTCAAAACCCCAAATTGTGAACGTCGACACATCCTTTGTGTTTATGAATAATAATAAAAGTACAAAAATAATATTTGCATTAATATAGACCTCCAGCTCAATCAGTGCAAACTGACTGAGAAATTTATGAACAAATTGCAGATGTAACTAACTCACAAGATACCATCATTTTTGGCGCCTTTAATTTACCTGTGACCAAGTGGGGCGATACTCTTACTTCACACTCCGGACATGACTTGTACGCAAACTTGCAAGAGAGTTTGCTCTATCAATTTATTCGATCGCCGACGACCCGTGGTAATAACATTCTTGACCTTGTACTTGCAACAAAAGAAGAATTAATAGAAAATTTGAATGTTGGTGATGAATTCAGTAATAGTGACCATCGTATGATCACTGTCCATATAAAATTCAATAACAACGAACTCAATACCAGCAAAGAGAAAGTCCCAAATTTCAAGAGAACAAACTTCCGTAAACTTAGAGCAATACTTAAGGAAATTAACACAAGTTCAATGATTAACAATGATGATTTAAATCAATCATTGAGATTTTTCACCTCCACTTACTCGAATACCGTACATGAGTGTATACCATTCAAAAACCGAAGATCAGTACAAAATAATTTGTCTAAGTGGTGGAATAAAGACATTGCAGATTGTCTGCTTGCTAAAAAGAATCTCATGATAGTTTAAAATTCTCATACCCATGAAAACATATTTGTAGATCTACGACGCAAAGCAAAAAAGTTAATCAAACAAAGTAAAAACACGCTAGAATTACATGTTGCAAATCAAAGTAAAACAAACCTGAAATAATTTGATAGTTACAACAGGAAGAAGAAAGTAGTGACTTCAACGATTGGACCGATTGGACCGTTAGATGAGAAAGGAGAGTAAACTAAAGATGAAGCAAAAATGAGTAACGCTCTCAATACCTTCTTTGCATCAGTTTTTACAACAGAAGACCTAAATAATATCCCTATAGCATCGCTGATTCAGATTGATAATTCTGATGTTCTAAGCAATATCACTATTACAGAGAGAGAAGTATTGAAATGTTTAGATAAACTCAAGGTAAATAAATCGCCTGGACCTGATACAATCTCACCCAGAGTTCTAAGGGAAGCTAAGGATGAGCTCTCCAAACGACTGACATTGCTATTCAATAAATCCTTGCAGTCTGGATCTATGCCTGATCAGTGGAAGCTAGCCAACGTAACACCGATATTAAAAAAAGGCACCAAATCCTTACCTAGTAACAATCTTCCAATTAGCTTAAAGGGCATTGCTCATTTACTCAGATATCCCCAGAATCGTCATTATCAATGTACAGTCTACGACAGAACTTGTTGTCATGGCCTGAGTGTTAGTTCACTTATCTTTTAATAGATGGCCCTTTAATCGCTTCTAATAAAAGGGGGCGGGGTTAATATAGAGGTTGGAAGGAGGAGGAGTCAAACGTGTGTGTGTGTGTTCTAGAACAGCACGCAGAATAAGTTTATTTTAACATAACACACAGGCTATATTATTAAATTAGCCCATGCCGGATCACAAATAAGTAACACACATCAGGTGTTGCGTTATTTATGGAATTTAATATACAGACAATCAAGTTTCTATCCTTCGAACTTCCCAATCCCCCCTCCTCCTCCCCTTCTCTCTGCTGCCTTCTCCCCCCTTCTCTCTTTTTCTCTCCCCCTTCTCTCTCCTAACCGAATATATCATTTTCCTCATCATCGTGTTCAAAGCTGTCCATCAAAATTACTTTGGTGTTTTAATAATACTGTTCTGTTTACCTTTACTGATTCTCAATTATTAACTCTTATTCTATGCTTTACCTTATACAATGTGTTATAGAAAATAAATAGATATGCTCCGTTGCAAAACACTCAAAGTTGCTAACCTTGACGTCCTGGTTAGTGTGAACAATCGTATAAATATAGGCTATAAGTAATTGAAACGGGATGTTACAATCCACACATCAAGACAAGTTGGATCACATTGTAATCTAGCTTGGACCAAATTATAACCAAATATATATATATCATAAAGACAAGATAATATCGGCTCAGAGTAAACACTTTAGATGAGCCGACACGTGTTTCTTTGTAATAATTTTTTTTTGTGATATTAGAGTAAATCTTGTTTTCTTCCATACCACTATTCACAGCACTGTGGTTGACCAATTCATAATCTACCTTAACATGTAATATGACACGCTATGATTATTGTATTATACTTTTCTCAGTGGATTCGTAATTACTAGCTTAATTACTGTGGCTTCCCATTATCAGCAAGCAGTTCGGCTCTACCCATTGTAATGATTTACTATAAAGTAAGTCATCGAATTGAACAATTAACGATAATCCAAGCAATCTGGTTATGTTGTTTTAAAGTTGATATACATTGTTTAGGCTTTTATATTTTGACTTCGAATTGTTTAAATTATCTTCCAAACATAATTAAAAGTATACTATAGCTCTGTGTATGTTACCTTGAATTTAATTTAATATGTATTATTTCACCATCATTATGTTACGGTGAACATTGGAAACACATACACATTATATAATATATATAAAGGGTTATTAAATGTAAACATTTAAAATTTATATTTATGAAATCAATATGATCTCCACCCACAAGCTGCATCAACTACCTCCTGTATTCTCCTCGTTGGAGTTGATTTAAACATTTTCCAACTTATATTAGGGCGGCGACAGATCCCCTGCCCCCCGATCCCACTTCCCCCGCCCTTTCCAATCCTAACCTGGATCACATTCCACTCCATGACATGATGGCCCACAAATTCTCTATTGGGTTCATGTCACACACCCTTGTGGACCAGCTAAACTCCAGATGGGGTCAGGTCAGGTGAAGGCATTGAAGGATAAGCCTTTACAACGGCACCTCGTAGCTACTTTCTACTTTTCCTATTTTCTGAAGAGTGTAGAGAGGGGAGAAGGGGTGTTGGAGCGAGACAAATTTGTTGTAGTGGCTTTGTTATGTGTGTTATTAGTCTGTATACGTCGTAAGGCTCAGGATGGCCATGGCACGCACTGAAGACAGCAGCATTTCCTCAATAATGCTAATACCTTTACTAGTTTGCCTGGACCAGAGAGAGAGAGAGAGAGTGAGTGAGTGAGTGAGTGAGTGAGTGAGCGAGTTACTCAGTTACTCTGAGTGTGGGTGGGTTGGTGCTTGCATGTGATGGACAGAGGAGAGAGGTTGAAGAGCCGTCTCCCCAGAGGTCATAAGTATATGTATTATTCAACTTATTCCTTAAGCCAACACAAATAACTTGAATCCTAAGTGTTAGTGTTACACTTAATATATATACAAACAAATATAGACGTGTTCTTCGGGAATCGTAGCTTGAATAGGATAACTAGCGAGGCAGCGAACAATAGGTGTTGTTCACTGCCTCGCTAGTTATCCTATTCAATATACAGTATGTTTGTTATTTTAGTCATCCCTAACATTTATTATGTATATGTAAATTCAAAACAATCGCATAGTATTAATCTGCGTATTTTAGAGGGTATCATTTACGTCCTTGAGAGAGAGAGAGGGAGGTGGGAGGGAGGGGAGAGAAAGCGGGTGAAGGAGAGTTGGGGAGAGGGGGAGGAGGGGGAATGGGAAGTGCGAAGGATATAAACTTGATTGTCTGTATATTAAATTCCATAAATAACGCAACACCTGATGTGTGTTACTTATTTGTGATCCAGTGTGAGCTAATCTCATAATATAGCCTGTGTGTTATGTTACAATAAACTTATTCTGCGTGCTGTTCTAGAACACACACACACACACACACGTTTGACTCCTCCTCCTTCCAACCTCTATATTAACCCCGCCCCCTTTTATTAGAACCGATTAAAGGGCCATCTATTAAAAGATAAGTGAACTAATACATTGCCTCAGGCCAAGACAGCAGTTCTGTCGTAGACTGTACAACATACTCCTATGTAAGATATTAATATGCTGGGTATCTTATATTATTAAATATATGCATTTCTGTGTTTTGGGGGGTGAATAGTGACGTCAGTAATAGCCCTAAATGACTTCAGCAACACGATCATGAGTGCCTATATTTTCATAATAACACCCTCAGTCAAACTAAATCCTTTATCTAGTTGTGGAGGTGCCAGTTTCTCTATTATGTTTCCCAATAATATTTAGCCCCATTGAAAACGAAGGGATATGTCTTACCTATCACTTAATGATTCATATATTAGTAAGTTAAATTAGAGATCATTGGAAATAGACTAAATTATTCATGTATCGTAAAAAATACAGTTGAATTGAGGATTCGATTCTCTCTGCTCTGTCAATTAGTTAAAATTTTCCTATGTATGGTAATAGTCACAGATCAAGTTACCAACGGCCACCAGACTTTTGCCGGGCTCGCATTTATCTATGTTAATTCTCGGTCATTTCGTGGCACATGCCATTAAGACTTCGTTCACAGATGCATTCTGATGTTATGTAAGCACAAATTTCTATTATGTGTTATATAGCGGTAAATTACGAAAAATAATTCGTATGACATTACTAAAAATAATTCAATATTTTTACACAAGTTTCCCATAACTTGCTATTAAAGAAAATGTTGTTGTTGGCGCTATTATAGAAAACGTTTTACTTTTTCAATTGTCGTAGTACAAAAAATCGATGCATTTATATAATACAGATAGACGGTGATAGAAAAATTAGTCTAATTGTATTAGTAGTATAACCTAAGGAACTGTACAAACAACGTATTATGATATAAAATACGAGTACCGTTCTACCGTGGAGTCAAAATGGCGTCTTTGTGGTAACCTGTAGCGGGTACGTTACAATATACACTTACCATTTTTATACTATAGAAAGGGCTAATCGTCTGACCAAATAGTAGTGCCAATTTAGCATACTTATTGCTAGATCTAGAGGTATTTATTTTGATATAGTAGCATTTTCTTGCATTAAGTAACATGAATATTATTCTAGTGATATTTTAGGAATAGTGATAATAATCGACAATAGAGAGATCGTGGTATTATACTAGCGATTGCTGCCATTATTTTATTATCTAGCGACATTCCATAAGCTTTTGAGAACGAATCTAGCGCTATTTTGTGTTTTCGTTTTGGTAGCGGAACCGGTTATTTTCTTCTTGATATTTATTATCAACTGTCCAAGGCTGTAGGTGGGTACAATTGACAAGGGTGGAGGTAAATCTGGTGCCATGCTGTAGGTGGGTACAATTGACAAGGGTGGAGGTAAATCTGGTGCCATACATAAGATATAAGCTAATTTAGCAAGGATTGGAGCTGGAATGAGTGTAGTAAATCTGGTGCCATACATAAGATATAAGCTAATTTAGCAAAGATTGGAGCTGGAATGAGTGTAGTAAATTTGTTAAACAAATCCAGGCCAGCTTGTGAATTGGTCTTAATTTCGGCTCTGTTCGAATCCCCGGACTGCCACATGTGTTTGTTAATTTAATTAATCGAGTTTAGGAGTCAAGTTGGTTGGTGGAGAGAACATAATAATTCAAGGGTGGCCCATGCTGATGTCATCATACCCCTGAAAATATAAATATCTATTGTAAATGTGTTTGCTATTTTAGGGTAAAAATTATAACAAAGCAAAGCACATGTGCATTATTTGTCAAATTAACATGTTTTGAAGAGTGACAAAAACAGTATGAGATTCTTGGCGAGCTTTGCCCTTTAACCTCAGTTGTATGTACAATTCTAGAAACACTCTTAAGAGACAGACTCATAAATCACTTTGAGGAAAATAGCATACTTAAAGATACTCAACACGGCTTTCATAACAAACTTTCCTGCTTAACAAACATAATATATTAGGCCTACAGAGACATTTGGCAAATATCCGAAAAGATTCGGATCCATTCCAAAAGTCTCTGTGTCTCTGTGTGATAACCCGGGTTCGAATCCTGGTGGATCACATATATGCTTCCATTAATTTCATTAGAGGTGTTTGGTGTTGTGGTGAAGTTGATAACAAATAGATTATCAGTAGGTTCAGGGATATTTTGTAGCGAGGCCGTTCTGTATGATCTGTGCCCCATGAATATTCTTTCCTCTCACTTAAACATTAGGCTACCATAGTGCGGTGGGAATATGAATATGATTTGATTAATATCCTGTATTCGAGAATGGATAATAAGTCGTAGGCGTGTGCATAAACCTTTAACCGTCTTGGTGGTGTAATGATTAAGGTGTCTACAAATCTGTGTGTGATAACCCGGGTTCGAATCCTGGTGGATTACATAATTATATGCTTTCATTAATTTCATTGGAGGTGTTTGGTGTTGTGGTGAAGTTAATAATAAATATATTATTCATCATATACACTTTGTATATTGGGCAATGTACTGAATAGAATTTGAGAGTAATATGTCTGTAACTTAATGAATATAGAAATGAGGGATATTTTGATGACTTCGATTTATATATTTCAACTCACTGGATGGAAACTGATTACTATTGGGTGTAAGTGAAGAGCAGCAGATGACGTTTTCCTGTCCCCCATTCGGTTAATTAGAAGTGTGTCTTGTCTACTAACTTGAAAAATGGCCCGGGCATAGCTGCTCTGCCTTTTGAGGTCTGGCTCCTCCCACCTATTCTGTTTTGTCGCCGTCAGGCCCTGACGCTGCTGGTCCTCTTCTTGTGCACTAGGGGGCGCCTCCACCCTGAGATCCATAAGGGCGGGGATCTTGCTTCTTTCGTGCCTATGCATGGGGCTCTCTTCGTTTATCGAGGCTCCAACACTCTTTTATACTTACCTCTATGTATATGGTGCATGGGAGCCTTTACAATACTGATCTACATATAAGCACTCGATTCAACATCTGGCAGACGGTATTACAAGACAGAATGTCAACATTAATACCTTTTATTATATAATATTTGACCAAGGGAACATAATGAGTTGTAATGTGTGTTTCTGTGTGTGTGTGTGTGTGTGTGTGTGAAAGTGTATATAGTTCTCTGTCTGTGTGTGTGTCAGTGTGTGTGTGTGTTGAAGTGAGATCATATTTTGTAAGTAATTTTTTCCCTTGCTCCTCCAAACTAGCAGCACGTGTCTGCCTCTTCCTGTATGGGTAAAGCAGAGTCTGTCTCTATATTTGGTATGTATTGCACCAATGTATGTATGTGGGTGTGAGTGGGTGAGTTGGGAGTGCTTGTATGTCTGTGTGCATGTATGCTTGTATGTATGTGTGTGTGTGTACGTGCGTCTGTGTGTCTAGGTATTCGTTCATGTGTGTGTGTGTGTTTTGTATGTGTGTGTATGTTTAAACGTACTCGTATATATGTATTTGTATTTGTGTGCGTGTATCCTTGTGTGTATGTGTGTGTGTGTTTGAGCTTATCCCCGTGTATGCAGATTAATCTTTGTGTGCACCAGTAGGGTATAATTGCATCTGTGACACATTGCTTTTTTCAGCTAAAGATTCATAACTGCAGACTCAATACCGGAGGCTATTTTCAGCTGTAAGAGAGTCAGTGGTGATATTTGGTTCAGCGCAGTGGAGTGTGGTACAGTGTGGTGGAGTGTGGTACAGTGTAGTGGAGTGTGGTGCGGTGCGGTGTGGTGGGATGTGGTACAGTGTAGTGGAGTGTGGTACGGTGTAGTGGAGTGTGGTACAGTGTAGTGGAGTATGGTACAGTGTAATGGAGTATGGTACAGTGTGGTGGAGTGTGGTACAGTGTAGTGGAGTATGGTACAGTGTGATGGAGTGTGGTACAGTGTAGTGGAGTATGGTACAGTGTAGTGGAGTATGGTACAGTGTAGTGGAGTGTGGTACAGTGTGGTGGAGTGTTATACAGTGTGATGTAGTGTGGTACAGTGTAGTGGAGTGGAGTGTGGTGGAGTGTGATGGAGTGTGATACAGTGTAGTGGAGTATGGTACAGTGTGGTGGAGTGTTATACAGTGTGATGTAGTGTGGTACAGTGTAGTGGAGTGGAGTGTGGTGGAGTGTTATACAGGGTGATGGAGTATGGTACAGTGTAGTGGAGTATGGTACAGTGTAGTGGAGTGTGGTACAGTGTGATGGAGTGTGGTACAGTGTAGTGGAGTATGGTAAAGTATAGTGGAGTATGGTACAGTGTGATGGAGTGTGGTACAGTTTGATGGAGTGTGGTACAGTGTGGTGGAGTGTTATACAGTGTGATGGAGTGTGGTATAGTGTAGTGGAGTGTGGTACAGTGTAGTGCAGTGTGGTACAGTGTAGTGAAGTTTGGTGGAGTGTGGTGTAGTGTGGTACAGTGTAGTGAAGTGTGGTGGAGTGTGGTACAGTGTAGTGGAGATTACTGTAGTGGAGAGTACAGTGTAGTGGAGGTACAGTGTGATGGAGTGTGGTACAGTGTGGTGGAGTGTGGTACAGTGTTATACAGTGTGATGGAGTGTGGTACAGTGTAGTGGAGTGTGGTACAGTGTAGTGCAGTGTGGTACAGTGTAGTGAAGTTTGGTGGAGTGTGGTGTAGTGTGGTACAGTGTAGTGAAGTGTGGTACAGTGTAGTGGAGTGTGGTACAGTGTGATGGAGTGTGGTACAGTGTAGTGAATTGTGGTACAGTGTGATGGAGTGTGATGGAGTGTGGTACAGTGTGATGGAGTGTGGTACAGTGTGGTGGAGTGTGGTACAGTGTAGTAGAGTGTGGTACAGTGTGATGGAGTGTGGTACAGTGTGATGGAGTGTGGTACAGTGTAGTAGAGTGTGATGGAGTGTGGTACAGTGTAGTAGAGTGTGGTACAGTGTAGTGGAGTGTGGTACAGTTTGATGGAGTGTGGTACAGTGTAGTGGAGTGTGGTACACTGTAGTGGAGTGTGGTACAATACTGATTTATGCTAGAACAATGGTTATATCCATATATGAGCCTAGCACGGACGAGGATCCACGAGGGAACTAGGAATATACTTGTCGCTCACTCTTCTACTATGCACTCTACACCTTAATGCATTGGTGTAGGATATACTTTACATTGGTACTCTTTTATTCTTTATCTCATCTCTCGTATTAACTATAAGAGATCTACTTAGGTTTCTCAATGTATTTAGGGTTTATCACTTTTATCATATAACATAGAAATAACACAAGACACCTGGTTGCACTGGTGTAAGAATAAACAGAGTCGAAGTACTCTATTCTCTAAGTGTTACACTGGGGTTGCACTGGTATAGAAATAAAATAGAGTCATAAGTGTTGCTCTACTTTTCCTAAGTATTTCACTTGGGTTGCACTGGTGTAAGATATAAACAGAGTCGTACAAGTCACTCTATTTTCCTAAATATTACACCGGAGTTGCACTGGTGTATGAGTTACAGAGATTTTAAGTAACACTCCTCATATAGCACCTTGAAGGGCTGGAGTGATGAGCACAGTCTGGGTATAGATGAGAGTTGTCAAGTCCGGTCGTCTAGCTCCTTTATGTCATGACATAGGGTACATACCATCGAACTAACGCAAGCTTGAACGAGGACATGTCCGGAGTTACTAGTGCTCGTCTATCCTGACTTTTATACTAGTCGATGGTGAAGTTCTGTTTCGGTACTCTTGACTTAGGGTCGTTAATACAGTGTCGCTAGTGTCATGACACAGTGACAAGGTATCGGGCTAACGCGAGGAGATAGTAAGATCATGAACTTACTAATTTCACTCGATCTGCCACTGACCGTTTTAAGAGTGTTCAAAGAACCCAAGTTCGGTATTTAAACCTTTTTACTGCATATGTCTTTGACCATGGTGTTAGACAATTGCAGTATGGACTTCTATATGTAGAGTGCCGTTATTGAGACGGTTATAAGAATTGAAGAGTAAACAAAGTCTACTTTACCTAAAAACTTATAAGAGCTGACTTACTTTAGATGTTGATAGTGATGGATAGCTCAAGCATAGAGTTAGGAATAGATAGAAACTATAGTGGTCACTAAGAGTTAAGAATTAGAATGACTTAGCATGAAATAGGTGTTTGTAGTGAGAGTGGCTAGAAGGAGGTGTTGCTGAGTTCGTAGCGAAAGCGAGTCTCACGCTCTCACGGTTGGGAACTCAAGGTTCCAAAATTACGCATGCGCAGTGAACTTTATTCACTAATGCGTCACTTAACTAACTGCAAGATATACCGGATTAATTATAATGATAACCCAATATAATTATGGATAATAAACCCATAGAAGCTTAATACGAAAGAGTACATATCTTTTGTAAAGATATATAGTTTTAGTCTAATACTGGTGCCTACTTTAAACTTCCAGTATATCTACTTAACCTAAATTGTCGAGTTACATATGAGTCTCGACACATTCCCACCACCAATATATACATTACCTACAGTAATCTCGCAGCGATGTTAGATCTCCAAAGCTGTGAAGAACTAACAGCGGCTCGGCGAAGAGGTAGTTTTCTAATGGGATCGTTTCCGGCAGATGGTCCAGCGACTGCTGTTGTGAGAGCTAACGCCATCATCAGCGACCGCCGGCTGAGCGATCGAAAACATTTCGACATCCTCTTCCAATGGATACAACTTGATGATGGGTCAAGTGGTCAGGCCAATTTTTGTCCTAATCTGGACCACTCTAAGTAGATCATCTCGTCCCGGTTGGCTACCCAACCAAGTTTCCAAAGGACACGAGGTCCCTCGTCATGTATAAGAACGATGTCATTTACTTTTGGCCATACACTGCTTGATGAGCCTCCTTTAGTCTTATAGGCTTCTCGTAGTGATGCCAAGTATTCACTAGACCAACGCTTCCATAGGTCCCGGATCAATTTATTGCTGTAATTGTACCTGCTGTGTATTGCGGCTTTACTATCATAGCTAGGATCCTGCAGCTCATCTAGCTGAATCACGTCCTTTAGGAAGTCACGAAGTCTATGACCCTTAACCCGTAATGAGCGAGCTGTATATAGTGAACACCACTGTTCTGGGTGACGATATTAGGCTCCATTCATGCCTATAATCGTCATTTTATGATAAATATCGTTATTACTTATTCATATGCGCCTATTATACCTTTACTATGAAGATAGTAACCTGTAACAACAATAAAACAAGTGGAAATATAATTTTTCTGGTCAAAATTGCGAATAAACATGGAGTGGCCCATTCATGATATGTGGAGGAAAGTCAGGCAACTCCTACCCTCGCGAGCTCTGGACGGTGACTGACTGTCTCACCCCACCATCTACCTCTGCCAACACACTCGCTAGGCACATAAGCACACACTGCAAGCAGTTTGCTAATGTTAGCACAAAATTATACCAATGAATAAGGGAATAACAGGGAAAATAGGTGATAATTGAAGGGAGAGGGGAAAGTGGGAAGGAAGGGATGTGGAGGAGTGATATGAGGAATGGAGGAAACAAAAAAATAAGTGCTACTGGGGCCTTTTAAAATGTTTTTTTTAGGCCTGCCCTCTTAAGAGCTTTGCCGCCATTCACGGGTTAACCAGCATGGATGGAGTAATACGACTTGGGTCCTCCAGATCACCTGAGACATATGTTAAAGGGCGATCATTCACGGTAGCCTCCAGCTCCAATAAGACAGTAGTAAGTTCCTCAAAGGAGACTAGAGCATGACCTAGTACCTTTTTAAGCCCAGCCTTCACAATACCTCTCTCCCAAATAGCTCCGAACCAAGGCGCACGTGCTGGTATAAAACACCATTCACATTGGATTTCAGTAAGATGAGCTTGAAGACTAGGATCGTTTTGAATGCCTTCCAGGTGTCTGAAAGCTCCCACAAATGTAGCAGCATTGTCGCTTAACATGATCTATGGAAATCTCTGCCTACTACAAAATCTCCGGAACGCATGGATAAAGCTGTCACAGGTCATATTGCTAACTACTTCAATGTGAATAGCTTTGATAGTAGCGCACATAAATAATATCATATAAGCCTTGTTGTTGTAGGAGTCCCGGACAGGTATTGCTCCTGTATAATCGACCCCTGTGACCTCGAAGGGATCTCTAGGAGTAGTCCTGATGTCTGGCATGGGAGGTACTCTAGCTTTCGCATAGGTATTACCCTGTATTTTACGACAGGTTATATATACACTTACTGGTCACTTGTTTTACATCTTGTCTTATCTTAGGAATCCACCACCTTTGCCATATATATGCGACCATGTGATTGACTCCATTGTGACAACAGACACGATGGCACATATTGATGAGCATGGTAGTGAAAGGGTGTTTGGAAGGCAGCAGTATCGGATATTTCATTGAATCCGGAAGAGCCGCTAACTTCAATCTACCTTCACATACAATTAAATCTCCTTTCATGACAAGTCCTAATTAGTTTACCAAATTATTGCGAGTACCCTTGTCACCAGACAGCATCTCGTACTCCTTTGGGAAGCATTCCTGCTGGCATCTTTGAGCTACAATCTTTTCTGCTACTTTTAGTTCCTTAATGCTGAGGAGGGCACAGTCTGTGGGAGACGTCCCTTTAATTTTTGCCTTCAAATTATTCTTGTATCGAATAGTCCATGCAACTACCCGAATTAATTTCTCATAACTGCCATATTTTTCCCAGTTCCATAACTGTGTGTCCTGTTCATCATTGGTCCCAATGACTTGGCTAGTTACTTGTGGCGTTGGGTCATTTGGTAATATATCTTCTGGCCACTCATCTTTGTTTCGGAGCCACATAAATGCAGAAGATTTCAGATGTTTTGCCGAAACACCTCTAGACAGTAATTCACTAGGGTTTTCTTTAGAGGACACATACCAGAATTCTACAGACGGAAGAAGGGATTTTATTCCGTCATCTCGGTTCGCGACATACACTGGAAGCTTCTTCATACTGTGCAACCAATGCAATGTAACCTGGCTGTCGCACCATAAAACAATTTTGTTGACTTTTACAATATTATGATAGGCTTCCTCCACAAATTTGATTAATCTGGCGGCTAGCAAAGCAGCAGTTAGCTCTCTAGTCTTGGTATAGTTATGGACCTTATGGGAGCGACCTTTGCTTTAACGATGACCAGACTGCTACATTCCGGGCTCACAAAATATATTGCAGTGCCATAGGCGACACCACTTGCATCGCTAAATGCATGAAGTTCCACTGAGACAGCATATACCGTCCTCCAAGGATAAGTAAAGTCACAGCAGAGGCTCAGGTCTTTGGAAATTGTAGACCATTCGGTAGCGCAGTCTTCAGGTAGCGGATCGTCCCAATCTATTTTCAGTCTCCATAATTGCTGTAAGAAAATTCTGGACCTTATTGTAACAGGCAGTAGAACACCGAGTGGATCAAACAGTTGTGCCGCCACTCTTAAGCACTCTCTCTTTGTAGCCTTATTGGTCTCTGGGAGACTAGCGTTGAACGTCAACAGATCAGAGTCAGGTAACCACAAGAATCCTAATGCCTTCACTCACTCTTGATTCTTGGCAGCAACACCATCCAATTGTAGGAGGTCACATAGTTGAGGACTATCGGTAGCTCTGAGATATAAATGTACTTGAGACATTATTCTTTGGATATCCCAGTAACGCTTAATGACAGTCTCTTCATCACTGCCTGTTCCCTGGAGGTTGTCAATGTACAAACCTTCCTTAATAGCCTCCACAACTTCGGGATCCTCTTGTATAATGGAGAGATGCTTCAAGACCGTGGCATTAAGAAGAAACTGTGAGCAAGTCGCCCCGAACAACACTACCTTAAATCGGTAGCAAAGTAAGGGTTAAGAGAAGTCTAAGGGATCCTTTGGCCACAGAAATCGGGTGTAGTCACGATCTTCTTCATGAAGTCTCAACATGAGAAAGGTTTTCTCGATGTCACTTATCCAGGCAAATTTGTGTATCCTGAATTGCAGCAATATTTTTGCTAGATCTGGCACTAGTGATGGCCCTGTATAAAGGCAGTCATTAAGACTTGGCCTGCCTTTGCCAATACTAGCGGAGCAGTCGTACACAATACGAACGGACGTCGTTGTGCTGTCCTCGGTGACCCCATGATGTGCCAAATAATGACTGTTTTCAGTAACACCGAAAAGAACCTCCTCAATAAAACCACGATGAAGTTGATCTTGGATAACATTGGCATAGTGACTAAAATAAACAGGCTCCTGTTAAAACCGCTTCTGCAGACCCCTTAGGCGACCCGCTTCTAGACCATTATTAGAGGGCAGCTTCTCTTTTTGTTGGTTCCATGGCAGTCTGACCTCATACTGCTGAGTTTGTGCAGAGTATGTTACTGTCTCCTTGTAGATGTCCAACGCAGTCTTGTTTTCCTTTGAATCTTCGGTCGGAGAAATTCCTAGATGATCCAGTTCCCACAAACATTTTAATTAATTATGACATGGATTATATGATTCCGAGGATGTGTATTGATCCATCAGGGTGACCGCGACTTTCAATATTGTAACTACCTCTACTTGGGCTCTAGACTTGGTCATTATGGCAGGAGCCACTTAGTGCATAGCCAAATTTAGTGGGCAAGAGAATTATGTCACCCTCTTTTTTGTACCCTGGCCGTACTAAGTCATAATAATAATCGGCAGCAACCACCAAGTCCAGTCGAGATGTCTGTGTCATTAGAGGATCAGCTAATGTGTAGCCTTTGCTTCGCAACACTTTCATGTCGGCTTCTAGGCATTCTGATCCTTTATGATCCGGGAGAGTTTCTACCACAGCTGCTTGTAGAGGATAGTTTCTGCCCCGGAACTTGTACTTGAAGGACACTACTGGATACTTTCAACTCTCACATGCTCCGGTAAACCCTCGCAACTCTAACTCTGCAACACCCAATTTTTCATATTGGATAGAGTCTAAAGCGGAATTTAGGACGAAAGTGTGCTGTGAACTGATCCAGCAGTGTACGCATCTTGACTGTTTCTCTTGATTCCTTTACTGTTGGCAGCATAACAGTTGGGAGGATAATACTAGTCTTCTTTGAAGACACTGACATCGTGGTAGTTTGCGTCTTGGTGCTTGTTACCTGTTGAGGTTTTTGATCCTTTGCACTGTCCCATTGAGATCTGGACTGACAGAGGATATGGTAGTGTCTGTTATGACAAAATTTGCAGTTACGAATGTCAGGGTTCACACAACCATTGCTCCCATGGGCTGAGGATAAGCACCCGGTGCAAAGGTTGAGTTGTTTTGCGCGTTTTACTTTCAGAGCACTGGTTTTGTACTTACGACACTTAAACCACACATGTGCCCCCTTCGCACAACTTACAACCCTTACTTTGTACCAAGGCCTCCTGCACCGCAAAGGATGCCGAAGCAACTGGTATGTGTGGTGTAGTCCGATCTGCCACACTTTCCATGTTAAAACCCTCTGTCTGATAAGCCTGTACAAACCTTTCTAGGTCCAGACCATCTTCACCTAAGGTTCTTTTTAAAGTCTCCTTTAGTGGTGATGGCAATTTATTCATGAGAATTACAACACTTGCTTCATGAAGGGTAATTTGTAGGGTCTCAATTAACCTCAGTGTACTTTCAAAATTAGCATATCATCATTTTAGTTCCTCGACATTGTAAGAGGGAGGATTCAAAGTAGTAAGGTTAGTTATGTGTGCCGCCTTAATCCTATCCCTGTGCCCATAGGTTTTCTGTAGAAGGGCAACCATTGTATGGTAGCTGGCACCTTCTATTGCGAAACCTTCAATTAGTTGTTTCGCCTCGCCATTCAGTTGACCCCTTAAGAAGGTGAATTTTTGTATGTCACTGAGCTCCTCATTACTGTGGACGCTACAGTGGAACATATCCCAAAATCCCATCCACAGAGTGGGATCACTGTCAAACACAGGAAGGGTGATTTTTGGCAATCTTATACTGGCATTTCTATTAACTGCAGCACGATTTGGCTTCTTATTTTTCAGTTTACCCTTAAGGTGGACGATAATTTGATCAAGATGCTCTAGATATTCCATGTCTACTTCTATGTCCGCAAAATATTCCTCGTCGGTTTCATAGAGTGTTTCCATTTCGCGGCGACATGAATTAAAATCATCGAGTTGTCTCAATACTGATGCCAATTTAGCTTCTATCTGCTTCATTGTCTGCATTAAATAAAAATGTAGCTATAGCTTTGGTGAACCTTGTCAAACCACTCTTGATTCCCCCATTGCGTCGTCGTTTGTACTGGGATAGAGTCAACGACATTATGTCAATACACAGGAAATAGAACTTAAAGGGTATAACAAATTAATTTACCTTTATGGACGTGAAGCGCACTCAGAAAGTTAGCCGACGTCAATAAAGGCAAATTATAGGGAACCCCGACTTTAAAACGTAATAATTAAATAAACATGTGATGTCGGTGTAGGGCAAATAATGAAGGAAATAAGAAATGTAGTGCAATAATATAAAGTAAACTAACAACGCCTAAATTATCTCCATTCTTAAATTTAAGTAGTTAACTCTATATTAAATGCGGCCACTTTTGTTAAAGTACACTAAGGAAGGGATGCCAAAAATGTTATAAGACAAGCCAATTTAATTTATGAACATATAATCTAAACTAGGCTATCCCAACATCTAATGGTACCAAAAATGTTTGTGGTAATTACCCTTTTAAATTCAGTTGAGAATTCCGTACAAAATAATTTTAACCCCGATAATTGTAATGTACATTAATTTAAGTGTTGAAGTTAAATACCTATTCTACCTAACAAATGAGAAATTAGGAGCACAATTTAATGGTAAACTCAATTAATTTAATCCAATTTAGTAAAGCTAGCCTAGAAAACAATGAATTAGGAACTCATTAAGTGAGTCAACCTGATTCAAACCTGCTGCCTCTCTCTCCTCGTCAGATTGCTCCTTCAGAGCTTGGATATCAACCCTGAAGTGCTCCTGGGCAGCAGTCACGATCCACAAAAAAAGACGGTCGCTGGCGTCATGAGTAAGGTGCACACCATCTGCGAAGTCACCCTTCCGTGTCTCCATACAGTGATAGCGGGACTTCGTAAATGGCAGCATCTTCTTTAGCCAGCGATTTATACCGTTACGGATACTCTTATACCGCTCTGCCGTCAGACCGCGGGGTGCCGGTTTCACCTCCAGGCCTTTGATCATACAGGCCCCTGAGATTTCCTCAATCTCCTTCGCTAGGTCCTGGATGGCGTAGGCGACATAGCGGATGTCTGTAGCGGGATGTATGTCATTCCCGCCCAAAACTAAGAAGGTTAAATCCGGCTGAAAACGGACGTGGCCCTCCCAGGCAGCAGAGGACTTAATGGTGTCAACCTTTGGCCCCCTCCTTTGAAAAGGCCTTAAGAGTGAAAAAAGGGTGATACAGCGGCTTCTCTACATAAAGCTCCCAGACGTAACTATGTCCCAAAACGGAGACTTTTTAATGGGCCTAGGGTAAAAATTTAATGCACGGGCATAATCCTCCTCCCCAACACCCCCGCCAAAGGCGCCGGTAGGAAAGACATGACGGCGGCTCATATGGTTGGGTAGAACTGGTGACGCCCAGCGGTAATTAGGCCCCTGACACAAAGAAACCGGCCACAAGCCAAGGGAAGACACTAGGGAAGCGGAAACAGGGAACAGAAAGAAGGAAAAGCTAGGAAAAAGTAGACAAAAGGAAAGTAAGAGAAAGAAAAGACAAAGATGAAAAGCTCGAAGGACCAATTTATAAGAATTGAAGAGTAAACAAAGTCTAATTTACCTAAAAACTTATAAGAGCTGACTTACTTTAGATGTTGATAGTATAGGTTCGAGTCCCGAAGGGAAGAAAGGAAAACCTAATATTTAGTAGTGGCCCCAGAATCATTGACGATGCACCTTAACGTTGGTAATGGCCAATCTTTGAACTCAAGCTTGCCTTTCAAACTTCCCGCCCGGGAGAGAACAAAATACGTTTGCCACACATCGTGAGCGATTTTTTTTTTAAAAAACACTCACGGACTCGTCCTATATGATGTGGGTACCACTACTAGAAAAAACTAGTAAAAAATAATGAAATCAAACATTAAACTTTGATCTTAGCGTTGCACTTCTCATGTGTCTGCTGTTTGTGTACGCTTCGCCTCACTCATCGAAGCGCTATCTCGCCCTTAATCTGATATATCAAGACTCTCGAAACATAGCAGATGAATGGGAAGGGGATGGAAGGGAGGGCCAAAATCGTCAATGATTCCGGGGCCACTACTAAATATTAGGTTTTCCTTTCTTCCCTTCGGGACTCAAACCTATAATTTATTAGTGGCCCCTTCATCATTGACGATGCGCCTGATATCTCAAGACTGGAGGGGGACATTCATCATGAACATCAAAAACCACTAATAAATTACGGAGGTCCAAGGATACAGTACTAAAAAGATCAGTTTAATAAAAATAATAAAGTATTGTATAGGCGGCGTTCCGTAAAGGTAGCCTGCGGTGTTGTCACCTTTACGTTTCACAGAACAGTTGGTGAAACACAAACTATACAAATTGCTTATTATACATAAATAAAATAAATCATTTATCAATGCTGATAAAAAGTTGGCCTATATATTTATGGCCCCAGGTACTATATTGCAAAATATTTGTACTCTCTCTTTTAATCCTAATCCTTAAGATTAATGAGTATATACTGTATAGTGAACTCTATTGCATCCATAAAGTAAACATAAAATTTTTCCTGACTAGACTTATTTGAGTCTAAGGAATGGGTTATCACATGACCTTTCATTCTCGTCATATCTTGTATCACATAAGAGGCAGGTCAGAGTCCTTAGCTAGGATACTCCCCCACCCCCCCTTTTCTTTACAAAATAGCTTAAAACTAGACTTTCTGCCTTAATGCTACACATGTACGAGAAGGTTTCATGAGATTCACGGACAGGTAACATGTTAGAAATGTATGATTAGAAGACCACAACTGTGTCTGTTGAATATCATCGAGAGAGTAATTGTGGAGGAATCTGAGTGATGCCGCCCACTACCGAATATCGTGAGCCCTAGCCAACACGCCCGGATTACTCTCCCGAATCACGTCTACTAATAACGCAGCTAGCCGGCGTTTTTGAAGACGTTTACCTGTCCACGAAACCCAGAGGGAGCCCGCCTGTGACGGCCGGGACCCCCGCATAAATGACATAAGGGCTTGGACCGGACAAAATAAATGGTGCCGATCGCCCTGTTTCAGGGCTGGAGCTTCAAACTCTATAAAAACATGATTACTATGTTCATTCTTCGCAATAAAGTTAGGAGCATGGGCAATATGGACACTCATGTTGCGCCTCGAAAACCGTAAACAGGTCGGCTCCGAACTCATCGCCGCCAACTCAGACACCTTGTCACCTGTTGCCAATGCCATTAGAAAAATGGCCTTTTTAAGTTTTAACTCGAAAGGCAAATCATGGCAATATTTTAGTGATTGAAGCATTTCAAGGGCCAGATCCAGTGACCAGGTGGGTGTGAGTTGATGAGGAGGGGGGCGAAGCCTGAAGCAAGACCTCATAAAACCCTTTTCCTCCGCCTCTGGCACGGACAGGCCTGTTAAATAAAAAAACGGTGTCCGAATTGCTGTGAGGTGATTCCTTAATGTGACAACTGATAACTTTTGAATTTCAAAAAGGTTTTAAATAATTAAAAACCAGAGCAACCGAGGACTGTTGTTGATCAGTTTCTACTATCCATGTAGTAAACGACTTCCAGTGCGATTGGTACTGTCTTTGAGTTGATTTAGCATATTGATTAATCAATTTGTGAGTCACAGATTCCCCAAACCGGCCTAGCCACTTGGCCTTCTGAATGTCCATAAGGCAAAAGTCAGCAAGGTCTTGAGGTTTCCAATTGTGTCTAAGTGGAAATACGAGATCGGGAGCGACACCGGGTTCTCGCACCACGTCTTCAATTGATTGTACCAAACTTGAGCCGGCCACATTGGCGTGATCATCGAGACCATGCCCCGATAACCCCGTAGTTTGTGAACTACTTTGCACATTAAGGATGCGTCTGGAGGTGGAAAGAGATAAATGGAGCTCCATTTGTTCCACTCTACCAGAAATGTGTCTGGACCCCCCGCCGGAGTCTGACTCTGCCGTGTGAGGTATAGAGGTAGCTTGTGTGTTGTCTCTGATGTGAACAAGTCCACTTGTGGATGGTAGGGTTCGGCAATCATCCTTTAACCTGACAAGCGCGATATAGATGTAGGTGCTAGGGTAGTTATTTGTGCATTTCTAGCCCTGGATTCTGACAGAATTCGTTATATTTACAATATAAACCATTATTTGTTTTCGGTATGCTTTTATTTTACATATATGATGTATATATGAACCTTCAAGAGTGCTAAAATAAGTGGGAAAAGCATTTGGGTGGTGAAAAACGAAGATATTGGCCACCCGGTCATAATCTCAGGCGAGAGAGAGAGACAGGCAGCCTTCCCCTCTCGCTGTCTGGGAGTCAACTGAGGAGAGCGGGGCGGTGTGTGCCGGTGTCTGGGTGTTGCATAACGATCTTTTATGCAACCCACTTGTGCTACATTATCGCGGGAGAGAAAATAACCGATAAATGATGATAATAAGAGGAAAAATAGGTGATAATTGAGGAGGGGAGGGAGGGGGGAATAAGGTGGGGAAGGAGGGGATAAGGTGGGTGAGATTTACATGGATGAGTACTGGAGGGGAATTATCTCACCTAGAGACAAATTCCTTTGTTTTGATAGGCCCTTTTTTTTTATGGAAGGCTTTTTTTATGGTCCTGCTTCCGTGAGGCCTATCGCGTTCCCTATAGGAAGCCTTCCGTGAGGCCTATCGCGCTTGCCGGGTTAAAAGATGTTTTGCTTGAGAGCCCATTCTACTTGAGTGCATCTGCCCAGACGTTCGCCACGCCAGGCAGATAAGTTGCATGAAGATAAATCTCTAGCTGCGCAGCTAGGTGAAAGAGCTTTTCCGACAACCCTTGTAACACTCGAGATCTCGCTGACCCTTGCTTTGGAATGCATGTCACTGCAGTCAAATTGTCCATTCTGAAGGCAAGAGACTTTCCCGCCTGGCTCATGCCGTGCTCCTGTAAAAAGAATAGTGGGACTAGGAACTCCTTGGCATTGATATGAAGATGATTTGATATTGACCAAAGACCCTGACCCTGATGTCCTAGGTTTGATTGGTAACCCCATCCCAGGGTTCCTGACGTGTCTGTATCGATCCAGACTGTCGGAGACGGAGCTGTCCAAGTCAAGGAGGAGTGTATTACTTCTGGCTTCGCCCAAGCCGCCAGGAGGTTGTGGATTAAATTTGGAATTTTCCTCAGGGTTTCCGCCGGCAACAGCGGAAAGCGCCTGTTTCCTTCCAAAATAATTCTTTTGACCTTCAGATGACCTAACGGGACCGTCAGCTGTATCCAATTGAGTGAGCCTACCAGAGATTCCCAGATCCTCCTCGTTGTCGTCAGAGAATGAAGAAACCGAAAGAGTTTCTTCCGAAATCTCTGACGGTTGTCTTCGCTCTGACTCAGAGTGAGTAACTCGGTATCCCAGATAAGGCCCACCCATTGAATTTTCCTGGTGGGGTTCAAGGAGGACTTCGCTAAGTTCACCTGAACCCCAAGGCAGCTACATGATCTACCACCTGTTGAACATGTTGAAGGCATATTATTTTGGATTGTGCTACCACTAGCCAGTCGTCTAGGTACCATAACACCATGATCCCCAGTTTGAGCAATGGTAGCAAAGCCTGTCGGACTAATTTTGTGAAAATTCGGGGTGCTAGATTTAATCCAAAGGGCATTCTCTGAAAGACAAACGTTTCATCCCCGTTGCGTAAAGCTAGAAACTTCTGAAAACGTTTGTTGATTGGGACATGCCAGTAGGCATCTGTGAGATCTATTGAGCACATCCAGCCCTGCGGCGGGAGTGTCAATCTGATCTGATTCACAGTCAGCATCCTGAATGACTGATTGTGAATGTGTGTATTGAGATAGGAGAGGTCGATCACCAGCCTCATCTGAACACTGTCCCGTTTTGGCACCAAAAACAACTGGGATATGAACACGGGCATTGACATAGGACTGGGGATAATGATCTGCTTTTGGGCCATCTCTTTGACGATTGATCCCACCTCCAATGAAACATGATTGAATTCTGTAGGGATACGTAGACGGGGTCGCCGGGACCACCGCCAGGAGAGGCCTTTGCAGACCACTGTCCTTGCCCATGTACGCCGGGGCCATGCCCGAAAACAATCTTGGAAGTTGCCAGTTGCATAACTGGAGTTGTCCGGCAGTACTATTCTCGTTTCCGTCTCGCCTTGCTTTGGCACTGGGAGTGAGAGAGCCTTGTGGTAAGCTATCAGTTTTTTGAAGAGGAGGGATGTGACTCTGATTTTGGTGTGGGGGGATGAGAGACCTTGCTACCATCGCTACTGGATTTACCCCTAGAAGTACCCCTGAACCAACGCCCTATACCCCTGATTTGACCTCGCCCTCGAGGCAGCCCGTGACTTGCAAGGGTGGTGAAAGTCTTTGATGACTGATGTGACTGAGCTTGTCCACGAAAAGAACTCTTACCTTTGAAGTTAGATTTAGCTGACTGCTCACCCTTAGACTTAGAAGTGGTAGCAGTGTGTGAGTCAAGTAAGAAATTTACGGTGCGCCAGGCATCCTCAGAGGCAATAGTTTTGGTGAATACATTTGACAAAATAAGTCTTCTACCAATATCCGCCGAGAGCTTCCTCACCAAGTAAACCCTCAGATCTTGGCGGACCCGTACCGCCTCAAAGAGAGCAGTCTGGACGTCGCCATGAGACTGAATTGAATTTTGGAGAAGAAGACGCCTGGTCAGTGAAAGAGCCTTCTGGGCCCTGGCGTCTGTTGCCGACTCAGTCGTCCTGGCCAGAGAGGCCCCAAGTTGGCGGCTGAGTAGATATCGAGACGCCAGTCTCCAGGCTTTCTGCCTCATTCTAAAATCTTTATCGATCTGGACCTGTGTGGGGGGACAAATAGGTTCAGGCAACTGGCATACAGAGCATTTAGGGGCACCTAGAAATTCAAAAATATACTGAGGTATCCCATCCGCCTTGCCTACCGGCATGGAAAACCAATGATTGTCTTCCGACGGGAGCTGATGACTGCTCTTACTTGTAATGGTGCTGGCAAACAGCTGAGCCTCTTGTACCAACGCAACCCACGGCCCAGATTCCCCACCCTGAAGATGAACTAAGGATGACCCATGAGAGTCCCTGAAGGGTATAGCATTTAATTCCGGGGTCAAACCCTGTAAAAGCCTGAGATCATTGAACCCATCTGACTTAGTCCAGTCGGAAAAAGGTGTTCCGGCAGATGCGGGAGGCAAGGCAGGGGATTGCATATGCACAAAATAATCAGGATTATAAAATGTGGGAATGGCCCTGACGACAACATCAAGCACCTCACCCAACTGGTTCTTGGCCCACAACTTTTTAGCCTCACTAGCCTCGATAACCCAATGTTCCGGCACAGGTACCTCCCCTGTAACCATGGGTTGTGCGACCTCGGGGTGTATCGGCTTAACAACTGACCAAGATGTATCTGGTCCGTATAAGACTGGCATAGGGCCCTTCTCACCAGGAATAGACTTGTCAAGTGGGGGGGAGGGGGGGGGGGGGTAGCAAATCTGAAAGCAGTTTCAAATTGGACGGTAACAGAGCTGTGGCACCCAAAACGGGAGCCTGAGTAGTGACAGTAGGAGGAAGTAAAGTTACTCTAACTTGAGGTTGCACTGGTACTTGCCCTAGAGGTCGCACCACCACCGGGGCTACTGGTACTGGCACCACTACCTGACGCTCGCCTTTCACCTGTCTCATAAAGTCAAATAACTCTTGCAATTGTTCCTTGGCTACAAAAATCCCACTTTCTTGGTCAGACTGAGACGCAGAACGTGACATCTCTGACTCCTGCGTTCCAGATTGGCGAGAAGCTGGGCGTTGGCCAGACGCCAGCTCCTCGTCGTATACTCCTTGTTGGTATAGGTTAGGACCCGGTGACCGGGTCGGGGGGGCCGGCTCAGCCTCCAACCGAGACTCGCCGACCCGGGCAGTGGTGTCGTGTGTTTCTGTTTGTGAGTCAAGAACGTCGGTCTCGGAGACGTCTTTCAGGTTCAGATCCGGAATGTCATACAAGAGTGGGTCATGTCCTGAGGGCTGCTGGTCAGAAGAGCTCTCATCGCTCCGCCGGCTAGAACACACGCTGCTACTCCTTTCAATTCCCAAAACTGGCAAGACCTTAGGTTCTGGCTGCGGATTGTGGGGAATTGTGAACCGGTGAGAATGTCCTGAGACATGACTAGATGTGTCTCTTGGCGTCTCTCTGTGTTTCGAAGATTTAACCGGCGTGGATGGCGGCTTAGCTGCCTTCTTCGAATTGGAGGACGTCTAAGACTTGCTCTTCCTGGATTTGTCATCGCCGGCATCAAGTGCGGCGTAAAAATCAGTGCGGCGCCTGTTCGTCGTCTGTTCATCAGATGGCGACTTGGGAGTCGGTAGAGGAGAGCGGGACCTGTCTCGCCAGCGAGACGAAGCTTTGACTTCCGGCGGATCAGTGGCCCTTGGTCGCTTATTTTGGCGGGAGGAAGTTTCACGACAACCCACAGGGGGTGAGGTAACTAAAAAAGCCCCTTTTAATAAGTAGTCTTAAATCTGGTCATCCAGCTGTAGAGATTTATGGGTGACCATCTTACAGTAAGTTACAAATTCTGGCCAAATGTGAAGTAAAATAGTTTTACATTGGCTATCAGCATGGGTCAAATAGGCATTGCGGAAGGCTGAACAATGAGGGTACGCTTGGGAAAGCCAACGGCCACGTGAAAGGTCAAGACAAGGAACACACCGTAAACAGAGAGTATGTCCGATAACTGCTAAATGATTACAACCCAAAGCCTTGCAGAAAGAGGAAGCACTCTTATCCATGAAAACTTCCTCCCACCAGGGAGATTGCAGAATCCTCCTAGGTGTCCCCCACGCGAACCTGGTGTGAAAAAAATTCAAGAATCAATACTCATAAGGACACGCTAGGCTGGCAAAGCTAAGAATAGCAATAAATCTCCACGTTAAAAGATAAAAAAAAAATGAATAGCACTATACAATCATAGTTCCCCTTACGTTAAGTACATTCCCCAAAAATGTAAGTGAGTAGGTAGTAGTCCCATGTTCTACTTAAATGATATAACTTCTTACCCAAGTGACCAACACTGACCTCATCCCGTCTTGTGATGCAAGAACTAACCCCGGCGACCAGCGCCACTATGGATATTAATTCTTACCCCCGGCGGACCAGTCGTACAAAAATGAAAGCGAAACAGTTTAACTGAAAGCTACAAGATCGGAATGGGTGAGTTCGTTTCTCGGCTCATCCGTTAAGATCCCGCCGGACGTGGCTTCCCACGATGCACCTCAGGATAAACGTCCGAATGTACCAAGCAATGAACGTTTTTATCTGTTAAGTTATTGGCGGCGGATATTAATTTGTGATAAAGGAGAAGGCATAGCCGTACCTCCGGAACACAATTTTTTAGTTACATGCCGGCTCAGCCAGAATCAAACTATACGCTGTGAGCAAAACAGACCAAAATCCGTGATAATCCTGTACCAAACGGCGGATGTCTTGAACTCTAACATAACTCTTAGATGTTTCCCGTCGGAAAAACCACGTGGAACAACTAGAGGCACGTTATTATATTGCTTACTTTATAAATCCCGCCGGAAGGGCCAACCCTTATGTGGCATGAACAACGTGAATAATACATGGCATGGTTATACATGAATAGTAATCAATACATCAATAATAACACACCCTAACCATATATATAATAACCTACATGAGGCCAACTAGATGGGGGCAGATGGCGATGAATTAGTCACTGTAGCACAAACCTGCGAACCACCGAAGACCTCACCAACACGTAGAATCACGAAGAGTAGGTTGAAGAGCAGTATGGCTCCGTGCAGGGCCCCTCAGCTAAGTGAGACAGTCCACGAGCACTAGCCCACGAGGCATACATGTTGAACACCCAAAATGGACCGAACAACAGGCCCCAGTACACCCTAGAAGAAGCCTCATGACTACACAGTGAACTAATAATGAGCTAGGATAATAAAACAACACGTGGGAGCCTCGCCTTATCACAATGAGGACTTCGCCTAACACGTTTACTATAGACCCTGAAAAACAGTCTCCAGGGCCCGCATTTAACACTTCACAGCCTACACAAGTCGATAAGCTACCTGTCCTCAGCACATAACCTGTACAGATGAGCAAAGACTCACCATAAATGAGGGGAGGTGACGAACAAGGCAGGACAGAAGCGCCAGGAACACACGTCCGTTCAACGCGGGCCCGGGAGAATTAAGGGTGAGATAGCGCTTCGATGAGTGAGGCGAAGCGTACACAAACAGCAGATGCATGAGAAGTGCAACGCTAAGATCAAAGTTTAATTTTTGATTTCATTATTTTTTACTAGTTTTTGCTAGTAGTGGTACCCACATCATATAGGATGAGTCCGTGAGTGTTTTTTTAAGAGCGTTTCGCTCACGATGTGTGGCAATCGTATTTTGTTCTCTCCCGGGCGGGAAGTTTGAAAGGCAAGCTTGAGTTCAAAGATTGGCCATTACCAACATTAAGGCGCATCGTCAATGATGAAGGGGCCACTAATAAATTGATGGATAGCTCAAGGATACAGTTAGAAACAGATAGAAGCTATAGTGGCCACTAAGAGTTAAGAATTAGAATGACTTAGCATGAAATAGGTGTTTGTAGGGAGAGCGGCTAGAAGGAGGTGGTTGTTGAGTTCGTAGCGAAAGCGAGTCTCCCACTCTCATGCTCTGCGCAGTGAACCTTATTCACTAATGCGTCACTTAACTAACTGTACCGGATTCATTATAATGATAACCCGATATAATTATGGATAATAAACCCATAGAAACTTAATACGAAAGAGTACATAACTTTTATAAAGACATATAGTTTTAGTCTAATACTGGCGCCTAATTTAAACTTCCAGTATATCTACTTAACCTAAATTGTCGAGTTACTTACGAGTCTCGACAACGGTATCTCACAAAGCCCGAACTATTGGAATGACCTTTACCATGGCAAGTATCTTTCTATAGTTTAAGAGTGCGGTTTTGGCAAAAGAAGTAAGGTGCGGACATGTCCTTGTGGTTATGCTTCTAATACCAAAGGTGCAACCTATTAGAGATCCTAATATTAAGCACTATACCATGGCATGTGATAATATCAATTCCTTAATAGGGCAAAGAACTAATCAGATATTGAAAGATATTCACAATGGTTTCAATCTTTACTTGAATGGGAGGTTTAATTTTAGGACTTGATAGCTTACATTTTTTTTTTTTTTTTTTTTTTTTGTAAGTAAATCAAGCCCTAGAAATACTTGCTTTACCTTGGTTTTCGTCGGGGTAGTGACGACTTTGGCTGATATGTCCCAGGTCAAGTGTGCGGAGGTCAAAAGGTCATAAGTACAGGGAGGCGTATTGTGGGGGGATTAAGTAGACCCCCTAAAAGTTTGCGGGCTGGTGGGTAGGCCTCTGTGCGGAAGAACGGCGCAACTGCTCCTTTGTTAGGTGTCTGTGTTGGTCCTTCTGTTTCTGACTGAACACTATATTTGTCTTTGTAGCCTCGAGGTTATTGCTGGTGATCTGAATTGTCTTGCCTGGTGTGGGTGGTATAGGAGGATTTATGGTGGCACTCCTGGCGTCTCGTTTATTATGATGTAGTGGTGTGAAGGTAGACTCAGGGCGGCCATGTCTTAATGGTTTTGCTGTGTTTTTTGTTGTCTTCTGTGGTTTTGATGCTGCGTTTGGTTTCTTTGGTGGTGGTGAATTTTCCTTATCTGCGTTTGCCTTCTGGTCCTTGTTCCTGGTTTTGTTTCTACCTGTTGAGTGCTTGTTGAGTGTTGGTATTCCTGGGATCTTCATTCCTTTTATCTTTGTGTCTTCTTCTTTCGCCTTCGTTCGTTTTATTTTAGCCTCTCCTTCGTTGGTCTTCCTTCGTTTTCCCTGGTGTGTGTGTCTCCTTGGTTCTGCTGTTTGAGTCTCCCCTCCTTCTGTTCCTTTTCTTTTCTCTTGTCGAACTGGCATGGTGGTGATTACTAAATCGGGTATTTTAGTGATATAGTGTGGTACAGTGTGTTGGAGTGTGGTATAGTGTGATGGAGTGTGGTACAGTGTGATGGAGTATGGTACACTGTGATAGAGTGTGGTACAGTGTGATGGAGTGTGGTACAGTGTGGCACACTGTGATGGAGTGTGGTGCAGTGTGATGGAGTGTGATACAATGTGGTACAGTGTGATACAGTGTGTACAATGTGGTACAGTGTGATGGACTGTGGTAAAGTATGATACTGTGTGGAGGAGTGTGGTATATATACACACAAACACATACACTAACAGCCGCACGGCTAGCTCAGTGGTACCGTTCCCACCCGCTACTAAGTAGACCCGGGGTCAGATCTCGCTCTGGTTGATGAAGGTTTTAGAGACATAGCCTGCAGTTACCATTTCCCTTGATCAAGGTGATGGGCATTTGTCACTGATAATAGTGGTCTAGGAAGCGGGATAATACGAACCAAAAACTCTAATCCTGTATGCTACCATTATGAGTACAAATATGAGTATACACACACACACACACACACACAATCACGCTCACAAAGACAGGTTCACACTTTTTGTTTTTCATTAAAAAAAAAAAAAAAAAAGGTCCCACCCCTTTCCCATTATTAATTAAGCCATTTTAGATTTACAGAAGAGTGACCATTACTTGCATTACTGCATGTCCACAAACATTTCAGTAATGTAAGCAGTTTCCTTTTTATTTATATATTTATATATTTTTTTTTTTCTTTTTTTTTTTATGAAGGTGACCGTTACAATGTGGTGTATAATCTATCTTATTCTAGTTACATTATAGTTTTTCTTATTGTACCAGTACCTCCCTACAATCAACCTAGTTGTTCCCCAATTCGGCCCTCCGCCACGACCATTTCATAGTCCAAATCTCTCACTCTTGTCCTCTGTAGCGGGGAGGACCTTCTACCCCTGAGACATAGGAGTGCAGACCTGAGAAGAGAGAAAGAGAGCCGGCATCTCATCCAAGTTATGACTTAGCTTCTATGCTGGTGCTTTTTCTCCGATATTTGTTCAGCTAATCTGGCATAGAAGACACTTGCAGTAGGTCCCATTCCTCCCGACGATGAGAAGACCAGAGGAGTAAAGCTTCCTTGATCCCTGTTCAAAATTCTTTCTTCATATGCGCGTTGTTTCTCACTTTCGTTTCTCAGGTATGCCGCCTTGTGTCCTCGCTCACGATATGTTTGTGCTCTTGGGTTGAAGATTCTAATATCGAAAAAAGCCCTTGTCCCCTCGTCCAAAAATCTCGAGCACTTACGTCCACTCTTGCTTCATTTGAAGTATTTGCAGTATTGTGGGCCAAGCGCTGTCCGTCCATTGGCAGAAGTTCCGGTTCGATTCTGACATCATGGCACACCTCGTCCAGCATTTGTGCAGTGATGTCTCGTACTTCATCATGCCGGATACAGATGAATCCTCCTTTCTTACAGGTCATACAGTGGTCTGAGTTGTTTATTTCACCACATGCACATTTCAGCGGCAGGTTCGAAACTGGCCACCCATACCTCAAGGCTACGGCATCATTGAATTCTTGTTTATTTAAGCTGAAGCCTGTTTCCTTTATTGGTAATGAAGTGAGCCAATTTGAAGCACCCGAAAGGCTCTCAGCCTATGCCCGAGAGGGAGTAGTTGGAATATGGAAAAAAAAAAAAAAAAAACGTGTCTTGTGCCATCTCAACTCTCATTTTCAGTTCTCCAGTACATGCGGTCTTAATTTGTTCTAGGCTATGTTTCTGTCTATCTTCTCTGCTCTTTGTAATTTCCTGTCTTGCATTTCGTTGTTCCTCTTCGTCCACCTCATCATTTTCATTTTGCTCCCGTATTTTTTCTGTCAGAGACGTAGTAAGCTTAAGGGAATTTTGGTACTCATGAGGTGCCGCCTCTACTGGGTTTATGATCCCCATACCTCCGAACCTTGGCGGAAGAGCTAATAGATCTCTTAGCTCTTGTGTGATGCCTTCCATCTCTGTTAAAGCAGGTATGAATGCTCCTCTGATTGCTTCTTCCAGCGGTCGGAGCATCTGTCCAATGTCAGGCACTGTTCTCATAAAAAAGGTCCATCTGTGCTTAACACCATATGTGAAGGCAGCATGTGGTTCAGATTTCGCAATGTCTGCCAGGGTTTTTACTTCCTTTACCCACTCCGCTACCTTTTTTCGCACATAGACTCTCTTGCATTCCTCTGTGCCTATTACTGCTCCCAAATGGCGTTGACCATCCTTTGTAATTTTCACTCCTGTCCCATCAAAAGTCCGCACCGCTTCTTCATACTTGTCTTCTTTCACTATTAGTACAGATTTACCAGCATAAGGATTGTACCCAATGACTGCGCCAACCGATTGTACTCTCTGCCACCATTGTTTGAGATCCGTTATACTTCCTGCACCTGTGAGGTCATCTGCATACGCCATTTGTTTCACTCGGGTTGTCTCATGTTTTATTTTCTGCTGCAGAAGAGATAGTGCCAGTGCGTACATTGCCATTGCCACTGGATCTCCTTGCGTTGTTCCTTCATTTGATTTGAGAATTTTCATTTCTTCCTTCCTTGTGCTTCCAACTATATACAGGTTAGTTGGCTCCTTATAAGTGTTTTCTATGTACTTTGCGATGCTCGAGCATTTGATCTTGATGTTGTGAATAGCTGCCTCCCTATTAATGGTGTTAAAGGCATTTGTTGCATCCACTAGCAGTACCGCTTCACAATCTTCCTCATCATACACCTTCCCCATTGCATGTATTGCTGCTTCTCCTCCGGCTTGCTGTCCTGCACATACTTGTAAGTTGCCCACTGCTCTTTGTACATCTTTTCCAAATACTGACAGTATTGCTTTTCCTATAATCCTTCTAAGAACTTCCCCAACGCCTACTGGTCTAACTCCTGGATTCTTATTTAAAGGTATCAGGCGACATGCTGTCAGAGCTTCTATGTTCACGCATGGTGATGATACCAGTTTCTTTGCCAGCATTGCTATTGCTTCACATAGGTCACCCGCGGCTGAACCAAACTTGTTTTGACTTAGGAAGATCCTCCATGTCTTAGCATCTACACCTGATGGACCTGCTCCTCCCTGTGTTTTCAGCGCCTTTCTCCATACGAGGTCTCCAGTTACATTCTCATATATCACCGGGTCTGGAGGAACATATTCCCCGTCTAGTTTGGCCTAATCACTTGCTGGTTTTGCTTCTGGGTGTTTCTCCTTTAGCTGGTCCAAGATGTTTCGATTCACTTCGTGCACCCCACTTGAGGCTTCCCCTCTGACCATTCTGACTGCTTGTGCCACTTTACCAATCCTCATGCTATTTCCCACTGATCGTGCCATATCATCTGGCTTCCTCTTTCTTCGTTTTTGTTTTCAGTCTTTGCTGGATTGCTCGTACTTGGCTGAGAATTTTGTCTAGCTCCCCATTTTTCCACCACTCCATTCTCTATTTCAGCGCTTTAGTGTTCTCATTCAGTTTTCCCTTTGGTCTTTTTCTTTGAAGGAACAACTGAGGAATGAAAGAAGCTATCTTGATTGCCACGTGCGCCAAAGGAGCATCCTGAACATACCTTAGGATCATACGTCTGAGTTCCCCCAGCATGTCTTTTGCGGCTTCACAAATCGGTAGTTCAAACTTATTATGTTGCCATTGTATCACTTCTGTATAGATTTCATTCACTAATGTTGTGAGTCCGTCACCAGAATGTCCCATCCATTCTCCACCATTCATGTTTACGTTACGAGGTCGTTCGTTCTGTTCACGATTTTCGATTATTGCTCTCTCATTATCTTCGTTTATACCATTTTCATTATTTTGCTCCACACCCCTGTTGTCTTGCGAATTATTGATTCCTGCATTTTCTTCTGCGGGCTGCAGTTGTTAATTGTTATTTTCTGCATTTTCTCTAACAGGGTTTGCTTGTACATCTCCATTAACTACATTGTCTGTTTCACGGTTCATTTGTACTGCATCTCTCACTGCGTTTTTTCTTTCATCAGGATTATTCCTCGACTGGGACCGAGTTAATATCATCTTGTCTTGTTATCTTAATTTTCTACCTTTTCCCTATTACTGAGTCTATATATCATTATTTCCTAAGGGACGAGCCTCTGCCCGATAAAGGTGAAAATGTAAACATCCTATGAGTAGCGTTAGAAATAGAAAGAGTAAGAGAAGTGATTTAATTCACATAGTATAATGCAATGTTACAGAAGATCAGGCTATATTACAAGACAGTGACTGCAAAATACAATATAAACATAAAATAAAATAAAAGTAGTGTTTAAAAATAAGCACAAAGAATAAACGCGAAAAAAAAAACATTAAACACAAAGTAGATTTAAAATATAGTACAAAACGAGTATTATAGTGAGAAAGGAAATACACTAATTAAGAGAGTAAAATTATTAAAAAGACAAGTGTCAAAATAGTGCTAAGGATTAAAGAAGGATGTTGTTAGAAATCTACCATTAGTTTGAGAAAAAGGTCATGGTTATCAGTATGCACATAATATATCAGCGAATTATACCTTATTTTAAATAGTATACTTAGTTACTAGTTCGTTAGAGATAACTCTCACATGACATATACCACTTCAAGTCTGATTTCCTGACTCGGCCATAAATCATATAGAACCCTACCTAATATAATCGGCCTGTTTCCTCAAAGCTAAATGACTCTATACAAAGCTAAAGAAACCTTGGCAATTTGAGCCTCTTTACATTCTAAATATGCCTAACTTTAAATGGAAACCAGCCAATTATGTCCTAAGATTTAATTATTTTCAGGACAAAAATATGTACAAAATATTACATCATGTTAATCATGTAATAGTAGCATGAGGGACATTATACTGTAGGAGGTGAGGTTTATATGGGAGGTTTATAGGAGGGGAGGTTTACAGGAGGGGATGTTTACTTGGAGGGATGTGGGGGGGGGGGAATAGGAAAGTGGAAGGAAGAGGGAAGGGGAGGGGAAGGATGGGAATGTGTGGGTAAGGATGGGGGGTGGGGGGGAGGGGAGGGTTGAATACTTGTGGTCACTATATTTCCCTCTCTCTATTATACAGTAGCTACTACTACTCTTACACAAACACACATTTCTTTTTAAGCTGCATTGCATCAATAACTACCACTGACATTTTGTTTTCAATACAAATCCCCCCCACGGAT
The DNA here is from genome assembly GCA_032716605.1 of Paralithodes platypus. NCBI lineage: Eukaryota > Metazoa > Arthropoda > Malacostraca > Decapoda > Lithodidae > Paralithodes > Paralithodes platypus. The sequence continues at coordinate 68,311,719 of CM064513.1, read as the reverse complement.
TTAGATAAGAACCATACCTAAATATACTTATTTTTGTCTTTACACTGTCAGGTATCGTATTAATTTAAGCAAGGGGTGGAGAGGTGGTGGTGACGGGAAAGAGGGGTAGGGGGCGAGGGGGGGGAGTGTTGTGGTCAGCGCGGTTTATGGTCCCTTCCTCTTTTCCCTCAATCGCCTCTGCTGTACATCGCTGTCTCTCTCCTGCATACTTCCCCCAGCTGCAGTCGTCCTCTCAGCATCAGCGCATTGCAGAATATTCCGGTCCACTTTCACACGACACGCATCTCCATGCACTGGCGCGATGACAGATGGGGTGTGGGTGGGGAAGGGGTTGGGGGAGGGCACACCCTAGGGTGAGTGGTTTGATTTGATTTGATTGTTTTATTGAGAAAAGTACAAATGTTACACAAGTATCATAGTTACATTATCTCAAAAGGGCGAAGGTGCATACGCAATCTTCACCCTATTTCTGGCTTAAACTATGTCATTACATATATAGTTAGATGAGTAATACATTGATATTGAAGATTAATTTTAACACTACCTAAGTTTAGTATATACAGTATTATAATAAAGACATATCTAAAATATGTGAGTCCCCGTTATAGACCTTGATCAGATTGTGTTTTGTTTTTTAAACACGCATGCTGTCCCACAAGACCCCCAACTGAGCCCCGACCGTGTTAATCCCTCCTTAAACATCCTAGAGGGACCCTAACCGTCGTGACCCAGTCACCAGACCCCAGCACCCAAAACATACAGCCATACAGATTCAGATTCAGATTCAGATTATTTATTTCCATAAAATAATATTCGGAGGGAAGGTGCAAGTAGTCCTCCGGGAGGGATGTGTCGCATATCCGGAGGTACTTGTACATCAAGCCATTAGCCGAGAATATTGAGGACAATACAGCTGTATGGTTAGGGAGCGTAGGTTCGCTGACCCAGGGTGGCCTGTAAGGCACCACTAGAATGTACATGTGTTTAGTTGAAGAGCATAGCTACACATCAAATTATATGTTTTATAATTTTACATTCTTTTAAAAGGTTGTACATAGTTCCACTGTTGAACATCCATATTATCTGTTTAGTTACATTTTCAATTGTATTATTTCTATATTTTATTAAAGTTATACATTGCAGTATATAATGTTGAAGGGTGTGAGATCTTGGCCTATTGCACAGCCTACAACTCCTATCCTTCTCTGCAGTATTAATGCCTAATTCCCAGTAATATTTGTAGCCTAGTCTTAACCTAGTACATACAGAATCTTTCCACTTACTTGTAACATTCCCATAATTGAATTTAGTTTTATCTACCACCTCTCTGTAATGATGCATGGTGGCACTAGGCCTGGCTATATACTTACACTCGATATCTCTAGCTTCTTTTACTTCTTGACATTTCTTTATTTTGTGTTTTACCTGTTTCAAAGATAGGGTACATTGTACATCAATTTCCATTTTTTCAGTAGCATTTTTAGCTATTATATCAACTTTTTCATTATAGGTAATCCCTGTATGTGATGGTATCCATGAAAACACAATTTTTCTCCCTTTTAATTGGAGTTGATGTACAATATTCCGGCATTGGATAACAATATTTTCGTATACTGGTGTTTTACAGTTTAGGGATTCCAGAGCCCCTCTGCTGTCAACAAAGAAGCTTACATCCCCTTCTCCTCCTTCGATTTCTTTAAGTCCATATAATATCGCATACAATTCAGCCTGAGTTGATGATATATTATCGCTTAGCCTATAATTATATTCTGTTTCTAGCCACATGTTGGAGTCTTGCATGTAATCTCTAATTAAAATCCCACAACCTGCCCTACCATTTTCCATTACCGACCCATCACAATAAACATGTGCTACTTTACCAGTGTACATTTTGTTTATTCTCTCTTCATAAATGTTTCTTAATTCTATTGTATCATACATGTTCTTTTTCTTTTGTAATGGCATAATATCTAAAATTACGTCTTTCTCCTCCCATGGTGGGACAGGTTGTTCATTTTCGTAATTAATACAGTTTTATTAAATCATAATGTTGTATTTTGTTCACCAAATGTTTCATATATCCTTTTTTGCCTTGTCTCCAGAAGGTGCGAGTATTATTCATGCAGTCCTTTATGTCTTTCAGTAGTTCGTTGCCACCTTTTAATCTTACATGTCTAATTGCTGCTACAATATTAGTTTGTTCTATTCTATGTTTAATGCTCGGTAGCATTGTTTCAAGCTTCATTGCATCAATCATTGCATTTTTTGGGCAGTTTAAAATAATTCTCATAGCCTCGTTTTGTATTTTTTCAAGTTTATCGAACCTTCCTTCATCAAGGCAAAAAAGGACAGGACTGGCATATTCAATAACTGACCTAATAGTACTAATGTACATCATTTTTAGTACAGGAACACCGCCACCGTTACCACTCCAAGCTAAGGCTCTCAAGGGTTGCATTCGTGCCTTACATTGTGTAGTTATATAATTCACCTCAGCTTCTTTAGCTTCTGCTGTATAACCCACATACATACCCAAGTACTTATAACTATTTACTCTTTCTATATTCATGTTATTTATTTTTAGTTGCTTGTCAGTTCTTGCTCGACATTGAAATTTTGTTTTATCTTCATTTACTATTAATCCTAGTTCCTGTGTTAACTTCCCAAATTTAGTCAGCGCCTGTTGCATTTTATCAACCGTTTTGCTTTGTAGCATAATATCGTCTGCATAAATTCTAATTTTAACCCCATCGGCTAATTTTAGACTTGCAAGTCTATTCAATAGTACATTGAACAACATTGGACTTAGTACCCCACCCTGTGGTGTCCCTAAGTCCAAACTACCTTCTTCAGACAATGCTCTTTGATAAGAGACTTTAGCCCTTCGGCCATGTAAATAGTCTCCTATCCAATGAAGCATCCTTCCTGACACCCCCATACCTGCTAGTTCATGCAGTATAATTTCTCCGTTGGCTTTATCGAATGCACCCTTGAGATCGACAAATGCCCTGCAGTAGTCAGCATCGTGTGATAGGCACTTGATGACGGCATCAGTAGTTCCTTTACCTTTGATGAACCCATATAAATTATTACTTAATTTACCTCCTATAACATATTGCAATCTTTCTAAAAGCATTCTTTCCATCATTTTGCAAAAACAAGATGTTAAAGAGACTGGCCTAAATCCTCCTCCAGGCTTAGGGATAGGAATAATGATAGCAGTTTTCCATGCTCGGGGTAATCGACCCTCTTGATAACTCATATTGAATAGATCAAGTAGTGGACCATTATCAATGCTTGCCAAACAGTTTAGTATATCATAGGTTACTCCGTCCTCCCCAGGGGCTGTACATTTCCCATGTTTAATAGCTCGAAGTAGTTCATCCCTAGTAAACATTACATCAGTGTTATCCCCTGTATTTAAAGCGTTCATAATTACTTCTCTCCTGTCCCCTTCCCATTTATTTACTGCCTCTTTGATTTCCTGAGGTATACTGTCTTTGCTTGACGCGAGTGACCATTTCTTCATTAGCTCGTTAGCGAATTTTTCAGGAGTCGGGTGTGCCACATTATCGATTTTCTTTCCTTTAACTTTTTTAACCTCTTTCCAAATATCACCTATATTTTTACTATTTCCGATATTATTTGTAAAATTCGTCCAATACTCCCTTCTAACTTCTTTTCTAGCCTCCCCGCAAATTTTTGCTGTCTCCAGCAACGTGTTTTTTGCTTCGTCCTCCCTTCCATCGTTTACCCATTTTCTATGCGCGACCTTGAGCATTTTGTTCCAACCTTGGAGGACTTTATCGTGGGCATATTTATTATTGTTCGGCCGTTTTCTTTTCTTTGTCGTCTGAACATTACGGCTTAATGAGGTTTCTATAACTTTAATCATGTCATCATAGAAAGATTCAATTGATGTAGGATGATAATTACTGTACCATTTTTTAATATATTCAATAAAGTTTGTATATCGTCTTTTGGAAGCCTTAGTTTTTTTCTATTGGCCCCGAAAGCTAGTTTCCCTAGTGGAATTTTAATATCAAGAGCAAAATGATCACTGAGTAGTTCAGCCTCTACTACGCAGCTTCCATCCAGCCCTTGTCCATTTAGTATAAAAGCGTAGTCGAGTCTCCCTCCCTTAATATGGGTTGCTTCTTCCGATCCTAGTAATTTAATGTCTTGGTAATCTTGTACAAATTGATAAAATCTTCTACCATTCGTATTTATTTTCCCGTCGAATTCAAATTCATTATATCTAGCGTTTAAGTCCCCAGCGACAAGAGTAACCCCATTATACAAACTATCAGGCAGAGCACTGGCATGAAAACAGTTTTGTGATATATATACGTTAACGATATTAAGTGTACCTTCTTTTAAATAGTTTTACTGAGACTGTTTCGATCCCCTCTGATTTCATGGGCGCCTCTATTAATTCTGAGGGTATGGAATTTTTTACATATGTGGAAACTCCCCTTATATTATCATCTGAAAATAATTGATATAGTTTATACCCATTGAGTTTTATTATACTACCATTCCTATCCCCAGTTTCCTGGAGAAGAATTACGTCAGTGTCGAACTTTGTTACATAATAATGAACATCGTGCATTCTACCACCTAAGCCATTCACGTTCCATGATATTATGTTTAGATGTTTATGATCCATTATGGTGATCAATGTCCATTGATCCAAGAGTCAGCCCATCCATATATTTAGTAAACTTATCTAAGCATGCTTGGATTTCTGTCCACCCCTCTACCACTTTTATTTTTATTTCTTCATTATTGCCGTTTTTTGCAAGAATTTGTCCTACGCTGCTTAGCCCATTCTCCATAAATTTATGTTGTTTCAATTTCACTTCTTTCCCTTTTATATTTACTTCACAAGTTGTTCCGTTTTCTGTAGTTACCTTACTGTCCTGGGTTTTGGTTTCCTTCATTTTCTGATTTCTGGTGTTAGTTTGTTTTTCTGGACTTATGATTTCCACTTTACTTTCTCCCACTTTGTTGTCGCCATTTACTGTTTTTCTTGTAATTTTATTTACTGTTTTTTCTAAGTTTTCTATTCTATTTCCCAACTCACGGATAAACTTGAACATTTCCTTTGTTTCCTGCCACCTGGCCTCCTCTGAGTGGTTAAGTTGGCTCACCTGTGTGGGGTTGGTACTGCTACTCTGGCTGGCTGGTGAGGGGTCTCGGTCGTCAGCTGTTGGTACCCCTGGTCTCCTCCTTTCATGGTCGCTACCACTTGACCCTTGTGTTTGAGGAAGCTGTTTTGGTATTGCCCCTGTCTTTGGGTCAGAACGTCTTCCTCCAATCCATGGGTTTTCGTGATCAGGTGGCGGCGGTGGTTGATGGTAGCGTGGTTGATGGGACCCCCCCTGGTGTTGGTATGTCTCCCCCTCCTGGTAGCGTGTATGGGATATGTCACGGCCAAGGTCACGGCCACCGTTACTCCCAGGTTTCTTGGAACACTGGAAAGACCGCGCGTTGTGTTCCCCCCCACAGTTACAACAGTAAGGCACCACTCTAACGTTATTATTTATTTTGTCTCTACATTTGGCAGAGGGATGTCCTCTACCACAAAATCTGCACCTTGCATCCGCCTGGCAGGACCAAGCTTTATGGCCCCATCTACTGCAGTTCAGGCATAGGTCGACCTGTTCTTTGTATGGAGCTAAATATTTGTTACCTATGCCTGTCACAAATATTTTTTCGGGCATTTCCCCTTTCACAAGCGCTACTATTTGTGATCGGTCTTCCCCTTTTATTTGATTGCGCTTTGCCCATACAAATCGTGAATCGTCCAGGATATACGTAGGGTCAAGCCACACCGGATAGTTGAATATAATTGCCTTGGTGTATTTCTCGCTGTCGTCAGGAACTTTGAGTGTGACTCCATTGTACCCCTCTGTTGTTAATAATTCTACTGCTTCTTTGCTCCCCACAGTCAGGTAGGGTCTGTGTTTTCCTTCCTTGAGAAGTGGTAGGAAGGATTTATGCTCCCTCCCTAGCTTGACCGCCCACAGTACTTTCTCTTGGAAGTTCATTTTCAAATCATGGGGAAGAGAAGTCTAGGCCGCTTCCCTGCCATATCGTCGGTAGTTCCTGGTCTCACCTCACCCTGTGCTGCCCCCTCTCCTAGCCTCTCCACGTCCCCCTCCTCTCTCTTCTCCACGCGCTGCTTCCTCACCCTGCTTCTCTCCACGTGTCGTCACTCTCCTTTCTTCATCCTTCGTCTGATTCGCACCATTCTTAATTTTCTTACCGTATATTGGGTCTTCTTCATCGCTGCAGATGTATTGAGCCTCGTTTGGTTTCCCTCTTCTCCGCTTCTCGCTCCTACTAGTCACTTGGGTGTATGGTTCCTGGGTGCACTCCATCTCAGTGTCCGTTTCATAAAAGTCTTTCTCCTGGGTGTTATTGTGCCCTTCTGCTAGCAGAGCACTGGCTTCCACATTACTAGTCTCCATTGTCCCTGTTTTTAAGGGTAAATGGTGTTGGACTAGCGGCAGACAGGCCGCCTGCCCACCTGCGACTTTCACTATCTTCAATTTTTCGTCTCTTCTTTCACTTGTTGTTTGATTTTGGTTAGATAGAACTCCAGAGTTTCACCCAATATCAACTCCCCGTAATTTCACACTCACCCTGTTGTATATATCACAATTCCATCACCACCCCTTCCCTCACTAACTTGCTGTTCACCACGGAGAGAAAAATCCATACGTCCTCTCCCGCCAAAGACTAGAGGGTAACCTGAGGCCTATATAACTTCAACATAAACATCAAATGCAAACTATCAGACACATACAAATAACAATAGTTCTAAATTTAAATGCACAAGAGCACCTACAGGAATATCCAACATGCAAACACATTTATTTTGTATTGACTGATTGATAACAGTCCTCTCTCTCTCTCTTAAATATTAAAATATGTCCACGCATCATTAACCTATCAGCATGCTATAACAAATTAATTGCCTTTGTCCTGGCTATTATTAGACGATCTCATTGAGCTTAGAAGTGATTGCTAGAGATCCTACCTATTATATATAAATGTATATCTGTATAAAATCGTCTAGTGCTATCATGAATAAATATAATAAAACCCGCCATGTTATCGAGGGGGTAAATCTATTCGCTACAAGGAATTGTCTTTTACGTAAATACAATCGTCTGGCGGTAATTGGCGTCTTCACACACGGGGCTATTGTGTTCGAGTCATGTGATAAAGGGTTTGAATTGGGGCATATATGCTTTTAGAGCTAATCCAAAAGTTGCCATATGCTCCACGACGCCATACAATAGCAACAGGTTGAAACGCTAAGGATTATAAAATTATGACATTGGCAGGCCGTCAATATTTTGGAATGGTCCGCGTTGGCTCATATCTAGCCAGCAATCAAACGAATCATTAAACAAATGTCGGATATATGCTTGGTGGACTGTGAACAATTATTGAAGAATCTGCTTAGCCTGGCGGTAGCCGAAAGCAAACTTTAAAAGGTGTTAGTTTTGCCCATGGCTTAGGGGATTGTTGTGGTATTTTAATGTTATATTATTAATATTGTAGTAATTAAACTAAAAAAAACTATTCTACAAGAGTAGGAATAATTCGAAAGTTGTTTTAAAGTTCGAGTTTTATTTAACAAACTCCCAAGGAAATCATAATCCGCATAGCAACTGATTCTCTATTTGGGTCAAAATGGGTTCAAACTGAAGAGTTGAATACCTACAACTATACAACTATACAGCATAAATTGTACTTAGGAATTATTACATTCCCATTACTACCTATCTGTACAATCGCTATTTTTTTACCTACTTCGACTCCGAGCCAAAGGCACATAACTATCTTCACATTGGTTGACAATACTATAAATTAGTTTTAGCTCAATATGTCCTTAAATCACCTTAACAATATTAGGACTTATTCGATCAATTTGTTCTCGAATCACCTTGACAATTTCAGAAACTATTATTTCATCACACGAGTTAAATCACCTTAACACTATCATAAATCATTATTCAATTACATGTTCTTAAATCACCTTAACAATATCAGAAACTTTTACTAAATCAAATATCCCCTTAGATCATCTTAACAATATCATAAATCATTATTCAATTACACGTTCTTAAATCACCTTAACAATATCAGAAACTATTACTCAATCAACGTGTCTTTAAATCACCTTAACAATATTAGAAACCATTATTCAATATCCTTTAACTTTATTAGATGTTATGCGCGATCGAAAACATGCTGTCGACGAGGTGAATATCTAATAAATAAATGTTATTTCCTTGTAACAACAAGAGTGCTTCCAAATGGTCGGGAATAGCACCCTTTCCTAACTATTTCTCCAGCTAGGTCTATCCTAATGCAAATCCTACCTCTTTATTCAACATGATTTGTGGACATCATTACTGAGTGGTTCATTTATTATTTTCTTTCGATCCCTCTTCTTCACGCATATATCCCCCCGCCCCCCCCCCCCCCCCACCCCATTTCCTACACCCCTTTACCTCCTTAATCACGTCTGTGTATTTGAGTTTGTTGTTTATTTCCCACATATTTGTACACTTATTATTAGTGTTTCTTGTTTTACTACTACACTATATTAAAACAGAACAATATATCCATACAACGGAAGCCGCAAAACCATTTATTAACTCTCGTAGTATATAACGGACTCATACTGTACATACTCAACTTACTCGTGTGATTCAGGTTGTAATATTTTATCGGGTTGGAAGTAATGAGTGTGAATTATGATTGCTGTTTGACGGAATACAGTTTATTTGTTTGATTAATCAACTGGTGCATGACTAACTTCATCGCTAAAATAATGATTGTGTTGTTCATCTGTATCCAATAAATTAACATTGCATATAATAAAGATACAAATATAATGTCAAAGGTAAATCAGTTATTGGGGACTATTGAGATGATAATGTAAAACCTTTATAATAATATTGGCTTTCCTACATGATTATTAATATGTACACTATAACAATTTGATCTTATTTGCCAACTCTGCGAAGCAGAGTGGTATCGCGCAAACAGATCCCGCCCGTATAGTGTGCACCCCGAGATGTCATAGACTGCAGCACCGTTGATTCATTTAAACTTCGCCTAGACAAATATCTCGCATCAAACCCGCGACTGACTGCGTTTGTAAATGAATAACTTTATTTTATCCTCCCCTCAGTTACTAACACATCTGTCCCCTACTAACTTCCTAATCCTGCCACGGACATTAGTTCCAGGGCATTAGTTCCCTTTCCAATGTTCCCTTACCCACTCTAAACCACTGTTTGGACACTTGAACCTCAGTGTTTTGGAGGACAAGCAGCCTAGAAGGGTCACTATACCTGTTGTTACTTGATTTCCTTTGTACTCCTTTGTACTCCTTTGTACTTTATTATCCCTTTACTCTTAGTCCTAGACTCCCGGATAACTGGGTATTTATCCCGAAAACTCCCTGGTTTTCACTCAAATATTTGCTATCTTTTGATATAAGATCCTAGAAGATCCAGTGCTATTACTAGCTAACTGGTGAGTGCCTTACTAACAATAATAATTTATCTCTGAACACATCATATTTTTGTTTCATTAATTGTCTAATCATGTTTTTCTCTATTGTTGGCCTATATGGACACATATTATTATTGTTGGGACACAAGGTCTCTGTCTAGCATTTTATCTTCCTCTCTTAAGTCTGTTCGGGCCCTTAAGGGTCCTTCAAGGGGGGATTTCTTCCTTCTTCTTTACCACTTCAAGGCTGGCCAATATATCTGATCTATCCGTTCGCTTCCATCGACCAGCTGGTTGCAGTTCCGTATCGCTTGGCTAGTTGTGTGTAAGCAAGCGATGTGTCAGCAGGTGTCAGGGTTCTGTACGTGTATCTGAACCGAGGGTGGGTGGTGTAGTTGATCTCGGCACGTCTTGTATTCAGTATGGCTCTGGTGCTGGAGATCAGGAACAATCTCAGTTTTTATCTCCCCATGGTTGCCAAGGAGGGTAAGTGGTGAGTTTCTGCTAAGAGAGGGCCAATGTACCCCAGGCAGGTGCACATGTCTTACTGGCTGCTGTGGCTCCGCCCACCTCCCTTTATACCCGCCCCCGGTGCAACGCAGGCATTTGATTGGCTGAGACGCGCGCCCGGGCAGGTTTGTGTCGGCCTCGCCGCTTTGAACTGTAAAAGCTCCCATATGTCTGTTCTCATCTTCGTAATATCTTCCCAGAAGTTTATTGTGACGTTCTTTAGTGGCTGACGGGAGTAAGGGGGTGGCACCAATGTATTTGAACGTTTTTTACTGGGATACAATGTACGGGTGTGAACGAACTGAGGGTAAGTTATGAGCCAGGCGTTTGTAAGGTGAGGTGAGATGAGTGCTTTGGTGGGTCATAGGCGGCCTGAGAGCGTGGAGGTGCCAAGGTGTTCCCACGGGCAAGAAATAGAGGGCAAATCATGCTGGCACACCTGAGTTAATCCCGCCTTCTGCTTGGCTGACTGGATTACTCCTTCAATTACTATTATTATTATTTTTAGTAGTAGTAGTTGTAGAAGTAGTAGTAGTAGTAGTAGCAATAGTATCGCCAGTGCATAATTAACCCCCTATGTGGAGCAAAAGGCCTTATAATCGCCAAACTAATGGGGCGAAGCGTCTTCAATTCGCCAAGCTAATGTAGCTAAACAGATGGGCTTCTACAAATACCATCCTCTGGAAAGATACTGATAAGAGTTCATTTTATACTGAACATTTAATGGTTAATATGTAGCAAGATGATTATATCGACTCTGGAGTCTATTAATTTTCAATTACTCTCGTAATTAGATTCTGCTGCTATTAACTAAATGTACAAATTAGAATCTGTGAGTGTTTTCGATTAGAATATTATTTAACGTAAAGAATTGCTTACATTCAATTGTAATATTATTGTCTTGCCCCATTTCTCTTTTCCTTAACCCAGTGGTTACAACAATCCTCTTGAGAGGTCTTACTGGTGGGCTGCAATGCTCCTCTCGGAAGAAGAGATGTCAAACACGTACCAAAATACTCCCAATAACAAAAATAACAAGTGTGACTGTCAGGGCTGCAGGAGTGAAAATCCAATGACATTTACTGTCCCCCATTTTGCCTCCACCCTGCTCCTCCCATTTCCTCCCTCCACCATACCAACACTCCCATACACACACCCGCTCGTTGCTGATTTTGCATATGGACCACCGTAACACCTCAACTACTCATCCTTTGGGCATTCATATATGTATATGGTTGGATGCGGTCTTGCATTTCCTACACGATGATATGGTTTCATTACGTTTTTGAAGAGTCGCCAAATCGGCCTAGGTCTAGCACAGGGCAATGGTGAGTCCTAGGGGTGTCTAGCATTTCCTGGGTTAAGCATTTATTATGTACTTCGAAAGTACTTGTTTGTTGACTTATTTGTTTACTTTTTATTATTAATTATTCTTTATATTTTTTGTCATTGACGTTGGTAAAGAAGGAATTTAATTATAATTGATTTTATTTGCCTTTTCTGTAGCTCACATTTATGAGAAAGCTTGGCATAGAGAATTGGCTGCTACATGTGATACTGAAGATGTATGATGACTTTCCAACGGCATTGAGGGTGAAATGTGTACCGAGCGAGGAGTTTACAGTTTATGTTGGAGTTCACCAGGGCTCTGTGTTAAGCCCCTCCTCTTTGTAATGGTTCTGGAGGCACTATATAGAGATTTTAGAAATGGGCTTCCTTGGGAAATGCTATACGCAGATGACCTAGTTCTTATTGTAGATAATGTGCAGGATGCCGAGGCCAAATTCAGAAGATGGAGGGAGGACATGGCAAGTAAAGATATAAGAGTTAATATAAATAAAACCAAGGTTATGCACAGTTGATTAGGGCATTGTACCCAACCATGATGTTGCTGGGTACACCATGAGAAGAATCTCTGTATTAGAATACAAGGACCTCTGTCGAGGAAGAAAAATATGTATATATTAGATGCAAAGGGAAGCTCGAATTAAATGACTGGCTCAAGAGTGTGGTGGTGCCGTGGCTGACTCTATTGCCAGAATTAGATGTGGCTGGAGAATGTTCAGAAAACTACTGCCAATTCTAACGATGAGAAGTTAATCTATATATATTATAGTTTCCAATGACAATGCTAAATATCCAAAGATCCCAGAAATGTTGCTAGAATTGTGTTAGCTATGGAAGATGGTAAAACTCTTGTGTATACCCCCTTAAGTTTAACCAATCTTTACTTAGATTTCAATACCAATAGAAAAGAATAAGGCAAGACAAAAATGCCGGAAAAAACTCTAATGTAACACATAACGTAGATGGAGAGATATAATGGGGGCTGGGTAGGAGGGCGGGGGGGGGGGACTGTAATTACATTTCAGACTTGGAGCCAGACAGAATTTAGGCGAAAGTGAGAGGGTGTGTGCCATTGAGGAGCATGTGTGGGTGTGCGTGCGAATGTGTGTGTTTGTGAATATGTGTGTGTGGGTGTTGCAATAAATTACAAGGATAGTTAATATTTCAAAAACCTTGCTGCTCATTCCACGGATACATTCTAGGTGAAAATAAAGAATGTGTAGTACAGAGCACTCACAGCAGAGTGTGCAAAATACTACCTTCGATAATCTCTTGGTGAACTCCTTCACTAATGAACCATTTACAACGGATAGGATAAATTTGTTTCAGGTATAATATAAATTGTACTTCATTGTGATTACTATGGTGTGATTGTACTGTATTGTGATTGTTATATTGTGATTGTACTTCATTGTGATTGTTATGTTGTGATTGTACTTCATTGTGATTGTTGTATTGTGATTGTACTTCATTGTGATTATTATGTTGTGATTGTACTTCATTGTGATTATGTTGTGATTGTACTTCATTGTGATTGTTATGTTGTGATTGTACTTCATTGTGATTGTTATGTTGTGATTGTACTTCATTGTGATTATTATGTTGTGATTGTACTGTATTGTAATTGTATTATTGTGATTGTACTTCATTGTGATTGTTATATTGTGATTGTACTTCATTGTGATTATTATGTTGTGATTGTACTGTATTGTGATTGTTATATTGGGATTGTACTTCATTGTGATTATGTTGTGATTGTACTTCATTGGGATTGTTATGTTGTGATTGTACTTCATGTGATTGTTATGTTGTGATTGTACTGTATTGTGATTGTTATATTGTGATTGTACTGTATTGTGATTGTACTGTATTGTGATTGTACTGTATTGTGATTGTTATATTGTGATTGTACTGTATTGTGATTGTTATATTGTGATTGTACTATATTGTGATTGTTATATTGTGATTGTACTGTATTGTGATTGTACTGTATTGTGATTGTACTGTATTGTGATTGTACTGTATTGTGATAGTTATATTGTGATTGTACTGTATTGTGATTGTACTGTATTGTGATAGTTATATTGTGATTGTACTGTATTGTGATTGTTATATTGTGATTGTACTGTATTGTGATTGTTATATTGTGATTGTACTGTATTGTGAGTGTTATATTGTGATTGTACTGTATTGTGATTGTTATATTGTGATTGTACTGTATTGTGATTGTTATATTGTGATTGTACTGTATTGTGATTGTTATATTGTAATTGTACTGTATTGTGAGTGTTATATTGTGATTGTACTGTATTGTGATTGTTATATTGTGATTGTACTGTATTGTGATTGTTATATTGTGATTGTACTGTATTGTGATTGTACTGTATTGTGATAGTTATATTGTGATTGTACTGTATTGTGATTGTTATATTGTGATTGTACTGTATTGTGATAGTTATATTGTGATTGTACTGTATTGTGATTGTTATATTGTGATTGTACTGTATTGTGATTGTTATATTGTGATTGTACTGTATTGTGATTGTTATATTGTGATTGTACTGTATTGTGATAGTTATATTGTGATTGTACTGTATTGTGATTGTTATATTGTGATTGTACTGTATTGTGATTGTTATATTGTGATTGTACTGTATTGTGAGTGTTATATTGTGATTGTACTGTATTGTGAGTGTTATATTGTGATTGTACTGTATTGTGAGTGTTATATTGTGATTGTACTGTATTGTGATTGTTATATTGTGATTGTACTGTATTGTGATAGTTATATTGTGATTGTACTGTATTGTGATTGTTATATTGTGATTGTACTGTATTGTGATGGTTATATTGTGATTGTACTGTATTGTGATAGTTATATTGTGATTGTACTGTATTGTGATAGTTATATTGTGATTGTACTGTATTGTGATTGTTATATTGTGATTGTACTGTATTGTGATAGTTATATTGTGATTGTACTGTATTGTGATTGTTATATTGTGATTGTACTGTATTGTGATTGTTATATTGTGATTGTACTGTATTGTGATTGTTATATTGTGATTGTACTATATTGTGATAGTTATGCTGCATGTGATTGTATTGTGTCGTGATCGTTTAATGGCGACTGTACTGTGTTGCTTATACAGTATTGTGATTGTACTGCACTAAACCTACGCATATGATACACATACACACACTTCTCTGCACACTCACAGACACACCATCCACACATAGTCACAGACACTTACAACTAGTCTCTCTCTCTCTCTCTCTCTCTCTCTCTCTCTCTCTCTCTCTCTCTCTCTCTCTCTCTCTCTCTCTCTCTCTCTCTCTCAATGCGGGTAAATACTAATGTAAAGTACTACATATCGGATACCGAAATCAGAAAGCAAACTATTCGTTGAATGGCACACAGCTTAAGAGTGTAGACAGATAATCTGATTTGGGAGTAACAATATCGAGTAACCTAAAACCCAGTCAACAATGTTCATAAGTTGTTAAGTAGACAAACAAAATTATTGGCTTTATAGGCAGGTCATTTGAGCATAAATCCAAAGATGTAATCCTAACTCTTTACAATTCCTTAGTCCGGCCTCTTCTTGAATATTGCGTTCAATCCTGGTGCCCTTACTACCAAAATGATACAGAAAAACTAGAACGAGTTCAACGTAGAGTTACCAAAATTATACCTAGCCTTAAGAACAAACCATACGAGGAGCGTCTTAGTGAATTACATCTATTTCCTTTAACCCAATGCAGATTAAGAGGCAACTTAATTCAAGTGTTCAAAATCATCAAAGGCATCGACAATATGAACTGTAGTAAGTACTTCACTATCGACCATTTTAATTACAGTACATGCGGGGAAACGGTTGCAACATTATTGATAAATCGTTTAACTCACACGAGTCTAAGAATTTCTTCTTCAATCGCGTTGTCAACTTGTGGAATTGGCTTCCCCGAGACGTCATAGACTGCAGCACCGTTGATTCTTTTAAACTTTGCCTAGACAAACATCTTGCCTCAAACCCGCGACTGACTGTGTTTATAAATTAATAACTTAATTTTTTTTCCCTCAGATCCATCAAGGATTACTGCGTTTACAAATTACTAAGATGTTGCACTGCGTTATGTTACTAACCCAGCTGTCCCTTACTAACATCTAATCCGGCCACGGACATTATTTCGGGCAGTTCTTCCTTTTCAAATTGTCCATTACCCACTCTAAACCACTGTTTGGACACTTGATCCTCAGTGTTTTGGAGGACAAGCAACCTAGAGGGGTCGCCAGACCTATTGTTGCTTGATTTCCTTTGTACTCCTTTGTACTCTCTCTCTCTCTCTCTCTCTCTCTCTCTCTCTCTCTCTCTCTCTCTCTCTCCCTATCCAGTAACTATCGTCCAATTAGCTTAACCTCAGTTGTATGTAAAATGCTAGAAACTGTCATACGAGACAGACTCGTAAATCACTTAGAGGAAAATAACATACATAAAGATACTCAACACGGCTTTCGTAAAAAACGTTCCTGTTTAACAAACCTCTTAGACTTCTTCCACGATATCCTCAACCTCTACGATGAGAGTAAAGCTGTAGATATTATATACCTTGATTTTCAAAAGGCCTTTGACAAAGTTCCCCACAAACGTTTACTGCTAAAACTAAAAGCGCATGGAATACAAGACGGTGTGTTGAAATGGATAGAAAATTGGCTCAGCGACAGAAAGCAAAGAGTAGTCATAAACGGTAAGGCATCAAAATGGACCAATGTAAGTAGCGGGGTACCCCAGGGATCGGTACTAGGACCAATTCTCTTTCTAATTTACATCAACGACATAGATGAGGGTCTCACCTGTACAATCTCAAAATTTGCTGACGATACAAAAATTGCAAATAGCGTACTCTCGAAAGAACAAGTTGACGATATGCAACACAATCTAGATAAATTGTCATGTTGGGCCCAAATTTGGCAAATGAGTTTCAATGCGGATTAATGTAAAGTACTACATATCGGATACCTAAATGAGAAAGCAAACTATTCGATGAATGGCACTCAGCTTAAGAATGTAAACAGAGAAACCGATCTGGGAGTAACAATATCGAGTAACCTAAAACCGAGTCAACAATGTTCAGAAGTTGTTAAGAAGGCAAACAAAATAATTGGCTTTATAGGCAGGTCATTTGAGCATAAATCCAAAGAAGTTATCCTAACCCTTTACAATTCCTTAGTCCGGCCCTCTTCTGGAATATTGCGTTCAATCCTGGTGCCCTTATTACCAAAAAGATAAAGGAAAGCTAGAGCGAGTTCAACGTAGAGTTACCAAAATGATACCTAGCCTAAAGAACAAACCATACGAGGAGCGTCTTAGAGAATTAAATCTATTTCCTTTAACCCAGCGCAGATTAAGAGGCGACTTAATTCAAGTGTTCAAAATCATCAAAGGCATCGACAATATGAACTGTAGTAAGTACTTCACTATCGACCAATCTAATTACACGCGGGGAAACGGTTGCAAAATTATTGGTAAATCTTTTAACTCGCACGAATCTAAGAATTTCTTCTTCAATCGCGTTGTCAACTTGTGGAATGGGCTTCCCCGAAACGTTATAGACTGCATCACCGGTGATTCATTTAAACTCCGCCTAGACAAAATATCTCGCATCAAACCCGCGACTGACTGTGTTTATAAATAATAACTTAATTTGTTTTCCCTCAGATCCATCAAGGATTACTGCGTTTACAAATTACTAAGATGTTGCACTGCGTTATGTTATTAACCCAGCTGTCCCTTACTAACATCTAATCCGGCCACGGACATTATTTCGGGCAGTTCTTCCTTTTCAAATTGTCCATTACCCACTCTAAACCACTGTTTGGACACTTGATCCTCAGTGTTTTGGAGGACAAGCAACCTAGAGGGGTCACTAGACCTGTTGTTGCTTGATTTCCTTTGTACTCCTTTGTACTCTCTCTCTCTCTCTCTCTCTCTCTCTCTCTCTCTCTCTCTCTCTCTCTCTCTCACACACACACACGTAATAAATAACAAGTGGATATCATTGTTGTCAATCAGTGTACCGTATAATTATGCCTCAAAAGGTTGCCAAAGCCTAATTATCACGAGCTGTCCTAATTACCACCGCTACGAAATGAGCACATACTCTAGAAGTTAACAGAATTATATTTTTTGAAACAACAATAAGATGAAAACACTGAGTCCATGCGGAAGTTGGACTTTAATTGTCATGAATATAGTGTCACTTTTGAAAGATATATTAAGTCACTTAGTTATTTTATAAACATGTGACATGAAAATATTGCCCACTTAATAAAGTGTTATCGTGATTCCCGTGTGTTCATTTCATTATTTCATCGTGTTATGAACAGCAATTATATAGATGGTCATGCTTGTTTTGCACGGATGGTATGCATATCATTGATGTTTTCAGGATATCTGTAAGATTATTGATACTTTCTGGAACATGTTGTTTTTCACGCTGTGTAACGATTTTATTGTAGCCATTGTGTACTATGTTAATTTATCCTCTCAAGACGATGACTCCTTTCCTAAGCCGATTCTGGTATTCCTTAGAAAACTATATTAAGCTTAGGAAGGACCCATGGGGTTCAATGGTTTAATAGAGACAATTACTACTACTACAATTATTACTATTATCTTCGATTTCTAGAGGCCCCTCCTAAGCTGAAATTAATCCTGTAAAATTAGCCAGCAATGATAATTATTATATTGTACTGAGAAAGATTAAATATACAAATTTGAAATTGTAACAACAGTCAATCTTTGGCAGACAGTATGGCTTGTAGTGTAATTGGTAACACGCTCGTTTTCAAACTAAAGGATGAACGTTGAATTCCGAGCGTGCCACTGTTCGCCTAACATTAATTAAGTCTGTGCCCGGACTAATTAAGTCGTACCCCTTCATATTCCAATCCGAATAAATATCTAGGAAACTCTTCTAATAATAATAGTATGTTATTCTTTGTGAGAGTTTTTTTTTTTTTTTTCTGTGAGTGAGTGAGAAAAAAGGCAGAGCTGCCTGTATTGAGTGCCTCCCCCAGAGTTGAATGAGTGACAGGGCCACAATCAAGGGACGTTCGAGTCAAAATGCCTGGACACACGGAGTTTGAAGCAATTTAAGTCATAGGAAGAGGGAAAGACTGATTCTGGGAGAGAGTTCCAGAGCTCAGCAGTTGTATAGAAGAAAGTCTGAGAATAAGGTTTCACTCTTGGGTTGGAGAGTTGCACAGAGTAGGGGTGGGATTGTGTTGCAAGATGGTACGTACCCTTGTAGAGGAGGTGGTATACACTGGGAAAGCTCTGAAGAACATTGATTATTGTAGTAGCGATAGAATAGCGAGAGAGATGCAACATTGCGGCGAATAGAGAGAGATTGCAGAGTTGGTGAGTGGGCGGGAGATAATGATACGAACGGCTTTCCTTTCTACTTTGTCTAGGAGTGCGATGTGAGAGGATCCTCCCCACACATGAGAACAATACTCAATACAAGGACGCACAGAGCAAAAAGCTGTGCAGGGGTAAAGAACCCCTTGAGGTGGTTGAGCACACCCAGCTTCTGGGAAGCTGCCTTAGCAAGACTGGTAATATGGTTCTTCCAAGTGAGAGCAGAAGAAAAAGAAACATCGAGAATATGAGAGAAAATGAAGGATTGATTTTTGTATTGTTGAAGTGTAAGGCATAGTCCTCTGGGAGTTCTGAACGGGTAGTAAAATGAAGAAATTTGGTTTTGGAAGCATTTAAGCATTTAAAGGCAACAAGGTTTTTTCTTCCCCAATTGGAAATAGTAGTTATATCAGAAGATATGTGTTCTATGGCTTCATTACGTTTGTCTTTGAGTAGGCGATTATATATGATTAATTTTACGATTTACCCATCGTAGTCTCGGAGTATATTTTACCTGACTATGGTGATAAGATTCCACCCATTGGCAAACTTTGGATAGGGTGCGTTATATTATATTAGGGTAGGTGACTTAGGATAAGTTAGGGTATGCTAGATAATGTTAGGTGAGATTAAATTAAGTTGGGTTGGGTTAGAATGAATTGTGTTAGATTAGATTAGGTTAGTTTTGCTCATGTGAGTTTAGGACAGGTTAGATTATTTGAGGTTGGTTAAGTTTGGTAATACTAGAATAATACAAATTAGGTTCGGTTTGGGTGTTTGTTTGCTTGGTAAAGGTATGAAAAGTATTTATATTTGTTAGGCCATGTTAAATTAGACCTAGTTAAACTAGATTAAGTTAGGTGGGTAGATTTTTTGTTTTTGGTAGGTTAGAGTATCTTTGGTTACCTTCGTTAAGTTAGCTTGTATTTCTCTCTCATCTCGTTAACACTACCTAGTGCAGCGTTTGCGAGTTATTAGGATTCTATGTAATAAGTATAAATGGGTGTTGATTGTATTTTGTATTTGTTTATTTTGCCTCCGAAACTAAAAACCTCCTACCTTCCCAGACTCCGTCCAGGATAAAAATGCTCTCCAGAGCCCATTAAGCTAAAGATGTAGATTTGTCGGTAGAATTATTTCCCGGTCAGAGGCCGGTTTCTCTTAAATTGCAGACTCGCTATCACTCGCCCAGAAACAATCGACACCTGAATGGGGTGGAGTGTCTTATAATAGCCAAAAAAAGAGGTGAAACATCTTAAATTTTCTAACTAATGGAGTGGAACGGAGGTTCCAAAATGTCCCTCTTTCGCATCAGAATATATTAACTCTTTCAGTATGTCACGATTGTGTACATATTAGAAAGACCTCATCGGAATATGAAAGGTTATTACGATCTCAACCCTCTGGCTCCCCCAGTTCCTTCCTAACCTAAATAATATCGTATAATGATAGTCAGAAAATAATATAGCACCGCGCCAACGTACACTGAAAGGGTTAAAGGGGGTAGGGATCATTTGTTGGTCTATATATTAATTCATATATCTATCTTTTAGTTTCCTCGCTCGACCTCCATCAAGCTTAAATAAAACCTCCATCAAGCTTAAATATAACACCCCCTAGACCTCCCTTCAAGATTAATGTGTAAAATTTTTGGTAGAAAACTATCCCGGCCGAAGGCCGATTCCTCCTAAAATTACAGGCTCTTAATCGCTCGCCAGGAAAATATCGACACCTAAAATGGCACGAAAGGTCCTAATATTGACAAAGAAATGGGGTGAAAGGTCTTAAAATCGCCAAACTAATGGGCAGAACGTATTAAAATCTGGAAACTAATGGGATTAAACATGAGGGAGAAGGAAGGCCAGAAGAAAAGCAACCATCCCCTCTTAACTAAAGCCACATAGGATAAACTAGCCAATTCGTACGCGTGCTCCAGTAAGTGCACTATATGGATCAGACAAAGTACTCACAAAATAGGAGTAGAGTTAGCTTTATTTATTAGTGGCCCCTCCATCATTGACGATATGCCTATTAGTATAATAGTCCACTTTCAAGCGCTTGCGGGTAGCCCGTTTGAAACGACCACCGCGGGGAGAAAGAGTCCTACATCATAAGTGTAAGCTAATTCTATCATGGAATCGTCTTATGATTGGGGTACTCACTACGAAAAAAAATCGTAAAAAAAAACAAAAAAAACAAAAAAAAAATTGTTATATTAGTGCTTTCCATCTCTGTGGATTTCTTGCGTGGATTCTATCCCTCTTAGAGACGCCGTACCTCCTTCCTCTCCCGCCGGCCAACCTGACTAGACGTGTGCAGCCAGTGCTCTGCCACATTCTTCGTTCACTCTCTTCCAGTGAGTCCTTGCTCATTTGTATATATCTGAGTTGTATTGAACAGGTTTTAGATTAGCTAGCACAGGCTACCCCATTGGTATGTCCGCAGGGAGTGTTAAAATAGGGTACGATTGTACAGGCGCCTACATGTCCCCCAGGATCAGCACCTCATTTGTATTTCTTTTTGTTTCTCTGCACCTTAGCTCTGCTTAAACTTACTAGTTAGGAGGCTAAAATATCCGCAGGAATATGTTTCAGGCCGTCTCTATGAGGCAGTTGCATTATCTTTGATTAGCAGGCGCTCTAGTTCAAGGGTTGTCACACGTGGTGTGGAACCTTCTAGAGTCCGAGTCTGCGCTTCCCCTCTCTCATGGGGCCCTCGCCAGGTGCTGCTGCTGTGTCTTCAGGAGGTAAGGTAACCAGCCAAGATGATGATTACTACGAGCCTCGTGGCCAGCCTCAGTAGGGGTCTCCTTAGTGGGCTAGGCGTATCTATTTTTTATTATAAAAAATCTGTATACTATTGTAGCCCTAAGATGTTTCCTTTTGTTTTTTCATGTGTGTTGTATTACATTTATTCGAGGTGTCAGAAGACGTCCTGACGGTTTGTGGGTTCTGGAGTTGTCTGACTTTCCCATATAAGTCAACACCCGGTTAGTTTGGTTTTTTCCCGCCGGCGATCTTTCTGTGTATTGATGCCGTTTTTTCGCCTCGCAGGCAGAAAGGAACAATACCAAGTTACTCGGCGTGGTGTGCAATACCACGTGCATCCCGGCGGAAAGGCTAATTCCGACGGGAGGGATCTCAGCCAGGCCGGGTGAACTCGCCCAAACCAACCTAACACAACAGGACTTTTTACGCCCGGCGGCACAGTCCAGTGTGGCCCATAACTATTCCGCTAATCCAAATAGACGATCAGATAGTTAAGGAACTAGGTTTTAGGAGTCGGTGACACAAGTCACAGGTAAGGAGTTCTATGACGAAGAATCCCTCAAGGAGGGGTTATCTTCACATATGAGTACGGCGGAAGGTTAGAGTAGCGGTTGGGCTACGTCTATTTTTCCGGCGTATTTAAGGTGTTAGGATGTGTAAACCTCTCGGGTTATCCTTATGAGCATTGATTCCTGGACATTTTTATTTCCAGATCTCATCACATCTTAAGCAGCACAGCAGACAGAGGACGGAACCATTCCCGGCGGGAGGGGGGTTTCAGCAACCATAATGCCTCTGTTTAACATTTGAGCCACACCTACCTGCTCCCTAGTTCCGGTAATTGCACACAAACTTTGTATACGATGTGTTAAGTGCATTGATAGGTCTAAGTTTCTCTAGACTTCCCAGAAATGCCCAGAGTGCTCGGACCTTTATGCAGAATGGATTAGTAAGCAAGATCTTTCGTGCCTAGTGGCCTTGATCGACATATAATCTAAATGTACCTGCTATGCGAAAAGAGTAGCAAACGTAGAGTTAATTTGTGATGACGCAGACCTGTTACAGCTCATTCTGCTCTACTCTTTCAATGATGATTCCCCTGCAATGCAGTCAACTTCTATCAATACAGCTAAAGCTCAACACGTAGTAGACCTATTAGCCATAAGCAGTGACTCAGAATCTAATGAGGTAAACCCCCCCTACCCAACACAAGAGAATCCGCTCGGCATCGCCAGGCACCCGGCCAAGATCGACATCCAGGTCACCCCGGCGACAGGGCGTACAGTCTTCAGTCCAGTACCCAAGCTCTCCTAAAAGACAAAAGTATGACTCGACACTCGCCAAGGTCAGGGTCACGGCGGAAGTTCATGCCAGTGACCATCCTGTAGAGCCGCCATCGCAGCAGAGGTGTAAGACGGATTCACGACCACTCCCCTCAGTTTCTGCCCCCGACGCGCCAGAGTTTTTTCCGGGCTCCTCAGGGCAGGAGTGGGGGGGATTGGATCGGGATCCAAGGATAGGTCTAAGGTAAAGTTGGTTCAACAAGGATTCCAAATAATGCTCCCAAAAGTTGATTTGCCTTACCCAAAGGGAAAACGATTAGGCTCACCAACCACGACCACAGGGCGGTACCATAGTTCAGCGGAATGTAAGAACACAAGTTCAGGTTCTCAAGTAGGTCAAGATCCACCTACATCTAAGACATTTAGTTATCGCGACTCCTCTGGGAGTGGTTTCCTACCGAGTAAACGCAGCTCCTCTGGGAGTAGCAACATAGCACCTAGTAGGCTAGGTCCGATTCTGGACAAAAGGTGTAGAGTGACTGAGAAGGCAGCCAGCCTTACATCAGAGACATTGAAGGTAAGGGAATTGCCATCAGAGACAGTGAAGATAATGGGATGGCCGGAGGAAGTAGAACATTCCATGGCACCACCGGAGGAAGTAGAACGTTCCTTGGTGTTACCGGAACATAGCGAGAAGGGTGAGAATAAGGAGAAGGTAGAGAAAGTACGTACCAAGTCTCTAAAGAGAACCCGTAGTCAGTGTGTAACAGCCAAACAATTGAATAATGTATTACAAAAAGTTTTGCAGCAATGTTATGTGTCAAAAAGGTCTCGAAACACTCCCACAACGACGATGGGAGCTCCCCCTATTGCCTCTGTGCTACCGCTCACCCCAGCCAAAATTAACGTACTGTCCCCTCAGAATATCCCCATGGTTAACATGGGAGCTACCCCGATTGTTTCTGTAGTACCACTCACGCCATCTAACATTAGTGTGCTAACAACCCCAATTGCTTCCACGGCTCTCATGCCATCCAAATTTAGTACACTACCAAAGCCAGTCTGTCCTACGATGACAGTAACAAATTCATGTTCCCCGGCGGAGGCCAACACAGTAACCGCCTCCCGGACAACTCCTTATCATTGTTCAAACCCAGCTTTCTATCCCGTTTCAATAGATAAACAGCTACAAACAAGTGCCACTGTTCCACGATTGCAAGAATCAGATTGTTTCTGGTTTCCAGTCAAACCAACTAAATTGGGGTCGGAGCATAGATCTATTGCAGGGGAGATCCCAGTTCCTCGTGAGTGGGTAATCGAGACCAGTAAGAATAAGGAGTTCCGTGCTAAAGATGCACAAGGTAGAATTTTAAAGGTACCAATTAAGGCTATTCCCAATGTCTGGAATTATGAATATTTTGTGTATGTACCTGCTCAGCTTTTACCTCCTTCCCCAGGGGAGCTAAGTTGTCCTGAATGCTCCCGGCCTTACGGCGACCATGGTTATGATTCCTTCAAAATAGAGGAACCGAAGTTGGTTACAACTCTGGCGCACCTTCCGTCGGGCAATCAGGAAGTGCTCATGGGGCAGGTAGGTCATGGTCCATAGGTGGACTGGGAGAAAGAGGCTCAACAGTTTGCCATTGCGTTAACGTCACAACCCTCCCAAACTATCCCTCCACGAAACCAAATTGAGTTTGATTTGCTGAATCCACAACCAGGAAGTGTTCCCTCTTCCATTTTCGAATTCCTTGCGTCCCCACAGTTGTCACAACAGGACTTTCAGGATCCCTTCAATACTCCCCCCCTCATTGATCTCCAGAGAGAGTTTATGTTACTGATATGTATATGATTATGTTTATGATAATGCGCACAGATGGTTTGTATCATTCTTACTCAGTCGACAAACTGCCCAGTCCGTCTCCCGACCAGTAGAGTCTAAGACAGATCAAGGCATAAGTGAGACAATAGGGTTATTCCAACAGCTCCTTCTCCCCCACCCGGCGAGATCACTCCGGGACATACGAACAGCCTTGTTTGAAGCTGTCCGCGCTAGGCAACACCTGAGACTCTTTATGGTGAAAGGATTACCCGGCAATATTTACCACCGGGTAATCCTTTCCCCGGTGTTGACAGCCTCAGTTATGAACACTGAAACTAGACAGGCAGTTCAACAGATGCAGGCGCAATCATTAACCACCACATAACAGGAAAATGGGGGATGGGTTATGATAACGTCCAAGTTAGGGTGCGACGTCGGTCACCACCAGGCAGTCGTTGATCCTAAGTGACATCACATCTTTTAGATCAAATGCTCTCTCTCTCTCCCGGGGCCTCGTGAAGGCATGTGGATCCGAGGGTAGACTCCTTAGCACACACCCAGGCGAATGCCAAGGATCACTATGGGCGTCACCGGGCTACGTCCCAACGGACGTGGGCAGGATCAACACGGTGTCCTACCAAAGACTCTGACGACCTCTGTTAAAGTTGTTAATATCGGTGCTTTAGCAGTAAGAGTCAACAGCCAAAGGCAAGTTTCCTAAAATGTTGTTGTTCCAACCTAACCAACGTACTATTTTGTCACGTCCAGAGTTACCCAAGGCCACAACCGGACTACAATTGCATGCGAGTTAGTACACCTCCCCGATGTCGAAATTCGCATAGTCAAGGCTCCTTTCATCCTTCAGAACATTCAATTGGGCATGCAACAGCTTCCGCCGCTAGATAATAACTTAGCCTAGTGGATTAGTTTGGCAAACCGGAAAGCCAAGGTAAAATCAAGGAATCAAAAGATTGTACTGTTTAAGACGACTGCCGGGTAGTAACGGAGTCGATTAGTAACAGCAATGCCATGTCTATTACATTATAATTCATGTTAATCCCAGTGCCTACAAGGCCCATGTCCATTACATTATCACTCATGTACTATTCCTAGGGTTCAAGGTCAACTTGGCAAAGTCGCACCATGTTCCCACTCGGGTAATTCAGTGGATAGGACTGGTCTGGGACACAGCCAATCTTACTCTCAGTCAGAGTGTGGACAACCGCAACAGATTTCGCAGGAAATTGTTTCAGTTTCTCCATAGTCTGAACACGACGAGAAGGACATGGGAATCCCTGGTCGGTTCTCTCAACTGGATCCATCTAACTGTGAAGTTGGGCCAGTTGAAAGTAAAGAAATTAATCTTGGAAGGCAACAAATTTTTCCCACTCTTGCCGGAGGGAAAATTATGGACCATTCCTCCATTAAGTCACAACTTACTGTCGGTCTGGGCAAGGAAGGAAACATTGCACTCAATAATGACGTGGGTCTCTCCCCCACCTACGGTATAGGTAGACACAGATGCTTCAGGGACGATGGGCTGGGGATATCAGTCAAACCTAGGCCACCAGGGTCAAGGTCTTTGGTCCCAAGACGAGAACTTTCATATCAACAAACAAGAGCTTTTAGTCCCTTTGTGTTTCCTTCAAACACACAACTCTTCATTACAGGGGAAATCAATAGCCTTTCGGATGGACAATTTGAACGCGGTACACTGCATTCAAAAGCAAGAGTCAATGAGGTCTCGGAAGTTACTAGAATTGTCAGAAGAGATCTTTGATCTGGCCGAAACGCTGTGCATTCATCTTCATGCATCTTACCTACCGGGCATAGCAAACGTCTGGGCAGACACTCTGTCCCGAAGACAGAGCACCAGAGTAGAATGGGCACTCAAGCAAAACATCTTCAACGAGATGATTGCAGAGCCATTCCATCCACAAGTGGATCTATTCGCATCCGAGGGAAACCACAGACTCCCTCTCTTCCTAACCCGGTGGGAATTGACTTCGGTGGGGGGTCCAAACGCATTGTTGGAGGACTGGAACAAATGGAATTCCATCTATCTTTTTCCGCCTCCAGACGCTTCACTCATGTGTCTAAGTAGTTCACAAACTATGGGGTTACCGGGGCTTAGTCTCGATGATCGCGCCACTTTGGCCGGCTCAGATGTGGTACCACCAATTGAAAACGTGGGCGAGAACCTGGTGTCACTCCCGGTCTCGTACTTCCACTTGGAGACAATTGGCAACCTAGAGACTGCGCTGACTTTTGTCTTCTGGACATTCAAAATGCCAAATGGTTGACTCGGTATGGAGAGAGTGTTACAAGTAAATTTCTTATTCAGTATACTATGTCTACCAGGAGACAGTATCAGCCTCATTGGATAATGTTCACAACCTGGATAGTAGAAACAGCGCAAACAGACTGATATGATCAATAGCTTTGGTCTTTAAGTACTTAGACTATTTGTTTGAACAAAAACGCGTTTCTGTAGTTACACTGAAGAACCACTTGACTGCCATTAGAAACTCCCTTATATGCCCTTACTGGTCTATCCATACCACAGGCAGAGGAGAAAGGGTTCATGAGGGCATGTTTTAAACTACGCCAACCACCAAGTCAGCTCATGCCTACCTGGTCACTGGACAAAGCTTTATCTTTGCTTCATTCGCGCAAGTATATCATGCGCCGGACTTTGACTCATTATTAAAGAAGGCTATGTTCCTTATGGCTTTGGCAACAGGAAACAGAGTATCTGAGCTGGCGGCGATGAGCAACGAACCTAATTGCCTCAGGTTTGGGAGACTGAATGAACACTTACAAATTGCTCTGTCTCCCACATTGATAGCAAAAAATTAACATTGTGATCATGTATTTTCAGGCTTTACAGTCCCGGCACTCAAACGCGGACATACGCATCACATTTTTGTGCCCAGTGCAGGCTTTAATCAAATTTATGAGGGTGGCACAACCTCAACAACCAGGCTTCTTATGGATAAACAGTACAGGTACTCGCGTCACGAGAAGGAAATTAACTTCTTTACTCGTAAACGTCATTAGGGAAAGTAATCCCGATGTAGTGGGCAGAGCCCATGATATCAGAAAGTGGGCCGTCTCTCTCAGAATTTTACAGAACTATTCGATTGACGACATAGCTAACACTAAATTGTGGACTTCCAGCCATACTTTCTTGATGCGATACCTGTCTCTAGCTCTGGACAAGCCAAAGCTAACCTGTGTGGTGTTACGGCAGCGGGTCTAGTTAGTCCATGTGCTATTACTAATTAAGTTTAATCTTAATCTTAAATCATTGGGCAGGTAAGCCCAAAGACCCCTAGAACCCCTCCGCCGGAGGATGTGATAAGGTCACGAGCTGTGATACATAAGAAGTCGAGCTGGTGCTACAGCCCTAGAATATTTTTCTATTTTGAAGTCACGAGCTGTGATATTTCGTAAGTCGAGCTGGTTCTACAGCTCTAAAATATGTTTCTAATTTAAAAAATATCTATCATAGTTACAACTATAAAAGTATAACATAAAGTGTACAAACTATATGAAATGTACAAATAGCTTTAAGGACAGAGGATATAATCCAAGGATATATGTGTTCTGTAACAATTGAAGAGGAATACAAGTATGTTCCTAAGACAATACATTTTTATGAATCTCAATGTGAGATCTTATCATATGTACCAAGTCGGTCAAGTACAAGCAGATATTCTTCGAAGTAACGCACTGCTTTCTTGCAAAATGTTTACTTTTATTGTATGTAAGCAATAAAGACTTTAATTGTTATAGGATTCTTTGTCTCTACCTATGGTATTTGTTAGTGGTATGATATTGTCACGAATGTCCCCCTCCAGTCTTGAGATATCAGGCATATCGTCAATGATGGAGGGGCCACTAATAAATTGTAGGTTTGAGTCCCGGAGGGAAGAATGAAAACCTAATATTTAGTAGTGGCCCCGAAATCATTGACGATGTAGGGCCCTCTCTTCCATCCCTTCCCATTCGTTTGATGTCTTGAGTTTAGTCTTAATATATCATTGAAGGAGGTATGGCGTCTCTAAGAGCAACGTCAGGGATAGAATCCATGCAAGAAATCCACCGAGATGGAAAGCACTAATATAACAAGTTTTAAGTTAATTTTTCTTTTTTCCTTTTTTACAAAGTTTTTTCGTAGTGAGTACCCCAATCATAAGACGATTCCATAAGAGAATTAGCGTTGCACTTATGATATAGGACTCTTTCTCCCCGCGGCGCGGCGGTCGTTTCAAACGGGCTACCCGCGGGCACTTGAAAGTGGACTATTATATTAATAGGCATATCGTCAATGATTTCGGGGCCACTACTAAATATTAGGTTTTCATTCTTGCCTCCGGGACTCAAACCTATAATACGCTTACTGTTAAGCTGAAGATTAAGGGGAAGTACTGGATATGTTTCTTTAAACCCCCTTCTCCTTCATGTTTAGCCCATTAGTGTTCACATTTTAAGACTTTCGCCCATTTACAGTGAATATTTAAACCTTTCGTGCCATTTAGTTGTCGTGTTTTTCCTTGCAAGCGGTAGCAAGCCTGTAATATAGGAGGAACAAATTTATCTCGAAGGGGTGTCGTTATTTGTATTGATATATTTGTTTTAATCTTGATAGAGGTCAAGGGAGCAAACTAATAAAAATACATATACCGGTAATAATATAACATAAATACATATACCGGTAATAATATAACATAAATACATATACCGGTAATAATATAACATAAATACATATACCGGTAATAATATACATAAATAAATACATATACCGGTATAATAATATAACATAAAATACATATACATATACCGGTAATAATATAACATAAATACATATACCGGTAATAATATAACATAAATACATATACCGGTAATAATATAACATAAATACATATACCGGTAATAATATAACATAAATATAACATAAATACATATACCGGTAATAATATAACATAAATACATATACCGGTAATAATATAACATAAATACATATACCGGTAATAATATAACATAAATACATATACCGGTAATAATATAACATAATACATATAACCGTATAATATAACATAAATACATATACCGGGTAATAATATAACATAAATACATATACCGGTAATAATATAACATAAATACATATACCGGTAATAATATAACATAAATACATATACCGGTAATAATATAACATAAATACATATACCGGTAATAATATAACATAAATACATATACCGGTAATAATATAACATAAATACATATACCGGTAATAATATATAACATAAATACATATACCGGTAATAATATAACATAAATACATATACCGGTAATAATATAACATAAATACATATACCGGTAATAATATAACATAAATACATATACCGGTAATAATATAACATAAATACATATACCGGTAATAATATAACATAAATACATATACCGGTAATAATATAACATAAATACATATACCGGTAATAATATAACATAAATACATATACCGGTAATATAATATTATATTAATCTCACACCACACGCCCAATGAAATTAATTAAAGTATATATATGAGCCACCGGGATTCGAACCCGGGTTATCACACACATATTTTTGCCACCTTAACCATTACACCACCAGGACGGTTAAAGGTTTATGCACACGCCTACACTTATTATCCATTCTCGAATACTGGATATTAATCTAATCATGTTCATATTCCCAACCGCACTATGGTAGCCTACTGTTTAAGTGAGAGGAAAGAATATTCATGGGGCACAGATCATATAGACCGGCCTCTCGAAGAAATATCCCTAAACCTACTAATAATATTATTTGTATTAATCTCACCATAACCCCCAATGAAATTAATTAAAGTATATATGATCCACCGGGATTCGAACCAGGGTTATCACACACATATTTTGCCACCTTAACCATTACACCATACCGGTTAAAGTTTATGCACATACTTATTATCCATTCTCGAATACTGGATATTAATCTAATCATGTTCATATTCCCAACCGCACTATGGTAGCCTACTGTTTAAGTGAGAGGAAAGAATATTCATGGGGCACAGATCATATAGACCGGCCTCTCGAAGAAATATCCCTAAACCTACTAATAATATTATTTGTATTAATCTGTATATAACATAAATACATATACCGGTAATAATATAACAAAAATACATATACCGGTTATAATATAACATAAATACATATACCGGTAATAATATAACATAAATACATATACCGGTAATAATATAACATAAATACATATACCGGTAATAATATAACATAAATACATATACCGGTAATAATATAACATAAATACATATACCGGTAATAATATAACATAAATACATATACCGGTAATAATATAACATAAATACATATACCGGTAATAATATAACAAAAATACATATACCGGTTATAATATAACATAAATACATATACCGGTAATAATATAACATAAATACATATACCGGTAATAATATAACATAAATACATATACCGGTAATAATATAACATAAATACATATACCGGTAATAATATAACATAAATACATATACCGGTAATAATATAACATAAATACATATACCGGTAATAATATAACATAAATACATATACCGGTAATAATATAACATAAATACATATACCGGTATAATATAACATAAATACATATACCGGTAATAATATAACATAAATACATATACCGGTAATAATATAACATAAATACATATACCGGTAATAATATAACATAAATACATATACCGGTAATAATATAACATAAATACATATACCGGTAATAATATAACATAAATACATATACCGGTAATAATATAACATAAATACATATACCGGTAATAATATAACATAAATACATATACCGGTAATAATATAACATAAATACATATACCGGTAATAATATAACATAAATACATATACCGGTAATAATATAACATAAATACATATACCGGTAATAATATAACATAAATACATATACCGGTAATAATATAACATAAATACATATACCGGTAATAATATAACATAAATACATATACCGGTAATAATATAACATAAATACATATACCGGTAATAATATAACATAAATAAATACATATACCGGTAATAATATAACATAAATACATATACCGGTAATAATATAACATAAATACATATACCGGTAATAATATAACATAAATACATATACCGGTAATAATATAACATAAATACATATACCGGTAATATATATAACATATAAAATAATATAACATAAATACATATACCGGTAATAATATAACATAAATACATATACCGGTAATAATATAACATAAATACATATACGGTAATAATATAACATAAATACATATACCGGTAATAATATAACATAAATACATATACCGGTAATAATATAACATAAATACATATACCGGTAATAATATAACATAAATACATATACCGGTAATAATATAACATAAATACATATACCGGTAATAATATAACATAAATACATATACCGGTAATAATATAACATAAATACATATACCGGTAATAATATAACATAAATACATATACCGGTAATAATATAACATAAATACATATACCGGTAATAATATAACATAAATACATATACCGGTAATAATATAACATAAATACATATACCGGTAATAATATAACATAAATACATATACCGGTAATAATATAACATAAATACATATACCGGTAATAATATAACATAAATACATATACCGGTAATAATATAACATAAATACATATACCGGTAATAATATAACATAAATACATATACCGGTAATAATATAACATAAATACATATACCGGTAATAATATAACATAAATACATATACCGGTAATAATATAACATAAATACATATACCGGTAATAATATAACATAAATACATATACCGGTAATAATATAACATAAATACATATACCGGTAATAATATAACATAAATACATATACCGGTAATAATATAACATAAATACATATACCGGTATAATAATAACATAAATACATATACCGGTAATAATATAACATAAATACATATACCGGTAATAATATAACATAAATACATATACCGGTAATAATATAACATAAATACATATACCGGTAATAATATAACATAAATACATATACCGGTAATAATATAACATAAATACATATACCGGTAATAATATAACTAAATACATATACCGGTAATAATATAACATAAATACATATACCGGTAATAATATAACATAAATACATATACCGGTAATAATATAACATAAATACATATACCGGTAATAATATAACATAAATACATATACCGGTAATAATATAACATAAATACATATACCGGTAATAATATAACATAAATACATATACCGGTAATAATATAACATAAATACATATACCGGTAATAATATAACATAAATACATATACCGGTAATAATATAACATAAATATACCGGTAATAATATAACATAAATACATATACCGGTAATAATATAACATAAATACATATACCGGTAATAATATAACATAAATACATATACCGGTAATAATATAACATAAATACATATACCGGTAATAATATAACATAAATACATATACCGGTAATAATATAACATAAATACATATACCGGTAATAATATAACATAAATACATATACCGGTAATAATATAACATAAATACATATACCGGTAATAATATAACATAAATACATATACCGGTAATAATATAACATAAATACATATACCGGTAATAATATAACATAAATACATATACCGGTAATAATATAACATAAATACATATACCGGTAATAATATAACATAAATACATATACCGGTAATAATATAACATAAATACATATACCGGTAATAATATAACATAAATACATATACCGGTAATAATATAACATAAATACATATACCGGTAATAATTAATACATATACCGGTAATAATTAATACATATACCGGTAATAATTAATACATATACCGGTAATAATTAATACATATACCGGTAATAATATAACATAAATACATATACCGGTAATAATATAACATAAATACATATACCGGTAATAATATAACATAAATACATATACCGGTAATAATATAACATAAATACATATACCGGTAATAATATAACATAAATACATATACCGGTAATAATATAACATAAATACATATACCGGTAATAATATAACATAAATACATATACCGGTAATAATATAACATAAATACATATACCGGTAATAATATAACATAAATACATATACCGGTAATAATATAACATAAATACATATACCGGTAATAATATAACATAAATACATATACCGGTAATAATATATACATATACCGGTAATAATTAATACATATACCGGTAATAATTAATACATATACCGGTAATAATTAATACATATACCGGTAATAATTAATACATATACCGGTAATAATATAACATAAATACATATACCGGTAATAATATAACATAAATACATATACCGGTAATAATATAACATAAATACATATACCGGTAATAATATAACATAAATACATATACCGGTAATAATATAACATAAATACATAAATACATATACCGGTAATAATATAACATAAATACATATACCGGTAATAATATAACATAAATACATATACCGGTAATAATATAACATAAATACATATACCGGTAATAATATAACATAAATACATATACCGGTTAATAATATAACATAAATACATATACCGGTAATAATATAACATAAATACATATACCGGTAATAATATAACATAAATACATATACCGGTAATAATATAACATAAATACATATACCGGTAATAATATAACATAAATACATATACCGGTAATAATATAACATAAATACATATACCGGTAATAATATAACATAAATACATATACCGGTAATAATATAACATAAATACATATACCGGTAATAATATAACATAAATACATATACCGGTAATAATATAACATAAATACATATACCGGTAATAATATAACATAAATACATATACCGGTAATAATATAACATAAATACATATACCGGTAATAATATAACATAAATACATATACCGGTAATAATATAACATAAATACATATACCGGTAATAATATAACATAAATACATATACCGGTAATAATATAACATAAATACATATACCGGTAATAATATAACATAAATACATATACCGGTAATAATATAACATAAATACATATACCGGTAATAATATAACATAAATACATATACCGGTAATAATATAACATAAATACATATACCGGTAATAATATAACATAAATACATATACCGGTAATAATATAACATAAATACATATACCGGTAATAATATAACATAAATACATATACCGGTAATAATATAACAAAAATACATATACCGGTTATAATATACGGTAATAATATAACATAAATACATATACCGGTAATAATATAACATAAATACATATACCGGTAATAATATAACATAAATACATATACCGGTAATAATATAACATAAATACATATACCGGTAATAATATAACATAAATACATATACCGGTAATAATATAACATAAATACATATACCGGTAATAATATAACATAAATACATATACCGGTAATAATATAACATAAATACATATACCGGTAATAATATAACATAAATACATATACCGGTAATAATATAACATAAATACATATACCGGTAATAATATAACATAAATACATATACCGGTAATAATATAACATAAATACATATACCGGTTATAATAAAACATAAATACATATACCGGTAATAATATAACATAAATACATATACCGGTAATAATATAACATAAATACATATACCGGTAATAATATAACATAAATACATATACCGGTAATAATATAACATAAATACATATACCGGTAATAATAAATACATATACCGGTAATAATATAACATAAATACATATACCGGTAATAATATAACATAAATACATATACCGGTAATAATATAACATAAATACATATACCGGTAATAATATAACATAAATACATATACCGGTAATAATATAACATAAATACATATACCGGTAATAATATAAACATAAATACATATACCGGTAATAATATAACATAAATACATATACCGGTAATAATATAACATAAATACATATACCGGTAATAATATAACATAAATACATATACCGGTAATAATATAACATAAATACATATACCGGTAATAATATAACATAAATACATATACCGGTAATAATATAACATAAATACATATACCGGTAATAATATAACATAAATACATATACCGGTAATAATATAACATAAATACATATACCGGTAATAATATAACATAAATACATATACCGGTAATAATATAACATAAATACATATACCGGTAATAATATAACATAAATACATATACCGGTAATAATATAACATAAATACATATACCGGTAATAATATAACATAAATACATATACCGGTAATAATATAACATAAATACATATACCGGTAATAATATAACATAAATACATATACCGGTAATAATATAACATAAATACATATACCGGTAATAATATAACATAAATACATATACCGGTAATAATATAACATAAATACATATACCGGTAATAATATAACATAAATACATATACCGGTAATAATATAACATAAATACATATACCGGTAATAATATAACATAAATACATATACCGGTAATAATATAACATAAATACATATACCGGTAATAATATAACATAAATACATATACCGGTAATAATATAACATAAATACATATACCGGTAATAATATAACATAAATACATATACCGGTAATAATATAACATAAATACATATACCGGTAATAATATAACATAAATACATATACCGGTAATAATATAACAAAAATACATATACCGGTAATAATATAACATAAATACATATACCGGTAATAATATAACATAAATACATATACCGGTTATAATATAACATAAATACATTATACCGGTAATAATATAACATAAATACATATACCGGTAATAATATAACATAAATACATATACCGGTAATAATATAACAAAAATACATATACCGGTAATAATATAACATAAATACATATACCGGTAATAATATAACATAAATACATATACCGGTTATAATATAACATAAATACATATACCGGTAATAATATAACATAAATACATATACCGGTAATAATATAACATAAATACATATACCGGTAATAATATAACATAAATACATATACCGGTAATAATATAACATAAATACATATACCGGTAATAATATAACATAAATACATATACCGGTAATAATATAACATAAATACATATACCGGTAATAATATAACATAAATACATATAACGGTAATAATATAACATAAATACATATACCGGTAATAATATAACATAAATACATATACCGGTAATAATATAACATAAATACATATACCGGTAATAATATAACATAAATACATATACCGGTAATAATATAACATAAATACATATACCGGTAATAATATAACATAAATACATATACCGGTTATAATATAACATAAATACATATACCGGTAATAATATAACATAAATACATATACCGGTTATAATATAACATAAATACATATACCGGTAATAATATAACATAAATACATATACCGGTAATAATATAACATAAATACATATACCGGTAATAATATAACATAAATACATATACCGGTAATAATATAACATAAATACATATACCGGTAATAATATAACATAAATACATATACTGGTAATAATATAACATAAATACATATACTGGTAATAATATAACATAAATACATGAATATAATAACTTCCCCTTAACTCTCGTGTATTTGGAACCTGTTCTTAAGGCAGTGGAACATGAGCGCTTTTTCCGGCAATTTTTGATTAGCTAGTTTTTTCTCGTGATATTTTGAGGCTTTTTTTACATTGGGATCGGGAACTAGACTGACGGTAGATTATGATGGGTGGCAGATATCTGATGTAACTGAAATTTTAAGCCTGCCAGACTACAATTGCTCCTAAAAATTGAAGAAAAAAAACTCGTGTGACACCGCCTTTCAAAATTTAACTCTACTCATTTGTTCTTGTGGGGTATTTGTTCTTGTGGGGTATTTGTTCTTGTGGGGTATTTGTTCTTGTGGGGTATTTGTTCTTGTGGGGTATTTGTTCTTGTGGGGTATTTGTTCTTGTGGGGTATTTGTTTTCTAATAGTGGCACATACGATTTGGTACTTTACCCTAGTGAGCAAAGTATTAAGAACGATTACATTATATTTTTATTTGTTTGTATGTATTATGGTTACCCCTTGACGATTTTATAGGGCCCCCGAAGAGCCTCTTGGAATCAAAGAGGAATCAACTACCTTTTCTTTGAAGTACAGTCGGCCTAATAAGTGATGTCGCGGCACCATATTTTGATCAATAATAATCACTATCTAAGCATTAACTCATCGTTTTGAGAGAGAGATATACAAACATGTTCCTACCTTTACACACCCTATTCAACATCTGACAGACATTAATACAGCATACAGAGAACAAAACGTAATGACAGCGGAGACACGATTTATTTGGCCAACTGTAGATAAGGACTCATTTCTCAGTGTTATTTCGGCTGTCATAAGACGATTTTATTCAGCTTAAAGGGTACTTCACACAGTCAGGAATGCGAGCTAGAACCACTAGGAGTAGCTGAAAATTCGGATTCCTGGGCCTATTCGCGGTGAAAATCGATACTCCTAGTGACTCTACCGATATCCTAGTGATTCCTGTTAGACTCCCAGTGACTCCAAGCCAGTCCCCGCCGATTGGCCCTGTCCGACAAAATGTTCACCGTGTTTAAGGTTCTCGCCGCGAATCGGACCACTCCCAGTGATTCCCAGTGATCCCCAGTGATACCCCAGTGACTCCCAGTGAGTCCTGGTGATTCTGGTATGAACTGGAACTGAAACCAAAAGCTGTCCGCGAATCAGATACGAAACACCGAGCATCACCAGGACCCACTGGGAGTCACTGGGGAATCACTGGGGATCACTGGGAATCAACTGGGAGTCACTGGGAATGGTTCGATTCGTGGCTAGAACTTTAAACACGGTGGATATTTTGTCGGACAGGGCCAATCGGCCGCGAGTGGTTTGGAGTCACTGGGAGTCTAACAGGAATCACTAGGATATCGCTAGAGTCACTAGGATATCGCTAGAGTCACTAGGAGTCATCGAATTTTCACCGAGAATTGGCCCAGGAATCCGAATTTTCAGCTACTCCTAGTGATTCTAGGTCGCATTCCTGACTGTGTGAAGTACCCTTTAATAAATATATTATTCATATAAACCTGTAATACTTCTCACGTGAAAGTATAATATACAGTATACAGGTAGTTAAGTTTTCATGGTCAAACATTATAAATAGACCTAGTATTAACCTGTGTAAGTAAAATTTCCCACAAGACATTGTATTCACCCAGTGATTGTGTGTAGAGAAGGAAATTACGGTAGTTGAGGTAATTAAAAAATGTGAACAATGTATGGTCAATGTTACAATACCCTACTTGTAGTCTACAAGTTCTGCAACTCCCCTTACCTAACATAACGAGAATGGTGGAGACGTGTTTGAATGTGTTTTGAAATGTCAAGTTTGTTTGGTGGTGGACAGTGGAGTTTGGATTACTACTTCGAGGGGCGTTGTAGTCGCTGGGGTAAAGTTTGAGCCAGCGTAATCATGGCTAGGTTGTTTAGGGGCCGTTGTAGCCGCCGGTTAATACTCTAGAAGTTCTGCAACTCCCCTGACCTAACCTAAGCAAACTAACACAACCTATAAGTGTTACCTATATTAGGTAATCGTATGAAATATTACAGAACTCGGTAGTAAATGAAAAGAAGAAGGTGGTAAGGATAAACTATCCACTATTTAGACAATAGATTAAATATATTTGTTTCGTAAAGCATAGTAAGCATTGATATCATGACCTTACGGTACATAATAATACAGACTTATCGTATTATATTAATGTCTGTAATGATGTCTGAATTAAGTCATTGTACTTAATGATGATATTAGAGGACTGTAGTTATAGCCTACAAGAGACATACTTGAGGAATAATTAATTTCAATTATAGGGTCAAACACACAATGGGGGCCATGCCTGGCATACTCGCATCTCATTCCTAACAAATCCCAGTGATGCTCGGTGACTCCCAGTGACTCCTATCTAATTCCCATTGATTCCTATAATACTCCTATCGACTCGTATATTACAGTAATCCGAAATTTTCAAGTTTTCAATAACTCGCATGCACTTCATTCCTGGTTTTATCCAGGTGATTCCTGGTGATTCCCAGTGATTTCCAGTGCCTCCCAGTGATTCGCAGGTACACTCCCACTGGTTCCTACGGTGTTGTGAGTCCACGGGGAATTGCAGACATTCGCGGTGTATTCCCAGGAATCACCAGGAATCATTACTCCTAGTGATTCTAGCTTGCATTCCTGACTGTGTGAAGTACCCCTTAGAAGGAATTGTTGGTGTCAGAAGGTTAGTGGAGATATACTTTACCCTCTTGATCACTAGAGGGCCTTCCAAGCCTGAGTAACATCGTATGTTGATACCCAGAATAAACTGTTAACCATTCCTGTACTGGTGAGTTGTTTGTTTTATTACTATTATTATTATTACTATTAATATTATTATTATTATTATTTTTGTTTGTATTACAGTTGTATTTAGCCACTTATATCAGACTTAGGAAGGATATATGGTAGCTAAAGGGATTAATTGAGATAGTACGTTACCTTTTAATTGGTAGACGTCCTTCCTAAGCTGCAGAAAATCGTCTAACAGTGGCCAGAATATAATGAAAGGGACGTCACTGGTACGGAACCGGTTAGTTAAAACGCGTCATATTCCACAAGGGGTTAAGTAAAGCTTTGACTCACACAGGTCGTTGCTAATCTAAAGTAAATCGTCTTATACATATCCTGAATACATTTGTGAACGGTTTTATCGCTCCGGAGTTGATGATCATATTCATTGTTGCCAACACTTTCAATATTGTTTTCAGGTCTATGATTGTTATTAATTTAAGGGGAGATGGGTCGTTATTCAGGTCCCCCTTCTTCATATTTAGCCCCATTAGTTTTCAGATTTCCGACGTTCGACTCAATAGTTTGTCAATGTTAAGACAGTTCGCCCTATTTGTTTGTCAAGTTAAGACTTTTCGTGTCACTTAGGTGTCGATTTTTACCTGGCAAGCAATAGCGAGCCTGTATCTTAAGGGGAGGTTTCTAGTTTGTTCCCTAGACCTCCATCAAGCTTAAAATTACACCCTCTAGACCCTCTTTCAAGCTAAATTTGTACATTTTTCGGTAGAAAAATTTCCCGGCCAAAGGCCGGTACCTTTTTAAATTACAGGATCGCTATCGCTCGCCAGGAAAAAATTGACCCCTAAATGACACGAAAGATCTTAAAATTGACAGAAATGGGGCGAAAGTTCCTAAAATCGCCAAACTAATGGGGCGAACATCTTAAAATCTCAATATCAAAGGGGCTAAACCTGAATGAGAAAGGAGTTCAGTAAAAAATCCCCAAGTGGAATTCTCCCCTTAAGAGGAACCGGCAAATGTATCTTAACGTAGGGTCTTGGTTTAGGCTTGATGGATGTTAAGGGAGAAAACTGTAAACACAAATGATACACAAATGAGCAAATTTATACGCCCATCCCCCCTTAACCCGTTGAGCCCCGGCTAGTTATAATATTTTGTTCACCCCAGTCCCAAGCCATTTTCACTTATTTTTTTTGTTTGCTAGAATGGAAGACAAGGATGAGAAATGAAAAAAAAACAAAAAAAAATCACCTCTGACATTTTTTTTTGGTGGGGGGGGGGGGGGTGGGGGGGGGGGGGGGGGGGAGCTTCAAAAAAATTTGTTGAGCCAAAATGGAAGAGAATGGTGAGAAATGAACACACAAATAAAAAAACTCATTTCGGTCATTTGGGGGGCGGGGGGGGGGGGGGTTTCAATAGTTCGTCTCCCCCGCATGACCACCCGCCCGGGAGCACTAGGGTAAAAACTGAGTATGGCATTGTACGGCATACATCCTAAGGAGTATCTCACATAAATCTCAAGCCTCTAGCTCCCATACGACCGGAGTAATGAAGGTTCAAAGTGGCGGTAAACTAGGGGTGTAAACTATCCCCACTAAGCCCACCACCACCAGCCGCGCGGCTGTCTCGGCCCGCTCACACCTACTGGCCCGGCTCCCCCACACACTACGGTACCGCCCCCTCCTATTCTCCCGCCATTTCCTACCTTACGAGCCACGTAAGTGTTTTTTATATGTCGGACGCACGTGATGCGTCGCTGGGAGTTGGTGATCAAAGACTGCCGACGCAACACGTGCGACGCTGGATCTCAACGGGTTAACCCTTGTTTAGCGGGGCCCGACTTAAGTCCGTATGGAGAAGAAAGGACTATGTGGCGGGGCCCGACTTAAGTCTGTGTGCAATTTTGGCGCAATATTGGCTCTGAGAGAGAGCCGAGCGG
The DNA here is from genome assembly GCA_032716605.1 of Paralithodes platypus. Classification (NCBI taxonomy): domain Eukaryota; kingdom Metazoa; phylum Arthropoda; class Malacostraca; order Decapoda; family Lithodidae; genus Paralithodes; species Paralithodes platypus. The sequence goes on along the minus strand of CM064513.1, from coordinate 68,269,399 downwards.
TGGGAGGAGCGTAGGTTGCCTCATGACCGCTCGCCACGACCGTCGTGGGCCCACTGACATGTACTCCACACTACTTCACCCTCTCTCACTCGCTACACACGTAATTATGTAACGAAATGACCGTATTTTAGCGATTTTGCCCTTCGGTTGCACGATCGTTGCAAGACAACCAGTGATTGTAGAAGGATGGTTCGGGTGTCATTGGAAAGCTCAATTTACGCCCTTTCAGGGATACATACTTGTATTACGCTCTGGCTCTTGTTTATGCATGAAAAAGAGCATGGAAACAACCCCATTTATGGTAAAAAAAAAAACGCTGGGCGGCACAGTGAATATACTCCACCACCCGCTCTTTGAGTGTTAATGGGGATGACCTGCTTTCTGTTATTTCTGTCCTTTTCTCTCTTTCTCTGGCTTGTATCCATTTGGCCCCATTCAGCCAACTATTTTAAGACGTTTATCCCCATCTAGGTGTCGATTTCTTCCTGGCGAGCGATAGCAAGCCAGCATTATATGAAGAAATCCTGCTTCGCCGGAGAAATTTTTCTATCAAAAAATTTATAAATTTAGCCTGCTGCCAAACAAAAATAAACAATATGCTGGTGCTCACCAGTAAAACATTGACACCTGGATAGGGATAAACGTCTTGAAACAGTAGGCTGAATGGGGCCAAATGGATACAAGCCAGAGAAAGATAGAAAAGGACAGAACAAAAACAGGTCACCTCCCTTAATGGAGTTAACCCGAACAAACTGTAATCACCAGAGAGAGCCTTTCGCAAACTAAGTATTCAAGCCATTCAGTACAAGGATGTCATTATATTTTCAGTACAAGGATGTCATTATATATTCAGTACAAGGATGTCATTATATATTCAGTACAAGGATGTCATTATATATTGAGTACAAGGATGTCATTATATATTCAGTACAAGGATGTCATTATATATTCAGTACAAGGATGTCATTATATATTCAGTACAAGGATGTCATTATATATTCAGTACAAGGATGTCATTATATATTCAGTACAAGGATGTCATTATATATTCAGCACAAGGATGTCATTATATATTCAGTACAAGGATGTCATTATATATTCAGTACAAGGATGTCATTATATATTCAGTACAAGGATGTCATTATATATTCAGTACAAGGATGTCATTATATATTCAGTACAAGGATGTCATTATATATTCAGTACAAGGATGTCATTATATATTCAGTACAAGGATGTCATTATATATTCAGTACAAGGATGTCATTATATATTCAGTACAAGGATGTCATTATATATTCAGTACAAGAATGTCATTATATATTGTAATCTTGTTATAGGGGGAATGGGCGTATTTCTTTCCTCATTTATAATTATATATTTGTATTAATTTGTTTATTTTCCTCCCTAGACCTCCATCAAGCTAAATACCCCCCTCCCCCCCCTCCCCCTCCCAATAATCTCCCTCAAGATAATTTTATACATTTTTCGATGGAAAAATGTCCCGGTCGAAGGCCGGTTCCTCTTAAATTACAGGCTCGCTAGCGCTCGCCAGGAAAAAGATCGACACCTAAATGACACAAAAAGTCTTAATTTTGACAAAGAAATGGGGTGAAAAGTCCTAAAATCACCAAACTAATGGGCCCAACGTCTTAAAATCTAAAATCAAATGGGGCTAAACAAAGGATTAACCTCTTTATTATAATCCGTTCTCCACTTTTGTCTGTATAAATCCCTGAATTTGCCTCACGTGAAGGATAAGGGGGGGGTGACCTGCTTTGTGTTATTTCTGTCCTTTTCTCTCTTTCTCTGGCTTGTATCCATTCGGCCCCATTCAGCCAACTATTTTAAGACGTTTATCCCCATCTAGGTGTCGATTTCTTCCTGGCGAGCGATAGCGAGCCAGCATTATATGAAGAAATCCGGCTTCGCCGGAGACATTTTTCTATCAAGAAATGTACAAATTTAGCCTGCTGTCAAACAAAAATAAAAAAATATGCTGGCTCGCTACCGCTCACCAGTAAAAAATCGACACCTGGATGGGGATAAACGTCTTAAAACCGTAGGCTGAATGGGGCCAAATGGATACAAGCCAGAGAAAAATAGAAAAGGACAGAACAAATAACAGGTCACCCCCCTTAAGCTCGTAGTATAACCCAATATCCGAGAATAAGCTTTGGGCTAATTATTACCGGACCCTTTAGCTGCAAAATCAGCTGCACTCGTAGACAAACAACGCCTCCCTCTCCTAATGGTGTCCCGAGTTCGAATCCTGGGAGGACCATATGCTTTCATTAGTTTATTCAAGTACATTGGAGTTTGTAATGGATAATTAATGTTATCCCTTTCACGCTTATGACGCGATATTGAGCCTATTAGGGTTACTGTAAAGCCTTTGTTACCATCAGGGGTATTTAGAAACCTTTAGTTTAGTTACTTCAACCTCTGCAGTTGTCTTTGAGTTAGCTGTGGGCAGAAAACTAATTTTGGAGAGGTAATTATAAGAGTGAGAGAACTCTTTCTTATTGCTAATCTGGCAACCTCTGCGTCATAAAAGCGTGAAAGAGTTAAGAACGGGGTGTTCCTTAATATACAATTCCTCCCATACTTTCTCTTGGCTTTGTATAAAATATAGATGTGAACATTGTCTATGAATATGCAATTTTATTTGTTGCTTAATTGCCTGTGTGTATACAGGATGTAAATGGTTATAATATATACTGTACAGGGTGTCCATAAAGTCTCTTTACAATTTAAAAAATGTATTACCAAGGCAATTGATGCGATATTTTAATCAGATTTGTTGTATGTACTCGGTGGTTATCAAAGTTTTTAATAACATTGCATTTGTCCATTGGTCCATTTTTCTTCCACGAGAAACCAATTACTGCAAATGTTTACCCTGACCTTTTGACTGAATATGTGGCACCACAACTAGATGACCTTCAACCAACCATCATTTATCAGCAAGATGGTGCACCACCACATTGGGGACTGCGTGTTCGTGAGTTCCTAAATCAAACATTCACAGACCGGTGGATTGGAAGGGATGGCCCGATTCCCTGGCCACCTCGTTCACCAGATATCGCTCCCCTGGACTTCTTTCTATGGGGTTATGTTAAAGATATCGTGTATCGAACAGAGATACGGGACATCACTGACCTAAAGCAAAAGATCACTGATGCCATTGCGACCATTGATGAGGCTATCATGGCAAGAAATCGAGTACCGTCTTGATATGCTTCGTGCAACTAATGGTGCCCATGTAGAGGTGTACTAAATGAGGCCAAAAAAAATCAATATCTACTCCTCTTTTTGTAATAATTTCCACATATTTGTCTGTTCATTTGCTTTTGTAATAAATATTTTAAATTGTAAAGAGACTTTATGGACACCCTGTATATATATATATATATATGTTTTCCCTGAATAAGCTATGTAGATGTATATTTATTAGCCGGCATGTTTGTATGTTGCATATTTGCTTGTGTATGTATACAATATGTGGGCTAAAATATGTATATAATTTGTAAATGTGTAATTATTTGAGTATTTATATACATAATTACGGTATGTTTGTACTATATATCTAGCACGTATGTATATGTGCACCTGTGTCGATTATGCCGGAAAGCATTTGTGATGAGTATGTATTTATTTTGTATTTGTTTTCTATATTCCAACTACTCCATCTCGAGCATAGGCTGAGAGCCTGTTCATTCTACCGCTGAACACGGTGAAGCCCGTGAGGTCTCGTTCCAGTCTAGGGAGTGAGACATGTGAAGCACCCATTCACGGCTCGAAGCAGCCCCATCTCTGAAGCCGCTTCTCCCTCGTACTTCACTGTCTCTGTGCTATATACAGGCGGGGGGGGGGGGGGGGGGGGGGCTCAAAGGTTGTAGTGGTTCCACATCTTACCATGCACAAATACACATACACATAATATCACACACACACACACACACACACACACACACACACACACACACACACTCACATACACACACAAACACACAAACACATACACACACACTCACAAAAACGTGCATCCGGGCCCAAGGAATTTGTTGGTGATATACTGTAGAAGCAATCTTGGTGACAAGTGCCCTAATCAAGTACACACACACACACACGCACACACATTCAGTTGTACACATTCACACACACATACAAATCCAAGATGTTTAATATATCCCAGATAAGATATGTTTAATATTGACGATATGGTGAACCCCTTAATTCTGGCTATTTGTACTGTGATGATGTACTCTTTCCTGAAATTGTTCAGATTTATGAAGCGTGTTAGATATACCCAGATTGTGAAAGACTGGCGTTAAATTATTTTCTCCGCCAACGAAGTTGGAGGAGGTTATGTTTTTGCCTCCATTTTTCTGCCTGCTTGTTTGTCTGTAAACAAGACATCTCAGAAAGTTATGAATCTATTTTCACGAAAGTTGGTGGGCAGGTAGGAAATGCACTAAGGAAGAAGTGATTCAATTTAGGAGGTGATCGATAGAGCGCATACCTCCGCCAGCGTATCGGAGGTATGCGCTCTCCCCTGTGCCCCTCTAATTGCATATAGTATTATCCAAAGCTATATAAGGGATTTTGATAGCGTAATGCATAAGTGCGCGGAATTTCGATGTGAGTATCCTAGGTTCGAGTCCTTGGCGTGTCACATGTAATTGTTGATTTTATTAATTGAGTTTAGATGTGAAGTTGGTTGGTGGAAAAAGCATAATAATATAAAACCCTGATTTCTCTGGTATTGATGAATATAACGTCTTTGTTCCATTATAATCACTTCAGTTTTTATTTCCGAGTTACAGTTACGGGATACTGCCTGGCCAAGGCGAAAAGGCTTGAGTAAAGGCGGTGTCACACGAGCGATATTTCCGTCAATGTTTACAGGCAATTGTTGTATGGCAGCTTCAAAATACAAGTTCCATAAGAATTAAACTACCTAACATAATCTACCTTCGATCTAGTTTCCGATTACAATGCAAACATTATCCCTAAATATCACCAGACAAAACTTGCTCATGGAAAATTGACGGAAAAAGCGCTGTGTGACAGTGGCTTAACCCCATAAAATGATAACAGATGGACGACTATAACAATCCGGTGGGAACCTAGATAGGGATGTAAAGGAAGGGGTGGACAGAGAATCAGATGGAAGGATGAGATCCGAAAGTTGGTGGAATGGAACAAGCTATAACATCTGACCGTTAGAGTGAAAACGTTTGGGAGAAGCCTTTGTTGTGCAGTGGAGTAACTAATTAGGCTGCTGATGATGATGATACAGTCACAGGCAGAGTTGTGTCCGAACCCCAATATTTCAGCTGTGGTTTTATTTGTGTTGTAAGAGGAAAGTCAAAGTCCTTCTATGTGTATGAAGGAGAGACAAAGGGCAAAGCTGCCTGTAACAAGTGTTTCCCCCAAAGTTGAGTGATGAGATCCAATTTAAACATATGTTGTTTTTGTTTGTGTGTACAATATTGGGAAAAAAATAGTGGTGTGTTTGTTAAGTGTACTTAAATGGATAGGAGGAGAAGGTGTTTTTTAGAGCTAGCTGGATTACTCTCTGTGTAGGTGAGACACACATAGAAACAGTGAGGGAAGTCAAACAAATGAAACAGGAGTTCCAGCAACTCCTTATCACATGCCTATGAGGCCTTCCCTGGGTAGTAATTAAACGCCAGTCTTTCACAATCTGCGTATATCTAACACACTTCATAAATTTTAACAATTTCAGGAAAGAATACACCATCACAGTACCAATAACCCGAATTAAAGGGTTCGCCATATCGTCAATATTGAACATATCTTATCTGATACACATTAAACATCTTGAATTTGTGTGTGTGTGTGAATGTGTACAACTGAATGTGTGTGTGTGTGTGTGTGTGTGTGTACTTGATTTAGCAGTTTGGGCACGTGTCACCAAAATTGCTTCTACAGTACAGTATATCACCAACAAATTCCTTGGGTCCGGATGTGTGTTTGTGTACAGTCTAGTGCCAATGTTTGTGTGAGTGTGTGTGTATGTGTATTTGTGTATGGTAAGCTGTGGAAGTAAGAGTACAGTATATCCCTAGATATATAAAACAGCGTTTCTCGACGTATTCACTGTACATTACTGGCATGTGAGTATGCTTCTCCTGATTGTACCAATAACACCGCTATCACTACAACCTTTGAGCAAAACCCCCCACCCCCCAACCGATCATAAATAACCTTCCCCATGTAAACTCCAATCTCTCACCAACTAAAACACAAACACAGGGAAAGCCAAACACGTGCATATAGAGCGTCAGTACTTAATCGGCTTAATGTTTTCAGATTAAATAATTATATACCTATTGTTATAATGCCGTAGGGGAAATGTGTGTGTGTGTGTGTGTGTACGTGTAATAATACTAATACTAATGATAAACGGTGTATTTAAAGAATAGCAGCCGAAGAGCTGATAATGCACATTTTACATTCTAGAGGATGAGCATGAGGAAAGGATGATGTACTGTACGTACATCAATAATAATATGGAAATGGTAAGCTTAGCTTACAGTGTTTAAGTACAATATAAATTGAAGCCTAATTACATTAATTTGATAGTTTAGGAATCATCGTATTACTCTCCAGTGTACCCGTTTTGTTTTTTAATATCTTTTCTCTAATGTGTAAACCAAAACTGAACACAATATTATAAATGAGAATTGCACAAAGTGAGAATATTGTTTTCAGATTTGTAATGGAAAGGTCTCCCAATGAATCCAAATTATTGTGTGTGTGTGTGTGTGTGTGCGCGCGCGCGCTTGTGTGTGTGTGTGTGTGTGTGTGTATGTGTGTGTGTGTGTGTGTGTTTAATTACTTTGGAATAGGGTGAAATTATAAAACTTGATGTAATTTGACCTATATCATTTATAATGCACACCTTATCCTTTCCATACCCATATTGTTCGACAGTCCAGAACGTATCCACAAATCCCCTATTGTTCTGTTAGTATTGAACATAACGCCTTTGTTCTGTTATGATCCCTTTATAATGGTTTACGGTGTGTTTCCCAGGTATAGTTTCACACAAAAATCGCTGCCTAATTACGTAGTTTCAATTGTAAACAACAAAATATACAAAACATTTAAATTAAAATATAAACAAAAGTCCATAGCATATGTATAACAAATTATTATATTCAAGTTGTATTTAGTTATAGTTTGGATTTTGTTTATGATATTAATAGAGGCAAATAGAGTTAACGTTTTAAGATGGAGACTTTTGTCGTGACTGTACAGTACCATTAAGTATAGTTGGGTCATTGGGTGGGTGACTTAATTGGGGTGTAAACTATCAGCTTGTGAAGACTATTATTTTTAATATAGCTGCCAGGGCTAGAAATAGAACCATTCAGGCAGAGTGTCCAACCACCTACACCATCACGAGGGTTAAAAGAAGGAATTTGATACTTTTACCAGTATTCCTTCCCAAACCGACCCTGATGGGGGGGGGGGCCAGACAGTTATTTAATCGAAATCCGGCCCCCCTGAGCATCACACGTTGTTAATGTTGAATGGTTCGATTTCTAGCCCTGTCACCTATATGTGTCAGCAAAATAAACACATTGTTTTTATTGTATACCAGTTACACACATAGCCTCTCTCTCTCTCTCTCTCTCTCTCTCTCTCTCTCTCTCTCTCTCTCTCTCTCTCTCTCTCTCTCTCTCTCTCTCTCTCTCTCTCTCTCTCTCTCTCACACCCTTGCTGATTATGATTGAAAGCATGTCAACAGTACATAACGTTCAGAATATATTGAACATACATACATACATACATACATACATACATACATACATATAAATATACATACATGCTTGCATATATACCTATTCCATACATACTTATATACATACATTCACACTTACATAGATACATACATAAACACATGTATACATACTTGCATACATACATACATACCGGTACATACATACATACATACATGCTTGCATATATACCTACTCCATACATACTTACAGTATATACATACATACATACATACATACATACATACATACATACATACATACATATTAAGATGCTGGCGTTGCTATTAACAGGGAGAGCTAATAAATATATATAACATCACGAGGGAATACATTATCTAAAGTCAAGTTTGCCCTACAATTAACGCGTTTTATTTACTAACTAGGTATAATAAGAGAGGTAAATAAAGCACACGGGATGTGAGGTACATCAACATACAGTAGACTCCATGTATAATGGTTAAGGGGGGTCATCTGACTTTTGTTCTCTTTCTTTCCTTTTCTCTCTTTCTCTGGCTTGTATCCATTCGTCCCTATTCAGCCAACTGTATTAAGACGTTTATCCCCATCCAGGTGTCGATTTCTTCCTGGCGAGCGATAGCGACCCAGCATTTTATGGAGAAATCCGGCTTCGCCGGAGACATTTTTCTATCGAAAAATGTACAAATTTAGCCTGGTGTCAAACAAAAATATATATACTGTATATGCTGGCTCGCTACCGCTCGCCAGGAAAATATTGACACCTGGATGGGGGTAAGCGTCTTAAAACAGTAGGCTGAATGGGGCCTAATGAATACAAGCCAAAGAGAGAGAGAGAGAGAAAGAGAAAAAAAGCGAGGTGTTCTCTCTTAATTATAGAATAGTTGAATTTGTGGTTAAAATATCAATTAACACTGTTTAGAAATAGGGGACTTGGCATATTACCCAATTGTATATACTATTAGAATATGGCGGAGTGAGCGTTAGATTAGATTATAATTCACTAATACAATATCTCTATCCGTAGGTACTGTACGTTAACACATTATATTAGAGATTCGCTCCAGTCTCGTTTGTTCAAGACTAATTATTCACTTAGTCTCGATTTATTATATGTTCGGTTCTTTTCTGATCTGTATATCTCTCTCATAGAGTGAGTAATATCACAGTTATATATCAGGGCACTTCACAAGGTAACAAACATATGTCTGGGATGAGGAATGGTGATTCTACTGGATAAATACTATAGTATTTATTGAGCCGACATGGAAAAGATTCGGCCACGAATAGAAGTTATAATATATTCCGTCATGGACAGAAGATGTGTTTTGTTTACCTGAAGGGTTAATACAACATTTCAAGTAAGGGAAATAAAGACGAGTCGTGATATATATATATGCCTGGTGTGGAAGGTGGTGAAAGGCTGGTTTCTCTCTCTGGGCTGCTGGGGGTTACTTCTTCGACCTCGTTCCGGGCCGCCCGGTGAAAGGCTGGAGATGGCGTCGTCCTAGCAAAGTCTCGAAAAACGTGCCGTCTGGAGTAAGGGGTTGTTCCAATCTCCTGCAAGCTAACCAGTATGGTGGCGATTCTGGTGTTGAACACAGAATGATAATAAGGATAGGTATAAAACACAATACTATCCCTAGCGTCGGGCATAGTGTTGAACTCGGCGTCGGGCACGAGTTGACTACTGGCGTCGAGCACAGTAAAAAGAGAGAGAGAGACTCTTGGTGTCTATCTATGCGATAGTCACTCTCTTTACTGGCTTTCTTCCGTTTACCCTTTTCAGGGTAGAAAGGACTTAGGTTTCTTCCCCTTTTCTCTGTTTCTCTATATGAGAGAGTCTGGTGGTGAGAAGACATGGGCTTACTTATTCTGTGTGGATGAGGTGACCTGGCCTGGTGGTGCTTATGCCCTTTTGAGCACCGGCCTTTACTTGGTGTGTTATTAATTTCTGGCATAACACACATATATATATATATATATATATATATATATATATATATATATATATATATATATATATATATTCAGTATATACATACAAACATTCATAGTGGATAAACAGGCTGAGGAGATTATAGACACCAATCGAGCAGGGCACTACCCAGGGGAGGCCCCATAGGCATGTGATAAAGAGTTGCTGGAACTCCTGTTTCATTTGTCTGGCTTACGTCACTGTTTTTGTTTGTGACTCACCTACACAGAGCTAGGTCTCACAATCACCACCTCCTCCTATTAATTTCAGTACAAACATACCATACTTCTTTCCAATACACCAAAACTGTTTTTCTGTCACTCCTTGAATTGGGGGGAGGGGGGGGGGGGGGGGGCACTTGATACAGTCAGTTTAGCCTTTTGTCTCCTTCATGTATACAGACACAAATATATAGAAGTGTGAACGGACAGACACACAAACATTCAGACTGAAATAGAAGAATAGTTAAAAAAACAAATATAGATTAACGTGCAGAATTACTTACTAATATAGAACAGTAAACAAAACGACAGACTTAGAAAGGTAAACAGACATACAGATATAGAGGAATAACAGACACACAGACATACTTACACATATTTTGCATTAACACACTCAATATTCACGGAGGCTTTATGAAGTGTACTATCATTGCACGATTTTACTCATCTTTGGAAGGCCCTCTCGGATTCAAAGGGGTAAAGTCTATCTCATTAATCTCCTGACTTCAGAAATCCCTTCCCAATCTGAATAAAATCGTCTACTAACGGCCAAAATATGAAATAAATATCGTCCTTCAACATGGATAGGATTAACCCTTTCTGTACCGACGACGTATTTTTTAAATTATATTCTAGCCATATTTAGACGATTTTCTGCAATCTAAGAAGGATATGTGGCAGTAGAAAGGGTTAAGTGAGATAGTTCGGAGCCTATAAATTGCTGGAGGCTCTTTATAAACTGAATAACGTCGTCTAATAATAGCCAGAATAAAGTAAACAATAACGGAGCAGGAGTTAAACAGATAAGAAAAGAAGGTCCCACCCATTTTTCCATTCTTAATTAAGCCATTTTATATTTACAGAAGAGCGACCATTACTTGCATTTCTGCATGTTCACAAAACTGTCAGTAATGTAAGCATGTTTCCCTCTATTTCTTTGTTTTCCTTTCTTTTCTTTGTTTATCTGTTTAACAGATTGACAGACAGGCAGTGATAAATGTGGACAGTGGAGGATAAACAGATATGCAGGAATGAACAGACAGGATGGGTGAGTGGGTAGACAGACGGCCTTTGAATAATAGATTAGAAGACTACGGGGGTGAGCTACAAAAGTGAACAGGTAGACATAGAAGAGTGAACAGACATACAGACAGACACAGAAGAATGAAAAGAGAGACTTAGAAGAGTGAACAAACAGACATAGAAGAGTGAGCAGACATACAGACAGACACAGAAGAATGAAAAGAGACTTAAAAGAGTGAACAAACAAACATAGAAGAGTGAACAGACATACAGACAGACACAGAAGAATGAAAAGAGAGACTTAGAAGAGTGAACAAACAGACATAGAAGAGTGAACAGACATACAGACAAACACAGACGAATGAAAAGAGAGACTTTGAAGAGTGAACAAACAGACATAGAAGAGTGAACAAACATACAGACAGACACAGAAGAATGAAAAGAGAGACTTAGAAGAGTGAACAAACAGACATAGAAGAGTAAACAGACATACAGACAGACACAGAAGAATGAAAAGAGAGACTTAGAAGAGTGAAAAAACAGACATAGAAGAGTGGACGGACAGATAGACAGACATAGAAGAGTGAACAAACACACAAACATAGAATAGTGAACAAAGATACATAGAAAAGTGAACACACAGACAGACAGACAGACAAAGAAGAGTGAAGAGACAGGCATAGAAGAATGAACAAACAGTTAACAGAATTATATAGAATGAACAAACCGGCAGAAATAGAAGAGTGAACAAACAGAGAGACGCACATACAAACAGACATAGCAGAGTGAACAAACAGACAAACACACGTAGAAGAGTGAACTAACAACCACACATACATAAAAGAATAAGCAAACAACAACAATAGAAAACAAATAGACAGCCATACAAATAAACATAGGAGAATGAACAAGCAGACAGATATAACAGCGTGAAAATAACAGACATACAGACATATAAAAGTGAGGAGACAGCCAGAAATAGAAGAGTGAACAGACAGGCATAACAGCATGAACATACACACCCACACATACAGAAGCATGAACTCACACCCACACAGCAAACAGGAATGAACACCCACTCACAAATACATACATGAATAAACACCCACCCACACACACATACCTGAATGAACACCCACCCACACACACATATTTGAATGAACACCCACCCACACACACATACCTGAATGAACACCCACCCACACAGACATACATGAATGAACACCCACCCACACACACATATATGAATGAACACCCACCCACACACACATACAGGAATGAACACCCACCCACACACACATACAGGAATGAACACCCACTCACAAATACATACATGAATAAACACCCACCCACACACACATACATGAATGAACACCCACCCACACACACATACATGAATGAACACCCACCCACACAGACATACTGTAATGAACACCCACCCACACAGACATATAGGAATGAACACCCACCCACACAGACATACAGGAATGAACACCCACCCACACACACATACAGGAATGAACACCCACCCACACACACATACAGGAATGAACACCCACCCACACAGACATACATGAATGAACACTCACCAACACAGACATACAGGAATGAACACCCACCAACACAGACATACAGGAATGAACACCCACCCACACACACATACATGAATGAACACCCACCCACACAGACATACATGAATGAACACCCACCCACACACACATACATTAATGAACACCCACCCACACAGACATACATGAATGAACACCCACCCACACACACATACATGAATGAACACCCACCCACACACACATACAGGAATGAACACCAACCCACACACACATACAGGAATGAACACCCACCCACACACACATACAGGAATGAACACCAACCCACACATACATAGAAGCATGAATGCACACACACCCACACAGACATACAGGAATGAACACCCACCCACATAGACATACAGAAGCATGAACACACACCCACACAGACATACAAGAGTGAACACCCACCCACACATACATACAGGAATGAACAAACACACACACAGACATTCTGTACATGAATGAACACACACCCACACACACATACAGAAGCATGAACACACACCCACACAGACATACAGAAATTAACACACACCCACACAGACATACATGAATAAACAGACAACAAAACTGGAAGAGTGAACAGACAGACATATATAATAGAGTGACCAGACGAGTGAGCGCCAGACTTCCAGATAGGTAGACACGGGTGGCAGTATGAGTGGCACGGGTCCTTCACAGAATAGAGGAGGCTTTGACGTGCTTTATTACCTGAGCGAGAGAGAGAGAGAGAGAGAGAGAGAGAGAGAGAGAGAGAGAGAGAGAGAGAGAGAGAGAGAGAGAGAGAGAGAGAGAGAGAGAGAGAGAGAGAGAGAGAGAGAGAGATGACATATCGTAGTTATTAGGTTTTGGTGCTTGGGTACAGAGGTATATATTAATAGTAGATAGTTACAAGGAATAGTTAGTATCTCAGAGACCTTGCTGTCCATTCTGGGGAGATACTGGAAGTGAAAGGAGAGACACTGTTTAGTGCACTACACACAGTACAGAGTGTGCAATATACTACCTACGCTCTTCTTGAACTGCTTTACTGAAGAACTGTTTACAACTTCTGAGGGCAGTTTGTTCCACAAGTACTAGTGCTGAACCTTTTCAATTCTAATTTCCAGCTATGGTAGCGTGTTGTATTCATATTGCGACTAAACATTTTGCTATAATCCATTTGTCAAACCCATTAAGTATTTTTAAAAACTTCAATGAGCTGACCTAGTAGTCTGCGTGTCTCCAACGGAAAAAGATTAACCCTTGCTGTTCGGACCCTTTAAACCTTCCCACCAATGCTAGTCCCGGCTATTTTGTCCAATTCTCAGCAATTTGGCGCGCTTATAAATACACAAAACAATGCCCTAACCTAGCTTATATACATATCCAGCAGCAGTTGTTGTTGTTGTCTTGTGTTTGCTGAAAACTAGAAGTCTCTAGACCAAGGGGTTCAGTTTTGATGACTAAATTTATTAGGTCAATATGGCGGATGAAGGCCTAGCATTCGGTGTTTACTCCCAATAGGAGCGTTCAATATGTGGACACACTTACCAGATGTCACCAGATTCTTTAATTTAGCACGAATAAAATATTAAAATGTGAACATTGCTAATACTTACTATATCTGTTTTGTTGTGACTTCAAAACATTAAGTATAATTTTAGATTCATTTGTCCTACATTGTGGTGTGCAGCAGATAACTCTAATGGATATATATTATAAAGTACATTTCTAGTTTTTCATTGTACTGTAGAGTAAAATATTGTACACAGAAGGTGCTGATTGGTTATTGATTGATGAGTGTTGATAAAGTTGAGATATCTTCATTATTCCATATATATAATTGAAACTCTAAATTTGTAAGCAATTTTAACGATAATTTGATAATCTAAAGTGATATACGAACCCTGAGAGCTGAAATATATCACATATAACACATTAATAACAAAGATATTATAAAGTGAACACAAGCATTATAAAAATTGATTTAGTCAACATGTAAGCAAGATTTGTAGACTGACTGAGTGTCGGCTTACATCTCAACGGCCTTAGCCAATCACAAGCCATGCATATTTTAAACATGCAGTGGCTTCCTTAACATCAGGGTAAGTCAACATGGAAATGATAAGTTAGGATATCGGCCCCTGATTGGTTGATAGGCCCCAGAACTCGGCTGTCTCAGCTGGCAGTCTCCTCTCTCGCTTAGTGTTTTTTAGCACATTTTGTTATTTTGTCTGTGTTCACTTTATAATATTTACGTTAATAGTGTATTTTATGTGACATCTTATACCAAGGGGTTCGGATATCTCTCTAGAACATCATTCAATTGTTGCAATTTTTCGTTATTAAATTATTTAAAAAATATATATGAAATAATGAAGATATCTTAATTTACTATCATACTCCTATCCATTAGCCATCAACAGCCTCTATAAAAATGAGCTGCTTCTCAAGTCCGGCAGTCCTGTTCAGAGAAAAATATGTAACTGAATGAAATACCAATTTAATCATAAAAGCGTTGTTTAATTTAGATACAACTATTATAAATATATCATTAGCATACAAAAGAAGGTAAATCATATACTATATATTTTTTGCAACCAGTATTTACCATTTTGTAATGGATTTATTTAACAACACAATATTTGTTCCTGCTCTCTTATTTTAAATATACAATATAGTAGTGAGCAAAAATATATATGAGATTATTATAATATTATATGAGATTATTATAATATATATGAAGAATATATAAGATTAACCCTTGTCTAGCGGGGGGGGGGGGGGGTTTTGGGCTTATTTGGGCATATTCAGGCCCTCCTGAATGATAAATCAAGTATCTGCATGACAAAAAAAATATTTAGCAAAAAAATAGGCGCTAAAAGCTTCAAAATGAGACCAGAACGAGCTACGAAGCACTCGTGGTTCTCATACAGTGATACCAGTAACATGGGAGTTTAGCGTATAGCGGCATATTTTTCCCAGCTATGCTCACTACTGGCTACACTGCCGGCCTCTCGAGAACACAGGGAACATGAGTTAATGGGCGGCGGTAAGCCCTGGGAGTCGGCTGTCTGGCCCGCTGCGCTCCCGGCCATTTGCACTCGATTTTAACCCTTTAAAAGCCTTAATAATGCTCCTAACTTGCTGCAAATTGGAGCCGGACTTAAGTCTGGCCCCAATCTTTAAGGATTAACACCGCTTGTCATAAGACTCTATTAACTTCAGGAAAAATTGACAAGTAATTTAGCAACTGACACCCTTCTTAGTCTTGTTCATATTTCATTACGATAATTGGCGAATCTGGTGACATCTGGCAAGCTTGTCTACAGATTGAACGCTCCTATTATCAGCATTTGTTGATACTCATATCTCTGCAAATAAAATGTAATGGCCTAACCAAGTGTTTATACATACCACAGGCAGATATGGGCGTTGCTGTGTGATTATTGTATAAGGTGAGAACTAAGACCGAGAGTTAGGCGGGAATTCTGAGCTTCGTCCGAATGCGGCTGCAACGCAATGCCGACCACGGTTGCGGTCTGTTTACATTCATTCAACAATCTATTATTGATCATAGATTATGGATGATTTATTATGTATTATGTAATAATATTGATTATATTGATAAATGATTATTGATTACTGATATATTTCACCATTGTATCAATTCCTTAGTCACTGTCGTCTGCTTTCATGCATCTTTTGGGACTCAGGTTCAGCAAGTACAAGCTTTCGTAAGGCTTGCTTGCAAGCAGGTGTCACATGACTGGCTGGCTGCGTGTTCTTGTATTTGTTGGTTATACGGACGACCCACCAAGACAACAAAACTTTTTCTAGTGCAGTTTCAAGTGGTTTTAAGCCTTAGATTAACCAGTAGGTTGCTCAAGAGGTCATCCGGGTCCCACGGTGGCAATAGCTAATGTCCTACTAAGAGTCCTTCCTAGTCTGATGGGTTAAGAGCTCTCAACCAGTCCTCGTAGCTCAGTGTTCTAATCAATGGAATAAGTTTGGTAGCCCTAGCTTGTACTCTTTCCAGTCGCTCTATATCTATCCTGAGTGCTGGAGATCAGAATTGAACAGAATACTCCAAGAGTGGCCGTATCAGAGCGTTGTCAAGTGTGAGGACTATTACCTTATTTCTATACTTTAATTGCCCCTTAATATAGCCCAATAATTTCTGAGCTTTCTTCTCTACTTCAATGCACTGCTTAGAAAATTTTCGGTCACTGCTAATCAGAACACCCAAATCCTTTTCCAAGTCGTCATCATGCGACTGT
Organism: Paralithodes platypus; assembly: GCA_032716605.1. Lineage (NCBI taxonomy): Eukaryota > Metazoa > Arthropoda > Malacostraca > Decapoda > Lithodidae > Paralithodes > Paralithodes platypus. The sequence continues at coordinate 68,252,512 of CM064513.1, read as the reverse complement.
GTCAAGAGCATTGCAACGTCCCAAAGCTGCTTGTCAGTACAGCTATTTCTTTAGTAATATAAGGGGACTTCACTCTAACATCAATTCTGTACACCAATTTCTTCAAGCAGAATCCCCTACTCTCCTTTTTTTGACAGAGACTCAAGTAACATCCACATCTGACACATCTAGATTTAATTTTCCAGGTTATCAACTGCTCCAAAATTTCAGACCTAAAGGTGGTGTATGTTGCTTCGCAAAATCTGAAATTGCCCTGGAGGAGGTTACTAGTTTCAATTGTCCGTATTTTGATTATTCTATATACAAATTAATTTCTGCTGGTAAATTTAAATACATATGTTGCATCTACCGTTCCCCAAATACTCCTCCAGAGCAAAGTCTTTTTGATTCTCTGTCCTCACAACTCAGTGTCCTCAACTTAAATGCTTCTTCTGAAATCACTGTGTTGGGTGATTTTAATGTCCATAATGTTGAATGGCTCACTCATTCAGCCAGGACTGATGATGCTGGTCTTGAATGTGAGCTATTTGCAGACTCATTTAATCTCATTCAACTAGTCAACCAACCCACCCGTGTACCAGATAATCCTAATCATAATTCCCACCTACTGGACTTATTTTTAACAACCAATTCAGAAAATTATGATGTTACAGTGAGGTCCCCACTTGGATCTTCTGATCACTGTCTGATACAGGCCACCTGTCTATCACCTACCACACCTTCCCACTCTGAACCTGTTTTGGTGACTAAATGGCATTACGATAGGGCAGACTGGGAGGGTCTTCAAGGTTTCTTTATTGATATTCCCTGGACCTCTTTCTTTCTAATGATGCACACTCCACCTTGAGCCACATACAAGATTTTGTAAAAATTGGAATGGAAACTTTTATTCCTCATCAAAAGTACAGTAAAAGATCTAATTCACCTAAATGGTTTGACCATAATTGTGCTAGAGTAACTGAACAAAAAGCAATAGCCTACAATGCATACACAAGATCAAAAACACATGAAGCCTTTAATTACTTTAGAAACATCAGAAATCATGCCAAAACTGTATTAAACCTAACTAAATCAAACTTTCTCCATAAGCAGGCAAATAAACTTCTAAATAATCCAAATGATAACAAAATATTTTGGTCTACTCTTAACTCATTCAAATCCAACTTCACTACTGCTTCATCCATTCCACCATTAAAATCTCCGACTGGCAATCTTGTAAGTGACCCACGAGGTAAAGCTAACCTTCTTGCAGATATTTTCTCCACCAACTCAACCTTAGATGACATAAATCAAGATGTCCCTGTACTTAATTTTAATTCACCTGAAATTCCCTCACTTAAGATCCACACCAGACATGTCAAAACTATTTTGCAGAATCTCTCAGTAGATAAGGCTCCTGGTCCAGATGAAATTCCTCCAATAGTACTTAAGAATTGCTCCTTGGTGCTCGCTCCTGTATTGGCAAAATTTTTCCGTCTGTGTACTCATACCTCATGCTTCCCAGTACCCTGGAAAGAAGCAAACATCCATCCAGTTCCTAAAAAAGGTGCCTCTTCAGATCCATCAAACTACAGACCAATAGCTATAACTTCCACTCTTGGCAAAGTTTTTGAAATTATATTAAATAATCACATAATTAAGCATCTGGAGAATAATAAATTAATCAGTGATAGGCAATATGGTTTTAGACGATGTCGATCAACTGCAGACATTCTTTGCCTTCTTACGCATCAAATCAACCAAGCTACAGACCAACATGGTGAAACACATACAATAGCACTGGATATATCAAAGGCATTTGATAGAGTCTGGCATCAATCCTTATTGTCGAAGATGTCACACTACGGCCTTGCATCATTAGTTCCACTAATTTCTTCTTATCTTCATAACAGAAAAATACGTGTAATGGTAGATGGCCTTTATTCTCAATTTCACTCAATAAATGCTGGTGTTCCCCAGGGATCAGTTTTGGCCCCAACTCTGTTCCTCATTCATATCAATGATCTCATATCTACCACTCATAATCCAATACATTCCTACGCAGATGACTCAACACTCCACAGTTCCTTCACATTTACCAATTCTTTCACCCAACCCGATCTTATAAATTCAAAAATAAACACTGCAATTTCTCTGAACCAGGACCTTTCTAGAATTAATGAATGGGGACAAGAGAATCTAGTTTCCTTTAATGCACAGAAAACCAAGTACATTCAATTTTCTAACCGACAGAATCTCACTGACTCCCATATATTTTTAATGATGTAAATATTCCCACTTCCCCTAGTATTGACATTCTCGGTGTAACATTAACTACTAACTTGAGCTGGACACATTATGTTAGAAGCATTGCTAAGAATGCCTCTAAAAAACTGGGACTCCTGTACAGAGTTCGAGAATTCTTCACTGACGAGCAGTTGGCCGTAATATATAAAAGTCATGTGCGCTCTCAGATGGATTACTGTTCACCTCTGTGGGGTGGAAGTGGAGTGGTTGCATTGAGGCAGTTGGACAAAATTCAAAATAAAGCTATTAGATTAATCAATAACCCTGCAATCACACAGGACCTTCCTACATTAGCCATACGAAGAAACGTTGCATCCCTTGCATTATTCTACAGATATTTTCACAGCAATTGTTCCGAGGAACTTGCTTCAATTGTGCCGCCTCTCCACATCTTTCCCCGTAGAACTAGGGCAGCTGAGAGCGCCCATGAATTTACACTTTCTCCTCCACAATGCAGAACTTCTGCTTATCAGAATTCATTTATCCCCAGAGCTACTCTTTGGAATTCACTTCCCTCGAATTGCTTTCCACAAACTTACAATCAACAAATGTTTAAATCCAGTTGTTACAAACATTTTATGAATGGAGGATGCCTTTAGGCACATGGACCTTTTTGTTTTATCTGTGTTTTTCCTTCCTCCATTCATTGTCTCTTAAAAAAAAAAAAAAAAAAAAAAAAGTCAATCACTTCCAGAGGCATTCCCAATAGTGAATAGCCTGACTTGAGGCTTGCTTGGCCGATATGCATCACCTTGCACTTTTCCAAGTTTAGAGGCATCTGCCATGTCTCCGACCATTCACCCAGTCTGTTGAGGTCCATCCTGAGCTGTTCAACCCCTTTGAAGTCCTTCACATTCATTCCAAGCATTAGAGAGAAAGAGAGAGAGAGAAAGAGAGAGAGAGAGAGAGAGAGAGAGAGAGAGAGAGAGAGAGAGAGAGAGAACAAAAAAAGAGAGAGAGAAGGGGGGCAGCGAGAGTGGGAGAGAGAGCTAAAGGATTAACAAGAAATAGTATCTATATGGCCCATTCCGAGGAGATATTCATTTTGAAATAAACGAGACTGTAGTGACTTGGACGGAATGGAGGAAGTGGAAGAGGTGAGCAAAGTGTTTAAGGAAGAGATATGTGCAGCATGTGAGGAGGTATGTGGAATTAGGAGAAGAGGTAGAGGAGTGAAAGGAACAGCATGGTGGACTAAAGAAGTGAAACTAGCAGTTAAAGAGAAGAAAACATACAGAGAATGGTTCTGTAGTAGATGAAGATTTGGAGAGACAGCAAAGATAAATGTACTTGGAGAAAAAGAGAGTGGTTAAGAAAGTAGTCAAGGAAAGTAAGAGAAGACTAGATGAAGAATTTGGAAGGAATTTAAGTGTAAAGTGGAGGTAGTGTAAGACTGTTCTGGAAAGAGGTCAAGGAAGCTAGGGAGGGTACCTAGGAAAGTAGTAAGAGTGTGAAAGATAAGAATGGGCAAATGCTAGCAGTGAAGTAAGAGAGAGTCGAGAGGTGGAGGGAGCACTTCAATGAATTGTTGAACGTAGGGAATGAGATGCCGGCAAACATAGTTGGATGGGGTATGGGATGGAGAAGAAGAAAAGTAGTGGAGGAGGAGGTGAGGATCAAGAGGTCAGAAGTGTGTGAAAAGAATGAAGATGGGGGAAGCATGAGGGATAAATGTATTGCGTAGGGAAATGCTGCGGTATGGTGGCGAGATTGTGATTGAATGGGCATGGATAATGTGTAGATTAGCATGGGAGAAGGGAAGTGTGCCTGAAGACTGGAATACAGGTACAATACTCCCCTTGTATAAGGGTAAAGGGGAGAGAGGAGTGTGTGGTAATCACTGGGGGATATGTCTCCTAATCATAGTAGGGAAAATATACAGTAGGTTACTGATCGAGAGAGTGAGAGAAAGAACAAAGAAATGGATAGTTTTTTTTTGTATTTTCTATATTCCAACTACTCCCTCTCAGGCATAGGCTGAGAGCCTGTCCATTCAACCGTTCTACATTGAACGAAGAACCCTGTGAGGTCTCGTTCCACTCTAGGGGGTGAGACATGTGAAGCACTTTTTAGCTGCAACCAGCCCCTGCCATCTTGCCTTCGCAGGATGCATGGGGCTTAGTTGCTCACTCACGGCTCGAAGCAGCCCCTCTCTGAAGCTGCCTCGCTCCAGTGCTTCACTGTCTCACCTCCTACACTCTGACCCTCAGTCTCAGAATGCCACCTATTGAGCAATTAACTCACTAGGCATTGCACCCCTGTAGCATATTTTGAATATGGGAATACTCATACAGTGCTATACAATCTAGGAAAAATGAGGGTATATATTTGGCGTTTTGGTGTGCTGTGGTAATGCACTGATAATAGGTACAGAACAAATTCCATCCCAATAATATCTTCCCATTGACATATCAGGATTTGACCCGGGTCCATTGGATTACCAGTCCAGTGGCAAGACCACTCCACCAGCAGCGCGGGTTTAGGAAGGGAAGTAGCTGTATAGACCACATTCTTGCCTTGAAATATGTTGTTGAGAATTATCTAGAGAAAGGACGAAAATATTATGCTGCCTTTATGGACTTAGAGAAAGCCTATGACTGAGTGATAGAGAAGGTCTGTGGAAAGTATTGAGAATATACAGAGTAGCTGGCAAGTTGCTGAAAGCAGTGAAGAGCATGTATGGGGGTGCAAATGTGGCAGTGCATGTGGAGAATGAACAGAGCAAGTGCTTTGATATGAATGATATGAATATTGGATGAAAGCAAGGGTGTGTGATGTCCCTGTGGTTGTTTAATATATATATATATATATGCATGAAGTCATGAAAGAAATTCAAGGAAGAGCAGTGGATGTTGGTGTACTGCTGATACGGGAAGGACATTAGTGAATGTTGCCTGTACTGCATTTTGCCGATGATACAGTTCTGATGAGTGACATTGAGTGGGAGTTGCAGGGGCTGGTAAATATGTTTGAATCAGTGTGGTGAAAAACGGAATCTGAAGGTAAATGCAGGGAAGAGTTAGGTTACAGTCTTTGAAAGGGGTGCAGTCACAGAGTGGAGGTGAGGTTGAACGGTCAGGCTATGGAGAATGTCAGCTCATTTAAATATTTGGGTATTGTGTTGAGTAAAGATTGGTGTATAGAGGATGAAGTACAGGAGAGGGTGCAACAGGGGAAGAGGGTTGTAGGAACGCTGAAAGCAATAATATAGTATAGGGTGGTCAGCATGGAATAAAGAAGTCCTTGCATGATAGTGTGGTAATCCCGACATTGACGTATGGGTGTTAAGCATGGACTTTTTTGGTAAAACAAAAATCAAGAGAGACAAGGGTGGAAATTAGTTACTTGATAAATGTGTGTAGAGTTACATGGAGGGATAGACAGACGAATGAAGAAGTACAAGGGCGGTGTGGTGTAGATGTGGATGTGCTGGAAAGTGTGAAAAGGAACACCTTGAGATGGTTCGGCCATGTGGAACGTATGGGAAGCGAGAGAATGACTAAGAGAGTGTACGAGAGTGAGGTGGAAGAACCGAGAGGGATAGGCAGACCGAGAGTGAGGTGGAAGTTTAGAGGTATATGCGTGAAAGCCGTGTTGGATGGGAAGATGGGTGTCGGCAAACGGGGGAAAGAGGTGCAAGGGGGCGATTCATTCATGGGTACCCCTTTGGGGATCATAGCATCTGTCAATAGACAGATAGATAGAGTATAGTGCAGTACTTTCAGTGTACTCTGTATAGACTTCTAATTACTCTTTTCTTATACTCATATGAAGAACAGCTTTTATGTTTTAATAAGTTTCTACATAATTATCTTAATGCTAAATCTCTTCCGCTCCATCTTTCATGGTTGCGTGCTGTATTCATATCCAGGGTAAACTAGCTAAACATGTTGTTATAATCCATGTTGTCAAAGCCATCTATTATTCTAAATACTTCTGTAATGCTTCAATTCTACAAGTCTCCATTACAATTTAATAACTCCTCTCCACCCAGCCGCATCCCATAAAACCGCATTGCAAACAAATGGAAGCTACTGTCAAGGAATTGGAAACACTATCTATAAAAAACCTAGTCAGACCTGCCCCATTAACTCCTGCCTCCTAGGGACTGGCCAGGACCATAAAGATGCAAATATCATACCTCTCTTTTGCTCAGGTGCCCTTCTTCCAATTAGTATCACCACAACTAATGAACTAACGCCTTCCCGAACTTCCAACTAAGCTCAACTAACATCCAGTAGCTCAGGACAGCACCTAAACATCCTAACTTGTTAACTCCTCAGAGAAGAATCCAAGGACAAATAGGTCCTCTATAGGTGTCACACCAGCGATCCATATCTCTAACAGAGGCAGTTTGACGCAGGAAGTGCAGTATTGTAGTAGGTTGACATATGAAATTAAGCTTTATAGCCGGCTGAAACATGAGTAGTATTGTAGCGGGCTGACACATGAAGTGCAACAAATACCAAAATCATTGCCACCCAGCCGCAGAAAAGTCTCCTACATCACCCGACCGCTTAAGAGCAGTACCTGATGGTTGAGTTACAGTGTTTGAGATCATCCACGCCATCTTCCACCCCAACAGAAAACCTAGCACTATATCCACCTTCATCACCATCACAGGCCTCCAATACACCTTTGTTGCTACTCAATTAACTCCAGAATGTTATCAGGGACCTGTGATGGTTCTACAGTCCACACAAATGCACCAAACTCTTTTGTTCACTGTTTCAGGAATTTTACAATAAATAAGAATATCTGTACCAGTGTATTTACGATGCCATAAGCAACGCTTATTTCAACTTCAATGCGTACACTCAGTAGTCTACGCACTTGCTTCCATCGAAAAGAAACCGATAGCTGTCAACTCATTCTCATAGCTAATTCTCTTAATTGATGGGGAATATGTTTTGAGGCCCTAGCTTGGAATCATTCTAGTCTCTATGTCTTCCCTGAGGGTTGGAGACCAATATTAAACAGCTTATTCTATGAGGGGCTGTATTAGGGTATTATATAATACAGTAGAGAGAGATTATCTATATTATAAATAACAAGTGTTTTATATTATTTACCCATTTACTGCGGCCACATAAAATATGTCCTACGTAAACAAAAAATTAAATGCTGGCGATGCACTCATACGTTTCGGTAATACCGGCTGAGTTGGTTTCACCAACACTCCTCGCTTGTTGGTAGACGCTTCCATGAGCTTCAAAGCTTGCCATTCATACTTTCAGTCTGCTTCATGCATTGGTTAAGAGAGGGTGTGTGTTCAAGCAAGAGGTGTTTTAGAAGCTGAAATATAACAAAAACAGGACTACTTCTACATTATTTTGTGACAGCTGTATACCAGGTACGAATGTGAGGCTCATTTCATGTTATGGGCAGTAACTCATACTGTCTTCTAAACACAAAACTTGATAAAATAACGGATATATTTCTTTGAGTTATTGCGAGCACCCCATCATTTTTTAATCCTTCTAGGAGACAATTACTGTTAATACCCCTATAACCCTAACCACTATCAATTTACCATTCTCCAACTACCACTCAACCTTATCTAACTAGCTTACTAATCTCAATTATTCTCTAGCTACCACTAACAGCCACTATTTCTCTACCACTCACAGACCGACCGACCGAGTGTGGGTTGGATGAGTGGCGGTGTGCGAGTGGTCAGTGTATACCCGTACAGTACCGGTGTCACGGCCAGGCTCCGCCCCCTCACGCCTGTCAGGACCAATCACATCTCGTCAATTGCAGTATGTATATCTTGTCGAGTGTTTTACATAATTAATGTCCTTTTACTGTAAGATATGTAATATATCATCCTTTATTAATGTATATCAAAATATTATCCTCATTGTTGACTTTTCAATCACCATCTCTGTTTATCCTCTAACGTCTTCCCTTCTTGCTGGAAGTTTGCTCACATTCAACCTGTCCCAAAGAAGGGTGACCGCTCTCAACCCTCCAACTATCGTCCAATTGCTCTCATCTCTTGTCTTTCTAAAGTTTTTGAAACTATTCTTGCTTCCAAATTTCTTAAACATTTCTCTTCTCATAATCTGCTCTCAGATCGTCAGTATGGCTTCCTTAAGGGTCGCTCTACTGGTGATCTTCTTTCGTATCTTACTAACTCTTGGTCATCCTCCTTTCGGGACTTCGGTGAGACTTTTTATATTGCACTAGACATATCGAAAGCCTTTGATAGAGTCTGGCACAAATCTTTAATTTCTAAACTACCCTCCTTTGGTTTCTATCCCTCCATCTGTGCCTTTGTCTCTAATTTCCTTTCCGGCCGTTCCATAGCCGCGGTTGTGGACGGCCATTGTTCACTTCCTCACCCTATAAACTCCAGTGTTCCTCAGAGCTCTGTCCTATCTCCTATTCTCTTTCTAATTTTTATAAATGATCTCCTTAACTGTACCTCAATTCCCATCCATTCATACGCAGACAACTCAACCTTACACTACTCCATTAGTATTTCAGAACGCTCCAGCCAGCAATCCCTCAACGACAAACGTAATGAAGCCATAGAACTCTTAAATTCTGATCTAAATACTATCTCCAATTGGGGCAGAGAAAACCTTGTTACCTTTAATGCTTCCAAAACCCAATTTCTCCATCTATCTACCCGTAAGGAACTCCCTGCGGAATATCCCTTATTCTTCAACAATACAAAAATCAATCCTTCATCTTCTCTCAATATTCCTGGTGTCTCTTTTTCTTCTACTCTCATTTGGAAGGACCATATTACCAGTCTTGCTAAGGCAGCCTCCCAGAAGCTGGGTGTGCTCAACCGCCTTAGGGGGTTCTTTTCCCCTGCACAGCTTCTTGCTCTGTACAGGGGCATAGTGTGTCCTTGTATTGAGTATTGTTCACATGTGTGGGGAGGTTCCTCTCACACCGCTCTCCTAGACAAAGTTGAAAGGAAGGCCTTTCGTATCATTAACTCCCGTCCACTCACCAACTCTCTGCAATCTCTCTCTCTCCGCCGCAATGTTGCATCTCTCTCGCTATTCTATCGCTACTATAAAAATCAGTGTTCCTCAGAGCTTTCCCAGTGTATACCACCTCCTTTACGTAGGGCACGTGGTACCCGTCTTGCAACTCAATCCCACCCCTACTCTGTGCAACTCTCCAACCCATGAGTGAAACGTTACTCTCTAACTTTCTTCTACTCAACAGCTGAGCTCTGGAACTCTCTCCCAGAATCAGTCTTTCCCTCTTCCTATGACTTAAATTGCTTCAAACTCCGTGTGTCCAGGCATTTTGACTCGAACGTCCCTTGATTTTGGCCCTGTCACTCTTTCAACTATGGGGGAGGCACTCGCTATAGGCAGTTCTGCCTTTTGCCTCCCTCAGTCACATAGAAAAAAATAAAATCACCCTCATCTCTTTATGAGGTTACATGTACAGGTATTCCTTATTCATGGCATTTTTAATTCACTCCTTTGCATTATGATATTATGAAGGTTTTTTAGAGGTCAATGATCCCTCTTCAGCAATTGCACTTCCATCATTATAACTTGTTGGAGCTAACCCCCACAAGTTCCAATGGCAATTGACGTAGGTGAAAGATTTTCCTCCAGAAATCTAAGCATTTTAATCAAATAGAATTTAGATTTGTGAACTTGTAATGTTAAAAACAGAGCAAAATCTCGTCCCTGTTAACATGATAAAATCAGAGGATAGGCTTGATAGTCCCCAAGTAATGTTGGGTGTAAATTTGTTCATGTGATGCTAGTTGTCCTACTTCCCAAAACAATATTTTTTAGTATTCTCTATAAATTCATTGTAATTATTTTAGTAAATCGTTCGTATTCCTTTCCACATACTGTTCATAGTCCCATTTCATCTATTGTATGTAATTAGTCTTCAGTTAATACAAGTAATTCTGTTCAGTTGATATACAGGCGTGGACAGGACAAATTAAACAGTAGTTGGAAGAACAATTATGATATGCAGACAGAAATATGACAGCTGAATGGGCTACACAATAGGATAACTACCGTTCACTAGTCACTGCTCCCCATCTTTGCTTTTATCATTAAGAGGTGTTCAAGTATTCCTAACCACGGCACTACGTATTTTGCATCTTTTCAATTGATATACTTAATCTTCTTAATTTTTTTCCTCGTATGTATGTTTTTGTTTTGTTGTAACTCAAAGGAAAACAAATTCAATTAAAACAAAATATATGCAACTGTCATTCATTCATAATATATTCCTATCAGTTGCTGTTGTGTGAGATGTGATATTGGCCGGGACATTTTTCTGCCGAAAAATTTGCGTTTGTTTTTGTTATTTTTATTAAGAAGACAAAAGGCAGGTTTTCCTGTAACGAGTGTCTCCCCAAAAGCAAAGAGAGTGACAGAGAGCCAATTTCAAGGGACGGTGTGGACAAAATGCCTGAACACATGAAGCTTAAACCAATTTAAGTCATAGAATGTCGGAAAGATTGATTGAGGGAGAGGTCACTAGTTGAGTAGAATTAAAGTCTGAGTATATTTGACATGAAGGGTGTGTGTGTTTGTGTGTGGAGGGGGGAGGGGCGTGTAGCTTGGAGGGGGTTTGGGGAGGCATTCTTTTAGTCTAGGCCTCTAGGGGACAAATCAGAAACATGTTGCTCGAAAATGGCACGCCCAATCAACACCCTCAATGATAATTCAACACAATCACCTGCATAACATTATAACCGTCGGCTGGGCTAGTGATAACCATTGGCCATTATTAGTTTTCAGGCCATGAGGGAGATACACTATAGATATTTTTTATTTAGCCGAAGTACGAGTTAACATAGGTTTTTAGAATGTGCATACAGAAAGAGGGGTTGGGGTTTCTGGGCTTCCTTCTCCCTCATGCTTTTGTCCATTAGTTTTGAGATTTTAAAACGTTTGCCAAATTTGTTTGGTGATTATATGACCTTTCGTACTATTTAGGCGTCATTTTTTTCCTGGCGAGCGATAGCGAGCCTGCAATTTAGGAGGAATCGGCCGTATTGCTACTGAGAAATGCACACATTTTTGAAGAGGGGTTTCTTCTATTATATATATATATATATTCTTTTTAAGCTTAACGGAGGTCTAGAGAGGGAAAACAAGTGAATAAATAGATTAATTAGCAAATTAATATTAATTATCCTCTTAACTAAGTCTCAACCTCATACACGTAATAAGTGTTTCAATCGCGTTATTATATTTGTTTGTTTATTTGTTTACTGTTACAGGTATTTGTATTTGTTAAATTGTTTACTGTTACAGGTATTTGTATTTGTTTATTTGTTTACTGTTACAGGTATTTGTATTTTTTATTTGTTTACTGTTACAGGTATTTGTATTTGTTTTAGTTTGTTCCCTAGACCTCTATGAAGCTTAAAGAAACACCATTCCAAAGACCCCTCTTCGAGATAAATTTGTACATTTTTGGTAGAAAAATTTCCCAGCCAAAGGCAGGTTCCTCCTAAAACACAGGCTCGCTATGGCTAGCCAGGACAAAAATTACACCTAAATGGCACGAAAGGTCTTGATATTGACAAAGAATTATACGAAAGTATTAACATTTGAAAACTAATGGGGTTTTCAGAATAAAAACACGAATACTTCCCCTTAACTGTGCTACTTTGAACATATATACGCTTTATTTCATGGATCATATTTGTTACACATGAACACATAATTTTTCCAGTGTACACATTATCTAATATCAAAGGGAATAAAGGTGTAATTAAAAGGGAATATAAGAACATAGGGTATATTAACGGCGATTTACCTTTCAATCCTTATATTAAGTGAGTTTATTATCACCAATGCACAGTAAAATGGGTAAATCATTATGGACACTTTAAATACTCTTTTCATATAGTTGACAACAAACTATGTTGGAAGAAACACATAAATTATATGTGTATGAAAATATCAAATCAATTGGTAAGATAAGTATAATCAAAGATAATTGGTAAGATAAGTATAATCAAAGATAATTGGTAAGATAAGTATAATCAAAGATAATGGTAAGATAAGTATAATCAAAGATAATTGGTAAGATAAGTATAATCAAAGATAATTGGTAAGATAAGTATAATCAAAGATAATTGGTAAGATAAGTATAATCAAAGATAATTGGTAAGATAAGTATAATCAAAGATAATTGGTAAGATAAGTATAATCAAGATAATTGGTAAGATAAGTATAATCAAAGATAATTGGTAAGATAAGTATAATCAAAGATAATTGGTAAGATAAGTATAATCAAAGATAATTGGTAAGATAAGTATAATCAAAGATAATTGGTAAGATAAGTATAATCAAAGATAATTTATATGAAAAAGGCAAACTATTGTTATATAATACTCTAGTGTACCCGTATTTGCAATATTGTCTGGCAGCCTGGGGCGCAGCCCGGCCAAGCCATCTTAAGGCAGTGATTATCAAACAAAAGTGTATTATAAGGCTAATTAATCCTGCTGGTTATTTACAACATTCTGATTCACTACATAGACTCATCTCTGTTAAAACTCCCCCTACATTTTTAAACTAGAAGTACTAAAATTAATGCACAGCCAAATAGTGAACAAAGCTAACCCAAGCCTAGATAACACACGATTAAATACAAGGTATGGAGATAATTTGAGACCCGTTCGACCATAATCGGAATTTACGTATCTTGATCCTCAAGTGGTTAACTTGATGTATCTAGATAGCACAGAGATATATATTAAGGTATCAGTCAGCTGAAGGCAAAACAAAAGTAAAATCTAATAAAATTATTTCCTGTTGTTGCTTCCTTTCCTTTTGGATCTTAGGACTTAGTATCCTTTATTGACTGATACTCTTTAATTATACTAAATACTGAAACTAATTAAAGTCATGTAGTATTTATAAAGAATTATTATTTAACCGAAGCTTAGTAGGCTATGGTTATGAACCGAAGAAGTATATCTAAAGAAGGACTATTAATTCTATAAAAAGTCTTGAAAGATAAATATTAAAGTAAGAATATTTCTGTCTCTTACCCTTTTTGAAATGAATAGATAGTTTTCTTATATGTCCTTTTATTTATATTTAATGTAATTATTCTTGGTTCTTGTCTTACGTTAACAGTATTATATTATTATTATTATCAGGATTTATATCAAAGTCACATAAAAAGTTAGATATATATTTAATAATTAGTTAAATGTATTTCTTAACCACGTAACATTGAGGTTTGATTATGAGTAAATTAAGTTACAGGATCGCTTCATAGATTCGATTCAGGTCTCACTCAAATAATATGAAAAGCAAAATAATATTTTGAAGCTAAAAAAAAAATCTTCAGCTTAGGAAATCACTAGAAGTAACATTAAAACAGCCATGTTAGTCTAAGGCGATATTATTAATATGAGACAATAGTATCACCGTACTAAGCACCGTTAAGCAATGTAAGCTTAATTAAAAGAAAATGAAAGAACTCGTAAGTATTAATATAAAACAATAGTATTACTTTCATCATAACCCAATTACTTAAAGAGTTGCTTTAGTCCACAAGTTAGTCAACTAAAATAGTTAAGTACATAATAATAGTGTTAACGTTAATTCCCAATCACATATCTCACTAACCAACATAACGTAAGTGTTTACACCGAACACACTTAACACACACTTATATAATCTGACTGACAGTCACAATCCCATTATAATACTTCACCCCGTCTTCCTCCAGCTGCAAGTTCTCCTTCCCCAACTCCAAATGAGACTGATTTGAATGCCCACTACTCGGGTCTTATATACTAAACAATGATGGTGTAGGAACGAATCAGGAGGCGAGTGATGGTGAGCGCCCCTATCATAGCTCCTCGAGTTGCATAGCAGGTGCGTCGTCCAATGGTGGCTCCTGGCGTCGATCATACATCATAGCGTCGGGTCATCGAAGTAGTTTGCAGGGTCCCCTATGACGCACGCAGGTGTGAATGCTTGTATGCGGACGAGCTGGTTTCCCACTCGCTGGTTCGCTCGCTAGTCTGCTTCGCCGCTTGGGTAGTTTGACACTCCTTCAACTCTAATTCTAACTCTTAAATTAACATACAGGACTCCGTATGTCAGACCTCCCCCCTAGAAAAGAGTTTTAGGAGTATAGTACATAATAGTAAGCATAATACATAAATAGATTCACCACCAGATTGGCAACAGCAAGATTATAATGAGGATATAATAAGGATATCACCCAAAGTAGGCAACGTCTCCAGGTACCACATCAGAACATATCCGGAACGTAGCTGGAGCGCTATTCGAACTGCAAGGCATCTCACAGCTGAAGGCTTGAATGCGCACTACTAAAGTATTATATATACCTCACTACAAGGGAGAGCTATTTGCCAAAATCCTCTCATTAAATTAAACTTACTGCTGTATGAGGCCAACCTGGTAAATGCAATCTTTGATCCGTGGCAGTGGGTAGGTATCGTTCTTTGTGACAGCATTAACTTGCCTATAGTCCATACATAACCTATGGCTCCCGTCTGGCTTTGGCACAAGTATGACCGGACTACTCCACTGGCTTAAGGCCCTTGTGATCAGCTGGTTTGAAAACATGAAGTCAAGCTCGACCTGCAGTATACTCCTGCGTTGTGGTGAGACACGGTAGGGGGATAGTTTAATGGGAGTTGCATCCCCTACGTCGATGTCGTGCACGGCCAAAGAAGTGAGCCCTGGAGTATCACGGAACACACTGGGAGACTGAGATAAAACAGAGATTAGTTGGTTCGCTTGATCAGAGGGAAGATGACATAGTTTAGATGGTAATTCCCCCCAAGCTACTGAATTATACTGAAAGTTGGATAGGCTACATGACAAATCAAAGTCTGCATGGATACCTTCAGGCTCTGGAACAGTCTGTTGCGGGTCAGTAAGAGAACTGAAGACTTTGTCCGCACCAGGGTGTCCACAGGTCCTGACATTCACTGCCACAGTGGGAGAATCTGGAGGAGAGGAATCAGGGGACCTATGGTAGGGTTTCAACATATTTATATGGAATACTTGCGTGGGCTTTCTCCTGTCTGGGGTAGTTACTAGATAATCGGTAATGCTCACCCTCCGAATGATCTTATATGGGCCCCTGAACTTGGCAGATAAAGGTTGGCCACAAAGGGGGAGCAGGACCAAAACCTCATCACCGGGCTGAAACTCCCTCTCACGGGCTTTTCTGTCATACCAGTTCTTCATGGAGCTTTTAGCTACTGTCAAGTTTTGAGCTGCAAACTCACATGAGGATCTCAGCCGGGTTTTGAAATCTGAAACATACTTGAAGAGGTTTTGGTTACCCTCCTGGCCAACTAGGCTATCCTGCAATAGTTGCAAAGGACCTCTTACCTGGTGACCGAAAACTAGCTCATTAGGGGAAAAACCCAGGGATTCAGTTGGAACCTCACGAGTAGCAAATAAAAGAAAAGGTACCCCCTTATCCCACTCAACTCCGGTCTCTGTACAATACTTCCGTAACATTCCCTTTAATGTCTGGTGATATCGTTCAAGAACCCCTTGACTCTCTGGGTGGTAGGTGCTAGACTTAACATGCTCGATACCCAACTCCTTCAGGGACTGCTGGAAAATGTTAGAGGTAAAATTAGTTCCTTGATCACTTTGCACCTCATGGGGGAAACCCATTCTGGTGAAGAATTTGAGCAGTTCCTTGATGGCAGTTGGAGCAGAGGTAGTCCTTAAGGGTATAGCCTCTGGGTAGCAACTTGCCATGTCCATAATAGTTAATAAATAAATGTTACCTTGGGAAGTCTTAGGCAATGGGCCTACAATGTCCACTACCACCCGAGTAAAAGGATTCTCGAAAACGGGCAAGGGCACCAGAGGATGTACAGGCACCTTCTGATTGGGTTTTCCTGTCATCTGGCAAGTGTGACACACTCTACAAAACTCCACTACATCTGCACGCATTCCTGGCCAGTAAAAGTGGGCTCTGATTCTGTCTAGAGTTTTTCTCTCACCTAGGTGTCCTGCCAATGGTATACAATGTGCCATTTCCATGATATCACTTCGACAAGGTTTGGGGACTACTACTTGATGGACGTCCCAAGCCCCGTCATCGATTGGTCTGTGTGGCTGTCTCCATCTACGCCACAATACTCCTCCTTTGAGGTAGAAACATTCACCACCCTCCTTCTCACATTCCTCTTCACTCAAGGACCTGGCAGCTAACTCCTTGCATTCACTATCATCTCTCTGTAGCTCTACCAGGCCACTAGGACAATTTGGAGGGGTTTCATGGTCATCGTTAGGGTCAAGATGAGCCATAAAGGTGTCAGATAAATCCACCTCAGTCACATCATCAGGCACAGTTGAGCGTCATTCACACTCTCATCATCCCTTTCATCAACTCTTACATTCGGTACATTTCTGTCTGAGGGAACTGCTACTTGAGACATTGAACGTGTGACAGCACACACAGGGAAAACTGTTGGCATCTCCTTTTCGAGCTCACCGGTTAGTGGCTCGTTAACAGGGGAAAGTGACAAAATGGGGTCTGGTCGGACCTTCTCACCTGCTACATCATTCCCCAAAAGGAGTGTTACCCCAGGCACAGGGATATCTTGGGACCTACACAAAGCTATGGTGGCCTCACCCTGTCGTAACTCACATTCAATTTCGCCTTTTACCAAGTATGCATTAAATTGGCCTCCAGCACCTCTCATTACAACTGGTTCGCCAGGTGGGCACTCAGTGTAAGGATTCACCATGAGGGTGCTAGTAGAACCTGTGTCTCTCAGAATTTTTACCTCATGCATACAACCATTTAATCTCACGTTGCCAGATGAAATAAAGGGACGGTAACTGTCCTGCACTGATGGTGAAATTATTATTGGCTTAACCCGAGTGGGTTGCACCACACATGCTACTACACCCCTGTCTAGATGATTTACGTTAGCTGCTAGGTACTCCTTCTGTCGGGAGTCCTGCATTAAAGGAACTTTTGGTGCTAGGTACTCCTTCTGTCGGGAGTCCTGCATTAAAGGAACTTTTGGTGCTAGGTACTCCTTCTGTCGGGAGCCCTGCATTAAAGGCACATATGGAATTTGAGACACGGCGGCAACAGTCTGCCCCGATCTCTCGGTTCTCTCCTTGGCCCAGCACTGATAAGCTAGGTGGCCTCTCTGGCCACAAAAAGTACATACTTTAGGGGATACGGGAACGTTCCCTCTTTGAGCATTACTATTAATTTGGGCCCCACCTCTGTTACCATTGCCCTGAGTCGCATTTTTAGTTGGGGGAACAATTCTATTTTGGCTAGCTGGGGAAGACGTTATAGGCTTGTGACTGGGTCTGTCAGATTTGTGATTGGGATACTTAAAATTAGAACTAGAATTATCGTAGGGCTTCTTTCCACGAAATTTGTTGTTGAGCACGTATGTGTCAGCCATGTCAGCGGCGTCAGCAAGACAATCTACCTTTTTCCCCTTTAAATGATAGGATACAGAAGAATCAATTTTCCATAGGAAATTTTCTAACAGGACCAACTCCTTCAGATCGTTGTAGCTTGTGACTTTCTTACTCTTGACCCAATGATTGAAAGTTTTAGTCATGGTCCTGGCAAATAGCTTATGGGTGTCTTCTACTTTCTTCTGGTTTTTACGGAAAGATTGCCTGTAAGCCTCAGGCTGCAATTGATAGGTTTTTAGGATAGCTTCTTTGAGATTGTCATAATCCTGCCTAACTTCTGCTACTTCTGACAAATACGTGGCTCGAGCCTGCCCTGTCAAAACAGTGTGTAATAAAAGGCCATTGATCTCTTGTCCACTTCATACCTCCAGCAACTTCCTCAAACAAAACAAAGAAATCCTGCACATTATCCTCAGTGAAAGGTGGAATGACACTAGTCATAGTCAATCCCAGAGGGAGAGCAATTAAGGGAACATTTGTATTGACATTTAGTTGAGCCGTACAATATTGATATTCACATTTATGCTGGTTTCTTCGGTATTTGCTTTTATTCTGGCTAGTTCTATTTTTAGTTTGGCTTGTTCTAGTTCGAATATTTGATCACAGGTCAAACCAGGTGGCACTTGTACATCAAGTTGGCTAGGTTTACTCGGGATCCCACCAACTGCTCCGTCACCCTCCCCGCCTTCTACAGGGAACAGGTGGGTTTTCATGGTCTGAGCCACCTCTACTTTGGACATGTTTGAGACAGTTAATTGGAGATGTGAGGCAAGCACTTCCAGTTCGGATTTTGACAGACAATCAATATCCGGGGCTGTGGGTTCTGATTCTATGAAAACTCGAGCATCTTCGTCATTAATTAGATGAGGCATGATTAATATTTGATTTTTAAGTAGTGAAACATTAATGAAATTGAGTGAAACTGTATGAAACGAATCCTGGCGAGGTAGCCACTCTTCTGTTACGTATCTTGATCCTCAAGTGGTTAACTTGATGAATCTAGATAGCACAGAGATATATATTAAGGTATCAGTCAGCTGAAGGCAAAACAAAAGTAAAATCTAATAAAATTATTTCCTGTTGTTGCTTCCTTTCTTTTTGGATCTTAGGCCTTAGTATCCTTTATTGACTGATACTCTTTAATTATACTAAATACTGAAACTAATTAAAGTCATGTAGTATTTATAAAGAATTATTATTTAACCGAAGCTTAGTAGGCTATGGTTATGAACCGAAGAAGTTATATCTAAAGAAGGACTATTAATTCTATAAAAAGTCTTGAAAGATAAATATTAAAGTAAGAATATTTCTGTCTCTTACCCTTTTTGAAATGAATAGATAGTTTTCTTATATGTCCTTTTATTTATATTTAATGTAATTATTCTTGGTTCTTGTCTTACGTTAACAGTATTATATTATTATTATCATCAGGATTTATATCAAAGTCACATAAAAAGTTAGATATATATTTAATAATTAGTTAAATGTATTTCTTAACCACGTAACATTGAGGTTTGATTATGAGTAAATTAAGTTACAGGATCGCTTCATAGATTCGATTCAGGTCTCACTCAAATAATATGAAAAGCAAAATAATATTTTGAAGCTAAAAGAATTTTCTTCAGCTTAGGAAATCACTAGAAGTAACATTAAAACAGCCATGTTAGTCTAAGGCGATATTATTAATATGAGACAATAGTATCACCGTACTAAGCACCGTTAAGCAATGTAAGCTTAATTAAAAGAAAATGAAAGAACTCGTAAGTATTAATATAAAACAATAGTATTACTTTCATCATAACCCAATTACTTAAAGAGTTGCTTTAGTCCACAAGTTAGTCAACTAAAATAGTTAAGTACATAATAATAGCGTTAACGTTAATTCCCAATCACATATCTCACTAACCAACATAACGTAAGTGTTTACACCGAACACACTTAACACACACTTATATAATCTGACTGACAGTCACAATCCCATTATAATACTTCACCCCGTCTTCCTCCAGCTGCAAGTTCACCTTCCCCAACTCCAAATGAGACTGATTTAAATGCCCACTACTCGGGTCCTATATACTAAACAATGATGGTGTAGGAACGAATCAGGAGGCGAGTGATGGTGCGCGCCCCTATCATAGCTCCTCGAGTTGCATAGCAGGTGCGTCGTCCAATGGTGGCTCCTGGCGTCGATCATACGTCATAGCGTCGGGTCATCGAAGTAGTTTGCAGGGTCCCCTATGACGCACGCAGGTGTGAAGGCTTGAAGGCTGGTATGCGGACGAGCTGGTTTCCCACTCGCTGGTTCGCTCGCTAGTCTGCTTCGCCGCTTGGGTAGTTTGACACTCCTTCAACTCTAATTCTAACTCTTAAATTAACATACAGGACTCCGTATGTCAGAACATGTTATTGCGTACAAAGGTTGTATACTTTGGCAGGATCTTACAAAGTGTATAACATCAATTCAAAACTCCATTACTGTCAAAATAAACTTAAAGAAACATATATTACACACATATTAAATTAGCGTGCATATGCTTTATGATTCATATAATAATCAGTATAATTATGGTATACTCGTATGAAAATCATCTTGCAGAACCTTTACGATTCTTTTATTTATCACTATATATATTATTATTCTGCCATCGTACAGATTATGTTGTATTCTTCTGCCTACTTTAAAAAACTATTTGTAGAGAGTCTATCAATAAATATATATAGTTAATGGGTTATGTCACCAATAAACTAATGAATATAATAATTATCATGTTGCGATTTTCTGTGGCAAAATATACTTACTTACTTACTTACTTACTTACTTACTTACTTACTTACTTACTTACTTACTTACTTACTTACTTACTTACTTACTTACTTACTTACTTATTTACTTACTTACTTACTTACTCACTTACTTACTTACTTACTTACTTACTTAATTCAACATGGCCGCAGATAAGAACAACCGTGGATTCACCATTGAGTGTCACTCTGTAAAACCCTATGGGTATTTGAACGATAAATATAGTGCCTATAATAAAATACTCTTACACATACATAATTGTAATAAAATACTCTTACACATACATAATTGTAATAAAATACTCTTACACATACATAATTGTAATAAAATACTCTTACACATACATAATTGTAATAAAATACTCTTACACATACATAATTGTAATAAAATACTCTTACACATACATAATTGTAATAATAAAGACTAAAAGTACAAATATAGAAAAATATATCACTATCATTATTTAACATACTTTTATCACCGTTATTATGCCATTCATGTTTACAGTGCGGAAATATGTGTGTTCTTGAGTACATTTAGGAGCTAATAAATCGTAAGGTAATTATCTTCCTTGAAATGTCTTTTATTTACATAATGAAATAAAAAATGTAAAGCATTAACCTAAATGTCTGGTTGAACCTGTTCAAATGTTATCAAACTAATATACTTCATCTGGGCCTGCTGATTTCTGAGGTTTTAGTTTGCCTAGTTCCTTAATGTCGTCATTGCTAGTGATATTTACAGCACTTAGTATATTTTCTATACTGTCGTTATATTTGTTTTTTTCTATGTGAGTGAGGGAGGCAAAAGGCAGAACTGCCTATAGCGAGTGCCTCCCCCATAGTTGAAAGAGTGACAGGGCCAAAATCAAGGGACGTTCGAGCCAAAATGCCTGGACACACGGAGTTTGAAGCAATTTAAGTCATAGGAAGAGGGAAAGACTGATTCTGGGAGAGAGTTCCAGAGCTCAGCTGTTGAGTAGAAGAAAGTCTGAGAGTAACGTTTCACTCTTGGGTTGGAGAGTTGCACAGAGTAGGGGTGGAATTGAGTTGCAAGACGGGTACCACGTGCCCTACGTAAAGGAGGTGGTATACACTGGGAAAGCTCTGAGGAACACTGATTATTATAATAGCGATAGAATAGCGAGAGAGATGCAATATTGCGGCGGAGAGAGAGAGATTGCAGAGAATTGGTGAGTGGACGGGAGTTAATGATACGAAAGGCCTTCCTTTCAACTTTGTCTAGGAGAGCGGTGTGAGAGGAACCTCCCCACACATGTGAACAATACTCAATACAAGGACGCACTATGCCCCTGTACAGAGCAAGAAGCTGTGCAGGGGTAAAGAACGCCCTAAGGCGGTTGAGCACACCCAGCTTCTAGGAGGCTGCCTTAGCAAGACTGGTAATATGGTCCTTCCAACTGAGAGCAGAAGAAAAAGAGACACTAAGAATATTGAGAGAAGATGAAGGATTGATTTTTTGTATTGTTGAAGAATAAGGGATAGTCCACTGGGAGTTCCTGACAGGTAGATAGATAGATATACCTCCTGTACTTCTGAAAACTAGGTTAAATTTTCATTGGTGAAGACTGAAAGAAAATTATATTCAAGTATTGCATGCTTCTAATTCATCATCAGTTATCTCGTCTAACGTAGTTTTAAGGGGACCTATTACATCTTTAAGCTCAGATTTATATAATTGGTAAAATGCTTTAGGGGTATTTTTGGATTCATTGGCTACCTTGTTATCATAATTTATTTTGTCTGTATTTATTTCCCTATTGACCTGCCTTAATAGGTTCTGAAAGTATCCAAGTAGGTGATTATCCCCTTTCCTTATTTGTTCTATATATTCCTCTCTTTTTAGCTAGAAGGTCTAATAGATTGTTATTCATCCACTTTTAATTGTTTTGTATTGATCTATATTATCTTTTGGGGTTATATCCATTTGTCTTGTGCATAATGTAACGAGGCGATAAACTTAATATTATAATACAATTCTTCCGGGCCCTCTTGACCTTCGCTGTCAGACACCTGTGTTACAATGACCTCGGTGAAACATATGCCCTCCATTAATCGTTTTACCAGAGGTATTTCCTTAATAAGGGATTCTTTTAACCCACCGTAATTAGCCTTCCTAAATCTGGGATTAAAGCAGAATTTTCCTTCATTTGCCATTCCATTCTATGTTAAAATATAATGACTTGTGATCACTGTTTCCTAGTACGTCCCGAATCTCTAATTGTTTTACCAAATGTTCATTTTACTAAACACTAAGTCGAGGACATTGTATCCTCTAGTAGGCGTGTTAATGAATTGAAATAAAACACTATCAAGTACTACTTCTAGAAAGTCTTCAGATTCGCTGCTGGTAGTTTGATTCTGTCAGATCAAACTAAAAAATATATATCACCTAAAATACACTCATTATTACTACCAGACGCCTTCCTTATTTTCTCCCACAGCAGTTTACCATCATTTATACTCAAATTGAGTGGTCTATTAATAACATCAATAACTACAGCCTCTCTACCCTTACCAATCTCTACCCAAGCACTTCCATTTTCGCTGTTTGCTTTAATTTATGTTTTAATGCAGCTTTTTAGTGAACCTCTAACAATACAAAGGAGTACAAAGGAAATCAAGCAACAACAGATCTAGTGACCCTTCTAGGTTGCTTGTCCTCCAAAACACTGAGGATCAAGTGTCCAAACAGTGGTTTAGAGTGGGTAAGGGAACATTGGAAAGGGAATTACTGCCCTGGAACTAATGTCCGTGGCAGGATTAGGAAGTTAGTAGGGGACAGATGGGTTAGTAACTGAGGAGGGGATAAAATAAAGTTATTCATTTACAAACGCAGTTAGTCGCGGGTTTGAAGCGAGATATTTGTCTAGGCGGAGTTTAAATGAATCAACGGTGCTGCAGTCTATAACGTTTCGGGGAAGCCCATTCCACAAGTTGACAACTCGATTGAAGAAGAAATTCTTAGATTCGTGTGAGTTAAAAGATTTACCAATAATTTTGCAACCGTTTCCCCGCGTGTAATTAGATTGGTCGATAGTGAAGTACTTACTACAGTTCATATTGTCGATGCCTTTGATGATTTTGAACACTTGAATTAAGTCAGCTCTTAATCTGCGCTGGGTTAAAGGAAATAGATTTAATTCTCTAAGACGCTCTTCGTATGGTTTGTTCTTTAGGCTAGGTATCATTTTGGTAACTCTACGTTGAACTCGTTCTAGCTTGTTTATATCTTTTTGGTAATAAGGGCACCAGGATTGAACGCAGTATTCCAGAAGAGGGCGGACTAAGGAATTGTAAAGGGTTAGGATAACTTCTTTGGATTTATGCTCAAATGACCTGCCTATAAAGCCAATTATTTTGTTTGCCTTCTTAACAACTTCTGAACATTGTTGACTCGGTTTTAGGTTACTCGATATTGTTACTCCCAGATCGGTTTCTCTGTTTACATTCTTAAGCTGAGTGCCATTCATCGAATAGTTTGCTTTCTCATTTAGGTATCCGATATGTAGTACTTTACATTTATCCGCATTGAAACTCATTTGCCAAATTTGGGCCCAACATGACAATTTATCTAGATTGTGTTGCATATCGTCAACTTGTTCTTTTGAGAGTACGCTATTTGCAATTTTTGTATCGTCAGCAAATTTTGAGATTGTACAGGTGAGGCCCTCATCTATGTCGTTGATGTAAATTAGAAAGAGAATTGGTCCTAGTACCGATCCCTGGGGTACCCCGCTACTTACATTGGTCCATTTAGATGCCTTACCGTTTATGACTACTCTTTGCTTTCTGTCGCTGAGCCAATTATCTATCCATTTCAACACACCGTCTTGTATTCCATGCGCTTTTAGTTTTAGAAGTAAACGTTTGTGGGGAACTTTGTCAAAGGCCTTTTGAAAATCAAGGTATATAATATCTACAGCTTTACTCTCATCGTAGAGGTTGAGGATATCGTGGAAGAAGTCTAAGAGGTTTGTTAAACAGGAACGTTTTTTACGAAAGCCGTGTTGAGTATCTTTAAGTATGTTATTTTCCTCTAAGTGATTTACGAGTCTGTCTCGTATGACCGTTTCTAGAATTTTACATACAACTGAGGTTAAGCTAATTGGACGATAGTTACTGGGTAGGGATATGCTGCCTTTTTTAAATATCGGTGTTACGTTGGCTAGCTTCCACTGATCAGGCATAGTTCCAGACTGCAAGGATTTATTGAAAAGTAATGTCAGTGGTTTGGAGAGCTCATCCTTAGCTTCCTTCAGAACTCTAGGCGAGATTGTATCAGGTCCAGGCGTTTTATTTACCTTGAGTTTATCTAAATAATTCAATACTTCTCTCTCTGTAACGGTGATATTGCTTAGAACATCTGAATTATCAATCTGAATCGGCGATGGTGTAGGGATATCACTGAGGTCTTCTGTTGTAAAAACTGATGCAAAGAAGGTATTGAGGGCATTACTCATTTGTACTTCGTCTTTGGTGTATTCTCCATTTTCATCGACTAACGGTCCAACAGTTGACGTAACTACTTTTTTCTTTCTGATATAACTATAGAATTCTTTCGGGTTTGTTTTACTTTGATTCGCAATATGTAACTCTAAAGTCTTTTTACTTTGCTTAATTAACTTTTTGGCTTTGCGTCGTAGCTCTACAAATTTCACCCGTTCTTCGTCATTTTGTGAGGATTTTAATCTATCATTAGCAATTTGTTTAGCAAGCAGGCAGTTTGAAATATCTTTATTCCACCATTTGGGCTTATTATTATGGCCTGGACGCCGTATTTTCGATGGTATGCAGTCTTGCACTGCCTCAATGATTGCTACTCCACCTCCCCTTCTACCTCGTCTATTAAATTTAAACAAAATATATCCTGGAATATTAAATTTTGCTAAGAAATGTTTGGAGTTTGTATTTTATTCATGTTTCAGTAACCGCAATTATGTATAAATTCTCCCTGCTCACTATTGCCCTAAGCTGATTCATTTTGTTGCATAAGCTTCTACAATTTGTATATTATACACTCAATATATTTTGTCTATTACTATATATTTGACTTTTGTTATTATATTGTACTGTGGTAGATATTGTACCTCTATTTTGATGACTAACTTCTGTTACTACACGTTCACCTATCGTTTCACTGTAATTGTTATAACGTATTTTCCTTTCCTGTCTATTCTTTCTATCACCTAATTACATTTGTTTCTTTTGATATGATTTTGCCATTTTCAAACCCCACCTTCACTACTCTATCAACTAACCTTTCTAGCACCCCCACCCCTTTCCTACTTAAATGTACCCCGTCCCTTGCATACAAACTATCGTTACCGTAGTAGAGCCTCCAGTTATATATGAATGGTATTGACAGCTCTTTGCACAGCTTTGCCAACCAGCAAATGAAACCAATTGCTCTGGACATCCATTCACGTCTGGCACCTCCTCTTGGCAAGATAGAGCACGCAATGGGAGTCACACCCTTCATCTAAATCATATCTAAGGCTACCCTATACAACTTACGCAGTTCAACACTAGTAAGCTTACCCACGTCATTGCTACCTGCACTAAACACGACTATGGGTTTATCTCCAAAGTCAATAATGTCGTTCTCCAACTCTCACAAACTCTACCAATCCCTGCCCCGGGGAGACACTCGAGTTTCCTAATTTTAGTGAAGAGATTACTACCTCGATGGAGAGATTACTACCTATGGTGGAGAGATTATTACCTGACCTGTAATAAATTATGAAATCCTTGTGCTCATATGGTGTACATATATGCTAGCTTCATATTTTGCCATTATGTATCCAGGAATCAATTGCGAAGGGATTCAATTTACTTTCGACTAGAACAAAAACAAATAATAATAATAATATATAAATAAATAAACTATTGGTCTGAGAGTTTTCTTTCGTTTGTTTTCCCCAAAACACTAAGAAAACCAAAGAAACTAAGACACATGGAAACGGGATTGTATAGGGAGGCCAGAAGTCGGAAGTCGGATATTCAATTAAAATATTCTTACATGACCTTTGTATACCTATTACAATATTCTTACATGACCTTTGTATACCTATTACAATATTCTTACATGACCTTTGTATACCTATTACAATATTCTTACATGACCTTTGTATACCTATTACAATATTCTTACATGACCTTTGTATACCTATTACAATATTCTTACATGACCTTTGTATACCTATTACAATATTCTTACATGACCTTTGTATACCTATTACAATATTCTTACATGACCTTTGTATACCTATTACAATATTCTTACATGACCTTTGTATACCTATTTTGTATTATTAGCTTACTAATCGAAAGCCTCTTCCCTCAACTTTCAACGGCAGTTTTGGTCCCGATTGCTTATGTGTTAAGGGGGGGTCACCAGCTTTTTTTTTCCATCTTTCTCTCCTTTTTTTCTCTTTCCCTGGCGAGCGGAAGCGAGCCAGCATTATATGGAGAAATCCGGCTTCGTAGAGACATGTTTCTATCGAAAAATTTACAAATTTAGCTTGCTGTCAAAACAAAAATATATATATGCTGACTCGCTACCGCTCGCCAGGAAAATATTGACACCTGGATGGGGGTAAACGTCTTAAAACAGTAGGCTGAATGGGGCCGAATGGATCAAACCAAAGAGATAGGGAGAGAAAGAGAGAAAAAAAAACGAGGTGGGCTCCCTTAACTCTCTCAGTCTCCTGCGAAGTCTTTATTTTTTTTTTCTCAGCTACACATAGGCGATTTTATGAAGGTTAGGAAGGATGTATGATAGCTAAAATGATTAATTGAAGTAATCTGTAGCCATTTAATGGGTGGCCGTACTTCCTATTTTTATTTTTATTTTTTTTTATTTATTTTTTTATTTATATTCCAACTACTCCCTCTCGGGCATAGGCTAATGGTGGGTTCACACATTCACGTATATTGCTCCCGTCCGGCGTATCGCCAATTTATGTAAAGACGCGAGTAGTTTCTGCCGTTGAACGCCCGTTCTTCCACGTCTATTGCACTTCCCGACAGACGTAGCGTAACGGGGCCAGTGTTACGTCAGACGTAATGGAGTCGTATTGAACTACGTACGTGTTTGCGACGTGCGTAAGCATAGCCCCGTTCGACCTCATGGGCTGCACGATTTGCGGGAACACAGGCCACGCCCATGCCACGCCCCCTCAAGACCGGCGTAGCTGAGGCCGCACGTCTTGGGATTTGTTAGGTCGTACTTGGACCGGTTCTGGCCAATCGTAGGCACACCCCGTCTGACCAAACACAGACAAAGACAGTCTTTGTCAACCACGTAGGTCTGGGTTGGAATCTGGGAACTACAAAAGGGCAGGAATGGCCACACCATTCCCATTCCCAGTCCTTCATCGGCACCATGAACAACATCGAGGAATTCATCCTGGAGGAGTTACCCGCTGAGTGCCAGCCAATTTTGACGGTGTGCTTCTGCCAGTGCCAGATTTTTTTTTTTTTTTTGGCTAAATCTATTAAGTTGGGAGAGAAATGGTAAAAAAAACACTCCCCTCGCCAGAAATCAGGTCCCCGATGGTCCCGAAAGTAGCTGAAAAGACACTATAGACTACAGAGACTTTTATGGTATCGGAATGTATGGGTGGGAGGGTGGTTTTGGGGTTGGTTGGGGGAAGGTAGAAGGGTAATTGACTTGTATTACACATATGAAGCCGATTGGTGAGGTAGTTTCGCCACCACGGATTTTCCTTTTTTTCCTTTTCTTCGTACGGATACGCTAGAAGTGGGTGGTGGGAAGCGGTTGGGGGTGTGGTTGGGGGAAGGCAGAAGGGTAAGAGACTTGTCACACAAATATGGAACCGATTGGTGCAGTCGTTTCGCCGCCACAGATTTTCCTTTTTTTCCTTCTGACGGGACCGACAGTCAGCGAGTGGGTGGGAGGAGGGATTTGGGATTTTTGTGGTGGGTAGCCTAAAGGGTAAGGTACATGTTGTAAAAATATGAAAGCCATAGGTGCAGTCGTTTCGCTGCTACGATTTGTTTTCGGCAGGGTGCAGAGGGTGGCAGGGTTGGCTTGTTGGTTGCTGCTCCGGTGTGGTGAGAGGTGTGACTGGCGGGTCCCTCGCTGGTCCCGTTGTCCTCTCGTACAACGGTGCCGTGCCGCGTCTTCCCGCCAACCCACAGTGCGGCGGGTCTGCCAGATGCGGCCTAACTAACGTATACTTCCACGTTCGACTGGAACTTTCTACGATTTGACGAGAGCAGCTCTCGTCTGACGGGGTAGCTGCTACGTCTGACAAGGCTGCTCCGGTCAGACGGCCGTGGTGGCCAGGTCGGTCGTAAGTTTCCCCGTCTTTTGACATACGTGAGGGCGAGCCACGTTCCTGATTCGACTCGAATCAGCAACCGCGCGGCCTTGGCCGCACCCACAACATTCCCGACCCACGTGGGCTACTCGTTTCTACTCGCGCCATGCGAGAGTACCCCCCCGACTGGCCGTAATTTCATTTACGTTTTGCGTATTATGCCATTACGTTTTACGTAATCGGTT
This sequence comes from Paralithodes platypus, assembly GCA_032716605.1. NCBI lineage: Eukaryota > Metazoa > Arthropoda > Malacostraca > Decapoda > Lithodidae > Paralithodes > Paralithodes platypus. The sequence continues at coordinate 68,223,439 of CM064513.1, read as the reverse complement.
GCCAACTACCAATATACCTTCGTTTACAACAGACGGGAGCTGACGGGAGCAATATACGTGAATGTGTGACCCCACCATAAGAGCCTGTACATTCAACCGTTTTACATTGAATGGTGAAGCCCGTGAGGTCTCGTTCCAGCTAGGGGGTGAGACACATGAAGCACATTTAGCTGCAACCGCCCCCTGCCATCTTGCCTTGGCAGGATGCATGGGGCTTAGTTGCTCACTCATGGCTCGAAGAAGCCCCATCTCTGAAGCTGCCTCTCTTCAGTGCCTCACTGTCTCACGTAGACTCAGACCCTCACTCTCAGAACGCCACCTATTGAGCAATGAACTCACTAGGCATTGCCCCCCTATAACATATCTTGAAAATAGGAATATTCATACAGTGCTATTTAATCAGGGAACAATGAGGGAATTTATTTGGCGTTTTGGTGGGCTTTGTGGTAATACACTGATACTAGGTACAACACAAATTCCATCCCAATAATATCTACGTATTGACATATCAGGATTCGAACCCGGGTCCATTGGATTACCAGTCCGGTGACAAGACCACTCTACCACACCTCCCCTATGTGAGGTGAATAAAGTCGTTTAATAGTTGCAAGAATATAATGAAAAGGATAGCACCGTTACTGAAGGGGTTAATCTTTTATAGAGGTGACCGGTCATCTCAACCAGTAGCTCTCAACCAGTGTCGACTCACTAATGCTGTTAGGTTGGGTTGGGTTAGGTTTAGCTAGGTTAGTATTATAAATAATATTGACTCTTGTACTATAAATTGACACTGATTTTGTTGGCCCTGGTTGATTTGGCACTGGTTGAAAAGGACTACTGGTTGAGTTGTCCGTGAACCTTTTATTAACATTGTCTTACTTACACTGTAATGTTTGAACAATTAATTGTACCAAAAATGGTACGCATAATCAGTGTTACTCGGTTTGACTATTCATATTAGAACACATACATTATTAGAACACTGTTTATGTGTATGGTTTTTGTGACAATTAAGTTCTCGTTTATATCTACTTTCAGTCTAGTTTCCGATACCAGTGTAAAAGATCCCAAAAATTATGCTGGGAGATCTTGTGTGACACCCTCATAACCCAATCGGGTGCGAAGCGGATCTGTTTGGACCCTCTCAGTTTCATTCTATTAGTTTGGAGATTTTAAGACGGTTCACCCTATTAGTTTGGCGATTATAAGACACTTCTCCCCATTCACTTGATGATTATTTCTGGGCGAGTGATCGCGAGCCTGCTATTTAGGAGAAACTGGCCTTCGGTCGGGATATTTGTATACTGTAATATGTACATACTGTAGATAGTTTATCTCGGGTCTGGGTGATGATTTTTTGGTTTGAATGGTGTCTGAGGAAGCGTTATTCTTAGTCTAGAGGGGCTGGCTATAAATGCATTGCTTGAAAAATGGCAAAGCAATCAAAACCTTCAATAATAATTAAGCAAAATATCATAATAACCCGGAAGACGTCGCACTATCTAACAGACGGATTAACGTGAGTGTTTTGTCTGGTAACATCTTCTTTTATATCTAATCGGGTAATTTCTGAAATAACATTTTGTATGATTTGGATCACCCATAATTATCTGCCCTGTGTCTACTCTGTTAAACTGAATGTATTATATAGTTTTTGTGTTCAACGAATACGTAACGATTGAAACACTGATGTATGTCATTTATTTTCGTTACAATGAGACATTCAATTTGCACAGTGAAGTTGCTGATGGTAGTGTACTTTAGAAAAAACAAAAAGTGAATGGAAAAGGTACATGGGATCTTCGGGTATTTGGATAGTGATTTATTTGTCTATCTGTGTACTAGATGGGTGTTTACGTTCAGGATATTTTGATACCCTATTAAATACTTTCTTTAAACCATAACTTTATTTGCAGGGATGTCCTCTCCATTTCCTGTAATGTCATGATCAATAGTTGCGTAACAGCTTCATATCATGTTTTTTTGTTTGTTTTTGTAGATATTTCCAGATATTTTTATCAAACTTAAAAAGCACCTGTCCTACTTAGAATGTCAATTTAAATTTAGTTTCGACACCCGTAGAGCCTGCCTAAGCTAAGTACATTCATCTGGTAGTAGCAGTAATGGAATAATGATATCGGTAACATTTAAATGTTTTATGTTTTTGTTTAATATATTTCGCCGATGCAAAAAAAAATGTTGTGAACCCCTTCAATCCGATGGCCATTAGACGGATATATTCAGCTTAGAACGATGTTACTAGTCAAATGGTTTAAGCCTAGTTGAAAAACACTTCCAGTATAATTGCACTTTGTTTTATTGTATTATTATGGTTACGATTTAATCAAGTTTAGGATATACCTCTTGTACACTGTAATATATATATATATATATATATATATATATATATATATATATATATATATATATATATATATATTGTTAATGTTAATGTTATAATGTTATATATAATGTTATATATATATATATATATATATATATTATATGGGCGCAGTGAGGTAGTTGTGGGGGTTAAGTGTGTCTGCGTTGATGTGTATATCGTGAGAGATTTCAGCAATGTTAGTGAGGTGCTGTTCAATGTCTCGAATGTGTTTTTGGGCGGGTCCTTTAGGAGGGTGTAGGTAGTATACTTGTGCCCATGTGTCTTTAAAGGTGTCTGTGCTTTCCCTGGGATCAGTGATGGTGTTTCTTGAATCTTGAAGGGGGATAGACAGGCTGGGGAGATGAGAGGTCTCTAAGTATTAGAGAGAAGTAAAGATGGAAATGAAGAATAAAGTAGAAGAGTAAGAGATGGAGGGCCGTCCTCCTTGCTGTTCTTCAAAGGAGTACAAAGGAGTACAAAGGAAATCAAGCAACAACAGATCTAGTGACCCTTCTAGGTTGCTTGTCCTCCAAAACACTGAGGATCAAGTGTCCAAACAGTGGTTTAGAGTGGGTAAGGGAACATTAGAAAGCGAATTACTGCCCTGGAACTAATGTCCGTGGCAGGATTAGGAAGTTAGTAGGGGACAGATGGGTTAGTAACTGAGGGGGGGATAAAATAAAGTTATTCATTTACAAACGCAGTCAGTCGCGGGTTTGATGCGAGATATTTGTCTAGGCGGAGTTTAAATGAATCAACGGTGATGCAGTCTATAACGTTTCGGGGAAGCCTATTCCACAAGTTGACAACTCGATTGAAGAAGAAATTCTTAGATTCGTGTGAGTTAAAAGATTTACCAATAATTTTGCAACCGTTTCCCCGCGTGTAATTAGCTTGGTCGATAGTGAAGTACTTACTACAGTTCATATTGTCGATGCCTTTGATGATTTTGAACACTTGAATTAAGTCACCTCTTAATCTGCGCTGGGTTAAAGGAAATAGATTTAATTCTCTAAGACGCTCTTCGTATGGTTTGTTCTTTAGGCTAGGTATCATTTTGGTAACTCTACGTTGAACTCGTTCTAGCTTGTTTATATCTTTTTGGTAATAAGGGCACCAGGATTGAACGCAGTATTCCAGAAGAGGGCGGACTAAGGAATTGTAAAGGGTTAGGATAACTTCTTTGGATTTATGCTCAAATGACCTGCCTATAAAGCCAATTATTTTGTTTGCCTTCTTAACAACTTCTGAACATTGTTGACTCGGTTTTAGGTTACTCGATATTGTTACTCCCAGATCGGTTTCTCTGTTTACATTCTTAAGCTGAGTGCCATTCATCGAATAGTTTGCTTTCTCATTTAGGTATCCGATATGTAGTACTTTACATTTATCCACATTGAAACTCATTTGCCAAATTTGGGCCCAACATGACAATTTATCTAGATTGTGTTGCATATCGTCAACTTGTTCTTTTGAGAGTACGCTATTTGCAATTTTTGTATCGTCAGCAAATTTTGAGATTGTACAGGTGAGACCCTCAGTTCATTGATGAGTTCGGTATAAGCAGTCAAAGAGCAACTTGTCACGAATTGGAAAGGCAGCCAGATGAAGGTGGGAGATGGTGGTGTTGATGGTGGTGGTGAAGAAGCCGATGGTGTTAATGTTAGTATTTTACGAATTCTGACATATTGAAGGTCTTTCTGGATCTTTTTGGCTTTTTCTTGGAGCTCCTCTTGATCTTGTCCAGCTGTCTTTCGAAGGTCCTGAGACCTTCTACGTGTTGTGGTGATAAAGGTTGTGATTGTTGTTGTTGTTGTTGTTGTTTTTCCATCCACTTATATAGGGTTTTCCTGCGGGTCTGAATAGGTGTTCTGACGAATGACTTCTGAGGAGGTGCTGGTTGTTCCTTCTTTTGTTGTTCTTGTTGTTGGTTGTCTTCATCGTTTTCACTTTCATCTTCTTCGTAATCTTCATCCTGCTCCTCGTTATTGTCTTCTTCCTCATAATCTTCTAGGTTGATAGAGTCTTCACTTGAAGCTGTAGCTGCTGTAGTGGTGTGCTCCTTTTTGCTTCTACCAAGACTGAGAGGTCTTGGTAAAAACAGCTGTGCTATGGTAGCACTCCTCGGCTTCTACAGTGTTGGTTCTGATACTGGATGATGTTTTTGTGTCTTGGAAGGCTTCTTCTTTGATGACTTCCTCTTGATGTTTGTTAGATTCGCAGAGAAAGCTTACTGAATGAATAAATGAATATAGAAAAGGTGAGTGAGGGTGAAAGAAGGGAAGTTTTTATTGGTTAAGTAGGAGAGACAGTGGTAATAGTGAGAGAAAATAGGGTGTCGGGGCTTGACCCAACGTGCGTGAGTTGATTACTTGAGTTGGGGTTGAATTGTAATCGTTCGAGCAGAGTCTTTAATGAAATTCAGTGTGGCTTGCCAAGAAGGGGGCTGGGAATGGTGAGTGCAAGACAGATGAAGGTGGGAGATGGTGGTGGTGAAGAAACCGATGGTGTTATTCTTGGTCCAAGCATTTAAGAAGGCTTCTCTGGTGCATACACTTGGAGAACTGTTTCTTGAAGGCTGGTGAGAGACGTTTTCCTTCTGCTGCAGCTGCCTTGATCTTCTTGGACAGCTCGCTGAAGGTCTCCTGAAGCTCGCTGGCGGTGGCCCCCAAGTCGACGTCTCCATCATCTTCCTCCATCTCCTCCATGTCGACATCTTCTCCTATGGTGGACTTGGAGTAGTCGGCAGAGGAGGCTGCCGCCACCGGATGTTCAATGGTGGCTGGTGATGGAGTGGAGGTCGAGGCTGGTCCTGCAGAGGTGATTGGTGGTGGTGGAGAGTCAGAGACTGCTGGTCCTGCAGAGGTGGTCGGTGGTGGTGGAGAATCAGAGACTGAACGTGGTGAGGTGGCCTTTGAGAGAGGCTTCTGGAGATCCAGACGCCTTCTCGGGTGGCTTTTTGGCCTCATAGCATGGGTAGGAATGAGGCTGGGTGGTGAAGATGGTCCTGGAAGAGGCGGGATGATGATGGGAGGGAGGTTGTTTGCCTTCAGGAGTGTAGGAAGATACTCCTGAAGCAACTTGTGATCCCCTTTGCAGAGGGTCACTGCAGTTGTCACAACAACCTGGACCAAATCCGGTGTTGTGCAACTGACTGCTGCTGTGGCTTGGTGGTAGTCCTCCCTCTTGCCTCTTCTACCATGTCTTGAACCCTTCATGATCGCTCCATCAGGACCCATGACATTGATGGCTTCATCAATCCTCCTGATGTTGAATGATACCCTCTCATTGGTGGCAAGAGAGGGCACTGGATAGAGAGGATTAGGGTTGGAGATACCCAGTGGAGTGAACAAAAATGTCCCCTCCACTGTAGGTAATGAAACCAAACCCCTTTTTCACGTTAAACCATTTGACATGGTCCATGAGGTTGGTTGAGTATCGCATCATGGAGCGCACTGATTGGCTGAGCCGAGTGGCAGGTAATTTCTTCTTCTGCACGGCTTCTTTGATCTCCTTTATCTATATTGGCTTTCCCCTGGTCATAATAATATCCCGGTTGTTTTCCATCACTATTTTCTTGATGTTTTCGGTGACAAGGATCTTGTGGGTAGACAATATAACTATTTTCGTCGGGATATATGAAGCTGGAGGCTGGGTAGGATAAAGGATTTACAACCAACAAACCAACACGCGTAGGCGGTATACGGTAGATCATCTTGAATCAGCTTACTTCTCTCGGTTCCCCTCATAGTTATTATTATTTTTGACCCTAGGCGGGTCTAAGCGGGGGAAAGTAGAGGGGGGGAGAGGGATGAGAAAAGGAGGAAAGTTTGAAGGAAAGTAGGAGAGTAACAGTTGGTGGGCAGACCACCTTGCTATGTTGTGTGTTTGAAACGTATGTTTTTGTGTTGAGGCAAGTGGTGTATTTTATTTATGTTTGCTGTTTGGTAGCTAGCTAAGGAACTAAGGTGTGATTGTTATGATTATTATATATATATATATATACGGTATATATATATATATATATATATATTTTTTTTTTTTTTTTTTTTTTAATAAATTGGCTGTGGTTCTTCTGTGTTTATTTTATTTAGACTGCTTTTAAACCAGTTGTTGAATCTTAAATTTGGTTGTTGTGCATAATTTTCCTTAATTTTCTCTAGAGTTGGGTCTTGTGATAGTTGTTGTTGTTGTTGTTGTTGTTCCCTAAGCTGCCTGGCCGAACAGCCCCGAGTCCCTGAGAAAGGCCATGGCCACGATCGGGCTTTCCCACAGAGCTCTCATTGAGTGTAGATTGTGTTGTTGGCGTAAGTGGTTGTGTGAAATGCAGTCTTCTATGATGTGTTTAATGGTATGGGGTGCTGTGTTACATCCCGGGCAGGTGTCGACAACGGAGTCATCCAGTCTCTTCTGATAGCTCAGGAGAGCTGGATGGTGTCCGCATCTCAGCCTGGCCAGGTGGACTCTGTCCTCGCGAGGAAGGGAGGATTCGGAAGGATGGATTTCGGGAGGTCGTGCATGCAGCTGCGTGTTGTCTGTGAGTGAGTGGATGGATCGGTGAGAGATATGAGTATGGATGTGTTTCTGGAAGTTGGTTCGGGGTGGGCAGGGAGGGAGAGAGGACAATAATTGTGTGTGATACCGTGTGCTGGGTGTTGTTTTGATATTTCTTGGTGTCTGTGGGTGTGTTGCCATGTAGTTTAGTGGGTGGTCTTGGTTCGTGGAGGCTGCTGCCAGGAATTGAGTGCCTCTCATGTCCAGATGATCTTTGACTTTGAGGATTTTGGTTTCTTGATGTAGGTGATCTGTGGGTGCAGTAGCTGTGCAGCCTGTAATGATCTTCAGGGCTTTGTTTTGAATAGTCTGTAAGGTCTTATGATGTGTTTCAGCTAGGTTAGAAGCCCAGGCTGGGCTTGCGTATTCCATCACTGATCTTATGTATTGTTTATATACTGTGGTGGTAGTTTCTTTGTTGTGTCCAAATTTTGTGTGAGCAAGTGACCTGAGGGCGTTAAGTCTGGGTGTCAGTTTCTTTTTAATGTTTGTGGTGTGCTGTTTGAATGTCATATGAGTATCATATGTTACTCCTAGGATTTTGGGTGTGTGTGTATGTGTTAGGGGTGTGTTGTTTATGGTGAGTTGAGGGATGTATTCGTGTTCTCCTGTCCAACTTGTGAGCAGGGTTGCGGTGGATTTGGCTGGGGCTAGATTAAGTCTGTTTGTAGTGCACCAGCCATGTAGTGTGTTGAGATAGGGTTGAAGGAGATCTGTTGCTCTTTTTGGGTCATGGTGTGTACATGTGAGTGTTATGTCATCTGCATAGGAGGCTAAGTTTATTTGGGGCGTATTGGGTGTAGTTATATCGTGCATGTACAGATTGAAGAGTGCCGGCGATAGGACGGATCCTTGTGGGACTCCGTTTGGAAAGTTTCTGATTTTAGATGACTGACCGGCAAAAGATACGTGTGCACATCTGCCTGCTCGGAAGTTGGCCAGCCACCGTTTTGTGTTGTTGTGCATGTTTGTGTTGTAGATTTTGTTTGTTAGGTTGTGGCGGGGGATGGCATCGAAGGCTTTACTAATGTCGAGTGTGGCTAATAGTGATCTGTGTGGTGGTCTAGCTGAATTGATGCCGTCGAAAGCTCTTTGTGTAAGGTCTGTGAGAAGAGTGTTTGTGGAGTGCATTGGCCTAAAGCCATGTTGTGTTGGAGCTAGGGGTAGGTCAGGTGTAATTAGTTGTAATACTAGGCGTTCCATGACTTTGGAGGGGGAGCAAAGGAGTGTGATGGGGCGGTGCGAGGAGGGTAGCGTGGGGTCTTTGTTGTGATAGTTCTAGTTTATGCCATATTTGTGTTGCTTGTCTATGAAGTCTGACATTTAATGGTAATGTGTTTGTGTATTCGTGTATTTGTTGTGTCGTCATTGTATAGGGGTATCTTTGGTTTGTGGCGAATCTTAGGACTTTGTTTTGTATTTTTTGTAAGCGTGTGATTTGGTTTTTGCTCATGGTGTGTGTGGGAATAGGGGGGTATTCTAATATTGGGATTACATAAGCTTTTACAAGGTGAGTTTTTATTTGTGTGTTCATATCTCTGAATCTGAATAGTTTGCCCAGAGCTGCTATGGCTAGGCCTTTTCTTTCTGTGATGTTTTGAATATAGCCTTGAGTAGTTATGTGTAGCCCGAGTATTTTTCCTTTCTGTGCATCTTTTGTGTTGTTTCATATATTGGTGTTTTGTTTTTTGCTCCTAGTTGTAGTATTGTGAATTTGTTTATGTTGGTTTTTATTTTCCATTCTTCTTCATATGTATTGATTGCTTCTGCTTCTCTTCCTGTTTTTCTGGATATGATTCCCTTTGAGGGGCCTTCATAACCAATGATTTGTGTGAGTCAAGTCTATATCCACTCACTTTGCAACACTTCCTCTAACTACAGCAAATTTACTGTCTCTGCCCGAAATCTTCGCCACTGATTGGTACAGACGTGTGTCACTACAATTATAATTAATCTTTACCATTTTATACTGTAGAGAGATGAACAAAGTAAAACTTATGGAGGAAGAACACAACATTGGAGCAAGACTGTTAACTTTAAAGTTTGTTTGTGAATAACTGAACACATTTACTGTAATACAATTGATACACATTCATTGTATGAGTAACACTTTCACCTCATTTTATAAAGCTACCCTATAATGCAATTAATTAGAGAACTTATTCACAATATGCATCGCAAATATATTCTAAGATGCTGAAGAAAGTATTGGAAATGAAATACACGTATATTATTATACAATGATTATACAGTATATTACAGTTGTGATATAGGCTGTGTGTTTGATTATCCACGCTCAGTATTTACAGTTAATATATTTTTGAGGTCATGGAACTATCTTTTACCGTGAGGGAGATAAATCATTGCATTCATGATTATTCCTTTGAACTTTGTGATGCCAAGAGAATTTGTATTTAGATTTTAATGATTCCTCTCTTGAAATTATCAGTCAGAATAAAGAGGAGTCAGAATAAAGAAGAGGAAACAAAAACTATTGAACTATTCAGCTAAGCCCATGAACCATATTTCCAACGGAAACCAGTGCTTCTTCAAACTTACAGAAAAGTCAGGCTTAAATTTATTCTTATTGTGAATGTTTAAATGTCCTCTTTTGGATGATTAATTGCAAAAAAATATGGAGCTTTCTGGCAAATCTGGCATTGTCACCCTAAATTCTCAAACACATGAACATATTTAAATATTATTAGGAAAGGTTTGTGTTGATATATGAATTATGTATTTATGTCATGATTCGATACCCCTCACCCACCTTCATGGGGATCCCCTAAAATTGAATTATTATCGAATTTGAACAAAATATAGGTCTTTTTCGTTGGCAAATATTTACTCAATAATTTTGTTAACACATATTTCTGCAACATTTATTATTGTCTCACAACTGGAAAGCAATCTTTACTTAACTGTCTCGAAACACTGTTACCTACTGAGTGACTATACTGTATATCATAATATTTTTCTCATGTATTAATCAATTTTATTGATATGCTTAGAATACAGAACGAAATTACATATATATATATATATATATATATATATATATATATATATATATATATATATACAGGGTGTCCCAGGAGGAAAGGTCATAACTTTGGGAAATGATAAAGCAAGGTATTCTAAGTATAATATGTGTTATTAATTAAAATGTAAAACTTGCAAACTAAACAAACCAAAATTGGGACAAGGACAATATAAAGTCAAATTAAATTATCAAAATCGCTATGTGGAAACAACGCTTACTAAAATGAAAATTATTAAATAAAAGAACACAATCCACCACATAGGGTGTACATTACTACATGAGCAAGTTAATCTGTTTCCCAAGCAAACTAATCGCACATATAACAACGCACTATCACGTTAAGGAAGTAGTCAAGTTTGGGAAGTCCGGGACGTTCTGGCAAATTTTACTAAACTCTGCATGAATAAAGAAACTACATGTTAAATGTCAAAATATTATTTAAAATAAAATTTGCAACATGACAAGACATTAACAATAGTACAAAATACAAATATTGATAAGATATCTATACTATTACAAAATAATATATAAAATACAGTACAGCACTCACTAACGATAGTGCTATCGGGTAGGTACCTGTAAGCATAGCATGCCTCAAGTGACCCCTATCAGTAACTACCCTACAAATAACCTACATTTATAGCACAAATAAACTAAGGAAATCGCAAAAGTAAGCAATTGATACTATCGACAATGAATACATATAATATAAAAACAAATAATTGCAAAATATGAAGCAACAACAGATTTAAACAAAGAGTACTCTTTTAACAAGAACAATAAATTTAAAAAATCATCAATATTAATATTAATAATAGAAAAAGAAAAAAGATAAACAATAAATACAGACAAAAAGTAAGCAGAGGTTATACAAGAAACTTCAAGTTAAAAATGCTTGATTAAAATTATTGATGTCAAATTTTAGAATACAGTCACAATAATTGACCCTAAAAAGATTACATTTATGGAACAATTTACTTGCCTCAAAACCTCTGTCCACTAAGAGTCTGTATAGTAACCTAGCTCTAGCCCAAAAGTCATCTACTTTAGTGCAGATTTTACAAAATCTTATTAATTGGGAATAAAAACAATTATAAGTTATTTTACTATCGATATTACTACTAGGGAAAGGAAAGTTTATTACGTTAAAATTAAAATCATCAACTTTGTGATATACTTTAAGTATGCACTGTTCATTAACAATCTCTATATTTATATCAAGAAAATTTTCAACTTTATAATTTACGTTACATTGTGTGAGGGGAATAGAATTAGGGTAAATAAGTTTAGCAACTTGATTAAAATTAAACAAATTGCAAACAAGAATATCATCAATATATCTACTATTATTACTTAACAGTTTAGCAAGTGCTAATTTTTCTGGAATTTTATTTTTCTTGCTACTGTCAACTAAGTCTTTTATATATTTTAATTCTAAAGCAAGCAAGAATAAGTCTGCAATTAAAGGGCTAGCATTTCCACCCATAGGAATTCCTAATATTTGTTTGAAAATGTACGGCCCGAATCTAACATAAGTATTGAAAAGGAGGAATTTAAGGGCATCTTTAAGTTTAGTTCTATCAAAATATACAGAACTAGTGGGATTAGAGCTAAGTGATGCATTATTAAAATATGTATAAACATTTGTGAAATAATTACCATTCCTAACGAACCTGTCAAAGTGCAAATCTATAATAAAGCAAAGCTCTGAATATACTAAATCTAAAGGCAAATTGGTATACAAAGTTGAAAAGTCGAAGCTATGTACCGAGGTAACTTTCGGCATGGTATTTATTTTATCAATAACTTCTATCGAATTGTCAACACTCCAATAATAGTTAATGCCAGTTCTTCTCATGATGGTATTACAATATCTTTTATGAGTACTTTTAATGTATTTTAAGCAATTTACGACTTGTTCTGATAGAGTTTTAGTGGTAGCAAATTTTGCTCCGTCAATAAAGCGATATTTATAGGGTCTTTTATGAAATTTAGGTAACATGTATAATTTTGGAATGCACTTGTTCTTATCAGAAAGTTTAATATCAAATATTATATTTTTCTTGGTATGTTCATCGATTAAATTATCAATATTCAGATTATTTTGAATTTCATAAACAGAATTACCGCAAATATTTTTACGTAATATGTTACCCTTAATACCTAATTCTTTTTTCATGTTTTCAAGATAAAATTTCTTACATTTGAAGCTATAATTATTGCTGGCTTTATCTACTGTAGTGATTACAAAATGTTTATGTAAATTTATTAAATCAGCTTTAAGCTTATTATAATTATAATAAGTCTATAAAATCTGAAAGATTAAATTCATTTTTAAGCGAGAAAATTTTATTTCTAATTAACAAATTATAACAAAAAGTCCAAATCTCAAGCGATAAGCAGATACTGAAGGTTTTATTTAGTGTCCTCCCCCGCATCACTGTAATGGACTCTTCTATGTCAAATAGTTTCCAACTGGTCTAAAGTGAGCTAATATGTTTCTAATCAATTTGTAGCTTACATAATTATAATATCTTTATATTAACGTGGTAAAATCATTGCAGTAAGATAGAGGTGTAGTAGGCACTAGGACAGCTGGCCACCCCTATGGGGAAATACATAGGAAAACATAATTTTCAACATGCAATATATCAGTACTGGTTGAAATTTGGAATATGTTTTATAGAATATTTTAGGCTTCGAATACCTTGTTATGGGATTGTGTTGCAAGATGGGTGCTGCATACTTTACGTAGAGGGGGTGGTATCAACTGAGAGAGCTCTAAGGAACACTGATTATTGTAATAGCGGGAGAATAGTGGGAGAGATGCTACATTGCGGTAAAGAGAGAGAGACTATAGAGAATCGGTGAGTTAACACCTTAAGAGCGGGTGGCAGAGTATATTTGACCGTGCCGCCCAGTGTTTTTTTTTTTTACCATAAATGGGGTTGTTTCTGTGCTCTTTTTCAAGCATAAACAAGAGCCAGAGTGTAATACAAGTATGTATCCCTGAAAGGGCGTAAATTGAGCTTTCCAATGACACCCGAACCATCCTTCTACCATCACTGGTTGTCTTGCAACGATCGTGCAACCGAAGGGCAAAATCGCTAAAATACGGTCATTTTGTTACATAATTACGTGTGTAGCGAGTGAGAGAGGGTGGAGTAGAGTGGAGTAAATGTCAGTGGGCCCACGACGGTCGTGGCGAGCGGTCATGAGGTAACCTATGCTCCTCCCACCGCTCGGCTCTCTCTCAGAGCCAATATTGCGCCAAAATTGCACACAGACTTAAGTTGGGCCCCGCCACATTGTCCAGCTTTTTAGATACGGACTTAAGTCGGGCCCCGATAGACAAGGGTTAATGATGAGTTTTGAAGTAATTGCAGGGAGGGATGTTGTGGGAAGCTAGTTGAATAGTGTAATGTAGAGTTATTAGCATATAGGTAAGTGGGACTGCAAGTGTAGTTGAGAAAATCGTTAAAGATAATTGGAGATACAACAGAACCCTGAGTAACACCGGAGTTGATATTTTGTTTTTCTTTCTATGTGAGTGAGGGAGGCGAAAGGCAGAACTGCCTGTAGCGAGTGCCTTCCCCGGAGTTGAAAGAGTGACAGGGCCAAAATCAAGGGCCGTTCGAGCCAAAATGCCTGGACACACAGAGTTTCAAGCAATTTAAGTCATAGGAAGAGGGAAAGACTGAATCTGGGAGACAGTTCCAGAGCTCAGCTGTTGATAGAAGAAAGTCTGAGAGTAACGTTTCACTCTTGGGTTAGAGAGTTGCACAGAGTAGGGATGGGATTGGGTTGCAAGACGGGTACGACGTGCCCTACGTAGAGGAGGTGGTATACACTGGGAGAGCTCTGAGGAACACTGATTATTATAGTAGCGAGAGAGATGCAACATTACGGCAGAGAGAAAGAGATTGCAGAGAGTTGGTGAGTGGAGTTAATGATACGAAAGGCCTTCCTTTCCACTTTGTCTAGGAGTGCGGTGTGAGAGGATCCTCCCCACACATGTGAACAATACTCAATACAAGGATGCACCGTGCCCCTGTACAGAGCAAGAATCTGTGCAGAGGTAAAGAACCCCTTGAGGCGGTTGATCACACCTAGCTTCTGGGAGGCTGCCTTAGCAAGACTGGTAATATGGTCCTTCCAAGTGAGAGCAGAAGAACAAGAGAGAAGATGGAGGATTAATTTTTGTATTGTTAAAGAATAAGGGATAGTCCGCCGGGAGTTCCGGACGGGTAGGTTGGTGGAGAAATTGGGTTTTGGAAGCATTAAAGGCAACAAGGTTTTCTCTGCCCCAATTGGAAATATTAGTTAGATCAGAATTTAAGTGTTCTATGGCTTCATTACGTTTGTCTTTGAGGGTTTGCTGGCTGAGGCGTTCTGGAAAACTAATTGAGTAGTGTAAGGTAGACTCGTCTGCGTATGAATGGATGAGACTGGAGGTACAGAAGAAGAAGTTAAGGAGGTGAACGATGGCCATCCACAACCGCAGCTATGGAACGGCCAGAAAATATATTAGCGATAAAGGCGCATATGGAGAGATAGGAACCGAAGGAGAATAGTTCTGTAACTAAAGATTTGTGCCAGACTCTATGGAAGGCTTTCAATATGTCTATCGCAATAGAAAACGTCTCACCGAAACCCGAAAAGAGGATGACCAAGTGTTAGTAAGATAAAAAAGAAGACCACCAGTAAAGTGGCTCTTTAGGAAGCCATTCTGAGAGTAGATTATGGCTAGACAAATGTTAAGATATGTTGAAGTATAATATATATATATATATATATATATATATATATATATATATATATATATATATAATATCTATCTATCTATCTATTGCCTGACGCCGTGATCCCCGAAGGGGTGGCCACGAACGAACCGCCCCCATGCACCTCTGTCCCCAGTCAGTCGACGCCCCTCCCCCCAACCAGCACCGCCTTCGTTCATGTAGTTCCTCACTCCATCCTTCCACCTCATATTCGGTCTACCTCTCCCCCTCTGTCCTCCACCTCGCTCTCGTACACCCTCTTAGTCATTCTCTCGCTTTCCATACGTTCCATACGGCCGAACCATCTCAAGTTGTTCCTTTTCACACTTTCCAGCACATCTACCTCCACACCACACCTCCTTCTTACTTCCTCATTAGTCTGTCTATCCCTCCATGTAACTCCGCACGCACTCCTTAAGTAATTCATTTCCACTGCTCTCACTCTTGGTTTGAGTCTCTCAACCAACGTCCATGCTTCGCTTCCGTAAGTCAGTGTCGGGATTACCACACTGTCATGCAAGGACTTCTTCACTTCCATACTGACCACCCTATTTCTTGTTACTGCTTCTAGCGTTCCTACAACCCTCTTCCCCTGTTACCCTCCCGCACCTCTTCATCCATAGTCCCATCTTTACTCAACACACTGCCCAGATACTTAACACCTTACGAGCGGCCTATGCGGTTTATTTATGTGTACCGCACAGCGGGGTGTTTTTAGCCAAAATAGGGCTGTTTACGTGATCATTTTCATGCCTAAATAAGACCCAGAACGTAAAACAAGTACCTATCCCTGAAAGGGCATAAACAGAGCTTTCGAATGACACCATAACGATCCTTGTATGATGGATAGTTTTCTTGCAATAACCGTGCAACGCGAGTGCAAAAAGCAGGTAATTCGGTACTTTCGGTACATAATTGAGTATGTAGCGAGTGAGAAGGAGGAGGGAGCTGAGATTTGTGTCAGTAGGTTCGCCGCGGTGGTCTGGAGCAGTCATACGCTCGCTAGTCTCCTGCCACCACTTGTCTCTCTCTCTCAGCCACATTACGTGCTGAAATTGCCACTCGAGTTATGTTGAGCGCCGCCACATAGTCCAGCTTTATTTAACTCGACTTATGTTGCTCGCCGCTAATTAAGGGTTAAAAGAGTTGACGATCTCCATAGCCTGACCGTTCAGCTTCACCTCACACTCTGTGACTTCACCCTTTTCGAAGACCATAACCTTGCTCTTCCCCGTATTTACCTTCAAATTCCGTTTTTCGCACACTGTTCCAAACTCATTTACCAGACCCTGCAACTCCCATTCATTATCACTCATCAGAACTGTATCATCCGCAAACAGCAGTATAGGTAGCTTCCACTCAATTCCCTCCCTTTTCAGCGATACACCACCATCCACTGCTCTTGATAGTATTTCTTTCATGACTCCATCCATATATACAGTAAACAACCACGGGGACATCACACACCCCTGTTTCAAACCAACATTCAGGTCAAAGAACTCGCTCTGCTCACTCTCCACACGTACTGCCGCCTTTGCACCCTCATACATGCTCTTCACTGCTTTCAGCAACTTGCCCTCTACTCCGTATATTCTAAGTACTTTCCACAAACCTTCTCTATCCACTCTGTCATAGGCCTTCTCCAAGTCCATAAAGGCAACATACACCTTTTGTTTCTTCTCCAGATACTTCTCCACAACACAATTCAGGGTAAAAATCTGATCTACACATCCTCTTCCCTTCCTAAAACCTACCTGCTCGTCGCCTATCCATTTCTCCGTTCTCACTCTCACTCTCTCAATCACTACCCTACTGTATACCTTCCCTACTACGCTTAGAAGACATATTCCTCGGTGGTTACCACACACTCCTCTTTCCCCTTTGCCCTTATATAGGGGGACTATTATGCCAGTCTTCCAGTCATCGGGTGCACTCCCCTTCTCCCATGCTAGTTTGCACATTTTCCATACCCATTCTATCACTATCTCACCACCATACCTCAACATTTCCCCACACACTCCATCTGTTCCTGGTGCTTTCCCCAACTTCACTCTTTTCATGGCTTCCCACACCTCTGACCTCCTGATCCCCACCTCCTCCTCCACTACTTTCTTCTCCCTCCCATACCATATCCAGCTATGTTTGCTGGCTCTTCATTCCTTTCATTTAGCAACTCACTGAAGTACTCCCTCCATCTTTCGACTCTCTCTTGCTTCTCGGCTAGCATTCTCCCATTCTTATCTTTCACACCCTTACTGTTTCCCTTGCTACCTTCCCTAACTTTCTTGACTTCTTTCCAGAACAGTTTCTTACTCTCCCTCCATTTTACACTCAGATTCCTTCCAAATTCCTCATCTACTCTTCTCTTACTTTCCTTCACTACTCTCTTCACCACCCTCTTACTCTCCACGTACCTCGCTCGTTTCTGTCTCTCGGAATCTTCATTCCCTCTACTACCCAACCACACTCTATATGCTTTCTTCTTTTCTTCCACAGCTATTCTTACCTCTTCTGTCCACCATGCTGTACCTTTCACTCCCCTCCCTCTTCTCCTCACTCCACACACCTCCTCACATGCTGCACAGATCTCATCCTTAAACACCTTGCTCATCTCCTCCACTTCCTCCATAACTTCCAGGTCGAACCCACCTAGTCGTCTTTCCACTGCTCTCCTGTACTCCTCCCTGACTTCCTCCTCCTGCAACCTCTCCACCCTCCTCACCATTCCACCCTCCTCTCGCCTCCCTCCCGCTCTCCTCACCCACTTCTTTTGTATCCTAATCTTAGCTACCACTACATAATGATCAGACAGACCCCCTCCAATACCCCTATACACCCTAGCATCCATCACAGATTTCTTCATTCGTTCATCCACACATACATAATCAATCAATGACTTTCGTTCCACCACTGTCTTATCTTTCATCATCAACATCCGTTTCCACGTGTACCTGTGGATCATTCTGTGTCGGAAGAAGGTGTTGGCTATCCACAGCCTCCTCCCCACACATACGTCCACAAGTGCACTACCATTCCCATTCACCTCTGATGGTACCCCCCACCCTCCCACCACTCCCTCAACTTTCCTATCACCCACCTTACCATTCATATCCCCAATCAGAAATATTCTTTCGTTCTTGTCAAACTTCTCCAGGCATTCATCCACATTCATCCAGAACTCCTCTTTCTTTCTTTCAAGTATATCCTCTGTCGGGGCATACACGCATACAATCACCCACGTTTGTATTCCTACTTTCATTCTCACCCATACAATCCTTGAACCCACAGACCCATACTCTCTTACACATTCCTTCCATTTGCTACTTACAAACAAACATGCACCTTCTCTCGCTGTTCCTTCACTCACTCCAGCACACACACCCATTCCACATTCCCATTCTCTCACATCTGAACCTTTCCATTTGGTCTCTGTCATTCCACATACATCCAGCCTGGCATTCACTAACACTTCCAGAACCTCTCTCTCTTTTGTTCCATCATTCATGCCACTAACATTCCACGTAGCCATTCTCAGAATGTCCGAAGGCATGTCCTTAGTCGGTTGTGGTTCGTCAACGTTGGTTCCGTCCGCATCCGAGGCTGTTCGTTCATTTTTCTTTGCTTAGATATTTTTCCGGGTGGGGGTCGCAAGCCAACCTCTTTAGTCGCCTCTTACGACACGCAGAAGGCACGTGGGGCATATTCTATTCCCTATATATATATATATATATATATATATATATATATATATATATATTATATATATATATATATACATATATTTATATGTATATATATATATATGTATATATATATATATACCTGTATATATATACTGTATATATACAGTATATATATATATATATATATATATATATATATATATATATATATTATGTATATCTGACAAATACATGTGAGCTACTAAATGTGTTTATCCTTTGGTGGTTTGAGCCCGGCTGAGAGATTTTAAGCTAATTTTATGTTGTTCTTTCTACATGAAAAATGCGCAATATATTTCATCTTAGGGGGATTATCAAGGGAAGGAATAGCTTAAAATTGAACCTTAAAATTAAAAATATTGTTCTCTGCACGTATTATTGTTCATTTATTATGCACTTCAATGTTCAAAAATATATATATTATGGATTTTTGCGGACATTACTATATTATGTCAATGTTATGTACTAATATTTAATGAGCTTATGTTAAAGCGGGGTCTATTAGCTCAGCCAAAACCAATAATAATAACAATAATAATAATAATAACAATAATAATAATGATAATTAATAGCATTTATTTTCCTGTGACCCCGAGCGGGTTATTAGAGTACAGTAATATAATGCAAAATAAACTTTACATTACAACCACTTAAATAATCAAAGGATATCAGTTTTCCTCAAAATATGGCAAAATAACATTCTGTTAAGCTTCGTATTTTCAGCCACTGGTGATTATTAATAAAATTAAATACATCACCTATTTTCATAAAATTTTAATTTTAATAATAATATTTCTCACGTGAAAATACGATCAACTGACAGTATCATAAGTGAAGTCCAGCTGTGTTGCTTAAGTTAACGCAACTCTGTTTCTTAAGGGACCCCTCCTCGCTTGTTTTCTCTTTCTCTATGTAAACAGAGAAACCGATCTGGGAGTAACAATATCGAGTAACCTAAAACCGAGTCAACAATGTTCAGAAGTTGTTAAGAAGGCAAACAAAATAATTGGCTTTATAGGCAGGTCATTTGAGCATAAATCCAAAGAAGTTATCCTAACCCTTTACAATTCCTTAGTCCGCCCTCTTCTGGAATACTGCGTTCAATCCTGGTGCCCTTATTACCAAAAAGATATAAACAAGCTAAAACGAGTTCAACGTAGAGTTACCAAAAATTATACCTAGCCTAAAGAACAAACCATACGAAGAGCGTCTTAGAGAATTAAATCTATTTCCTTTAACCCAGCGCAGATTAAGAGCTGACTTAATTCAAGTGTTCAAAATCATCAAAGGCATCGACAATATGAACTGTAGTAAGTACTTCACTATCGACCAATCTAATTACACGCGGGGAAACGGTTGCAAAATTATTGGTAAATCTTTTAACTCACACGAATCTAAGAATTTCTTCTTCAATCGAGTTGTCAACTTGTGGAATGGGCTTCCCCGAAACGTTATAGACTGAATCACCGTTGATTCATTTAAACTCCGCCTAGACAAATATCTCGCTTCAAACCCGCGACTGACTGCGTTTATAAATAAATAACTTTATTTTATCCCCCCCTCAGTTACTAACCCATCTGTACCCTACTAACTTCCTAATCCTGCCACGGACATTAGTTCCAGGGCAGTAATTCCCTTTCCAATGTTCCCTTACCAACTCTAAACCACTGTTTGGACACTTGATCCTCAGTGTTTTGGAGGACAAGCAATCTAGAAGGGTCACTAGATCTGTTGTTGCTTGATTTCCTTTGTATTCCTTTGTACTCTCCCTCTCTCTTTGGCTTGTATCCATTCGGCCCCATTCAGCCTACTGTTTTAAGACGTTTACCCTCATCCAGGTGTCAATATCTTCCTGGCGAGCGGTAGCGAGCCAGAATATATATTGTTTTTGTTTTGACAGCAAGCTAAATTTGTACATTTTTCGATAGAAACATTTCTCCGGCGAAGTCAGATTTCTCCATACAATGCTGGCTCGTTATCGCTCGCCAGAAAAAAAATCGACACCTGGATGGGGATAAACGTCTTAAAACAGTTGGCTGAATGGGGCCGAATGGATACAAGCCAGGGAAGAGATAAAGATAAAACAAGATGGTGACCTCCCCTTAAGGTAGTCCAGCTCTGTTTCTTAAGGTAGTCTAGCTCTGTTTATCAAGGTGCCCCAGCTCTGTTTATCAAGGTACCCCAGCTCTGTTTATCAAGGTAGTCCAGCTCTGTTTATCAAGGAATTCCAGCTCTGTTTATCAAGGTAGTCCAGTTATGTTTATCAAGGTAGCACAGGTCTGGTTATCAAAGTAATCCAGCTCTGTTTATCAAGGTTGTCCAGATCTGTTCATCAAGGTAGTCCAGCTCTGTTTATCAAGGTAGTCCAGTTCTGTTTATCAGCCAGTTCTGTTTATCAAGGTAGCCCAGCTCTGTTTATCAAGGTAGCCCAGCTCTGTTTATCAAGGTAGTCCAGCTCTGTTTATCAAGGTAGTCCAGCTCTGTTTATCAAGGTAGTCCAGCTCTGTTTATCAAGGTAGGCCAGCTCTGTTTATCAAGGTAGTCCAGCTCTGTTTATCAAGGTAGTCCAGCTCTGTTTCTTAAGGTAGTCCAGGTCTGTTTATAAAGGTAGTCCAGCTCTGTTTCTTAAGGTAGTCCAGGTCTGTTAATCAAGGTAGTCCAGTTCTGTTTATCAAGGTAGCCCAGCTCTGTTTTTCAAGGTAGTCCAGTTCTGTTTATCAAGGTAGCCTAGCTCTGTTTATCAAGGTAGTCCAATTCTGTTTATCAAGGTAGCCTAGCTCTGTTTATCAAGGTACCCCAGCTATGTTTATCATGGTACCCCAGCTCTGTTGATCAAGGTAGTCCAGCTCTGTTTCTTAAGGTAGTCCAGGTCTGTTAATCAAGGTAGTCCAGTTATGTTTATCAAGGTAGCCCAGCTCTGTTTATCAAGGTAGTCAAGTTCTGTTTATCAAGGTAGCCTAGCTCTGTTTATCAAGGTAGTCCAATTCTGTTTATCAAGGTAGCCAGTTCTGTTTATCAAGGTGCCCCAGCTCTGTTTATCAAGGTACCCCAGCTCTGTTTATCAAGGTAGTCCAGCTCTGTTTATCAAGGAATTCCAGCTCTGTTTATCAAGGTAGTCCAGTTATGTTTATCAAGGTAGCACAGGTCTGGTTATCAAAGTAATCCAGCTCTGTTTATCAAGGTTGTCCAGATCTGTTCATCAAGGTAGTCCAGCTCTGTTTATCAAGGTAGTCCAGTTCTGTTTATCAAGGTAGCCAGTTCTGTTTATCAAGGTAGCCCAGCTCTGTTTATCAAGGTAGCCCAGCTCTGTTTATCAAGGTAGTCCAGCTCTGTTTATCAAGGTAGTCCAGCTCTGTTTATCAAGGTAGTCCAGCTCTGTTTATCAAGGTAGGCCAGCTCTGTTTATCAAGGTAGTCCAGCTCTGTTTATCAAGGTAGTCCAGCTCTGTTTCTTAAGGTAGTCCAGTCTGTTTATAAAGGTAGTCCAGCTCTGTTTCTTAAGGTAGTCCAGGTCTGTTAATCAAGGTAGTCCAGTTCTGTTTATCAAGGTAGCCCAGCTCTGTTTTTCAAGGTAGTCCAGTTCTGTTTATCAAGGTAGCCTAGCTCTGTTTATCAAGGTAGTCCAATTCTGTTTATCAAGGTAGCCTAGCTCTGTTTATCAAGGTACCCCAGCTATGTTTATCATGGTACCCCAGCTCTGTTGATCAAGGTAGTCCAGCTCTGTTTATCAAGGTAGTCCATCTCTGTTTCTTAAGGTAGTCTAGCTCTGTTTATCAAGGTAGTCCAGCTCTGTTTATCAAGGTAGCCCAGCTCTGTTTATCAAGGTAGTCCAGCTCTGTTTATCAAGGTAGCCCAGCTCTGTTTATCAAGGTATTCCAGCTCTGTTTATCAAGGTAGCCCAGCTCTGTTTATCAAAGTAATCCAGCTCTGTTTATCAAGGTAGTCCAGCTCTGTTTATCAAGGTAGTCCAGCTCTGTTTATCAAGGCAGTCGAGCTCTGTTTATCAAGGTAGCCCAGCTCTGTTTATCAAGGTAGTCCAGTCCTGTTTATCAAGGTAGCATAGCTCTGTTTATCAAGGTAGCCCAGCTCTGTTTATCAAGGTAGTCCAGCTCTGTTTATCAAGGTAGCCCAGCTCTGTGTATCAAGGTATTCCAGCTCTGTTTATCAAGGTAGCCCAGCTCTGTTTATCAAAGTAATCCAGCTCTGTTTATCAAGGTAGTCCAGCTCTGTTTATCAAGGCAGTCCAGCTCTGTTTATCAAGGTAGCCCAGCTCTGTTTATCAAGGTAGTCCAGTCCTGTTTATCAAGGTAGCATAGCTCTGTTTATCAAGGTAGTCCAGCTCTGTTTATCAAGGTAGTCCAGCTCTGTTTCTTAAGGTAGTCCAGGTCTGTTAATCAAGGTAGTCCAGCTCTGTTTATAAAAGGTAGCCTAGCTCTGTTTATCAAGGTAGTCCAGTTATGTTTATCAAGGTAGCCTAGCTCTGTTTATCAAGGTACCCCAGCTCTGTTTATCAAGGTACCCCAGCTCTGTTTATCATGGTAGTCCGGCTCTGGTTATCAAGGTAGTCCAGCTCTGTTTCTTAAGGTAGTCTAGCTCTGTTTATCAAGGTAGTCCAGCTCTGTTTATCAAGGTAGCCCAGCTCTGTTTTTCAAGGTAGTCCAGCTCTGTTTATCAAGGTAGTCCAGCTCTGTTTATCAAGGTATTCCAGCTCTGTTTATCAAGGTAGCCCAGCTCTGTTTATCAAAGTAATCCAGCTCTGTTCATCAAGGTAGTCCAGCTCTGTTTATCAAGGTAGTCCAGCTCTGTTTATCAAGGCAGTCCAGCTCTGTTTATCAAGGTAGCCCAGCTCTGTTTCTTAAGGTAGTCTAGCTCTGTTTATCAAAGGTGCCCCAGCTCTGTTTATCAAGGTACCCCAGCTCTGTTTATCAAGGTAGTCCAGCTCTGTTTATCAAGGTATTCCAGCTCTGTTTATCAAGGTAGTCCAGTTATGTTTATCAAGGTAGCACAGCTCTGGTTATCAAAGTAATCCAGCTCTGTTTATCAAGGTTGTCTAGATCTGTTCATCAAGGTAGTCCAGCTCTGTTTATCAAGGTAGTCCAGTGCTGTGTATCAAGGTAGCCAGTTCTGTTTATCAAGGTAGCCCAGCTCTGTTTATCAAGGTAGCCCAGCTCTGTTTATCAAGGTAGTCCAGCTCTGTTTATCAAGGTAGTCCAGCTCTGTTTATCAATGTAGGCCAGCTCTGTTTATCAAGGTAGTCCAGCTCTGTTTATCAAGGTAGTCCAGCTCTGTTTCTTAAGGTAGTCCAGGTCTGTTTATAAAGGTAGTCCAGCTCTGTTTCTTAAGGTAGTCCAGGTCTGTTAATCAAGGTAGTCCAGTTATGTTTATCAAGGTAGCCCAGCTCTGTTTATCAAGGTAGTCAAGTTCTGTTTATCAAGGTAGCCTAGCTCTGTTTATCAAGGTAGTCCAATTCTGTTTATCAAGGTAGCCTAGCTCTGTTTATCAAGGTACCCCAGCTATGTTTATCATGGTACCCCAGCTCTGTTGATCAAGGTAGTCCAGCTCTGTTTATCAAGGTAGTCCATCTCTGTTTCTTAAGGTAGTCTAGCTCTGTTTATCAAGGTAGTCCAGCTCTGTTTATCAAGGTAGCCCAGCTCTGTTTATCAAGGTAGTCTAGCTCTGTTTATCAAGGTAGCCCAGCTCTGTTTATCAAGGTATTCCAGCTCTGTTATCAAGGTAGCACAGCTCTATTTATCAAAGTAATCCAGCTCTGTTTATCAAGGTAGTCCAGCTCTGTTTATCAAGGTAGTCCAGCTCTGTTTATCAAGGCAGTCCAGCTCTGTTTATCAAGGTAGCCCAGCTCTGTTTATCAAGGTTAGTAGCATAGCTCTGTTTATCAAGGTAGTCCAGCTCTTGTTTATCAAGGTAGTCCAGCTCTGTTTATCAAGGTACCCCAGCTCTGTTTATCAAGGTAGTCCAGCTCTGTTTATCAAGGTAGTCCAGCTCTGTTTATCAAGGTAGTCCAGCTCTGTTTCTTAAGGTAGTCTAGCTCTGTTTATCAAGGTAGTCCAGCTCTGTTTATCAAGGTTAGCCCAGCTCTGTTTTTTCAAGGTAGTCCAGCTCTGTTTATCAAGGTAGTCCAGCTCTGTTTATCAAGGTATTCCAGCTCTGTTTATCAAGGTAGCCCAGCTCTGTTTATCAAAGTAATCCAGCTCTGTTTATCAAGGTTGTCCAGCTCTGTTTATCAAGGTAGTCCAGCTCTGTTTATCAAGGTAGTCCAGCTCTGTTTATCAAGGTAGTCCAGCTCTGCTTCTTAAGCTAGTCTAGCTCTGTTTATCAAGGTGCCCCAGCTCTGTTTATCAAGGTACCCCAGCTCTGTTTATCAAGGTAGTCCAGCTCTGTTTATCAAGGTAGTCCAGCTCTGTTTATCAAGGTAGTCCAGCTCTGTTTATCAAGGTAGCCCAGCTCTGTTTATCAAAGTAATCCAGCTCTGTTTATCAAGGTTGTCCAGCTCTGTTTATCAAGGTAGTCCAGCTCTGTTTATCAAGGTAGTCCAGTGCTGTGTATCAAGGTAGCCAGTTCTGTTTATCAAGGTAGCCCAGCTCTGTTTATCAAGGTAGCCCAGCTCTGTTTATCAAGGTAGTCCAGCTCTGTTTATCAAGGTAGTCCAGCTCTGTTTATCAATGTAGGCCAGCTCTGTTTATCAAGGTAGTCCAGCTCTGTTTATCAAGGTAGTCCAGCTCTGTTTCTTAAGGTAGTCCAGGTCTGTTAATCAAGGTAGTCCAGTTATGTTTATCAAGGTAGCCCAGCTCTGTTTATCAAGGTAGTCAAGTTCTGTTTATCAAGGTAGCCTAGCTCTGTTTATCAAGGTAGTCCAATTCTGTTTATCAAGGTAGCCAGTTCTGTTTATCAAGGTGCCCCAGCTCTGTTTATCAAGGTACCCCAGCTCTGTTTATCAAGGTAGTCCAGCTCTGTTTATCAAGGAATTCCAGCTCTGTTTATCAAGGTAGTCCAGTTATGTTTATCAAGGTAGCACAGGTCTGGTTATCAAAGTAATCCAGCTCTGTTTATCAAGGTTGTCCAGATCTGTTCATCAAGGTAGTCCAGCTCTGTTTATCAAGGTAGTCCAGTTCTGTTTATCAAGGTAGCCAGTTCTGTTTATCAAGGTAGCCCAGCTCTGTTTATCAAGGTAGCCCAGCTCTGTTTATCAAGGTAGTCCAGCTCTGTTTATCAAGGTAGTCCAGCTCTGTTTATCAAGGTAGTCCAGCTCTGTTTATCAAGGTAGGCCAGCTCTGTTTATCAAGGTAGTCCAGCTCTGTTTATCAAGGTAGTCCAGCTCTGTTTCTTAAGGTAGTCCAGGTCTGTTTATAAAGGTAGTCCAGCTCTGTTTCTTAAGGTAGTCCAGGTCTGTTAATCAAGGTAGTCCAGTTCTGTTTATCAAGGTAGCCCAGCTCTGTTTTTCAAGGTAGTCCAGTTCTGTTTATCAAGGTAGCCTAGCTCTGTTTATCAAGGTAGTCCAATTCTGTTTATCAAGGTAGCCTAGCTCTGTTTATCAAGGTACCCCAGCTATGTTTATCATGGTACCCCAGCTCTGTTGATCAAGGTAGTCCAGCTCTGTTTATCAAGGTAGTCCATCTCTGTTTCTTAAGGTAGTCTAGCTCTGTTTATCAAGGTAGTCCAGCTCTGTTTATCAAGGTAGCCCAGCTCTGTTTATCAAGGTAGTCCAGCTCTGTTTATCAAGGTAGCCCAGCTCTGTTTATCAAGGTATTCCAGCTCTGTTTATCAAGGTAGCCCAGCTCTGTTTATCAAAGTAATCCAGCTCTGTTTATCAAGGTAGTCCAGCTCTGTTTATCAAGGTAGTCCAGCTCTGTTTATCAAGGCAGTCGAGCTCTGTTTATCAAGGTAGCCCAGCTCTGTTTATCAAGGTAGTCCAGTCCTGTTTATCAAGGTAGCATAGCTCTGTTTATCAAGGTAGCCCAGCTCTGTTTATCAAGGTAGTCCAGCTCTGTTTATCAAGGTAGCCCAGCTCTGTGTATCAAGGTATTCCAGCTCTGTTTATCAAGGTAGCCCAGCTCTGTTTATCAAAGTAATCCAGCTCTGTTTATCAAGGCAGTCCAGCTCTGTTTATCAAGGTAGCCCAGCTCTGTTTATCAAGGTAGTCCAGTCCTGTTTATCAAGGTAGCATAGCTCTGTTTATCAAGGTAGTCCAGCTCTGTTTATCAAGGTAGTCCAGCTCTGTTTCTTAAGGTAGTCCAGGTCTGTTAATCAAGGTAGTCCAGCTCTGTTTATAAAAGGTAGCCTAGCTCTGTTTATCAAGGTAGTCCAGTTATGTTTATCAAGGTAGCCTAGCTCTGTTTATCAAGGTACCCCAGCTCTGTTTATCAAGGTACCCCAGCTCTGTTTATCATGGTAGTCCGGCTCTGGTTATCAAGGTAGTCCAGCTCTGTTTCTTACGGTAGTCTAGCTCTGTTTATCAAGGTAGTCCAGCTCTGTTTATCAAGGTAGCCCAGCTCTGTTTTTCAAGGTAGTCCAGCTCTGTTTATCAAGGTAGTCCAGCTCTGTTTATCAAGGTATTCCAGCTCTGTTTATCAAGGTAGCCCAGCTCTGTTTATCAAAGTAATCCAGCTCTGTTCATCAAGGTAGTCCAGCTCTGTTTATCAAGGTAGTCCAGCTCTGTTTATCAAGGCAGTCCAGCTCTGTTTATCAAGGTAGCCCAGCTCTGTTTCTTAAGGTAGTCTAGCTCTGTTTATCAAAGGTGCCCCAGCTCTGTTTATCAAGGTACCCCAGCTCTGTTTATCAAGGTAGTCCAGCTCTGTTTATCAAGGTATTCCAGCTCTGTTTATCAAGGTAGTCCAGTTATGTTTATCAAGGTAGCACAGCTCTGGTTATCAAAGTAATCCAGCTCTGTTTATCAAGGTTGTCTAGATCTGTTCATCAAGGTAGTCCAGCTCTGTTTATCAAGGTAGTCCAGTGCTGTGTATCAAGGTAGCCAGTTCTGTTTATCAAGGTAGCCCAGCTCTGTTTATCAAGGTAGCCCAGCTCTGTTTATCAAGGTAGTCCAGCTCTGTTTATCAAGGTAGTCCAGCTCTGTTTATCAATGTAGGCCAGCTCTGTTTATCAAGGTAGTCCAGCTCTGTTTATCAAGGTAGTCCAGCTCTGTTTCTTAAGGTAGTCCAGGTCTGTTTATAAAGGTAGTCCAGCTCTGTTTCTTAAGGTAGTCCAGGTCTGTTAATCAAGGTAGTCCAGTTATGTTTATCAAGGTAGCCCAGCTCTGTTTATCAAGGTAGTCAAGTTCTGTTTATCAAGGTAGCCTAGCTCTGTTTATCAAGGTAGTCCAATTCTGTTTATCAAGGTAGCCTAGCTCTGTTTATCAAGGTACCCCAGCTATGTTTATCATGGTACCCCAGCTCTGTTGATCAAGGTAGTCCAGCTCTGTTTATCAAGGTAGTCCATCTCTGTTTCTTAAGGTAGTCTAGCTCTGTTTATCAAGGTAGTCCAGCTCTGTTTATCAAGGTAGCCCAGCTCTGTTTATCAAGGTAGTCTAGCTCTGTTTATCAAGGTAGCCCAGCTCTGTTTATCAAGGTATTCCAGCTCTGTTATCAAGGTAGCACAGCTCTATTTATCAAAGTAATCCAGCTCTGTTTATCAAGGTAGTCCAGCTCTGTTTATCAAGGTAGTCCAGCTCTGTTTATCAAGGCAGTCCAGCTCTGTTTATCAAGGTAGCCCAGCTCTGTTTATCAAGGTAGTCCAGTCCTGTTTATCAAGGTAGCATAGCTCTGTTTATCAAGGTAGTCCAGCTCTGTTTATCAAAGGTAGTCCAGCTCTGTTTATCAAGGTAGTCCAGCTCTGTTTCTTAAGGTAGTCTAGCTCTGTTTATCAAGGTAGTCCAGCTCTGTTTATCAAGGTAGCCCAGCTCTGTTTATCAAGGTAGTCCAGCTCTGTTTATCAAGGTAGTCCAGCTCTGTTTATCAAGGTATTCCAGCTCTGTTTATCAAGGTAGCCCAGCTCTGTTTATCAAAGTAATCCAGCTCTGTTTATCAAGGTAGTCCAGCTCTGTTTATCAAGGTAGTCCAGCTCTGTTTATCAAGGCAGTCCAGCTCTGTTTATCAAGGTAGCCCAGCTCTGTTTATCAAGGTAGTACAGTCCTGTTTATCAAGGTAGCCTAGCTCTGTTTATCAAGGTAGTCCAGCTCTGTTTATCAAGATAGTCCAGCTCTGTTTCTTAAGGTAGTCTAGCTCTGCTTATCAAGGTAGTCCAGCTCTGTTTATCAAGGTAGCCCAGCTCTGTTTATCAAGGTAGTCCAGCTGTTTATCAAGGTAGCCCAGCTCTGTTTATCAAGGTAGTCCAGCTCTGTGTATCAAGGTAGCCCAGCTCTGTTTATCAAAGTAATCCAGCTCTGTTTATCAAGGTAGTCCAGCTCTGTTTATCAAGGTAGTCCAGCTCTGTTTATTAAGGCAGTCCAGCCCTGTTGATCAAGGTAGCCCAGCTCTGTTTATTAAAGCAATCCAGCTCTGTTTATCAAGGTAGTCCAGCTCTGTTTATCAAGGTAGTCCAGCTCTGTTTATCAAGGTAGTCCAGTTCTGTTTATCAGGGTAGCCCAGCTCTGTTTATCAAAGTAATCCAGCTCTGTTTATCAAGGTTGTCCAGCTCTGTTTATCAAGGTAGTCCAGCTCTGTTTATCAAGGTAGTCCAGCTGTTTATCTAGTCCAGCTCTGTTTATCAAGGTAGGCCAGCTCTGTTTATCAAGGTAGTCCAGCTCTGTTTATCAAGGTAGCCCAGCTCTGTTTATCATGGTAGTCCAGCTCTGTTTATCAAGGTAGGCCAGCTCTGTTTATCAAGGTAGTCCAGCTCTGTTTATCAAGGTAGGCCAGCTCTGTTTATCAAGGTAGTCCAGCTCTGTTTATCAAGGTAGTCCAGCTCTGTTTATTAAGGTAGCCCAGCTCTGTTTATCAAGGTAGGCCAGCTCTGTTTATCAAGGTAGTCCAGCTCTGTTTATCAAGGTAGTTCAGCTCTGTTTATCAAGGTAGTCTAGCTCTGTTTCTTAAGGTAGTCCAGTTAGTTCAGCCACGTATATTCCCCAGCTCATATCCTGGCTATCTTTCGACTGTTATGTGTATCATAGATAGTATGTCTAGAAATAAAACAAATCAATATTTATCACAAATAGCGCTTTAACTCCAGATGTTCGTAAGCTGAATAAAATCGACTACTAATAGCCAGAATATAAGTACAGATCGAGGCATTATGTAGCTACTAAATGAATAAAATATATGTTATATAGAAGTTTACTAAAGTTGTTGTCGTACTACAGGGTTAAAGACCTTGATCAAGAGGCTGCTTATTATGTTGTTCTGCCTGGATAGACACGGCTATTGGGGTTGACATTGTAGATCAACAGGAGAGACTGGTGGAGAGAGAGAGAGAGAGAGAGAGAGAGAGAGAGAGAGAGAGAGAGAGAGAGAGAGAGAGTACACATACCTATATATATATATATATATATATATATATATATATATACTGTATATATTAATAGAGAAGGATTATGAACAGTTTTAGAGCTGTATGATGTAAAAGATGTTGTTTTGAATGCTGCAAAAAAAAAAATATGGTAGTGAAGCATGTATAAGAATAAATGGCGCATTAAGTGAGTTGTTTAGTGTGCAGGTCGGAGTGAGACAGGAATGTGTGATGACACCCTGGTTGTTTAATATCTGCAGGGATGGGGTAATGAGAAAAGTAAAGGACAGAACAAGAAGAGATGGAGTAGAGATGGTGAGTGGTGGGAACGGAATGACTGTCACTAACGTGCTGTATGCAGATGACGCAGTGTTCTGTGCCGAGGGCGAGAATGGCCTGTGCCAGATGGTGAGATATTTGTGAAAATATGTGAAAGATGAGGTCTGAAAGTAAATGTAAATAAAAGCAAAGTAACGGTACTAGAAAGAGAAGGAGACACTGTGTGCAATGTAAGGATTAATGGAGAACAGCTTGAACTAGTAGAATAATATATGTATTTGGGACCCATGGTTGAGAAAAGGAAAAAATTGTACAAGAGAAGTAGAAAGCTGTGTTTAGGAGCAGAAACCTGAGTATGGAAGCAGTGAGAGGATTACATGAGTGTGTGTTGGTGCCGATACTGATGTATGGATGTGAAACTCTGGTATGGTATTGTAAAGAAATGTCACGAGTAGGAGCAGTTGAAATGGATTTGCTAAGAAATGTGTGTGGAGTTCGAAGAATAGACAAAGTAAGAATTGTGAACATAAGGGTGGAATGTGGAGTTAAGAAGTCGGCAAAGCAAAAGGTTGAAGAAAGTGTTCTCAGATGGTATGGTCACACAAAAAGAATGCCTGAAGACAGAATATTTAAAAGGATCTATGTCAGTGAAGTGGAAGGATAAATAAAGCGTGGAAATCCGAGAAGAATATGGTATGATACGGTGTCAGAATGGGTATCAAAGCGTGAAACGATAATGGTTGTAGCAAAAGAATTAGCAAATGACAGGAATGAGTGAAGGAAGTTTGTTAGAAGAGAGAGTACATTAAGGTCTCTAGACCCCTTTAAATGTTAAACCTGGAAGTTCTTTATCCCAGATGTTGATGTGAAGAGACATTGTCCGGAAGTATAATATCTGAGGTGAAGCCATTGATTTCAGGGGCCGTTGAGTGATTGGTGCTTCTGAATGTTTGTGTGCTTGCTTTTGTGTGCGAACTGTTATGGGTTCTTCTCCTGTCGCCTCTTTTTCCTTTCTCGTGTTTCTTGCTGATCCTCTCTACCCCTTGTGGGAGTAAGGGCTGGCTACGGACTGACTGACTGATATATATATATATATATATATAGAGAGAGAGAGAGAGAGTCAATTATTTATTTTATAAAAACTTATTCATAGTAAATATATGCACATACTGTACTGTATACTGTAACAATTAGTATATAAAGTAAACATTTTCACATTGCTGGCTCATGATTTTGAACGTATAATGTAATATTCTTGACATCACTGATTCAATGTAATTCTGTTCTAAGCAATTAATACTGTATGTTGTATTTAAGATAATATTTACCTCATCAGTTAAAAACACCTGTTAGCTACATCCACTAAATTGTTTTCAATAAATGTACAGGGATGTGCAATTATTCTTTTTGCAAATCTTATCTTGTTCCAATTAATCAAATGGTTGAAATTCATTAGGCCAGCAAATTGACAAGCTTAATTATTGTTGTCCCAGTATTACAGTCCTAGCATTTTATTTATTGCCTTATGATAGCCAATAACAAATTGCTTAAAGGGAACATTACACTTACTGTTACAATACCATAGTTCCGTTCCACACAAGCTTAAGGGGAGATCTCCACTTGAGGGATTTTTTTCTTGACCCCTTCCTCCCTCATGTTTAGCCCCATTGTTTTTGATATTATAAAACGTTTGCCCCATTAGTTTAGCGATTTTAAGAAGTTTCACCCCATATT
The DNA here is from genome assembly GCA_032716605.1 of Paralithodes platypus. Classification (NCBI taxonomy): domain Eukaryota; kingdom Metazoa; phylum Arthropoda; class Malacostraca; order Decapoda; family Lithodidae; genus Paralithodes; species Paralithodes platypus. The sequence continues at coordinate 68,191,490 of CM064513.1, read as the reverse complement.
AAGACCTTTCGTGCAATTCAGGTGTCGATTTTATCCTGACGAGCGATAGCGAGCCTGTAATTTAAGAGGGACCGGCCTTCGGCCGGGACATTTTTCTACCGAAAAATTTACAAATTTATCTTGAAAGGGACTCAAGGGGCCTAGGAGGTCTAGGGAACAAACTAAATACCTCCCCTTAAGCAGTAACTTGTAAACAATGGAATAAACACGTCAAAACGGACTCTTGAATGTTTTTGCAAAATGCAATTAAATTCGTAATAACATTGATTTCTGCATCTTATAAAGTCCTTATTATTATTCAGATTACCTTCCAAGACAAATCAAAGATACTTATGCTAATGAACATTGCTAAGCTTCTCGCCATTTAATAGCATACTTTGGCCTAATAAATTAGAGTTATCAGCTCAAAATAACATGCACACTGACTTAGTATTATTAATATCAAGATATATATTATTAATGTTCTTTTCGAATAAGTTCAACAAATATTACCAATCCGGCATGCAACTTTACTGTTTGCTATATTGCTATCAAACCTTCAATGTATACAACACATTATATATAATAGTTGAGAGTATTCCACCTTGCCTAACTCTATTCATTATTTCCCATGGTTCTCAAACAGCATCCTTATGCTTAGTTCTTACGATTTGTATTTTATATGAATACTATATAACAATTACATAGAAACTAATAATGACCAATTGTATAAGTTTATCAAAAAGCTTAAAATGATATACTTCAGTAAAAAAAAAAATATCTTCGTAAGTTTACGAAAGATGAAATTTTGAATGTGAAAACTACTAACTTAAGATAGATTCGTTCACAATTAAGCATGCAGTCAATGTAGAGTGATTTTCTGCAAAACAATGCAGTCTGTCATTAAAACAATAACATCAATAATTTTGAACTTCAGACAATATTCAAATATGTTCAGAAAGGCTGATGATGACATAATTGGCAGGTAACTTTCAACAGAACTTTGGCTATTTACCTCTCATTAATTAGAGGTAAAATTACTCCAGATATCATTTCATTTGGTAAATATACGTTCACAATAAAGGAGAGAATAATTTAGCCAATAAACGCATAACACTAGCAGGGCAATACTTCAGGTGGTTTGAATGTATACCATCGACCCCTATAACACAGTTAAGTTCCATGATTATTATATAGATTTCTTATGTATTTACCAGTCCAAACAATTTTCCCTTTCTCACCTGTTCGTTCAGCTATACACGGGCATATTCAAAGTAATAAGAATGCTGACAATTTGTATCATTACAAATATGTTTGAACTTATTGAACATTTCTCTGCAATACTCTTTGCATCATATTCTCCTTCAATTTTAACATTTTGGTAACATATATTGTTTTTAACTATATGGACATATTTCCAGAAAACACTATTACTTTTATTGCACAGTGATTCAGCTAAGTTTTCGTTCTTAATTTTTTCATCATTTGCTTTAATATATGGCAAAGTTTTAAAAATGCCCTCCTAGCTTCCTTCATATTCTCAAGTACATTACTTGCCTCAGGACATCCTGACATGTTTGTGCAAATGTGATAAAATTATCATTCTAACCGGAGGTATATTTTTAAACTGATAATCACTGTTTAAACTAATGAAAAATTGCAAACAAAAATATGTAAATTACTAATTTCCTGAATATGCTTTAGATCTTTGCACTTGTAAGTATTACATTTTAGACATGTATGTATGCATATACTGCATATACACAGACACATACCCCATAGCTGGGGGGTGGCCAACCTGAAACAGACATGTAATATTCATTATATATACAGTAATTGTCCTATATATCTATTCACCTTTTCTTATAGCCGTCAACAACATCATTATATTTAAATACTGACCCATTAACATGTGAACAGCATATTCTTCCTCATTTATTGCATCACAAACATTTTCAATATTAACCTTAAATTCAATATGGATATTACAAAAAAGAGCAAGGTAGTACCGAACTATAATGATACTAATAAGATATTTTCAAAGGCTGAAACACTCTTACCAACCAACATTTCTACTTGGACTTAGATACTGTATGTATCTTCTGGTAACATTGTACTGATAACCCAAATATCCTTATTGATCGTAAAAGTTTGTAGCTCTTGCCAATATATACCTTTCTTAAAGTCTGTATTAAAATCACCACATATTAATGCATTAGTAATATTTTGTTCTTCAAATATATTTACCATAATGGCAAGTGAAAGTCTATAATCATCAATCGAATCATCATTTTGCTTGTCATACACATTAACAATTAAATATTTTTGATCACCAGCAGACAAAAATATTGCTATAATTATACCATTACAATACAATGGATTAATCATGGGGCCTTAACGATTTTTCCACATAATAGCTACGCCTTTTGATGGTCGAACTTCTATAATGCCTTCACACGTCCAATCCTCTTCACATGCCACACAATCACATGTATCATTAATTGTTTTTTTATGATAAGTCATCCTTTAGCAGCATTATTTCTTAAAGTAAAATTATATCATACTCCTTTGATAAAGTCCTAACAATGTTACGTTATTTCTAACATAATTATAATTGTAAGACACAGATTTACTCATGTTCTGATGTACAGGAGGGAATGCTAATTAGTATTGCTAGACCTTAGCGCGTAAAACTTTTTGGCAACCCTCTGCCTTAAGCAGTATATATCTATCTTCCATTGCTAGTTATTGTAAAAGATTTCGAGTCTCTAACAACATAGAGTGATTTCAGTTCTCCGTATCTATCAACACTAATATATATTTCGTCCTTTACATATTGAACTACATCATCAGAATTGCATTCCATATCATCGTTTCCCACATACACTTCGGCAGATCTCCTAGTACCGTTAAACATCACGTTACCAGTTATTTTCGTCCCTCTAACAGCAGCTGAACGTCACCCCCTTTTGTCCTTGAGACCGATGAGTGGCATCATCCCGTGTTCTATTTAGCTGAGCGGCATTACCCCATAATTTATTCAACTGCATTTTGCAGGGTAACTCTAGTAGATGACTGTAGCTGGCATTTCCGGTGTACGTAAGTAAACCCATCCTCATCCTGAGCAGATGCGCTGCCCCTGCCTTTAGCATCCTGTTGAGTTGGGTAATTTTTAACTAGAGTACGGCGTTTGCCATCCGACTGCAGTCGATTTCGATAAATACTCCGCTCATTAGGTCCAGTGAAGTCGATTGAAGTCAAGTGCGAGAAATACTCTTTAAATGTAGTAAGGCCTTCACCTCCGTCAATTTTGTTTAATAAGGACTGTACTCCATCCTTTGTTTTTGGTACCAGTCCGAGTTAATAATGAATTAGCCGGAACGGACGATTAATTTCTATCACACATAACTTCTCGGTAACAATAGTGGAGAAACACCAACCTCATTTCCAGACTTCTCACTTTCCGACTCATTTGTCCCTTCAATATGAGCCAGGCTCGGTGCAGAAGGACTTCCAGCATTATTCAGCAATTTGTCAACGTCATCTTATACGTGCTTGGAAAATTACCATCACTATTTGTATCGTTAGTAGCAACTAGCTTCAAAATATTTATCAATGTGTTTAACAATGAAGCTGTCTCTTATCGACGAAAACATTTCCTTTTGTTTGGCCTATTTCAGAATGCCTTTCATTTCCAGTAACTTCTTTCTTATAAACATACAATCTTCAAACATGCCTACACTATTAATTCTGAAGTCTCTTAAATGTCTCCCTTCATTCCTTAGCTCAGCAAGCTTCTCAATATATCCTGCAATAATTTCGAGTCCAAAGGATGGCGGAAAACCACCTTGATCCGCAGTTACGAGTTTTGGCAGCCTGATTTGTTTATCGTCACACTTTTGAAACATATCCAAAATATCGGAGAAATTCTCTCTCACTTTAGTTTCGGATCGTCTCCGTACTGGCTTCACTTTCACCTTTTTAATCCATAATGTACCGGCGCTGTCTTTTTTACGGTAACTATTAGACGATTTTATTCAGCTTAAAAAGGGCCTCCAGCAAATAACAGGCTTCCAACTATCCCCCTTAACCCTGTCTACTACCACTGGTCCTTCATAAACTGCACAAAATTGTCTAAATATAGCTAGAATATAACAAAACATTCTGCCGCCGGTACAGAAGGGGTTAAACAACGTCTCTTTGGCAGTTTTGATGATGGATTCATCGTAAAATACAGTGCACGTATTTATCATTTAATGTTTACTTGAAGAGTATATAGCCGACGCAACATAAGCTAAAACAAAGTTTTCTAAAATCACAACTGTTTCAGACGTCATATGCACTGTTATTTTTTCATAAAGCATGTGTGTGTAAAAAGAGAGAGAGAGAGAGAGAGAGTGAGAGAGAGAGAGAGAGAGAGAGAGAGAGAGAGAGAGGTGGGAGGGGGGTTGTAGTTTATATACAAAGATAGCAGAAGAGCCTAAAATAGTAGAATAATATTATATAATATTACTATTTATATAAACAAAGTGATTCCAGTAATAGTTTATGTTCTGATAAAGATTATGGTATTATGTATATACTTTGATAATAAAGATTATGGTATTATGTATATACTTTGATAATAAAGATTATGGTATTATGTATATACTTTGATAATAAAGATTATGGTATTATGTATATACTTTGATAATAAAGATTATGGTATTATGTATATACTTTGATAATAAAGATTATGGTACTTTGATAATAAAGATTATGGTATTATGTATATACTTTGATAATAAGTTGACAGTTAATATTAAATTACGTGTATGTGACGAGTGTGTGGAGAGTGAAAGCATGACTAAAAGAGCGAGTGAGAGTGAGGTGGAAGGACCAAGAGGGAGAGGCAACATAGAATATAACAGAAGGATGGAGTTGAGAGATATATGAATGATAATAGGCTAGTGTTGGGTGGGATGGTGGTCGCCGGCTGACAGAGGAGCACAGAGGCAATTCATTCCTGGCTACCTCCTCGGGAATCAAGGCGTCGAGCAATATATAGATGATATATAATTATTATAACCATGTACAGTTATTCATAATAAGGGGGGATAAGTGGATATATTTGCTTATTTATATAATTATATTTGTTATTAGTGCCTTTAGTTTCCTCCCTAAACCTCCATCAAGCTTAAAAAGACACCCTTAATGATAAATGTGTACATTTTTCGATAGAAAACAAAATCGACACCTAAATATTATTGTACGAAAGGTCTTAATATTGGTTAAGATATCTGGTGAAAGGTCTTAAAATCGTCAAACTAATGAGCTAAACGTCTTCAAAATCTGAAAACGAATTAATCTAAACATGAGGGAGAAGGGGGTCCAGACAAATAAACCATCCCCCCTTAAATTAAGAAAGGTATCACAAATCTGAAATAGTTGAAATCATTGACATATGGGACAATGAATGTAATCCTAAAATAAAACCAGTAGTGACTGTACAACAAAGAAATACTGAGCTATATCTTGTATGTACAAACACAACATATTATTTATTGTTATGTTGCTTTAATTTAGTGTAAAAATACATGTTTTAATGCTCGTTTCGTTTATATATATCTAAACAACCGTTTATGTAATCATTTATTATGTATCCGTGTAAATGAATTATATAATTTAAGAGGAAGCAATTTATTATAAATAACATATGAAGTCGAGACAATCACATAAATCAAATGTATATAACGGAGTGAAGGTCTGTAATAAATTGCCCTCAGGCATCAGGGAGAAAAATACATTATTTTGTTTAAAGAGATAACTAGAGAGTTTCATGTTGAATAAGTACTATATATATATTTTTTTAAATTATTCATTAATTAGCAAATACGATATAATCAGATTAATCATTTCATGAACAATATTTTGTATTGTAACTTGTGTGTATACGTATATATCTCTTATGTGCATGTTTCTATATGCTTATATACGGTGTACGTGTGTGGAGGTGCATATGAATAAATGCGTATATGTAATTGGGTTAATACAATTGTGGATGTGTATGTATACACATGTGAATGTGGGAGTACAGTTATATACATAATTTGCATAAGTGTTTAAAACGGTATATGAATATGTATTTGTGAATGTGTTTTAGTGCGTGCGAGCGTGCATACTGTAAGCTTATAATATCCTTTAACATATTTGTATAACGTTTATAGTTTATAAAAATACATATGTATGAGTGTATGTCAATGTGTATATGAGTAACTGTAGATGTGTATGGGTATGGCTGTTTGCTAATGTGTGCTTGCCGGTTGATATGAGTACAATCATTATTTATTGACATTCATATATGCCACCATCAGAGAAGTTTCCTACTAAAGTATGTAACATAAGGGTGCCTTTTAAGATGAACTCTCAAAAGGCTCGGCCAATATAACAATGTTTGTTTATAATCCATTTGTATATACATGTTTTGGCTAGAATTAAATATTCTATTTTATTCTATTTTATTCTAATAGTGTTTCCCTGACGATACAACTTACTAACATTCTCCCTCACAGCTGGCGTATAGTGGGTTGTTGTTGTTGTTGTTCCCTAAGCTGCCTGGCCGAACAGCCCCGAGTCCCTGAGGAAGGCCATGGCCACGATCGGGCTTTCCCACAGAGCTCTCATTGAGTGTAGATTGTGTTGTTGGCGTAAGTGGTTGTGTGAAATGCAGTCTTCTATGATGTGTTTAATGGTATGGGGTGCTGTGTTACATCCCGGGCAGGCGTCGACAACGGAGTCATCCAGTCTCTTCTGATAGCTCAGGAGAGCTGGATGGTGTCCGCATCTCAGCCTGGCCAGGTGGACTCTGTCCTCGCGAGGAAGGGAGGATTCGGAAGGATGGATTTCGGGAGGTCGTGCATGCAGCTGCGTGTTGTCTGTGAGTGAGTGGATGGATCGGCGAGAGATATGAGTATGGATGTGCTTCTGGAAGTTGGTTCGGGGTGGGCAGGGAGGGAGAGAGGACAATAATTGTGTGTGATACCGTGTGCTGGGTGTTGTTTTGATATTTCTTGGTGTCTGTGGGTGTGTTGCCATGTAGTTTAGTGGGTGGTCTTGGTTCGTGGAGGCTGCTGCCAGGAATTGAGTGCCTCTCATGTCCAGATGGTCTTTGACTTTGAGGATTTTGGTGTCTTGATGTAGGTGATCTGTGGGTGCAGTAGCTGTGCAGCCTGTAATGATCTTCAGGGCTTTGTTTTGAATAGTCTGTAAGGTCTTATGATGTGTTTCAGCTAAGTTAGAAGCCCAGGCTGGGCTTGCGTATTCCATCACTGATCTTATGTATTGTTTATATACTTTGGTGGTAGTTTCTTTGTTGTGTCCAAATTTTGTGTGAGCAAGTGACCTGAGGGCGTTAAGTCTGGGTGTCAGTTTCTTTTTAATGTTTGTGGTGTGCTGTTTGAATGTCATATGAGTATCATATGTTACTCCTAGGATTTTGGGTCTGTGTGTATGTGTTAGGGGTGTGTTGTTTATGGTGAGTTGAGGGATGTATTCGTGTTCTCCTGTCCAGCTTGTGAGCAGGGTTGCGGTGGATTTGGCTGGGGCTAGATAAGTCTGTTTGTAGTGCACCAGCCATGAAGTGTGTTGAGATAGGGTTGAAGGAGATCTGTTGCTCTTTTTGGGTCATGGTGTGTGCATGTGAGTGTTATGTCATCTGCATAGGAGGCTAAGTGTATTTGGGGCGTATAGGGTGTAGTTATATAGTGTATGTACAGATTGAAGAGTGCGGGCGATAGGACGGATCCTTGTGGGACTCCGTTTGGAAAGTTTCTGATTTTAGATGACTGACCGGTAAAAGATACGTGTGCACATCTGCCTGCTAGGAAGTTGGCCAGCCACCGTTTTGTGTTGTTGTGCATGTTTGTGTTGTAGATTTTATTTGTTAGGTTGTGGCGAGGGATGGCATCGAAGGCTTTACTAATGTCGAGTGTGGCTAATAGTGATCTGTGTGGTGGTCTAGCTGAGTTGATGCCGTCAAAAGCTCTTTGTGTAAGGTCTGTGAGAAGAGTGTTTGTGGAGTGCATTGGCCTAAAGCCATGTTGTGTTGGAGCTAGGGGTAGGTCAGGTGTAATTAGTTGTAATACTAGGCGTTCCATGACTTTGGAGGGGGAGCAAAGGAGTGTGATGGGGCAGTGCGAGGAGGGTAGCGTGGGGTCTTTGTTGGGTTTGGGGAATGTGATGATGATACCATGCTTCCAAATGTCTGGTATTGTGTTGTGTGAATAGCTGTAGTTTGATATGTTAGTGAGTGTATGCTTTGTCTGGTGATTAGTGAAGGGTGTATAGTCAGGGTCTGTGGGGAATTGTCTCTTACGTCGGATGACACGTCGGTCGTCTTTGTGAGGTTTTAGGTGGCTGACATGTGAGAAGTGATTGATGAGAGTGTTTGCTTGTTGTTTACATGAAGGAGTAGACTCTGTTGTTGTGATTGCAGCATGTAATTGTGTTGTGTTGCTGTTGGAAAGTGTGATGCTGTTTAGTGTTTTGTAGAGTTTTTTGGGGTTTGTTTTGTGATCAAGTGTTTCTAGGAAGTTATTCCAATTTAGTTTTTGTTGTTCTTGTATATTTTTGTTAGTTTGGGTGTTGAGTGCTTGAATTTGTTGTGTGATGTCTTGTGTGTGGGGTGCTGGGGAGTGTTTCAGTATGTCGCGTTGTCTGATGAGGTTTTGAATTTCTGGTGTGAAGTTGGGGTTGTGTCTTTTTCTGTTACCTCTTGGAATGTGTTTCTTGTCAGCGTTTTGGATAGTTTTATTGAGTATGTGTACAGCATTGTTGATGTTAGTGATGGGTGTACTGTTTAGTGTTGTTCTGTCTCATTTGTGAATGCTTCCCAGTTAGCTCTTTTATAATTGGTGTATGTGTGTTTGTGGCTAGCTGGGGTGAGTCTGGTTTTGGTGGTGATAATGATCGGGAGGTGGTCAGAGCCTAAGGTTCTGACCACCCTCCAGGATGTTGTGGGGGCGAGTTCTGGGGAGCAAAAGGTGATGTCTGGAAATGATGGGTTATAGAGGGCTTGGTGAGGAATATGGGTATGTTGATGGATGTCGTTAAGGATGATGAGGTTATCAGTTTGGTTTTGTAGTACCAGCCCTCTGTCTGTGTCGGGGTTGTCGACAAACCAGGCCGACGTCTTGGCGTTGAAGTCACCACCCAGGATGATGTGTGGGGTGTTTGTGATGTGTTGTAAGTGTGGTCTGTATTCATTTGGTACTGTAGGGGATGTTTGGGGAGGGATGTATGTGTTTATGATGGTTATGTTGGAGTTGTTGCCAGTGCGTATTTTAATTGATTGTATTTCTGTTGTGTTATCATTTGGGGGGAGGAGGGATTTGGTTTGTACCCTGGTTACTATGTATGATATTTCTTTGTGTACCAGGGTGATGAGTCCACCGCCCCTGCCGACAGCCTGGTCTTGTCTGATGGTGGTGAAATTATGAAATGTGGGTGTTTTTTGTGTTGTGCGGAGGTTTGTTTCTTGTAAGATGGCAATGTGTATGTTGTGTTGCTTGATGAAGTGTGAGAGTTCGTGTTTCTTTGTGTTGATGCCATCTATGTTCAATTGAAGAATGTTAATGTTATGTGCACGATGTATGTTGGGTGCTGCTGCACGAGGATGGGGTGGGGGTGAGGGGTGGGGGGTGAGTGAGGGGCTGGGGGTTGGGATGGGTGAGGTGGGGGTGGGGATTGGGGAGCAGGAGATGGGGGTTGGAATGGATTACGATGGGGTGTGGTGTGTTGAGTTGAGGATGTGGATGGTATGGGAAGGTTAGGTGGGTTAGGGAGGAGAGGTGGACGGGTTTTAGGGGGGGCAGTGGATGATATGGGAAGGCTAGGTGGGTTGGGGAGGAGAGTTGGACGGGTTTTAGGCGAGGGATTTGACTGGGAGAGGGAGGGGCATGAGGAACAGGTCCAGGTGTTCGTGTAGTGTTTCTTGGAGGCAAGTGTTGTACAGGTGAAGTGGGTCCAGTTCCTGCATGAATTGCAGAGAACTGAACCCATAGTGTGGCGACTCGAAGTGATGGGTTTTGAGCAAGTTGGACATAATATGTATGTGTACGTGGGTCCTGGGTTGCTCTCAATGTCTCCGGCTCGAAGAAGTCTTCGAGAAATGACAGCCGGAGAGTCGTTTCTCGGTGTAGGAAAAACTGTGTGATGTGTGTGTGTGGTGTGAGAGGTGTGGAAATTCCCGGCGCGACCGAAGCCGCTCCACGGACCCGTGCCCCCAGGAAGGGGGCAGGGGATGGTTGTGACTGTTTGGCTCCCGAAACTGCTCCCCGTGGCCGGCATCCGGTTGTCCTCCACTGGTCGTTGATCTTGTCTCCGGCCGTGGAGGGTCGGCAGCCATCCGCGGTTGGCAGCTCCGGTAGGTGGTCCTACGGCGTAGACGCTGCCACATCAGGACCCTGATAGTGGGTTGTCTTCTTTTGTTCTCTCTCTCTCTCTCTCTCTCTCTCTCTCTCTCTCTCTCTCTCTCTCTCTCACTCTCACTCTCTCTCTCTCTCTCTCTCTCTCTCTCTTTCACTCTCACACTCTCTCTCTCTCTCTCTCTCTCTCTCTCTCTCTCTCTCTCTCTCTCTCTCTCTCTCTCTCTCTCTCTCTCTCTCTCTCAGTGCCGTTATATCATGTGCTGCAGGGTTGTTAGTGTGCCTCGGGTCCCTACCATAACATTACGAAGGGTGTTTGCCTAACAGTAACCCTAAATAACTCCCGGCATTCCTTTCCCCCAGCAGGTGATTCGAGTGGTGGTGGCTTGTTCCAGTGTGCCTTATTATCAAGACATTAACTCCATCTGTATCGTCGACGTCTTTTAATTTTTATTTTAGCTGCATTTAGACGATATTGTGCAGCTTAAGAAGGATCTGTGTGTAGTCAAAATGGTTAGGTGAGATAGTTCGAAGCCTCTTAAATGCTGGAGGACCATTTTAAACTGCATATATTCGTCTAATAGTAGCCGCAGTAAAGTTAAAAGGACGGCGCGGGTACAGAAAGGGTTTAGGGGAGTCACCTGCTTGCTTTTTCTCTCGTTCTCTCCCTTTCTCTTTTTATCTGGCTTGTATCCATTCGGCCCTATTCAGCCAACTGTTTTAAGACGTGTATCCCCATCCAGGTGTCGATTTTTTCCTGGCGATCGATAGCGAGCCAGCATTGTATGGAGAAATCCGGCTTCGCCGGAGACATTTTTCTATCGAAAAATTTACAAATTTAGCTTGCTGTCAAAACAAATATATATACTGTATATATATTTTTTTTTTTTTTTTTTTTTTTTTCTATATTCCAACTTACTTCCTCTCGGGCATAGGCTGACAGCCTTAACATTCACCGCTTTACAATGAACAGTGAAGCCCGTGAGGTCTTGTTCCAGTCTAGGGAGTGAGACATGTGAAGCACGTAGAGTACAACGAGCACCTGCCATCTTGCCTTCACATGAGGCACGGTGCTCACTCATGGCCCGAAATGACCCCATCTCTGAAGCCACCTCGTTCCCGTGCTTCACTGTCTCACCCCCTACACTCGGACTCTCACACTTGCACACACACAACGCTACCTGTTGAGCAGATAACTCACCAGGCATTGCACCCCTATAGCATATTTTGAATATGGGAATATTCATACAGTGCTATTTAATCAGGGAACAATGAGGGTATTTTATTGACGTTTCGGTGGGCTTGTGGTAATGCACTGATACCAGGTACAGCACAAATTCCATCCCAATAATATCTTCCCATTGATACATCGGGATTTGAACCCGGGACCTTTGGATTACCAGGCCAGTGGCAAGACCACTCCACCACACCTCCCCTTATATATGCTGGCTCGCTACTACTCGCCAGGAAAATATTGACACCTGGATGGGGGTAAACGTCTTAAAACAGTAGGCTGAATAGGGCCGAATGGATACAAGCCAAAGAGAGAGGAAGGGAAAGAGAAAAAAAGGGAGGTGGGCCCCCTTAATACATTACGAAGAGTGTATTCCTGGCAGTAACCGTAACTAAACTTTCCTCCCCTGTTCCCCCAGCTGGTGTATTGTGTGGTGCAGGATTGTTCCAGTGTGCCTCAGGTCCCTGTCTGCCACCCTCCCTGCTCTGTGATGGCGAGGTCCAGTGCCCTTTCACGTGGGACGACGAGGATCATTGTCGTAAGTTATGACCAATGTATAACTGATTTCAGGAGTTAGGTATGTTGATATAAGTAAACCTATATGTAGGAATAGATTCATTCATTGTCATACTTCAGATACTTATGATGTATTTTTAACAATCCTCGGCATCCCTTATGTTCGGGCTCGTGCAACTAGATTCATAAGCAATCTTAATGATCTTGCCATGAACCGTGTGAATGTTTCTACTACACAGTATTCACGGTGTTTTATGCCGGCCATGGCTGACTTGTGAAATAAGTTGCCAAATGAGCTAGTCAATTCAGCTCATACCTCCTTTTTAAGTTTAGAGTTAAAGTTTGTGTACAGCATTAATTCTAATTTTTAAACTTCTTTAATTCTATATATTTTAGTGGATGTTATTTATACTTGGCATCCTCCATTGTGTAATTTTGTATTATTCATTTTATTTGTGTTCAATGTTTGTTTTGTTATTTTGTTTTATTTGTTTGTTTCCTTAGTTGCCGTAGTCTCACTCCAGTGCTTTTGTGTGGATTAATATTGTTGGTGTTTCTGTGCCATGGCTGGAGGCTTAGGCATCTCATATAATAATAATAATAATAATAATAATAATAATAATAATACTTACAAAATGTAAAGAAAGACTCATAAACAGATACCGAATCACACACACACACACACACACACACACACACATACACAAATGCACACACACACATACACACTCACTAACTAACTAACTAACTAACTAACTAACTAGACACACACACACACACACACGATGTAATGAAATACGCAAGGATGGCGGTGTTATTGTGTGGCTACAAATTACATATAGCCACTGGGGCACGTTCACGTGTGAATCTGCCTGACCTGGGTTCGATCCCAGCCCAAACGGACAATTAGTGGGTGTTGTAGTACGTCCTAGCATGTTTCACATGCTTGCACCCAGTCGGGGGACACCTCGACGACGTATACAAACTAATAACACATAACAAAGCAACTCCAACAGCTTCCTCTCTCTCCAACACCCCTTCTCCCCTCTCTACACTCTTCAGAAACAAAAAATAGGGAAAGTAGAATGTACATACGAGGTGCCGTTGTAAAGGCTTATCCCTCAATACCCTCACCTTCACTGGGGGATACATCATATCATACGGTGAGGTACAGGATATTACACGGGTTATATGGTGTTACAGGCAGGTTACGAGGAATTACGGGACGGTCCAAAGGTTACGTGTACGGAAGGATACATCAGTTACGACCTTACATGTGTTTGGGAGCATTGATTGGGAGAGAGGTATCTTGATCAGGATTCGAACCTACTCACTCCAGGTGGATTTGGGAAAGTTGAGAACCGTAACCACTCGACCATGAGCCGCTCATGGTCGAGTGGTTACGGTGCCCAACTCTCCCAAATATTATATATATATATATACCGTATATATATATATATATATATATATATATATATATATATATACATATATATATACTGTATATATATATAGTATATGTATATATATATATATATATATATATATATATATATATATATATATATATATATATATATATTCAGAAACCATAATGATAAACCCCTAATAGTCACCATTTGAAACAGTTCCTGAGATAAACTTACTCATTATAGATATGCTACATTTCATAACTTTTCCTGCATCTATAAAAATATCGTTGACAGAAGTCTAAATTCCCGATTACGCTAGGAAGAGGTCTGTGTTTGCTACATAGAGTTTTATCGTCTCAGGATCCTTTGATGCACTACTCCTCCTAAACGGCTGCCTCCATTGAACACTGATACCAAAGTTGGTATCAGAGCAAAAATAAATTAAGTGAACCTGCTAGATTTCCGCTACATTCACTAAGTAGGTTGTTTTGCCGAGTTTGGTCCTCTCCAGAACCTTTGACGCACTACTCCTCCTAAACGGCTGCCTCCACGACATTGAGCACTGAGACAAAAGTTGTTCGCAGACCCAAAATGAACAAAGTGAACTTGGGGATTTTTGATACTGACGGTGGTGGCTCTTGCACCGCGAGGTCGTCTAAAACAAGAGGACTCATCCGCCGTTATATCTATATTTATCCACACACTTTAATTTGTTTTCCACACATAGTCATACTGTGCTTTAATGTATCATGTTTTACTTGAAAACAGATAGATTAATGTCTATAATATCCAGTAAATACTGTAATCCTAATGCTGAAGCCACCAGCACATTCAATTATTTTGCTAGACTTAATTTTAGAACAGAAATCCCAAATTAAAAAATAGAAAAATGCTACTCCGTTTCACAAGGCATTATACCAAGCTTTGTTTTGTTTTTTATAATATTATGTATGCATAGACAAGTGGAATAAATATCTCCAGGAGTTGGCTAGTAATGTTGAAATTATACATTACACCAAATGCCTTTTATAATTATTTGGGTGCTCTCGTCTCTAATGCCAAACTTGTGGTCATGTTGAATTTCAAGCCATTCTAATTCCCTTAACAATTATACTATAGCTAAAATATAGACTTTAACAGTAATATTCAGAGTTTAAACACTCTCTTTTATATCAACAAATACAGTAGCCCTTGTTAAGGGAGCCCACCTCGTGTTTTTATCTCTTTCTCTCCCTCTCTCTTTGGCTTGTATCTATTCGGCCCCATTCAGCCTACGGTTTAAAGACGTTTAACCCCATCCAGGTGTCAATATTTTCCTGGCGAGCGGTAGCGAGCCAGCATATGCTGTATATATTATTGTTTTGACAGCAAGCTAAATTTGTACATTTTTCGATAGAAAAATTTCTCCGGCGAAGCCGGATTTCTCCATACAATGCTGGCTCGCTATCGCTCGCCAGGAAGAAATCGACACCTGGATGGGGATAAGCGTCTTAAAACACTAGGCTGAATGGGCCCGAATAAATACAAGCCAGTGAAAGAGAGAAAAGGAGAAGAAACCAACCTGTGACTTCCCTTAAGCAAACCCAATTTATTTGGTAGTAGCTGAAGTACGATAAAGTGGTTTTGATGTTGTAGGCTTAGGGGATAGGGTTTACTTTTTGGCCTATTTATTTAGTATCTATTTATTTTTATTTCCATGCTAGACCTCCATCAAGTTTTAAAAGATAACACCCCTAAACCACCTTTCGAGATAAATTTGTTAATTTTTCGGAAGGGAAGTGTCCTGGCTGAAGGCTGGTTCCTCTCTAATTATAGGCTCGGTATCGCTCGACAGAACCAAAAAATCGACAATTATTTTGACAAAGAAATTGGGTGAAATGTCTTATAATCGCCAAACTAATGGAACGAACGTCTTAACATCTGAAAACTAATGGGGCTAAACATGAGGGAGAAAGGGGTTAAAAAAAAGCAACTAATTCCCCCTTAATAGACGCGGTATTTTTATCTTTTTGACTGACAGGGCCTTTCAAAGATAAATGAAATCCTACTCTGATAGCTTGAACAAATGTATTGAGTATTATCCAAGGTACCCTCACCTTGTGCGGGTCAAAGAATACTCCCGAAATTCATAGAGTGCTGCCCTATGTAAATAATCTATGCACACCGGATATTTCTTCCTTTCTGTGTTTTGTATTTTTTTTTATTTTTTTTTTTCCTTTTTATTTTAAGTGCTAATAACTTACTCATGTGACCCCCTGAGTACTCCAGCCATGTCTCCTCTCTATAGTCCCAAGTGTTTGGGAACTAGGCGGTAACAAACGGGTAAACAAATATAGTTCACATCTGTATAAAATGTAGAAGCAATTATTTTAACTCTGTCAATATGAAATGCTCCAAAACTGAGTAGAATCGTGTAATAATAAGGGAGATATTTAGTTTGCTTCCTAGACCCCTATCAAGCATTAAAAAAAATACCCCCAAATACAGGCTTGCTATCGCTCACCAGGGAGAAAATACAACTTAAATGGCACTAATGGTCTTAAAATTGACAGCAATTGGGCAAAATGTCTCAAAATTGCCAAACTAACAGGGCGAACATCTTAAAATCTCAAACCTAATGGGGCTAAACATTTTCCCTGAAGTGAAAAATTTCCCCTTAAAGAGAGAAACTGAACAGGTATCAAAATCATAGCACAGTCATGCTCAATTGCCGACTTGCGAGTTTCGTTCTATAAGGAAGTTGGAGCTGTAGACAAAGATATTTAACAGAATTTGCAGCTAAAATACGGTCGTAGTACATCTATAATTACATAAAACCCAATTCAACATAGCATTAATCCATCAAAAACGTAAATTATTATTGCATTTTTACTTAATATCGATGTTCACTGTTCCAACTTCTTTATAGCCTGAAACTCTCAAGTGGTCAAGTGTTGTGTCTCAAATTTGGAACTTTAAGGCCCCCTTATGGTTGGATAAAACTAGGGAGGAAACTAAAATAATATTAAAAAGATAAATACATAAGCAAATACATACACTCATCCCCCTTAAAAAAATACATACACTCATCCCCCTTAAAAAAATACATACACTCATCCCCCTTAAAAAAATACATACACTCATCCCCCTTAAAAAAATACATACACTCATCCCCCTTAAAAAAATACATACACTCATCCCCCTTTAAAAAATCGTGTTTTGATATGTCAGTAGAAATACTTCTCGACAAAACAGCACAAAGTGCATGTACGAAATCAGTGACCTTACCTTGTGTGTTTCCGTGTATAATCAGTGACCTTTCCTTGTGTGTTTCCGTGTATAATCAGTGACCTTACCTTGTGTGTTTCCGTGTATAATCAGTGACCTTACCTTGTGTGTTTCCGTGTATAATCAGTGACCTTACCTTGTGTGTTTCCGTGTATAATCAGTGACCTTACCTTGTGTGTTTCCGTGTATAATCAGTGACCTTACCTTGTGTGTTTCCGTGTATAATCAGTGACCTTTCCTTGTGTGTTTCCGTGTATAATCAGTGACCTTACCTTGTGTGTTTCCGTGTATAATCAGTGACCTTACCTTGTGTGTTTCCGTGTATAATCAGTGACCTTACCTTGTGTGTTTACGTGTATAATCGGTGAAGTTACATTGAGTGTTTCTGTGTATAATGAGTGACATTACATTGTGTGTGTACGTGTATAATCAGTGACCTTTCCTTGTGTGTTTCCGTGTATAATCAGTGACCTTACCTTGTGTGTTTCCGTGTATAATCAGTGACCTTACCTTGTGTGTTTCCGTGTATAATCAGTGACCTTACCTTGTGTGTTTCCGTGTATAATCAGTGACCTTACCTTGTGTGTTTCCGTGTATAATCAGTGACCTTACCTTGTGTGTTTCCGTGTATAATCAGTGACCTTACCTTGTGTGTGTTTCCGTGTATAATCAGTGACCTTACCTTGTGTGTTTCCGTGTATAATCAGTGACCTTACCTTGTGTGTTTCCGTGTATAATCAGTGACCTTACCTTGTGTGTTTCCGTGTATAATCAGTGACCTTACCTTGTGTGTTTCCGTGTATAATCAGTGACCTTACCTTGTGTGTTTCCGTGTATAATCAGTGACCTTACCTTGTGTGTTTCCGTGTATAATCAGTGACCTTACCTTGTGTGTTTCCGTGTATAATCAGTGACCTTACCTTGTGTGTTTCCGTGTATAATCAGTGACCTTACCTTGTGTGTTTCCGTGTATAATCAGTGACCTTACCTGTGTGTTTCCGTGTATAATCAGTGACCTTACCTTGTGTTTCCGTGTATAATCAGTGACCTTACCTTGTGTGTTTCCGTGTATAATCAGTGACTACCTTGTGTGTTTCCGTGTATAATCAGTGACCTTACCTTGTGTGTTTCCGTGTATAATCAGTGACCTTACCTTGTGTGTTTCCGTGTATAATCAGTGACCTTACCTTGTGTGTTTCCGTGTATAATCAGTGACCTTACCTTGTGTGTTTCCGTGTATAATTAGTGACCTTACCTTGTGTGTTTCCGTGTATAATCCGTGACCTTACCTTGTGTGTTTCCGTGTATAATCAGTGACCTTACCTTGTGTGTTTCCGTGTATAATGTAGTGGTTTAATTAACAACTTTTGAACGTGACTGTCCATACAATATATAATTTATAGGCGGTAAGTTATCTGCTATTTCAAATTTTCAGTGACTAAATCTGTTGTTAATTAAGAATATGTATGAATATAATGATGCAGAGACAGCAGTTTATCTTTGTTTCATTAGTTATCGGGAAATCAAGTGCTAAAATTTAATTAAATTAACATTTCCGGTAGGAGAAAACTAATGAAGTATAGTTTGACTCTTGTGTGGGTCTCCTTCCAGCCACACCTGTAGTTTATGAGGGGCCAACTGTTAACCATTGCAGGACAATTATGTAATTTTTGTGGTAAACCTTTCAGTATAGGCGACGTCTTTTCCATGGTATTGGAAATTGTGATAGATTATTCCTATTTAACTTTTAGAGGATATCCCTTGTTGACTAAATGTTTTCGAATGTTTGCCAGAATTAATGGAACATATATCATTATATGTATTTAAAAAGGCTAACATGAGGTTAACACGATTATTGTACTCAGTTAAGGAAGGATCTATAGACTTAAAACCATTTTAATATTTCTGTCTCGCAGGTCTTCCACAGGTTATCAAACTAGAATTGTTTGGTTTTAAGATTTTAATGAGTAGGAGAAGGACACAAGAAAATGTACATGTAATTGTATTGCTTTGGCCATTTTATCAATTCCAAAAACATAACAAGAACTGTAAATCATAAACTAAGCTTGGTATATTTAAAATATTGTTATAAAGAATGGAATTAGTTTTAAAATTGTTTTTCAATAGGATCTATTTTAACAGTGTAATAAGCGTCATACACCCGTTTTTTAAATGCACTGGCATAAGTTGACTTTTTATTTATCATATTCATGAAATATATTGCATAAGAGTTTAGGACATAGATATGGAGTGTAGGTCTCACCACTGGTCTCCTGATGTTATTCCTTTGCCACTTTTGAGATACCCGGATGGTAGTGATAGTGATTCGGCTTCCTGTACTGGCCATCTTCAACGACCTATGAAGATCACCAGGACGGCACACCACGTGCCGTCCTGGTGATCTTCATAGGTCGTTGAAGATGGTGTCGATGGCTTGGCACTATAAAATCTAGGCGATGTAATTTGTCCATTTTCTGTCACGATTGGGTGTTGCAGGTGGTGAGAGATCCAGGCTGATCAGCTTGCAGTAACATACTTAATTTGATGTCCTAATTTTAAAGTGCATTCCTATGACGTCCAGCTTGTCTGATGTGCTTCGTATCTGGTGAACTGCCTGTGACACCATGCTTGTCTGATGCGCTTCTTTGACGTCCAATTTGTGAAGTCCTAATGTCACGGTTTATTTTTTAAGGTTCTTGCAATATCTTACTTGTGAACCTTTAACCCTGTCACACACGTATGGATGCCATGGTGTCCTGAACTATTTTTGCCCTGGCGCACATAATGCCATGGTGTCCTTTAGCCCTGCACGAAATTCGGTAAAATCACTCGAAAAACGCCATGGCGTCTATTTAGGACTCGATATATCTGGTCTACTAGTCCATATGTGGAGGTATCTGGCAAAAAATCATAGCTGGGTCAACGGGGACAATGAAAAACCGTTAGCAGCCCCAGGCTGTGTGTCACCTGTCCGTGGAAACTTAAAAAACTTACTCAGAACTGAGAGGGTTAAGGTGAGGCACAAATGTGTTACCAACTGAAGAATCAGCAGAGGTAATGATCTTGTTGGTGACATTATCAACTGGGTGTGCATTGAGTGGAAGAGAGACACACTGAAACAGCAGGAGAGGGTTTATGGCGTCCTTCTAGTCCTGAGCGGCATGTGTGGATCTTGTGGTTGAGATCAATGCTATTTTGTAGTATCTCCTGTATTGATGGCCAGTCCTGCCACCAGGTGTTTAATTTTCTTTCGTAACACGCTATTTTTGGATGTCATAGGTTGGGCAAACTCGTCGAAATGTATAACAAACAATCTGATCGTCCATAATGTTGATATAATGTTGTAATATTAACCACAATAAAAAGAAAAAGTTGTAATGATACTAAGAGGATTAGAGTACAAAGTCTTCACTCAAGTTAATCACATAGCACAGATTTATCTTGATGACAGAGGATTACGTTAAAAGGGCCTATATAATATTTAATATAAGTCATGAATATGTTTGGGATACTATTAATTGTTCTTGCGTATTGAGAGCATTTGCAGTGTATTAACATGGGTTTTGTTTTTTATGATTCCGTGCTCTAACTACAAGACGTATACTTTGATTATGGGAGGCCTTTTCTTAGCTTAATACTATCGTTTAGTGTTTCCCATCATCAGGGGAGGTGTGGCAGAGTGGTCTTGCCACTGGACTGGTAATCCAATGGACAGGATTCGAATCGCAATATGTCAATGGGAAGATATTATTGGGATGGAATTTGTGCTGTACCTAGTTTCAGTGCATTACCACAGCACACCGAAATGCCAAAACAAAATACCCTCATTGTTCCCTGATTAAATAGCACTGTATGAATATTCCCATATTCAAAATATGCTACAGGGGGGCAATTCCTAGTGAGTTAATTGCTCAATAGGTGGCGTTCTAAGAGTGAGGGTCCGAGATTGTGAGGCGCAGAGGCGAAGCAGCTTCAGAGATGGGGTTGGGTTCGAGCCGTGAATAGGTGCTTCGCATGTCTCACTCCCTAGACTGGAACAAGACCTCACGGGCCTCACCGTGTTCAGCGGTAGAGTGTAAAGGCTATCAGCCTATGCCCGAGAGGGAGTAGTTGGAATATAGAACAAAAAAATACAAACATACGTTGTCTATTGAACGGGAGGAATTCTTCGAAGTAGAATTCGTCGTCTTCCCAAGCTGAAGGAAGTCTAACCTGGATGACATTAACCCTATCTTTTTTGTTTTACCACCCTTGTTTCATCCTATTTGTTTGCATATTTTAAGACATTTCACCCCATTACTTTGGTTAAGATTTTTCACCCCAAAATTAGCTATTATGAAAAGTTTCACCACTTTTAGGTGTAAGGTTTTCTCTGTGCAAGTAGTAGCGAGCTTACAAGTTAGGAAACCTCACTTTCGGTTGGGACATTTTCGTGTTATCGAAACAAAATATTTATCAATTTAGCTTTAAGAAAGAACAAAGAAACAGTTTTTAGCTTGAAAGGGATCTGGGGAGGCAGGTTTTTGTTTAGTTAGAGGGGAACATATAATACATTGCTAAAATATGTACAAAAATCAAAACCCTCATCAACAAATATACAAAACAACATCATGAACAACCAAATAGTGGATGGGTTAGTGTTAAACAGATGGTATGGTAAAGAAATGGTTCAAAATACTAATGCATAAAAAGGACATTAAGTATGTTTTGTGTTAACGCGGGATTACATGAACATGTATATATAAAGGAGATATTAATTTATGTGTGTGCTTGTTAGCGTATACTTACACCCAACATCTCGGAGCTGCAATTGGTAATCTCGGGGCTTCATAATATTTACAGGCTACTAAACAGCCTACAGTCCTGACGTTGAAACATAGACAAAATATAGATAGACGATTCCTGATAGTGTCTGTCGAAAATATATAAAATTAATCAAGCATCTAAAGATATGCTTTTGTCCCAATCTTTCCACATAACTAAGATATTTTAACTCCCCCAACCCCTCACCCAACACACATACATACACACACACACACACACACATACATGTTTCGTCTACAACAATAACGAAGGCTGAATTGATGTAAACTCTACGTATGTAACTTGCCACGCGTTAGTATCTCTAAGCTGTAATCTCGCGCGGAGCATTACAGTTATTAGAAAGACTAAGGCGATCGAGTGTTCGGGGAAAGAGCTCTGTTGTTTGTCCTTACTATATTATATTATTGCATCCATGAAATACATACCGTGCAAGTATTCACAATCTAGCTTAAATTAAATTAAAAATATTGTATTTGGCTTGATAATTGTATGTATAATACAGTTACATATTGATGATATTAATTTGCATGGATGCAGCTCTCAGCCTTTATACAGCTACAACAATTCGAATCATTGAACATTTTAAGCCAAGTTCTGAAGCATCTGAGCTATAATACTGCTTTCTATTATTTCGTTTGCGTTCGATATTTGTTAAAATGGGTGCGTCGCCATTTATGTTTTTGACTGTACCTTGACAAGTAAGGACTTGATACCCTATGGTATATAGCTCCTCTACTCAGTTGAAATACATTTATTAATAGGCAAGCAAACAGAACAAATGGTGAAACTTAATTAATGTTTAAGAAATGCATCACGGAGAGATGGGCTCTACAATTACGTAAAATATCTAAAGTAGCCTATATGCCATACATTGTGCTTCTCAAGCACTAGGTTATTTTCGTTAGGAGTTACATTAATAGGTTTTACAAATTATTGATATTCCTCTTATCTACTACAAAAGGTTTATTAAAAAATCATCATTTGTTTACTATACTGTATGTATGTAGGAGAAAAAAGGCACACAGTCACGGTACTTAAGAGTCAACATTTATGAACACACAGTGCTTGAAGCAACTTAACACCTTATTGGCGGTCTAGGCGGTCTATTTGACCGTACCACACAGCGGGGGGGTTTTACCCTAAATAGGGTTGTTTCCGTGCTCATTTTCATGCCTAAATAAGACCCAGAGCGTAAAACACGTATATATCCCTGAAAGGGCGTAAACAGAGCTTTCCAATGACACCCGAACCATCCTTGTACGACCACTGGTTCTCTTGCAACGATCGTGCAACACAAGCGCAAAAACCCTAAAATAAGGTAATATCCTTACATAATTCCCTGTGTAGCGAGTGAGAAAGGGGGGAGGAAAGTAGATTACAGTTCAGTACATCCACGGTGGTCGTGGGGAGCGGTCATAAGGTTACTACGCTCGTCCCACCGCTCAGCTCTCTCTCTCAGCAACATTACGTGCTGAAAATGGCGCTCGACAGCTGTCGTGCACCGCCACTTAGTCCAAATTTATTTCACTCGACATATGTTGCGCGCCACCAGTTAAGGGTTAAGCCATAGGATATGGGAAAGACAGATTGAGGGAAAGAGTTCCATAGCTTACTACTTGTTAGTAGAAGACAGAATTTTAATTGGTTCACTCTTGAGGTAGAGAGTTGGACAGAACATGGGTGGGAATGTGTTGGAAGGCGGTTACTCTCCACTCTCCATAAGGCAGGAGGTATACACTGAGAAAGCTCTGGAAACCATTAATTAATTATTGAAATAGCGGTAGAAGAGTGAGAGAGATGCAACATTGCAGCGTGTAAAGATAAATTGTAAGTAATTAGTAGGAGACTAAATGCTTTTGACTGACCTTTTGAGAAGAGCGGTATGGGTTGAACCTCCCCCCCCCCACCCTCCTTTAACTTCCGCTCTGTGGAACACCACCTCTCCTCTGCCAACCTTGATGTTCTCTTTCTAACCGAAACCCAGTTGTCTGGGACTATTGCCAGCAGACCCTTCTCTGTATCCCCCTACTATCTCTACCCTCAGTTTCAAACCCAAAGGTGGATGTTGTGTGTAGGTGCGCAGCCATCTTGCTGGCTCTTGTGTTTGCAACTTTGACTCAAATGAAATCACAACTCTATGGTTAAAACTTTCTCGTCACTCTCAAACTAAATATTTCTGCGCTGTTTATTTCTTCCCTAATACTACTGACTCTACAAATTCTTTGAATATCTAACTTCTAAAGTCGAACACATTCTATCCATCTCTCCTTTCGCAGAAATCTCCATCTTAGGAGATTTAAATTTTCACCACCGCCAATGGTCCTCCTCTTATTTCACTTACCATCCCGGAGAACAAACCTATATTTTGTCTATCCTAAATGACCTAGAGCAGTTAGTCCAGCACCCTACTCGTATTCCTGACCACCCTGGATATCGGCCCAACATCCTTGACTTATTTCTTACCTGTAATCCTTCTACTTACACAATAAACTTTTCCTATCAGTTGGGCTCCTCCAATCACAACCTTATCTCTATTACCTGTCCTATCTCTAAACTATATTCATCTGATCCTCCCAGCTGGCGGCGCTTGTAGCACTTCGGCGCTGCTGACTGGGAGGCTCTTCGGCAGTACTTAATTGATTTGCCATGGAATTATTTTTGCTTCTGTAGCCGGGGTCCCTTGGAACGCAATGAGCGAATCACCTAACGAGGTAATCCTCTCGGGCATGGAGGCAAACATTATATTTTCTTTCTCTCAGTCTAATGCAAAAAAAAAAATTGGTATACTCACACTTGTTCTACTGCTGGAGGAAGCATTCAAACGGTACTATCACCTTCAAACTCAAGAGTCTCGTGCTGTTTATGTTTCTGCCCAGAATCAAGCCAAATCTGTTCTTCCACTAGCCAAAATCTCTTTCATCAAAAACAAATGTTCTGCACTTTCCAACTCTAGCTCTTCCCAAGCTTTCTGACATCTAGCCAAAAACCTTTCCAACAATTTTACTTCCTTGTCTTTCCATCCTCTTTTCCACTTTTACGTCACTGTTACGTTTTCCTCTGACGAAGCTGAACTCTTCACTCAAACTTTCGCTGAAAACTCTATCCTTGGATGATTCCGGTGCTATTCCTCCCTCTCCACCCCCTTCTCACTTACTTATGCCTAATATCTTAATCTTTTCTATGAATTTATTTTCTGCCCTCTTTGGGCTTAATACTAAGAAGGCATACGTACCAGATGGTGTTCCTCCTGTTGCACTCAAAACATTTTCTTCCTTGCTGATTCCCTGCCTAGGCATTGTGTCTGTGTTTCCTCTAACATCTGTTCTTCTTGGTGGAAGTTTGCTCTTATTCAACCTTTCCCAAAGAAGGGTGACCACTCTCAACCCTCCAACTATCGTCCAATTGCTCTCATTTCTTGCATCTCTAAAGTTTTTGAGACTATTCATAATTCAAAATTTCTTAAGCATTTATCTTCCCATAATCTACTTTTAGATCGCCAGTATGGTTTCCTTAATGGCTGCTTTACTGTGATTTCCTTGCTTATCTTCCTAACTCTTGGTCATACTCCCTTCGTGATTTCGGTGAGACATATCGAAAGCCTTAGATAGAATCTGACACAAATCTCTAATTTCTAATCTACCCTCCTTAGGTTGCTATCCCTCTGTCTGTGACTTTGTCTCTTATTTCCTGTCTGACCGTTCCATAGCTGCAGTTATGGACGGTCATCACTCACTTCCTCAACCTATTAACTCCGGTGTTCCTCAGGGTTCTGTCTTGTTTCCAGTTCTGTTTCTAATTTTCATTAATGATCTCCTTAACTGTACCTCTAGTCATATCCACTCATATGCTGATGACTCTACCTTAAACTATTCAACTAGTTCTTCACTCCAAAAGTCACATGATGAGGCCATAGCACGCCTATCTTCTGATCTATCAATTATTTCTGATTAGGGCAAAATATAACTTGTTACTTTCAATGCCTCTAAGACCCAATTACTACTTCTATATACCCATCATAATCAATCACAAGGCTATCAATTACTCTTCAACAATACTCAAATCAACCCTTCATCTTCTCTCAATATTCATGGTGCATCTTTTTCATCCAACCTTTCTTTGAAAGATAATATTACCAATCTTGCTAAAATTGCTTTCCAGAAGTTATACTTGGGTTTCCCCCCCTCACACAGCTTCTTGCTCTGTCTAGACTCTAGGGGCAATGTGCACCCATGTATTGATTATTGTTCGCATGTGTGGGGTTGTTCCACCCATACTGCACTTCTCGAAAGAGTAGGGTCAAAAGCATTTCACCTCATCAACTCACTTCCTCTTACTATAATAGTTCCCTACAATCTCTTTCAACTCGCAGGTACCAGACATAAGGTTATGATCGGAGGAGACCAATGGTTTACTGTGTAAGCAGAAGGATTAGAGTTTAGAAATAAGTCAAGGATGCTTGGCCAATCTCCAAGGCGGTCAGGGATACGAGTAGGGTGCTGGACTAACAACTCTAAGTCATTTAGTATAGAAAAGATGCTAGCTAGTTCACCAAGTTGGTCAGTGAAATGGGAGGAGGGCCACTGCCGGTGGTAAACAATGAAATAACTTAAGATGGAGATTTCATAGAAAGAAGAGGTTGATAGAATGCATTCCACCTTATCATTTAGATACTCAAGTAATTTAGGGAAGTCAGTGGAGTTAAGAGATATATACACAGCACAAAAATATTTAATTTCAGACTGACAAGAAAGTATGAACCATAGAGTTGAGAATCCAGATGGATCAAAGTCAGGAACACAAGAGCAAGTGAGTTATTTTTACACATACACGCCACATCCACCTTTGGTTTGTAAACTAGGATAGAAAAAGTAGGAGGATACAGATAAGGGGCTGCTGGCAGTTTCTTCAGACACTTAGGTTTTGGTGAGGAAAAGAAGGCTAAGTTTGTTTGAGGAGAGATGGTGTACAACAGAGGGTAAGTTAGATGAAAAGCTGCTAATATTACATAAATTGATAGTAAGAGTGACAGAGCGTGGGCCATACAATTGTGATAGGTCGTCTGGCGAAGGACGGTTGATTTCAGGGAGCATTTATGGTCCCCCCCCCCCCACCCCCTCCCCTCCCCAGGGGACTCCAAGGCAAGGTTTAGAGTCGCCATTCCAAAAAAAAATGGTAGTGTATTGGAAAGAAGTGTGGTGTGCTTGTTTAGTTTAGTGGTACGAAGAGAAGGTGTTTGTGAAACTAGCTGGATTACTCTCTGTGTAGGTGAGACACAAACAGAGGGGTTCTTCCTAAATTCAATCTTTTTGTTTGGTGGTAACTGAAATAAAAGGAAAACACAGTAATAGATTGAAACACAGTAATAGATTGAAACACAGTAATAGATTGAAACACAGTAATAGATTGAAACACAGTAATAGATTGAAACACAGTAATAGATTGAAACACAGTAATAGATTGAAACACAGTAATAGATTGAAACACAGTAATAGATTGAAACACAGTAATATATTGAAACACAGTAATAGATTGAAACACAGTAATAGATTGAAACACAGTAATAGATTGAAACACAGTAATAGATTGAAACAGTAATAGATTGAGACACAGTAATATATTGAAACACAGTAATAGATTGAAACACAGTAATAGATTGAAACACAGTAATAGATTGAAATGGATTCATGAACTAGATCTTGTGACTGCACAACGAAAAATTGCCGGAAACAGATTGGAAGAATCATCATTTGGATTAAATAATCATTGTTGATATGCATTCATTTTTTTATTAAAAAAAATTATGCAAATTCCGGAATATATGGAACACGTGTTAAGCATATTTCAACATTTTGCCGTTGGGTGTATGAATATAAATTAATTGCATTGAATATTATTATATAGCCAAAACATGTGTATACAAACAGTTTATAAACAAATATACATATTTTTTTCTGATGGTGACTACTATGAATATCAAATACTAATTAAAATGTAAAACTTGCAAACTAAACAAACCAAAATTGGGACAAGGACAATATAAAGTCAAATTAAATTATCAAAATCGCTATGTGGAAACAACGCTTACTAAAATGAAATTTATGAAATAAAAGAACACAATCCACCACATAGGATGTACATTACTAAATGAGCAAGTTAATCTGTTTCCCAAGCAAACTAATCGCACACATAACAACGCACTATCGTCACGTTCAAGGAATTAGCCAAATTTGGGAAGTCCGGGACGTTCTGGTAAATTTTACTAATTTACTATTCAGACACATAAACACTTGAAAATACATATATACACCTGCACATACACACCATAAACGTCTGTATGCAAATCCTAGGCAATATACACAAATGTCAGGGGTATAAAATTAAGCTTACAATATACACACGCTCACGCACAAGAACACATTCATAAACGCATATGCTTATTCCATTACAAATACTGTACATATGCAATTTTCCACATTAAGCTATTCTTCCACATACACATATCTGTACATGACTGAAGTGCCAATGAACACAACCTTTTCTTTATCATTAAAATCTTCAAACGTCCTTAACATCTAACCACTTCCCACAAAGTACATTGTAGGGTAAATAAATTATGAATGATTGTAACTGCCGATAATAATATTGAACTTGGGACACCCATACAGGACGACAGTGCTCTACCGCTGTACTACCAAGAAGGTTGTAGGTTTAGTACGCACTCTTCGTATATATCCCTTGTCGATATATTGCAAAATGCACTGAGTGTCACACTAAACCAAATCTCACTATGACAGTCAAATGGAAGTACTGAATCACGTATATACAGTATAGTATTGTGAAAGAAATGCCAATGAACACGACATTATTCTTATTTCATTATAATATACAAACGTCCTTAACATCTAACCATTTCTTTGTGTGTGTGATGTGGTTAGATGTTAAGGACGTTTGTTGATTATAATGATATGTCTATACATATACATTCATGATTATGTGCATTCATTTACATGCACGCACCTACATGGACATATACCGTATGTATACCCACAGAAACATGCACGTACATAGACAAATATGCACAAACAAAAAATGTACAGTACAATATATTGTTCATTAATTGATAAATAATGAATAATGTTAGTACACCAAACACAGGTATTTGCTAATCAATGGATAGTTAATCGATATCAATGTTGATACTTATTCAACAGGAAACTCTTTGGTGGTATCTTGAAGCAAAATAAAGTATTTCCCTCTCTAATGTCTCAGGGCAGTTGTTTCAAGACTTTAACTCCGTGATACACAATTCATGTCTTCAATTGGCTCTACTTCATGTATGGAATTTCGAGGAAAGGATATCCTCTTTAATTATATGTATACTTTACACGGATATGGAATTAATTATTATTTTTAAGGTTGTTCAGAGGAACGAAAGGAGAATTACAATATGTATTTATTTAATTAATTTTAGCCACCGAAGATTTAATAATAAGTAATTTATATGGCCATACTTGATTATCCTTATTACTTTTGTGTGCAACTATTAATGGTTATACTGTAGCGTTATATACGTTGCTCACACAGCATGGCAAGACAAAACATTAGGGTATACTTTATGAATGATATACAAACTGCAAAATGCAACATTACGAATCAGACAGATTATTCCACTTGGCTTGTTTATATTTGTACGTACGTTTTCAATATGCAAATTCCGAAACAGCTGTCTGTCAATAATGACTCCAAAGACAACTTTGTGCGTTTTGTTTCTTTAGTATTGTATTGTTAATTATACTTTGCCCTGAATTATGACGTATAGTTTTCTATGATAATTGTTGTGATTTCTTTTAGCAAGAATTGTTACTTATGATCCATTTATTTACGTTCGTTAGTTCACCGTTTACCATATGTGTCAAATAATGAAGGTCTTGATGGATAACATACAAAGTACTGTCACCAGTGTAGATAATATACTTTAGGTGTCTACTGAAGCTTACCATATATATATATATATATATATATATATAGATATAGATAGCCAGATAGATAGATAGATAGATAGATAGATAGGAAATAGTACGGGTCTCAGTATGGATCACTATGGAACACCATGCAAAATAGATTGATTACGCTTGGTTGCAGTGGTTCTGAAAACATATCGACCCACCAACTGTACATGTCAATAATTACAGCTCTTACGACCGTGTCCAATGTCTTATCTTGTAATAACTATTATTCTTTGAAAATGTTTTCATAAATCTCAGTTGCACAGCAGCACAAGTCAATCCGTTGGAACTATTGCCATGTAGGTGAACCGTCGATGATACCGAGTATAGTTGATTTATTGTCGTTATAATCAACATACTGTGTACGATTCGCAATATAAGATTGAAACCAAACATTTGGGGTACCTCTGATTTCATAATGATTAATCTTAGTTGCAAGAATATTACGATCCACCGCATGATATATATAAAATTAGCATCAATTTAATCTGACTTGTACTCGCACATACACAGTGTGCGACAGCAAGCTACTGAAGAACAAGCTTATGAATAATAACAGAAATGTTAAAAAGTACGACTCTCCCAACCATATTGTGGTTGATTGGAACAACCTCCAAAGACAAGGGTGTATGCACAAACTAATCATACTCTTAAAGATAAATACGATAAACAGACAGCTGACGGCCCACACACACTCTCTCTCTCTCTCTCTCTCTCTCTCTCTCACACACACACACACACACACCTCCTTGTGGCGTAACAGATAGCGCGTCTGGCTTACAGCCAGAAGGTCCCATGTTCGAGACCCGGGCGAGGAAGAGACATTTGGGAAAGTTTCCTAACGGTGTAGCCTCTGTTCACCTAGCAGTATAAATAGGAATCTGGTATAAGTGGACGAAGTTGTGACGTCCCCTCTGGGGGTCGGTTATCTGTTACAAGGTGAGAAAGGTATCTTATATTTCAACCTAAGCCTTCGGGTGAGATTGGTACCGTACAGATCAACCCAAAACTTCGATTTCAGATGTTGCTAATTGACTGTTTACAGACTACACTCACATCCACAGCCAACGATACATTAACACATAACATGCACTTCACGCAATATATTCCCAGTTAAGGAGGCGCGATAATAATGAGCTGAAGCTCGCATTGCGTGGAATCCCCTTGACAAACAAGTTCGGTGAATCCCACAACATACAGATAAACTCGCTCACCGGCATCCACCTAATGTCAAACAGTCTAACGTCTATCTTTATTTCATTCTTGTTGTCGTCAAGTTTCATATATTCAGCTAAAATAAACTTCATGGACAAATGATAATAAGCTCCTCTATACTCTCGAATATGTTGCTCGACAGGCAAATATAATATTGTTTTGGAAAATATAATCAACCATAAACTCACCTGGTAGTTTAATGTGGTACGTTAAAAATGGTGAGTAATGAGGTTGGATGGGTGCATTGCCATAGACGACCAACGCATTATAACATATTTAGCGCACACACAAATGCACATAAACTCACACACACACGAATGCACGTACAGTAATAATAATCATGTATCTGTGCAAATATAGCCACACAGACAAACACAGCATAAGTAGCAATGATTACAATATCAAGCAAATAAACGTGAACTGAAATACTCAAAACAGACAATTATCGTATAAACTCTACGGTGCAAGCCTACCACAGTTAATTATCTACAGCATCATTGTATAGGTCAGACATCGTGACTCCTAACTTTTGTAACTCAAAAAAGGGCTAGAGAAAATGAGCTATGTATTTCTACACCTATTTCCTGGATGACTCTTCCCATGTGATAACAGTATTAGCTTGATTACTTATATCGTCTTAGAGGTATAAAGGTTTATGTCTTATTAATAATGAATAGACTATAGGCAAAGAACATCATAAATAGAAAACATCCTACGATTCTGCTTTGTGCTGAAAAACTCGTATATCATTTACCTTCCATTCGAGATATATATATATATATATATATATATATATATATATATATATATATGTATATATATATATATATATATATATATATATATATATATATATATATATATATATATATATATATATATATATATATATTATATATATATATATATATATATATATATATATATATATATATATAGATATATATTGTTTTAAATTACATTATGTAATACACATAACGCAGTTATGCAAGATTTAATTTATTTTAGAGGATAAGTTTCATATACAATGGGCTTAATACTACTAAGGCGATTTTATGACGTTTATTTCTAATGTTTGGCGATTATAAGACATTTCACCCCATTCATGAGTCAATGTTTTAGTAGGCGAGCGAAAGTAAACTACAATTTAGGAGATATCCGGTTTCGTATCGAAAGATGTATCGGGGCATGATTTGCTTGATGGGGACTGAGGGGCGGGTTTTTTCTGTTTTTTGTTTTTAGGGTGCTGGCGTTTTCATATGTTCTAGTCTAGCTGGCAACTAAAAATATAAATAAACATAATTATATAAAAAACGTAGCACCAGATTATGTTAAAAAAGAAGGAATAACATGATAGAATACGTCCTGGTCTACTGAAAGCATTAAACCTATATGGCCTGACGTGCAGTGGGTTATTATGTGGTGTTTAATTATTATTAAGGAGTTTTCTTGCTTTTGACGTTTTTGAGCAATGCATATTTATTTGTTCCCTAGGCTAACAAAAACAGCCTTCCCAGACTTCCTTCAAGCTAAAATGAAATGCCCACTTTCAAACTATTATTTGTACAATTTTCGATAGAAAAATTTCCCGGTTGTCTTCTAAATTACAGGCTCGCTATCGCTCGTCCAATATATTGACACCTGCTTGGGCCGAAGTGTCATATTATAGCCAAAATAATGGGGGTGAAACGTTATAAAATCTCCAAACTAATGGAGTGAAACGGGGCATCCAAGAAGACTCGAATCAAACAGGGCTAAACCAAACAAAGCACAATTTTCTGTCTGCAGCGTCACCCGAGGCAGAGGATAGCATTACTCGGGAACTCAATTAGGATGCTCTTTGCTTTTAGGAAATAACCCCAATGTGTGTTCTCGTATTGTATTTGTACTTCCCTGAAATACACAAAGCGAATATAGTGATGATTTGTTTCTTTATTGCTCGTTGCTTCTCTGACATAACACGAATGTATGTTCTTGCTTTGTATATATCTCTAATATACACAGGGGCATATTGTTGTAATTTTGTTATATATATATATATATATATATATATATATATATATATGTGTGTATTTTCTTTTTTCTTTGTTCTTTTTTTGTTTGCCAACGAGAAACCTTTCTTATTTCACTGCAATTGTGTGGTGTTACCCAGAATGTTAATACAAGCCTTATCACACTGAATACATGAATACAAGACTTTTCATAGTGCCAGAGGTTTAAAACTAAGTCAATTAACTCTTTTAATCTCATTCTCCTTACCAAGTTGTTAACTCAGTTAAATGTATTATAAAAAAATAATCAATTCCATGCCCTCACCCTCTCTTACTGAAAATCATGTACTTGAGTTGGTACACATTATAGGCCTTTAATACAGATACATAATATAAGCAAAACTTATATATACATTAATTTATCTACACTCATTATTAATGTAAACTAATCAAATTCTTAGTTACATAAATGGATTCATATGTCTACTACACAATGGCATTAGTGTGTGAAGCCACATAATATATAGTCATGTATAATCACAGAACCACTTTAATCATAAAGTGTATAGAATTAAACCTTGTTCCAGATGAAGGAAATATTGCATTGTATCCACTGTCGACAGCCAAGGGATTATCATTAGTTCATAAATTGTTACCAGGTACCTGTGGGTAAGCTTTGATAATTGTTACCAGGTACCTGTGGGTAAGCTTTGATAATTGTTACCAGGTACCTGTGGGTAAGCTTTGATAATTGTTACCAGGTACCTGTGGGTAAGCTTTGATAATTGTTACCAGGTACCTGTGGGTAAGCTTTGATAATTGTTACCAGGTACCTGTGGGTAAGCTTTGATAATTTCTTATGTAAGGATTACAGTCGATTGTGACATGCTACATACACAGGGACTAGGTGTTGTTCATATTATTTTCACGTAAGACAATTTAGGTAATAAATTAGCTAAATTATTAGATGCGAGCAATATATACCATACATTTAGTGACTGCTCAAACACTCAGCTGATATTACATGAAAATAACAGATTATGTTTAAAATATTACTGAAATGTGGGTGTTTCAACTGTTAAAGCAACTCAAACTAAAACAAGTATATACCGGTATATATATATATATATATAAATATATATAAATATATATATATATTTATATATACCGGTAATATATATATATATATAATTATATATATATATATATATGTATATATATATATATATATATATATATATATATATATAATCAGAGTAATGATAGCTAAACCATTAAGTTAAGATTGCATAAAGGAACCTCAAAGTATGAGGAGTGTAGAGGTAATGGCACCGACTTAGTTCCGACGTCGGTGCGGGACACAGAGGATTGATGGTTAGCTAGATATCGTCTTCCTTACAATCCAAAGATAACTGGTACGAGGCCCTTAGTATAGCTGTAGCTCTTGTGTTGTTGGCTGGAGTTCATTTGTGTTTGGTAATGCTGACTCGTATACTGCAGGTACAGTAGGTAGATGAAATGAAAACAAGTTACGGGTTATGTTTATATTATTACTAATGTGGGAGTTGCAACTAGTAAAGCAACTCACGGTTTTTAATATATCTGGTACTGCTGGCTCGTACTCTGCATTTACAGCTGGTCCATAACAGGTGCAGGATGTATGTTACAACTTGCTAAGGCAGCCTCCCAGAAACTGGTGTGCTCAACCGCCTCAAGGGGGTAAAGATTACCCCTGCACAGCTTCTTGCTCTGTACAGGGGCATAGTGCGTCCTTGTATTGAGTATTGTTCACATGTGTGGGGAGGTTCCTCTCACATCGCTATCCTAGACAAAATTGAAGGGAAGGCCTTTCGTATCATTAACTCCCGTCCACTCACCAACTCTCTGCAATCTCTCTCTCTTCGCCGCAATGTTGCATATCTCTCGCTATTCTATCGCTACTATAATAATCAGTGTTCCTCAGAGCTTTCCCAGTGTATACCACCTCCTTTACAAAGGAGTACAAAGGAAATCAAGCAACAACAGATCTAGTGACCCTTCTAGGCTGCTTGTCCTCCAAAACACTGAGGATCAAGTGTCCAAACAGTGGTTTAGAGTGGGTAAGGGAACATTGGAAAGGGAACTACTGCCCTGCCACTAACGTGGCAGGACTAGGAAGTTAGTAGGGGACATATGGGTTAGTAACTGAGGGGAGGATAAAGTTATTCATTTACAAACGCAGTCAGTCGCGGGTTTGATGCGAGATATTTGTCTAGGCGGAATTTAAATGAATCAACGGTGCTGCAGTCTATAACGTCTCGGGGAAGCCCATTCCACAAGTTGACAACTCGATTGAAGAAGAAATTCTTAGATTCGTGCGAGTTAAAAGATTTACCAATAATTTTGCAACCGTTTCCCCGCGTGTAATTAGATTGGTCGATAGTGAAGTACTTACTACAGTTCATATTGTCGATGCCTTTGATGATTTTGAATACTTGAATTAAGTCGCCTCTTAATCTGCGCTGGGTTAAAGGAAATAGATTTAATTCTCTAAGACGCTCTTCGTATGGTTTGTTCTTTAGGCTAGGTATCATTTTGGTAACTCTACGTTGAACTCGTTCTAGCTTGTTTATATCTTTTTGGTAATAAGGGCACCAGGATTGAACGCAGTATTCCAGAAGAGGGCGGACTAAGGAATTGTAAAGGATTAGGATAACTTCTTTGGATTTATGCTCAAATGACCTGCCTATAAAGCCAATTATTTTGTTTGCCTTCTTAACAACTTCTGAACATTGTTGACTCGGTTTTAGGTTACTCGATATTGTTACTCCCAGATCAGTTTCTCTGTTTACATTCTTAAGCTGAGTGCCATTCATCAAATAGTTTGCTTTCTCATTTAGGTATCCGACATGTAGTACTTTACATTTATCCGCATTGAAACTCATTTGCCAAATTTGGGCCCAACATGACAATTTATCTAGATTGTGTTGCATATCGTCAACTTGTTCTTTTGAGAGTACGCTATTTGCAATTTTTGTATCGTCAGCAAATTTTGAGATTGTGCAGGTGAGACCCTCATCTATGTCGTTGATGTAAATTAGAAAGATAATTGGTCCTAGTACCGATCCCTGGGGTACCCCGCTACTTACATTGGTCCATTTAGATGCCTTACCGTTTATGACTACCCTTTGCTTTCTGTTGCTGAGCCAATTTTCTATCCATTTCAACACACCGTCTTGTATTCCATGCGCTTTTAGTTTTAGCAGTAAACGTTTGTGGGGAACTTTGTCAAAGGCCTTTTGAAAATCAAGGTATATAATATCTACAGCTTTACTCTCATCGTAGAGGTTGAGGATATCGTGGAAGAAGTCTAAGAGGTTTGTTAAACAGGAACGTTTTTTACGAAAGCCGTGTTGAGTATCTTTAAGTATGTTATTTTCCTCTAAGTGATTTACGAGTCTGTCTCGTATGACCGTTTCTAGCATTTTACATACAACTGAGGTTAAGCTAATTGGACGATAGTTACTGGGTAGGGATTTGCTGCCTTTTATGAATATCGGTGTTACGTTGGCTAGCTTCCACTGATCAGGCATAGTTCCAGACTGTAAGGATTTATTGAATAGTAATGTCAGTGGTTTGGAGAGCTCATTCTTAGCTTCCTTTAGAACTCTAGGCGAGATTGTATCAGGTCCTGGCGTTTTATTTACCTTGAGTTTATCTAAACAATTCAATACTTCTCTCTCTGTAACGGTGATATTGCTTAGAACATCTGAATTATCAATCTGAATCGGCGATGGTGTAGGGATATCACTGAGGTCTTCTGTTGTAAAAACTGATGCAAAGAAGGTATTGAGGGCATTACTCATTTGTACTTCGTCTTTGGTGTATTCTCCTTTTTCATCGACTAACGGTCCAACAGTTGAAGTAACTACTTTTTTCTTTCTGATATAACTATAGAATTATTTCGGGTTTGTTTTACTTTGATTCGCAATATGTAACTCTAAGGTCTTTTTACTTTGCTTAATTAACTTTTTTTTTTACGTAGGGCACGTGGTACCCGTCTTGCAACACAATCCCACCCCTACTCTGTGCAACTCTCCAACCCAAGAGTGATCAAACTGTCTTCTATTCAACAGCTGAGCTCTGGAACTCTCTCCCAGAATCAGTCTTTCCTTCTTCCAATGACTTAAATTGTTTCAAACTCCGTGTGTCCAGGCATTTTGGCTCGAACGTCCCTTGATTTTGGCCCTGTCACTCTTTCAATTATGTGGGAGGCACTCGCTATAGGCAGTTCTGCCTTTTGCCTCCCTCACTCACATATAAAACAAAAACACTATAGTGGTTGCCATTCTAATTATAAATAAGGATTTAGAAAGTAGTTTACAAAGCAATCATTTGAGTTTTAGTCAAACCAAGGATTGTGCCAGTGCTGCACGAAGCACAGTGACAAAGCTTGTTTTGCAGGTGCCAGTTTCAGACGAAGCAGCGTTTATGTCAGTCGTACATGAAGCAACGGTGCCATTCTCAGACAAAACACTCCTGGCAGTATCAGACGAACCAGGTAAAGACCTGTTGTCAAGTTAGATGGGCAGATGAAATCAAGTTTCATATCACTAATAGACTTAGCTTCCTCTGGATTGTCCATTCTCTGTGATGGTGTAGAAGGGGGGGCGCAGGTATTCTTCTGGCTGTAGAGAAATCTGCCAAGTGTCTCCACTGCGAAAATATATTATGCATCTCTCGCACCTGCATAACTATTCTGGGAAACTCCGGGATCCCTTTGCCTATCAAACAAACAACGTATTTGGAAATATTTAGTTAATTGTCAACATCATCGTATAGCCCAATATATTTCGTTAATTGTCTAGATCTTCGTGTTTGTTGTAACATGTAGTGTATCTTTGAAATATTGGATTTTAAAGAGAATCTGCTTTGTTTCTTTCCCCGACATTTACTATTACAATTTTGGCTTCCATAAACTTGCCATGCATAATGACAATATTCTTTGCATTTTCTTAATATAACTATATTATGATATAAAGAAACATAAAGACACATTCAACAAACGAAATTGAGCACAAATGTATTTTAGGAATGATATGCCATAATTGTAATTGGAGATATGGGAATTACTGTAGTATGATTAACAAATACTTATATATAAAGCAAGCAGTATGTGTCTGCTTATGTAAATGGTCACAACAATTATAGTAACTATCTAAACTACCCGGAGGAAGTTTGCAGACATGCGATTTCGAGGTTGTTAACTACTGTATATCTTTAGACTCTTACTTTTTTTTCACTTTAGCAAGCCATCTCATTCTTAAGCTATATCTATTGTAAATTAGCTGAAACATAATATTTTTAAGTATCATTGCTAATATGCATCATACGTACTCAGCAGAATGATGTATCAGAAGTAAGCCATTGAAACTGTCAAGGACACGTCACTTTTCAATGAAATATAGATTAGGATTTTTTTTAGTAATAAGTTTCTCCGTTGTATTTCTATTTGATGTTATTAAATGGCTTATTAGCTATTATTTATTAACAAATACTACCAGGTTTAGTAGGTTACTATAAATAACAAAGGAAAATCTAGCAATTGTCCCTGGTATATGCAGGATTGGCTATAGATTACGACATGCACTACGCGTTGATTGACAAGTACTGTGTATTGACTCTCGTATATACTGTATATCGTAAATAACTTTCTAGACGATTAAGGGGGAAGTAGTTGATGATTCTCTCTAACGTTTAGTCCCATTAGCTTTGAGATTATAAGGCACTCGTTCCATTAGTTTGGCAATGTTTTAAGATTTTGCAACCCATTTCTTTCTTAATACATAGACATTTCATGCCATGTAGGTGCCGATTTTTATCTCGCGAGCGATAGTGATCCTGTAAGTCTAGAAGGAACCGGCCTTTGGCCGCGATATTTTTCTACCAAAAAGTGTAAAAATGTATTTTGAGGGGGGTCTAGTGGGTGCTTTTTTTGTTTTGCTTTTTTTTTTTCGTTTGATGGAGGTCTAGCGAGGAAACTATAAAATAAGTAAATGCATAAATAAATAGACCCAAAAATAACCACTACCCCCTTAATCTGTTGTAAAGAAGGAAACCAACAATATATTGTAAATGTTGCAATATGGCTTAATTAATATAATGTCAACACAGGCCTCGACAAGAGATCCTTTAATAACAGAGATCGGGTAACCTTCGTCCTTTTGGTGCCACTGCTGTCATTAGTCTGTCTGTGCAGCTATAATATACTGTATATGTTCATACCTAGCTTAAGGGCAAGTATTGGTTTTTCTCGATCCCCTTTTCTATCAGGTTTAGCCCCATTGGTTATGAGATTTTAAGACGTTTGCCCCATTAGTTTGGCGATTTTAAAACCTTTCGCCCTATTAAGGTGTCGACTTTTCCCTGGCGAGCGTTAGCGAGCCTGTAATTCAGGAACAATCGGCCTTCGGCCGCGACATTTTTCTACCGAAAAATGTACTAAATTTAATACATCTCGAAAGGGGTAATTTGGGTAGGTTTCTTTTTTTCTGTTTTTTGTTTTCTTGTTTTTTCTTTTTCTAAGATTGATAGAGGCTAGGTAGCAAACTAAATCAAATATATACATACCGGTAATAATAATATAAAATATATATATATATATATATATATATGAATAAAATTACGTCCCCTTTATAATGATTCCGTAATAATGGTCCTGGATATAAATGTTGGCCTTTGGATCTGATTGGTTCACGATCACCCTTCTCCCTCATGTTTAGCATATTAGTTTTGATATTTTAAGACGTTCATTCCATCAGTTTGGTGATTTTTAGACGTTTCATCCCATTTGTTGTCAATATTACGACCTTTCATGCCATTTAGGTGTCGATTCTTTTTCTGGCAAACGATAGCGAGCCTGCAATTTTAGAAGGAATCGGCCTACAGCCGGGAAATTTTTCTACCGAGAAATGTACACATATATCTTGAGAGGGGGTTAGGGGGTGATTTTTAAAGCTTGATGGAGGTCTAGCGAGGAAACTCATAGATATGTTAATAGACCAAAAACCAAGCACTAACCCCTTAATCATTCCGTCACCATAATGGCGTCCCAAGGTAATTATGGCCTCTCTCTCTTACTGCACCATCTATAACCTTGACCTGCTGGATAGTTATATAAATGTAAATGTTTCAATCTATAATATTAACAAAAACTGGTAGACAAAATGTTTACCACGTCGTAATGACAAAACTGCAAAGTTCATTGTTTTCATTCACAAACAGCCAGAGAAACAGTGCACAGTGCACAGTGCACAGTGCGCAGTGCACAGTGCACAGTGCGCAGTGCACAGTGCGCAGTTTATAGTGTTGCTCTTTAAGGGAGGTGACCTGCTTTTTGTTATTTCTGTCCTTTTCTCTCTTTCTCTGGCTTGTATCCATTCGGCCCCATTCAGCCAACTATTTTAAGAAGTTTATCCCCATCTAGGTGTAGATTGCTTCCTGGCGAGCGATAGCGAGCCAGCATTATATGCATAAATCCGGCTTCGCCGGAGACATGTTTCTATCGAAAAATGTACAAATCTAGCCTTTTGTCAAACAAAAATAAAACATATGCTGGCTCGCTACCGCTCACCAGTAAAAAATTGACACCTGGAGGGGGATAAACATCTTAAAACAGTAGGCTGAATGGGGCCAAATGGATACAAGCCAGAGAAAGATAGAAAAGGACAGAACAAAAACAGGTCACCCCCCTTAAGGCATCTACAGCTATGTAAAATAACTATGTCTGTACAATTATACACGTTTGATAATTATCTTCTTTCAAATAATATAATATTAGGCTTAGAAGCTGTTTTCAACTTTAAAAATATAGATGTGGCTCTATAATTACAAGAGGCTTATAAATATAGATGTGGCTCTATAATTACAAGAGGCTTATAAATATAGATGTGGCTCTATAATTACAAGAGGCTTATAAATATAGATGTGGCTCTATAATTACAAGAGGCTTATAAATATAGATGTGGCTCTATAATTACAAGAGGCTTATAAATATAGATGTGGCTCTATAATTACAAGAGGCTTATAAATATAGATGTGGCTCTATAATTACAAGAGGCTTATAAATATAGATGTGGCTCTATAATTACAAGAGGCTTATAAATATAGATGTGGCTCTATAATTACAAGAGGCTTATAAATATAGATGTGGCTCTATAATTACAAGAGGCTTATAAATATAGATGTGGCTCTATAATTACAAGAGGCTTATAAATATAGATGTGGCTCTATAATTACATGGGGCTTATAAATATAGATGTGGCTCTATAATTACAAGGGGCTTATAAATATAGATGTGGCTCTATAATTACAAGAGGCTTATAAATATAGATGTGGCTCTATAATTACAAGAGGCTTATAAATATAGATGTGGCTCTATAATTACAAGGGGCTTATAAATATAGATGTGGCTCTATAATTACAAGGGGCTTATAAATATAGATGTGGCTCTATAA
Source organism: Paralithodes platypus (assembly GCA_032716605.1). Taxonomy (NCBI): domain Eukaryota; kingdom Metazoa; phylum Arthropoda; class Malacostraca; order Decapoda; family Lithodidae; genus Paralithodes; species Paralithodes platypus. The sequence goes on along the minus strand of CM064513.1, from coordinate 68,150,148 downwards.
TTACAAGGGGCTTATAAATATAGATGTGGCTCTATAATTACAAGGGGCTTATAAATATAGATGTGGCTCTATAATTACAAGAGGCTTATAAATATAGATGTGGCTCTATAATTACAAGGGGCTTATAATATAGATGTGGCTCTATAATTACAAGAGGCTTATAATATAGATGTGGCTCTATAATTACAAGAGGCTTATAAATATAGATGTGGCTCTATAATTACAAGAGGCTTATAAATATAGATGTGGCTCTATAATTACAAGAGGCTTATAAATATAGATGTGGCTCTATAATTACAAGGGGCTTATTTCCCATTATAATTAATGGGACATGGGCCGTTTTTCTGGACCACTTTCTCCCTCATGTTTAGCCCCATTAGTTTTCAGATGTTAAGATGTTTCCCCGATAGTTAATCGATTTTAAAACCTTTCGCCCCATTTCATCGTCAATATTTAAACCTATTGTGCTATTTAGGTGTCGAATTTTTCCCTGGCGGACGATAGTGAGCCTGTAATGTTGGAAGAACCGGCCTTCGGTCAGCACATTTTTCTACCGAAAAATGTACAAATTAATCTAGAAGGGGGATCTAATGGATATTTTTGTTTTAATTTGATGGAGGTCTAGGGAGGAAACTAGAAAAATAATGAATACATGCAAAAATCGCCCAAAAAGTGAACCATCCCCCCTTAAATCCATCATGCCTGATTCGAGAAATTTTCTTGTGTTGGTAAATTAAATTAAATCAAATGTTTAGTTTGAAATGGTTGCAATTAACTGAGATTGATAATCTTTAACTCCGACGATAACAATATGCACCGACACGTAGTTACAATAATCATCATATTTCCTATAAGTATTATATACAGTATGCAGTATTTCCTTTACACTCGTACAAAGCAGTACAAAGGAAATCAAGCAACAACATGCCTAGTGACTCCTCTAGGCTGCTTGTCCTCCAAAACACTGAGAATCAAGTGTCCACGATCTATAACCTTGACCTGGTGGTTAGTTATAATAATGTAAATGTTTATATCTATAATTAACCCCTACTGTACCAGATATGTCAACTTCGTCATATTCTGGTAACTCTTATACGATTTTATTCAGCTTAGTCAGGACCTCTAGCAATGATAAGCCTTCAAACTATCTCAACCAACCCTTTTAACTACCACAGATTCTCCCTAAGCTGCATAATATCATCTAAATATAGCTAGAATATAATATAGCACACGTCGCTGGTACTCAAAGGGTCAACAAGACTGGTAGAAGAAATGCCAACACGTCGTAATGACAACATTTCAAAGTTCTATTCTATTGCCTGACGCCGTGATCCCCGAAGGGGTGGCCACGAACGAACCGCCCCCATGCACCTCTGTCCCCAGTCAGTCGACGCCCCTCCCCCCAACCAGCACCGCCTTCGTTCATGTAGTTCCTCACTCCATCCTTCCACCTCATATTCGGTCTACCTCTCCCCCTCTGTCCCTCCACCTCGCTCTCGTACACCCTCTTAGTCATTCTCTCGCTTTCCATACGTTCCATATGGCCGAACCATCTCAAGTTGTTCCTTTTCACACTTTCCAGCACATCTACCTCCACATCACACCTCCTTCTTACTTCCTCATTAGTCTGTCTATCCCTCCATGTAACTCCGCACGCACTCCTTAAGTAATTCATTTCCACTGCTCTCACTCTTGGTCTGAGTCTCTCAACCAACGTCCATGCTTCGCTTCCGTAAGTCAGTGTCGGGATTACCACACTGTCATGCAAGGACTTCTTCACTTCCATACTGACCACCCTATTTCTTGTTACTGCTTTTAGCGTTCCTACAACCCTCTTCCCCTGTTGTACCCTCTCCCGCACCTCTTCATCCATAGTCCCATCTTTACTCAACACACTGCCCAGATACTTAAAAGAGTTGACGATCTCCATAGCCTGACCGTTCAGCTTCACCTCACACTCTGTGACTTCACCCCTTTCGAAGACCATAACCTTGCTCTTCCCCGTATTTACCTTCAAATTCCGTTTTTCGCACACTGTTCCAAACTCATTTACCAGACCCTGCAACTCCCATTCATTATCACTCATCAGAACTGTATCATCCGCAAACAGCAGTATAGGTAGCTTCCACTCAATTCCCTCCCTTTTCAGCGATACACCAACATCCACTGCTCTTGATAGTATTTCTTTCATGACTCCATCCATATATACAGTAAACAACCACAGGGACATCACACACCCCTGTTTCAAACCAACATTCAGGTCAAAGAACTCGCTCTGCTCACTCTCCACACGTACTGCTGCCTTTGCACCCTCATACATGCTCTTCACTGCTTTCAGCAACTTGCCCTCTACTCCGTATATTCTAAGTACTTTCCACAAACCTTCTCTATCCACTCTGTCATAGGCCTTCTCCAAGTCCATAAAGGCAACATACACCTTTTGTTTTTCTCCAGATACTTCTCCACAACACAATTCAGGGTAAAAATCTGATCTACACATCCTTTTCCCTTCCTAAAACCTCCCTGCTCGTCGCCTATCCATTTCTCCGTTCTCACTCTCACTCTCTCAATCACTACCCTACTGTATACCTTCCCTACTACGCTTAGAAGACATATTCCTCGGTGGTTACCACACACTCCTCTTTCCCCTTTGCCCTTATATAGGGGGACTATTATGCCAGTCTTCCAGTCATCGGGTGCACTCCCCTTCTCCCATGCTAGTTTGCACATTTTCCATACCCATTCTATCACTATCTCACCACCATACCTCAACATTTCCCCACACACTCCATCTGTTCCTGGTGCTTTCCCCAACTTCACTCTTTTCATGGCTTCCCACACTTCTGACCTCCTGATCCCCACCTCCTCCTCCACTACTTCTCTTCTTCTCCCTCCCATACCATATCCAGCTATGTTTGCTGGCTCTTCATTCCTTTCATTCAAAGTTCATTGTTTTTATTTACATAGAGCGAGAGAACCTGTGCATTGGTGCATCCGTGATGTATATAGTATTGGTGTATCCGTGACGTATATAGTATTGGTGTATCCGTGACGTATATAGTATTGGTGTATCCGTGACGTATATAGTATTGGTGTATCCGGGACGTATATAGTATTGGTGTATCCGTGACATATATAGTATTGGTGTATCCGTGACGTATATAGTATTGGTGTATCCGTGACGTATATAGTATTGGTGTATCCGGGACATATATAGTATTGGTGTATCCGTGACGTATATAGTATTGGTGTATCCGTGACATATATAGTATTGGTGTATCCGTGACATATATAGTATTGGTGTATCCGTGACATATATAGTATTGGTGTATCCGTGACGTATATAGTATTGGTGTATCCGTGACGTATATAGTATTGGTGTATCCGTGACGTATATAGTATTGGTGTATCCGTGACGTACATAGCATTGGGGTATCCGTGACGTATATAGTATTGGTGTATACATGACGTATATAGTATTGGTGTATCCGTGACGTATATAGTATTGGTGTATCCGTGACGTATATAGTATTGGTGTATCCGTGACGTATATAGTATTGGTGTATCCGTGGCATATATAGTATTGGTGTATCCGTGACGTATATAGTATTGGTGTATCCGTGACGTATATAGTATTGCTCTGTAACCCCTTTTGGTGTATCCGTGACGTATATAGTTTTGGTGTATCCGTGACGTATATAGTATTGCTCTGTAACCCCTTTTGGTGTATCCGTGACGCATATAGTTTTGGTGTATCCGTGACGTACATAGTATTGCTCTGTAACCCCTTTTGGTGTATCCGTGACGTATATAGCATTGGTGTATCCGTGACGTATATAGTATTGCTCTGTAACCCCTATTGGTGTATCTGTGACGTATATAGTATTGCTCTTTAACCCCTTTTGGTGTATCCGTGACGTATATAGTATTGCTCTGTAACCCCTTTTGGTGTATCCGTGACGTATATAGTATTGGTGTATCCGTGACGTATATAGTATTGCTCTGTAACCCCTTTTGGTGTATCCGTGACGAATATAGTATTGGTGTATCCGTGACGTATATTGTATTGCTCTGTAACCCCTTATGGTGTATCCGTGACGTATATAGCATTGGTGTATCCGTGACTTATATAGCATTGGTGTATCCGTAACGTATATAGTATTGCTCTGTAACCCCTATTGGTGTATCTGTGACGTATATAGTATTGCTCTGTAACCCCTTTTGGTGTATCCGTGACGTACATAGTATTGCTCTGTAACCCCTTTTGGTGTATCCGTGACGTATATAGCATTGGTGTATCCGTGACGTATATAGTATTGCTCTGTAACCCCTATTGGTGTATCTGTGACGTATATAGTATTGCTCTGTAACCCCTTTTGGTGTATCCGTGACGTATATAGTATTGCTCTGTAACCCCTTTTGGTGTATCCGTGACGTATATAGTATTGGTGTATCCGTGACGTATATAGCATTGGTGTATCCGTGACGTATATAGCATTGGTGTATCCGTGACGTATATTGTATTGCTCTGTAACCCCTTATGGTGTATCCGTGACGTATATAGTTTTGGTGTATCCGTGACGTATATAGCATTGGTGTATCCGTGACGTATATAGCATTGCTCTGTAACCCCTTTTGGTGTGTCTGTGACGTATATAGTATTGGTGTATCCGTGATGTATATTGTATTGCTCTGTAACCCCTTATGGTGTATCCGTGACATATATAGCTTTGGTGTATCCGTGACTTATATAGCATTGGTGTATCCGTGACGTATATAGCATTGGTGAATCCATGACGTATATAGCATTTGTGTATCCGTGACGTATATAGCATTGGTGAATCCATGACGTATATAGCATTGGTGTATACGTGACGTATATAGTATTGCTCTGTAACCCCTTTTGGTGTACCCGTGACGTATATAGCATTGGTGAATCCATGACGTATATAGCATTGGGGTATACGTGACGTATATAGTATTGCTCTGTAACCCCTTTTGGTGTATCTGTGACGTACATAGTATTGCAGTATTGCTCTGTAACCCCTTTTGGAGTATCCGTGACGTATATAGTATTAGTGTATCCGTGACGTATATAGTATTGCTCTGTAACCCCTTTTGGTATATCCGTGACGTATATAGTATTGGTGTATCCGTGACGTATATAGTATTGCTCTGTAACCCCTTTTGGTGTATCCGTGACGTATATAGTATTGGTGTATCCGTGACGTATATAGTATTGCTCTGTAACCCCTTTTGGTGTATCCGTGACGTATATAGTATTGGTGTATCCGTGACGTATATTGTATTGCTCTGTAACCCCTTTTGGTGTATCCGTGACGTATATAGTATTGGTGTATCCGTGACGTATATAGTATTGCTCTGTAACCCCTTTTGGTGTGTCCGTGACGTATATAGTATTGGTGTATCCGTGACGTATATAGTATTGGTGTATCCGTGACGTATATAGTATTGGTGCATCCGTGACGTATATAGTATTGGTGTATCCGTGACGTATATACCATTGGTGTATCCGTGACGTATATAGTATTGGTGTATCCGTGACGTATATAGTATTGGTGTATCCGTGACGTATATAGTATTGGTGTATCCGTGACGTATATAGTATTGGTGTATCCGTGACGTATATAGTATTGGTGTATCCGTGACGTATATAGTAATGGTGTATCCGTGACGTATATAGTATTGGTGTATCCGTGACGTATATAGTATTGGTGTATCCGTGACGTATATAGTATTGCTCTGTAACCCCTTCTGTTCCATCGACATCCCTCTTATTATATTCTGGCTACTACTAATCGATTTTATTTAGTTTAGGAAGGATCCCTAGCAAATAGTAAGGCTTCGAACTAACTCAATCAACCCTTCTAACTATCACAGATCCTTCTTAGACTGCACAACATCGTCTAGGTATAGCTAGAATTAAATTAAACAGACGTCGCCGGTACATGAGGGGTTAACAACTAATGTACTGGCTTATTAACTATCTGAAATTAAGAAACTCTTCAAAAACCTAATTAGTTCTTTTAGTGGTAACCAACGCACTATTTTATAAGAAAGCGTTTGATGGAAATCTCTTTGTATTCCCGAGACAGAACCAATCACTAGAATTATATTCCAGTTATTAATCTAATTGTCTTATTTCGTTTATTTATTTATTTTTGTTTTTCATGTCTTTAGCTTTGTAAACTTCCGTTCTATAAAATGCCTGAGATATGGGAATTGCGGCTTGTTTTTTCCTTTGTTATATATGGATGAGGAAGACAAAAGACAGAACTGCCTGTGACGAGTGCCTCGCCCAGAGTTGAAAGAGTGACAGGTCAAAAATCAAGTAATGTTCGAGCCATAATGCCTAGACACACGGAGTTTGAAACAATAACAATCATAGGATGAGGGGAAGATGGATTCAAGGAGAGAGTTCCAGAGCTCAGCTGTTGAATAGAACAAATATTGGTAATACAGTTCTCTCTTGGGTTGGAGAGTTGCACATAGTAAGGGTGGGATTGTGTTGCAAGACGGGTGCTACGTACTCTACATAGAGAAGGTAGTATACACTGAGACAGCTCTGAGGAACACTGATTATTGTAATAACGTAGAATAGCGAGAGAGATGCAACATTGCGGCGAAGAGAGATAGAGATTGCAGAGAGTCGTTGAGTGGACGGGAGTTAATGAGGCGAAAGGCTTTCTTATATACTTTGTCAAGAAGTGATGTGTGAGAGGATCCTCCCCACACATGCGAACAATACTCAATACATGGACGCACTGTGCCCTTGCACAGAGCAAGAAGGTGTGCTGGGGTAAAGAACCCCCGGAGGCAGTTGAACACACCCAACTTCTGGGAAGCTGGACATAGGCATATGTCTACATGATCCATAGCGTGTGTAGCAAAACAACAAAGTAAAACAAACACAGAGAGAGAGAGAGAGAGAGAGAGAGAGAGAGAGAGAGAGAGAGAGAGAGCGAGAGCGAGAAAGAGTGAGAGAGAACGAGAACGAGAGAGAGGGAGAGAGAGAGGTAAAAAGAGAAGAGGAGTCACCCGAGGCCAAGAATCTCATTACTCAGGAAGATAAATTCCTATGTACTTGTGGTGGCAGATGTAGTTTTGATGTGTATTTATTGCGTTCACTTTGCTTTTCCCTGAAATATAAACGCGATTATGTACGATTTAATTTAACATAAATTAAGAGGTATTATTACCGATTTATACTGCAACAAAAAGACCAATAGTATTTAAGGGGAGATATCCACTTGAGGGAGTTTTTTCTGGACTCCTTTCTCCCTCATGTTTAGCCCCATTGCTTTTCTAATTTTAAGACGTTCGCCCCATTATTTTGATGATTTTAAGAACTTTCAACCCATTTCTGTCAATTTTAAGACCTTTCGTGCAATTTAGGTGTCGATGTTATCCTGGCGAGCGATAGCGAGCCTGTAATTTAAGAGGAACCGGCTTTCAGCCGGGACATTTTTCTACTGAAAAATGTACAAATTTATCTTAAAGGGGCTCAAGGGGGTGTAATCTTAAGCTTGGTGGATATCTAGAGACCAAACTAAAAACCTCCCCTTAAGGTGTCGACAGCTATGTAAAATAACTATATCTGTACAATTATTCAAGTTTGATCATTATAATTTTGCAAATAATTAATTATTTTACTTAGAACACACACACACACACACACACACACACACACACACACACACACACACACACACACACACACACACACACACACACACATAGACACACGCACACACACACACACACACACACACACACATTCGATTTTTAAACCTAAATTACACTAACCTAACCTAACCTAACCTAACCTAACCTAACCTAACTTACCTAACCTAACCGAAAACACTCCATTTCAACGTATTTTAAAGAGGTGTGTACCGATTAACTGTCGCCCCAAACCTCATGTACCTGTAAACCTACAAATATCCAGAGATTTGTACCAATAAACCTACAACCGCTCGTCCACACACACACACACACACACACACACACACACACACACACACACAGTCCGTAGCCTAGTAGGTAGAGCTCTCGTCTCACACACGAGGGGTCGGGGGTTCAATCCCCGGCCGGGCGGAAACAAATTGGGCTTGTCTCCTTTCATGTGTTAGCCTCAGTTCACCTAGCTGTAAATAGGTACCTGGAATAAGTGGACGACGTTGTGACGTCCCATCTGGGGTTGGCAAAAATGGTACAAGGCGAGATGGGTATCATATGGTTCACCTAAGCTGATGGCTACCTAAGCCTTCGGGCGAGACGGTACCGTCTATAGTGAGAATGGTACCATACAGATCCACCCTAAGCCTTCGTTTCCGATGTCGCCCATTGGCTAAATACAGACTACACACAAATCCACAGCCATTCCAACAGTACATAAAACACTTAACATGCATTTCACGCAATACATTCCCAGTTAAGGAGGCGCGATAATAATGAGCTTAGCTCGCATTGCGTGGATTCCCCTTGACGAACAAGTAACTGAGTAACACACATGACACAAATTTAAACTCTAGGGTGCCAGCTTACCATATTTCACTGTCTATCGTGTCACCCGAAGCAGAGAGTCCTATTATTCAGCAAGACAAATGCTCACTTTATTGATGAATTCTGAATTAACTATGCTATATTTGTTGCATTTTTTTACTGGAGCCAATTATTTGATACAGAAATAATTATATATTCCATCACGTTTCTTGAAAAAGACATAATTTAAATAGATGTACTTGTTTATTATATAACTAGTTCAGTACGATTTTACCGTTGTTATGTTTACTCGAAACTCTATGTGATTATAGCAAGGTGCTGTACACACAAGCTTGGGTTCTGGTCTAATATGCTTATCGACATATTCTGAAATGGGTGAATAGAAGTGTGGAAGGACATTCACTTGATAAACCATCATTTACCTGTAATATCCACTACCAACAAAGCATTAGTTGGAAAATTAACTGAGATTTGAATTCATGAACATTATTGTACTACTTCTTTTGTACCAGTTGAGATTGAACTTTGTCGATACTTGCAGATGACAACAAAGGTTTAGCTGGTAATACATACATTATAATAAATATTTATAGAGCTTCTTCAGCAATTGTCTTTAAATTAAATGATGCAATTTCCAAATTATTTGGTCTTGTATAGATAAAAGGTTTATGTAAAATATTCAACCTCCGAAAAACAAACAATGCATATCGCACAACTGAATAATTGTCCTGACTATTTCCACAATCACTTTCCCTACCAAATCAGAAGCATAGTTGCGTGAGCAGGCTACAGTATGCCATCATTTTAAGGGAGCCCACCTCGCTTATTTTCTGTCTCTCCCTCTTTCTTAGGGTTGTATCCATTCGGCCCCATTCAGCCTACTGTTTTAAGACGTTTACCCCCATCCAGATGTCAATGTTTTCCTGGTGAGTGGTAGCGAGCCAGCATATATATAATTTTGTTTTGAGAGCAAGCTAAATTTGTACATTTTTCGATAGAAAACTTTTTCCGGCGAAGCCGGATTTCTCCATACAATGCTGGCTCGCTATCGCTCGCCAGAAAGATATCGACACCTGGATGGGGATAAACAGTTGGCTGAATGGGGCCGAATGAATACAAGCCAGAGAAAGACAGAAAAGGAGAGAGATAAGAAAAGCAGGTGACCCCCCTTAACAAAACCTGCGTGTCTGATATGGCATACTTTACATTAGTATATTAATGACAAACCTGCGTGTCTGATATGGCATACTTTACATTAGTATATTAATGACAAACCTGCGTGTCTGATATGGCATACTTTACATTAGTATATTAATGACAAACCTGCGTCTGATATGGCATACTTTACATTAGTATATTAATGACAAACCTGCGTGTCTGATATGGCATACTTTACATTAGTATATTAATGACAAACCTGCGTGTCTGATATGGCATACTTTACATTAGTATATTAATGACAAACCTGCGTGTCTGATATGGCATACTTTACATTAGTATATTAATGACAAACCTGCGTGTCTGATATGGCATACTTTACATTAGTATATTAATGACAAACCTGCGTGTCTGATATGGCATACTTTACATTTGTATATTAATGACAAACCTGCGTGTCTGATATGGCATACTTTACATTAGTATATTAATGACAAACCTGCGTGTCTGATATGGCATACTTTACATTAGTATATTAATGACAAACCTGCGTGTCTGATATGGCATACTTTACATTAGTATATTAATGACAAACCTGCGTGTCTGATATGGCATACTTTACATTAGTATATTAATGACAAACCTGCGTGTCTGATATGGCATACTTTACATTAGTATATTAATGACAAACCTGCGTGTCTGATATGGCATACTTTACATTAGTATATTAATGACAAACCTGGTGTCTGATATGGCATACTTTACATTAGTATTGGATATTGCTAATCAACCGACATTAATGTGGGTTGATTAGACAGAATCTTGCTTATGTTTTGTTAGCACTCTCATTATTACAAATTTGGCTTCCGTATGCTTTCAGATATTCGTTAAAATATTCATTGCAATGTACTTAATTATATATACACTGCAATGTACTTAATTATATATACACTGCAATGTACTTAATTATATACACACTGCAATGTACTTAATTATATATACACTGCAATGTACTTAATTATATATACACTGCAATGTACTTAATTATATATACACTGCAATGTACTTAATTATATATACACTGTAAATTATACTGTTGAATGATAACCATGTACAAATGTGCATAAGTAGTTATGTACCGCTAAGTGTTCTCTTTGACCTTAGCTTTTTCTAGACCCCCTTCTCCCTCATGCTTAGCCCCATCAGTTTTCAGGTTTTAAGACGTTTGGCCCATTAGCTTCGCGATTTTTAGATTTTTCTCACCATTTCTTTGTCAAAATGAAGACCTTTCCTGCATTTTAGATATCGATATTTTTTTCTGGCGAGTAATAGCGAGCCTGTAATTTAGGAGGAACCCGCCTTCGGCTGGGCCTTTTTTCTACCGAAAAATGTAAAAATATATCTAGAAGGAGGATCTTGGGGATGCAATTTTAAGCTTGATAGATATCTAGGGAGGAAACTAAAAACAAAATATAAAGATAAATAAATAAGCAAATAAATACGTCCATCCCCCTTAACTCAAAGCCACTCAACATGGATCACAAGAGCCTCACAGTTGGAGCTAACCCACAGTTCCATAGAGTCAAGGAACCAAGCACTTCATACCGATTCTAAACCATCACTGCATATTTTTTCCACATTCTTCATTCTTAGGCCTTTTGAGATGAAAACCGTTTGAGTTATTTATTAGTTTTGGAGCGCAGCTGCAGAGTAGCAAGCAACAAGCCAGAGATCGGTATCAAAACCAATCCATTATCCTGTACATCCTACAATGCTGAAGGATTTTCCAACGAGTGTAAAATAATACGCTCAATCCCTTTCATAACATTGTCAGCATTGGAATACCAACTCCTGCAATGTACTGATGATCTCTGAAACAAGGATCACGTAATCCTCATCTTTCTGGACCTTGCACAGTTCAGGAAGTGGGTACTATACTCGGTTTCTTTTCAACTTACGGTAACTTTCTCATTACGATTGTTCAGTTATTTTGAAGATGTTGTAGTGAAATATGGTGCTAATTATATAAACTTGTGTTGATATGATGCAGAGACATAGTAATATCATATGTTTCTATTATAAACTTGTGTTGATATGATGCAGAGACATAGTAATATCATATGTTTCCATTATAAACTTGTGTTGATATGATGCAGAGACATAGTAATATCATATGTTTCCATTATAAACTTGTGTTGATATGATGCAGAGACATAGTAATATCATATGTTTCTATTATAAACTTGTGTTGATATGATGCAGAGACATAGTAATATCATATGTTTCCATTATATATCGATAAATTAGCTGCTAAGGGGTTCAATTTATCGTCAGCTGAAAAGAAACAGAGTATAGTGACATTTGTGTTGGTAGAGTCATGATGACCCATACAGTTCTCATAGTAAACCCTGTCAGTGCCAATAACTGAACCAGGACAATAAGTGTCTCGCAAGGGTGGCACTGGTCGACAATAGAGTTGAGTTTAGTAGAGATCAGCTTTTTTCTGTCTTTTTTTTAATCACTCTTCTCAGTAGAATAGTACACTTCAGTAAGATATAATTATATGAATCCTAAAACGTACTTCAGTCTCACCAGTAGATTAATTTCATATCACAAAGAAACGCCTATTGGACAATCGAATTTGAAATAATGTTCTTAGCGTGTATACTTCCAGACCCAGTTAATGGTAACTGAACTAAACGCAAAACAATTATTTAGATGGAACTGTTATGTGTGATAAGCTTTGATCCTGATTCCAAGAAGACAGATACCAAACATTGCCATAATAGTCCAAAATTGTCACATTGATTGATTGAAAAAAGTGCTAAAATTCTGTATTATGAAAAATTATGTAATACCGGTACGTATGACACGTATTGTAGACATATTTCTACCTGCTTTTTGTTTGTATGTCTACGTATATGTCAACAAAAGGCGCTGTAGTTAAAGCAAGCTAAGCTCTCACACACACACGCACACGCCCACACACACAAACACACACACACACACACACACACACATACAGAAAGAGAGAGAGATAGTCATACACATGTAAGCGACTGCGTGTTTATAGGTACAACATGGAATTATGCATGCTTACGAGCACAGTATTAAAACCTAAATAGAACAATCCATATAAAACCAAACCTATTCTAGTCTAACCTACCCTACTAAACCTAATTTAAAACACTCTGTATTAAATTAGTTTTACCGTATCATATCAATCTACTCTTTGCCCTATGTGTATGAAAGAGACAAAAGGCAAAGCTGCCTGTAACAAGTGTCCCCCCTCAACGTTGAAATAGTGATAGGGAGCCAATCCAAAATACGTTAGAGTCCAAATATTTGGATACACGAAGCTTGAAGCAGTTTAAGTCATGGGATAAGGGAAAATAGATTAAGGAAAATATGTCCAGAATTTAGTTAGTAAGTGGAAGAAAAATTAGGAAAATCGGTTAACTCTTGTGTTAGAGACTTGGACATAATAAGGGTTGGAATGTGGTGAAAGGCGAGTGCCTCCCTATCTCCGTGAGGGAGAAAGTATACACTGAGAGAGCTCTGAATAACACTGATTATTGCATAAGCAGTAGAAGAGTGAGAGAGATGCAACACTGCAGCGTGTATAGAGAATGTGTAGGGAATTAGCTAGAGCAGATGAGTTAATGAGACAAAATTATTTTGATTGTACCCTTTCGAGAAGTGCGGTATGGGTGCAACCTCCCTACATATGCGAACAATACCTGATACATGGCACACTGTGCCCCCTGTAGCCTACAGAGCAAGAAGCACCCCTATATTCTGTGAAGCTGCTTTTGCAAAAGTGATGATATAGTCTTTCAAACAAAGATCTAAAGAAAAAAAGACACAAAGAATATTGAGAGAAGACGAAGGATTAATTTGTAGTGAAGAGTAAGGTACAGTCGTGTGGAAAATTTTCTCTGCCCCAATAGAAAATAGTAGATAGATCAGAAGATAGGCGTGCTATGGCCTCATCACATACGATATGCGTGCTATGGCCTCATCACATAAGATAGGCGTGCTATGGCCTCATCACATAAGATAGGCGTGCTATGGCCTCATCACATAAGATAGGCGTGCTATGGCCTCATCACATAAGATAGGCGTGCTATGGCCTCATCACGTAAGATAGGCGTGTTATGGCCTCATCACGTAAGATAGGCGTGTTATGGCCTCATCACGTAAGATAGGCGTGTTATGGCCTCATCACATAAGATAGGCGTGCTATGGCCTCATCACATAAGATAGGCGTGCTATGGCCTCATCACATAAGATAGGCGTGCTATGGCCTCATCACATAAGATAGGCGTGCTATGGCCTCATCACATAAGATAGGCGTGCTATGGCCTCATCACATAAGATAGGCGTGCTATGGCCTCATCACATAAGATAGGCGTGCTATGGCCTCATCACATAAGATAGGCGTGCTATGGCCTCATCACATAAGATAGGCGTGCCATGGCCTCATCACATAAGCTAGGCGTGCTATGGCCTCATCACATAAGCTAGGCGTGCTATGGCCTCATCACATAAGATAGGCGTGCTATGGCCTCATCACATAAGATAGGCGTGCTATGGCCTCATCACATAAGATAGGCGTGCTATGGCCTCATCACATAAGATAGGCGTGCTATGGCCTCATCACATAAGATAGGCGTGCTATGGCCTCATCACATAAGATAGGCGTGCTATGGCCTCATCACATAAGATAGGCGTGCTATGGCCTCATCACATAAGATAGGCGTGCTATGGCCTCATCACATAAGATAGGCGTGCTATGGCCTCATCACATAAGATAGGCGTGCTCTGGCCTCATCACATAAGATAGGCGTGCTATGGCCTCATCATAAAAGATAGGCGTGCTATGGCCTCATCACATAAGATAGGCGTGCTATGGCCTCATCACATAAGATAGGCGTGCTATGGCCTCATCACAGATAGGTGTGCTATGGCCTCATCACAGATAGGTGTGCTATGGCCTCATCACAGATAGGTGTGCTATGGCCTCATCACAGATAGGTGTGCTATGGCCTCATCACAGATAGGTGTGCTATGGCCTCATCACATAAGATAGGCGTGCTATGGCCTCATCACATAAGATAGGCGTGCTATGGCCTCATCACATAAGATAGGCGTGCTATGGCCTCATCACATAAGATAGGCGTGCTATGTCTCATCACATAAGATAGGCGTGCTATGGCCTCATCACATAAGATAGGCGTGCTATGGCCTCATCACATAAGATAGGCGTGCTATGGCCTCATCACATAAGATAGGCGTGCTATGGCCTCATCACATAAGATAGGCGTGCTATGGCCTCATCACATAAGATAGGCGTGCTATGGCCTCATCACATAAAATAGGCGTGCTATGGCCTCATCACATAAGATAGGCGTGCTATGGCCTCATCACATAAGATAGGCGTGCTATGGCCTCATCACATAAGATAGGCGTGCTATGGCCTCATCACATAAGATAGGCGTGCTATGGCCTCATCACATAAGATAGGCGTGCTATGGCCTCATCACATAAGATAGGCGTGCTATGGCCTCATCACATAAGATAGGCGTGCTATGGCCTCATCACATAAGATAGGCGTGCTATGGCCTCATCACATAAGATAGGCGTGCTATGGCCTCATCACATAAGATAGGCGTGCTATGGCCTCATCACATAAGATAGGCGTGCTATGGCCTCATCACATAAGATAGGCGTGCTATGGCCTCATCACATAAGATAGGCGTGCTATGGCCTCATCACATAAGATAGGCGTGCTATGGCCTCATCACATAAGATAGGCGTGCTATGGCCTCATCACATAAGATAGGCGTGCTATGGCCTCATCACATAAGATAGGCGTGCTATGGCCTCATCACATAAGATAGGCGTGCTATGGCCTCATCACATAAGATAGGCGTGCTATGGCCTCATCACATAAGATAGGCGTGCTATGGCCTCATCACATAAGATAGGCGTGCTATGGCCTCATCACATAAGATAGGCGTGCTATGGCCTCATCACATAAGATAGGCGTGCTATGGCCTCATCACATAAGATAGGCGTGCTATGGCCTCATCACATAAGATAGGCGTGCTATGGCCTCATCACATAAGATAGGCGTGCTATGGCCTCATCACATAAGATAGGCGTGCTATGGCCTCATCACATAAGATAGGCGTGCTATGGCCTCATCACATAAGATAGGCGTGCTATGGCCTCATCACATAAGATAGGCGTGCTATGGCTTCATCACATAAGATAGGCGTGCTATGGCCTCATCACATAAGATAGGCGTGCTATGGCCTCATCACATAAGATAGGCGTGCTATGGCCTCATCACATAAGATAGGCGTGCTATGGCCTCATCACATAAGATAGGCGTGCTATGGCCTCATCACATAAGTTTTGAAGTCAATGCATGGCGGGATATTGTATAAAACTAGTAGAATAACGCATGGTCGAGTCATCAACATATGAGTGAAGAGGACTACTGGTACAGTTGAGAAGATCATTGCTGAACATTACTGTAGATATAGAACTGGATATAGGACAGAAACCTGAGGAACACAGGAGTTGATAGGTTGAGGAAGTGACTGATGGCCGTCTGCAACAGCAGCTATTGAACAGTCAGAAAATAAATTGGAGATAAAGGCACAGATGGAGAGAGAGAAGTCGAAGTATGTTAGTTTGGATAAAAGTGAGATGTACCAAACTCTATCAAAGGCTTTCAATATTTCTAGGGCAATGTAAAAGGTCTCGCCGAAGTCCCAAAAGGAGAATGACCAAGAATTAGTAAGCTAAGACAAAAGATCACTAGTAGAGCGCCTCGTAAGGAAACAATACTGGGGATCTGAAAGAAAATTATGGAAAGACAAATGTTTAAGAATTTTGTGTATTAAGAATTGATTAAAAACTTTAGAGATGCAAGAAATGAGAGCAATTGAACCATAGTTGGAGGGTTGAGAGTGGTCACCCTTCTTTGGGACAGGTTGAATAAGAGCAAACTTCAAGCAAGATGGGAAGGTGTTAGACGAAATATAGGGATGGAAGAGTATGCCTATGCAGAGAGTCAGCATGGAAGCACAGTCTTTTAGTACAACATGATGAACACCATCTGGTTCATACGCTTTCTTAGCATGAAGCCCTGAGAGGGCAGAAAGTACATATTTAGAAGATATTATGATATTAGGCAAATGTAAGTGAGAGGGGGGTTGAGAGGGAGGACTAGCACCAGAATCATCCAAGGTTAAATGTTTAGCAGAGGTTTGAGTGAACGGTTCCGCTTTGTCAGAGGAAGAAGTTACGTAGGTGGCACGGTATCAGCGAGGAAAAGAGGAGGGAAAGATGAGAAAGTAAAATTGTTGGGTAAAGTTCTTGCCTAGATGCCAGAAAGCTTGGGAAGAGCTAGAATTAGAAAGTTCATTACATTTGTTTTTATAAGAAAGAGATTTTGACGTGTCGAAGAACAGAAAAACTTCGATATTTGTGAGTTTGAAGGAGTCGGTACTTTTTGTATGCTTCTTCCTTATAGCGAACAGTAGTAGAACAAGCGTGAGTAAACAAAGTGTTTTGTTTTGCATTATAACCATCCATGCCCGAGATGATCACCTCAGTAATGTGCTCAACACTGTCCGAGGGTCCCCGGTCACGGTCACGGAAGCATAAAATAATTTCAAGGGATCAATCAATCCCAATTGGCCGCCGGCCGAGTGGATCAGGTTGTACCAGAGATATATGAAAAGTAGCAAAGATAAGGTTATGATCGGAGGAGGCCAACAGAGAGAAAAAAAATACAGTGTAAGTAGAAGGATTTGAGGTCAGAAATAATGTCAGGAATTTTGGGCCGATCTCTAAAGGCGGTCAGGGATACGAGATGGGTGCTGATCTAACTGCTGCAGGTAATTTAGAACAGAAAAGATGTAGGTTTGTTAACCAGGCTGGTTAGTGAAATGAGAGGAAAACCATTGGTGGTGGTGAACATTGAAATCACCCAAGATGGAGATTTCAGAGAAGGGAGGGTTGGATAGAATGTGTTCCACTTTAGAGGCAAGTTAGTTCAAGATTTTTAGATATTCAGTAGATTTAGGGGAGATATAAACAGCACAGATATATTTAGTTTGAGAGTACTAAGATAGGTTAAGCCATAGAATTGAGAATTTATTAGAATCAAAGTAGGGAACACAAGAGCAAGTAAGATGGCTGCGCACATAAATAGAACATCTACCTTTAGCTTGAAACAGAGGATAGAAAAAGTAGGAGGATACAGGAAAAAAGGTTTGTTGTTAATTGCCTCAGATGACTGGAATTTGGTGAGGAAAAGAAGATCAAGTTTGGCAGAGGAGAGATGATGTTCCACAGAGTGAAAGTTAGAGGAAAGACCATGGATAGCAGGTAGTGGTCCAGGACATTTTACGAGGTCATCTCTAGTAAGGGTCTGTAACCTTCTACCTCTACACATAAACCCACAAATATCCTGAAATTTGTACCCATGAACTCACCAATGCTTGTTCAATAAGTGGCATTCTGAGAGTGAGGGTCGGAGTCTGAGGGTGAGACAGTGAAACACGAAGGCGAAGCGGCACCAAAGATGGGGCTACTTTAAGCAGTGAGTGAAGGTCTAAGTGCTTCACATGTCTCACTCCCTAGACTGGAACAAGACTTCACGGGCTTCACCATGTTGAGCGGTTGGATGTACAGGATCTCAGCCTATGCCCGAGACGGAGTAGTTGGAATATAGACAACAACAAAAACAAAAACACACACACACATACACATACAAAAACTCACATAACGTCAACTACCTGATCCCAATCAATAAGACAATATGTAGCTTTTTTTGCTTTATATGCTTCAAACCATCATATCGTAAACATTCAATCAAAGTAAAAACCTGTGATTACATTATTTACGCTAATGATACAGTAGTTATTCTCTTAATACCAATATCTTGTTATGTAGTTGAATATAATAGTATGTAGTTAAATATAATATAACACATTTATTGTGGTACACAGCGAACATAAAAGTGGCCATTTCATTAACATAATTGTGAAACACCTCTTGAGCTACAGATACCCACGCTCATACATGCAGCACACACCTGTACACACATATACGTACACACACAGACAGACATATATACGAGCAACATTATCTAGAGTTTATTCATTATGACGAGCTTAGCGGTTGGGACCCTTAAGGGGAGATTTTTAGTTTGTTCCCTAGACTGCTATCAAGCTTAAAACTACACCCCCTAGACCCCATTTCAAGTTATATTTCTACATTTTTCGGTAGAAAAATGTCCCAGCCGAACGCTAGTTCCCCATAAATTACAGGCTCGCTATCGCTCGCCTGAAAAAAATCAACACCTAATGCCCCTTTCCCACTGATGCGATTTCATACGATTTTCATCAGACACAAAGAAATGGGCACATTCGTGACATGTCGCAACAAAATCTTGAACCCTCGCATGATAATCGTTTGACTCGCAAGGCCTCGCAAGGGCCCTCGCGAGTCATCGCAAATGTTCGGATTATTCAAAATTTGGGACGAGGACTTGCGAGGGGTCTGAACCCTTGCAAGCATCGTCGAACATTGCCGAGGGATCGGCGAGGCCCTCGGAGATCCTCGGCGACATCGGCGAGATATCGACGAGGGTGTCGCACGAAAAAAAAGCGTTGCCGAGAGTATACCCGCCATGGGTATACTTCGCAGAGGCGTGCAAAGGGCTGTGCGACGTAGATGAATGCTCGGAAAACACCTCGCCGAGGCCAAAGAGCACCTTCGGCGAGGTGGGTAAAAAAAAATGGATTAGGCCTATAGTGAACCTGTCAACCCTTTTTTCTATGCACTTCTCGTAAGGGGGTTCACTTTTTTTTTCTTTCTCTCCTTCTCTGTTTTTCTCTGGCTTGTATCCATTCGGCCCCATTCAGCCAACTGTTTTAAGACGTTTATCCCCATTCAAGTATCGATATCTTCCTGGCGAGCGATAACGAGCCAGCATTGTATGGAGAAATCCGTCGCCGGAGACATTTTTCTATTAAAATATGTACAAATTTAGCTTGCTCTCAAAACAAAAATATATATATGTTGGCTCGCTACCGCTCACCAGGAAAATATTGATACCTGGATGGGGGTAAACGTCTTAAATCAGTAGGCTGAATAGGGCCGAACGGATACAAGGCAAAGAGAGAGGGAGAGAAAGAGAAAACAAAAAAAGCGAGGAGAGAGGGAGAGAAAGAGAGAACAAAAAAAGCGAGGTGGGCTCAATTAAGCCGTAATTCGTAAACAAACGGCAAGGACATTGCCAATCTCCGAATTAAGGGGAGATGGGTCGTTTTTCTGGTCCCCTTTCTTCCTCATGGTTAACCCCATTAGTTTTCATATTTTATGACGTTCTGCCCATTAGTTTGGCGATTTTAAGACATTTCATCCCATTTCGTTGTCAATATTAAGTTTTTGTGTCATTTAGGCGTCGAGTTTTTCCTGGCTAGCGATAGCGAGCCTGTACTTTTTGAGGAACCGGCCTTCGGCCAGGATATTTTTCTATCGAAAAATTTACAAATTGATCTTGAAGGAGGGTGTTGGGGGGTGCTTTATATGCTTGATGGAGGTCTAGGGATGAAACTAAATAAATCATAAACAAATATATAAATGAGCAAATATTACGCCCATATTCCCTTTCCATATTTCCTTTCCATATTCCCTTAAGGGGAAACGGACCGTTTGTTTGGTCATTCATTCCTTTATTTCTTAGTTTCCTCACTAGACCTCCATCAAACTTAAAACAAAAACTCTAGACCCCCTTCAAGATAAATTTGTACATTTTCGACGAGAAGGGTTGGGTATCGCTTAATTCGCCTTAATTCGCCGAAGACGTCACAGAACATACGCCGAGGATTCGTTCATCCTTCGCATTATTTCGCAATATTTTATTCTAATGTGACAGTTCTCGCCGAGGTCATCGGCGAACCATCGCTCAATTTGCCGATGACGTCGCATAATGTCGCCGATTACGTCGTATCCATGGGCGGCATCGTCGCCGAGTGTAAACTTGTCAACGTTTTTTAGCGGTCAAAATCGTTGACGTCGCACAAATTCGTTGCGAATTGACAAAACTACGTCCTCGGCGACGAAAATCGTATGAAATCGCATCAGTGGGAAAGGGGCATAAATGACACGAAAGATCTTAAAATTGACAGAAATGGGGCGAAAGTTCTAAAAATTGCCACACTAATGGGGCAAACGTCTTAAAATCTCAAAATAAATATGGTGAAACATGAGGTAGAAAGGGGTGCGGCAAAACAAAATCCCTGAAGTTGTAAATCTCCCCTTAAGCTCCTGTGACTTGTGGAGGGCTGGAGCAAACGGACGGTCATTTTCCCACATCTGTTTACTGTTTGATTCTTCCCAACTTGTTTATTTAATTTAAGGGGAGATGGGTTATTTTTTTGGTCCCCCTTCTCCCTCTTGTTTAGCCTCATTAGTTTTCAGATTTTAAGACTTTTGGCCCATTAGCTTGGCGATTTTAAGACCTTTCACCCCATTACTGTGTCAATATTAAGACTTTTCGTGTCGTTTAGGTGTCGATGTTTTTCCTGGCGAGCGACAGCGAGCCTGTAATTTAAAAGGAACCGGCCTTCGGCCGGGACATTTATCTATCGAAAAAATTACAAATTTACCTTGAAGGAGGGCCTTGGGCGTGTTTGTTTTTCCTGTTCTTATTTTGTTAAAGCTTGATGAGCTCTAGGGAAGAAACTAAAAATATATTAACAAGATACATAAATGAGCAAATGTATAAGTCCATCCCCCCTTAAGTCGTTTTTAAGCTAAAATAAAATATATATTGAAGATTGGTATTTCTAGGCTTATCATAATGAATACACTATACATTAGTCTGGCAAACGAGATATTATTTAACCCTTTGAGGACCAGCGATGTGTGGTATATTGTATTCTAGCTATATTTAGACGATAATATGCAGCTTAGGTAGGATCTGTGGTAGTTGGAAAGGTTGGTTGAGATCGTTTGAAGCCTTATTATTGGTATAAATCCTTCCTAAGCTGAATTAAAACGTTTATGAGTTGACAGAATAGGATAAAAGGGACGTCCCTGGTACTGCATGGGTATATATCAGTTTTAAAACTACTCCATTTCTTATAATCATTAGTATTAATTGTTCAAAGTTGTAATGATGCTCTACAGATAAATTGTGGCTTTGTAAGTGTGAAAATGCCAAAAAATAAGGCCATTTCATGTTTATTATCCTGTATTCCTTCTTACATTCATACCAGACTAGAAACCAATGTGTCCTGGTTTGCCATTTTGCTATGCATCTACAACAACAAGGCCAGTTGTAGCAGCAGACATAGAGAGGATAATGGTATGAACTAAATCGCATTGCCGACATTCCATATTCCTCTGTCTTTACTTTCATATGAGACAGAATGTCATTATGCTGTAAGCCAAACTTGTGATCTTGTTTGCGATAATATCTCTGAAATACTTATATTTTATTATGTGATTTTGTTTTTCCATGGAACACGTAAAATACAGGTAATGTTCCTATCATTATAACATGCTATTATGTTCAATTATTCTAGATGTTAACAATTTGCAAATATTGTTTTTATTATTGCAATTCGTTATGTAAAATCATTGCATTCACTAAGTGGAAAAAATATATAGATTTTTTCTCCTATCAGTATTTGTGTTCAATTTTATTGTTATGCCCACGAATACATACATTCAGTATATAAATATTGTTCTTGTTCACTGCAAAAAATATTAATATTTATAAATGCATCCATGAATATCACAAACTATAAACGTTTCACTTACCATTACAATATAACATATTGTGTTATTTCGTCCGTCAAGGATACAAAACATGACCCTTCATCACTACTATATAGTATATATATTTGTCAATGTGTACGTGGAGAACGTAATATAACGTGTTAATATTGATTATCATCGCTGAATTATATATGTTAGCATATTGATTCGTAACGAAGCTTCCTAAGCTGAATACAATTGTTGGGTCCAATCCTGTATGGGCCCAATTCCGTATATTCCGTATGGGCCCAATCCCGTATGGGCCCAATCCCTATGGAACCGGAATAGGTGACCACGGGATTGGGCCCACTTAGGTTAGGTTAGCTTAGGTTAGGTTCCAATCCCGTGGGCCCAATCCCGTATGGGCCCAATTCCGTATATTCCGTATGGGCCCAATCCCGTATGGGCCCAATCCCAATGGAAACCTGGAATAAACGTGAATTAATAAGTATTTCGATATAAATAGTGATGCGAGTCATTTTAGCAAATTTCAGGAAGACTTTTGTAAACTAACTAAATAGTTAGTATGTCGCTGGACTATGAAAAATGTCATTGGATTGGAATATATAGGTAAATTACTATTATTACCGTATCGTTAACATTAGTATCAATGATAATAATAATATTATTATAAATATTGTAACTACTATTATATATCAATTGGAGAGATTGTAGACACCCATCGAGCAGGGCAATACCCAGGGGTGTCCTCATAGGAATGTCATAAGAAGTTGCTGGAACTCCCGTTTCATTTGTCTGTCTTCCCTCACTGTCTCTGTTTGTATCTCACCTACACAGAGAGTAATCCAGATAGCTCTAACAAGCACCTCCTCTTCCTATTCATTTCATTACACTAAGCAAGAACACAACAATTCTTTCCAATACACCACCCAAAAAATGTAAAAAAACAAACGTCTATCGCTCTTTCAACTTTGGGGGGGACACTAGTCAGGCAGCTTTTCACATAGAAAAATAAACATAATAAAACACATTATTAAACCACCTTAACGCTCAAAGAGCGGGTGGTGGAGTATATTTCACTGTGCCGCTCAGCGGGGGTTTTTACCATAAATGGGGTTGTTTCCGTGCTCTTTTTCATGCATAAACAAGACCCAGAGCGTAATACAAGTATGTATCCCTGAAAGGGCGTAAATTGGGCTTTCCTATGACACCCAAACCATCCTTCTACGATAACTGGTTGTCTTGCAACGATCGTGCAACCGAAGGGCAAAATCGCTAAAATACGGAAATTTCTTTATATAATTACGTATGTAGCGAGGGAGTGAGGGTGGATGTAAGTGGAGTACATCTCAGTTGGTCCACGGCGGCCGTGGCGAGCGGTCATGAGGTAACCCATGCTCCTCCCGTCACTCGTCTCTCTCTCAGAGCCAATATTGCGCCAAAATTGCACTCGGACTTAAGTCGGGCCCCGCCACATAGTCCAAATTTTTCGATACGGACTTAAGTCGGGGCCCGATAGACAAGGGTTAAAGTGCAAAGTGCAAATATTGCCGAAATCAGCTTAGAATCAACATATTTATTATTTAGTTACCAGCAAGACTATTACATGTGTTGTTGAATATGTTGGACAAATTTTCAACACACCATTATACATGTGAAGTGTGAGTAGACATTGTATCATTTTTGCTTGATACTAAAATCAATATTCTTTTAAACATGATTCCTGCTTTCAGTTCTGCGATACATTACTTAACTTTATAGTTGGGAGCACGGTAGCTACCGGTATGGCTTTTGTAGTCATTGTTCTGGGTCTCCTTTTGTTCTTTTATAATTAAAGATACATTATTCTGTATTAAGGTGAAAGTATAGGTTTAGGTCTATTACCACGTCACTCATTAGTATATGGGGTATACAATATATATAATAAAACGATGACACTCAGTACGGTGTTACCCCTTGCCTAAAACTTAGAGAGGTGTCATTATTGTTGGAGGACGAGGTAAACATGAATTATCTATTTCACGCATTTCAGATTTATGAAGCATACCATTCTCTATTAGGTCACTGAGCCAAGTGGTATGCATACAATTACAACCGGTTTCTATTATTAACTCTATCATTATTGTCTTTATGATCATTATTATTATTAGTAGTAGTAGTATTTTCATTATTATTAGTATCGTTATTAGTATTAGTAGTAGTAGTAGTAGTATTTGTATTATTATTATTATTATTAGTAGTAGTATTACTATTTTTAGTATTAGTATTATTATTATTATTATTATTATTACCCCTGGGTGTAAGGGGATAGAATATGCCCCACGTGCCTCCTGCGTGTCGTAAAAGGCGACTAAAGAAGTTGAGTTGGGGAGCTTGCGACCCACCACCCATGAAAAATACATACTGCAACGATGAACAAACGAACAGCCTCGGATCTAGACGGACCTAATGTTGACGAACTCTGAACAACCATGGACAGTCTAAAGATTGCGACTTGGAATGTAAGAGGCTTGAATGATTAAGCAAAAGAGAGAGAGATCATGGAAGTGTTCGTGAATGCCAGGTTAAGATGTATGCGGAATTACTGAGACCAAATGGAGGGGTACATGTGTGAGAGAGTGGGAGTGTGGAATGGGTGCTGGAGTGAATAAGGGAGCGAAAGAAGGTGCGTATTTGTTTGTAAGTAACAAATGGAAGGAGCGTGTAAGAGACTATGGGTTTGTGGGTGCAAGGATTGTGTGGGTGAAAATGAAAGTAGGAATACAAACGTGGGTGGTTGTGTGTGTGTATGTTCTGACAGAGAATAAAACTGTAAGAGAGAAAGAGGAAGAGTTCTGGGTGAATGTTGAGGCCTGGATAAGTTTGGATAAGTGTCTCGATAAGTTTGGAAAGAGCGAAAGAATATTTCTGGTTGGGGATATGAATGGGAAGGTGGGTGATGAGAAAGTAGATAGAGTGGTAGGAGGGTGGGGTGTACCGTCAGAAGTGAATGGGAATGGTAGTGCACTTGTGGACGTATACGTGGGGAGGAGGCTGTGGATAGCCAACACCTTCTTCCAACAAGAATGATACACAGGTACACATGGAAAGTGGTGTGGAGGAGGAGGAATGGGACAGTGGAGGAATGAAAGGCACTGATTGATTATATAACTGGATGAAAGAATGAAGAATATTGTGCTGGATGCTAGGGTGTATAGAGGTATTGGGGGGTCTGTCTGACCACTATGTAGTAGTAGCTAAAATTAGGATTAACAAGAAGTGGGTGAGGAGAGCTGAAGGGAGGCGAGAGGAAGGTGGAGTGGCGAAGAGGGTGGAGAGGTTGCAGGAGGAGGAGATCAGGGAAGAGTTGAAGAGAGCAGTAGAGCGACGACTAGGTAGGTTTGACCTGGAGGGTATGGAGGAAGTGGAAGAGGTGAGCAAAGTGTTTAAGGAAGAAATATGTGCAGCATGTGAGGAAGTGTGTGGAGTAAGGAGACGAGGGAGGGGAGTGAAGGGTACAGCATGGTGGACTGAAGAGGTAAAAATAGCTGTTGAAGACAAGAAGAGAGCATATAGAAAGTGGTTGGGTAATAGAGGGAATGAAGATTTGGAGAGACAGAAAAGAGCGAGGTACTTGGAGAAAACGAGAATGGTGAAGAGAGTAGTGAAGGAAAGTAAGAGAAGAGCAGATGAGGAATTTGGAAGGAATCTGAGTGTAAAATGGAGGGAGTGAAAGAAACTGTTCTGGAAAGAGGTCAAGAAACTTAGGGAGGGTAGCAAGGGAAATAGTAAGGGTGTGAAAGATAAGAATGGGCGAGTGATAGCCGAGAAACAAGAGAGAATCGAAAGATGGAAGGAGTACTTCAACGAATTGCTAAATGTAAGGAATGAAGCACCAGCAAACATAGTTAGATGGGGTATGGGAGGGAGAAGAAGAGAAGTAGTGGAGGAGGAGGTGGGGGATCAGGAGGTCAGAAGTGTGTGAAGCCATGAATAGAATGAAGATGGGGAAAGCATCAGGAATAGATGGAGTGTGTGGGGAAATGCTGAGGTATGGTGGAGATATAGTGATCGAATGGGTATCGAAAATGTGTAAACTAGAATGGGAGAAAAGGAGTGCACCTGATGACTAGCATAATAGTCCCCCAATATAAGGGTAAAAGGGAGAGAGGAGTGTGTGGTAACCACCGGGGTATATGCCTTCTAAGCGTAGTAGGGTAGTGATTGAGAGAGTAAGAGCGACAACGGAGAAATGGATAGGTGACGAGCAGGACGGGTTTAGGAAGGAAAGAGGATGTGTAGATCAGATTTTTGCCCTGAAATGTGTTGTGGAGAAATATCTGGAGAAGGGACATAAGTTTTATGCTGCCCTTATGGATTTGGAGAAGGCTTTTGACAGAGTTGGTAGAGAAGGTTTGTAGAAAGTATTGAGAATATTCGGAGTAGACGGCAAGTTGCGGAAAGCAGTGAAGAGCATGTATGAGGGCGCAAAGGCGTCAGTACGTATGGAGAATGAACAGAGCGAGTTCTTTTATCTGAATGTTGGGTTGAAGCAAGGGTGTGTGATGGCCCTATGGTTGAATAAGTATATGGATGGAGTCATGAAAGAAATACAAGGCAGAGCAGTGGATGTTGATGTACCTCTGATAAGGGAGGGAAATGAGTGGAAGTTGCCTGCACTGCTGTTTGCTGATGATACTGTTCTGATGAGCGATAGTGAATGGGAGTTGCAGGGGCTGGTAAATATGTTTGGAACAGTGTGTGAAAAACGGAATCTGAGGGTAAATGCAGGGAAGAGCAAGGTTATGCTCTTTGCAATATCTAAGGGAGTGTACGAGAGTGAGGTGGAAGGACAGAGATGGAGAGGTAAACCGAATGAGAGGTGTAAGATGGAGTGAAGAAGTATATGAGTGAAGGCGGTGCTGGATTAGAGGAGGGGTGTCGACTGACTGGGGATATAGGTGCATGGGGCCGTTTCGTTCGTGGCCACCCCTTCGGGGATCACGGCGTTCGGCAATAGATAGATTATTAATATCACATTAGCACTTCTAATGTATCCACCAATCACCGTTGTTGCCTGGAGCCTTCCTACTTTCTAACACAGCTGCAAATTTTTATTTTTTTATTTTTATTTTTTTATAGAAATGAATATATTATAGTCTGCAGTAAATGATTTACCATGTTCTCATATATAGGTCTAAATGAATGGTGTAAGTGTGTATTCCATGCACAACAAAGTTTATGTCCTTTACTAATTAGGCATATACTGTTAGGGAAGCGTATGTGTCTTTGTGTCGAATTGTGGGTATAATTGCGAGTATGGCCTTTGAACATCAAGTCAATAGTTGTACAATGTATGTTATATATATTCAATTTTTGTAAATCGTATTACATGGGTAATTGTTATAATGAACAATCAGCTGTGAGCTCTGGGAAGTGAGTGTGACCTCAGGGTTAATCACCATTAATTTAATTTGTTTTATGTTATTATATTTTGCCTACATACATCCCTTTTCGAATTTAGAAAAAATCTTTACAACACGTAGTTCCCGGGGCACATAGCTGTGACTAAGTGTATTATATGCAATTGCATTTTGATAGATCGAGTTATAGCCAGGTGCCTTTAAGAGAGACATCTCTCAAAAGGCTCAGCCTTATTTTTTTGTATTATTATATATTTTTGTTTTTTAACAAATCATTTGTAAGCAAAATTGTATTGTATACTAAAGGCTAAATAAAAAGATTTCAATTCAAATTCAAATTCAATTCACAAAAAGCGACTTAGTTATAACTCACCCTCATTCATTTTCCGTATTATATGTCCCGGCAATAAGCATTCTAATACCACGGTGCCAGCCTTATGCTCCTGTCGGCCACTCAAAAATGTGGAAAATGTTTTGCCGGGATGTTATTACAATGAGATAAAACACGAAGAAGAAAGAAGAAGCTGATCAAGCACATAGACTTTTATTTATGAACCCTCACGGGCCCGAAAATATTTACTGAGAGAGAAAGAATATTCTTGACTGACTATCTTGAGTCACCAAATAACAAATGTGCCTTATTGGGCAGACTTTTTCAAAGAGGTTTTAGACAATTGATGCAATAAATATACTAAGAGTTGAAGTATAGCTCTCATTTGGTTAGAATAGCGGAAGATATATATAGTTAGAAATAGTGACAGGTTCTGATAACAAGATCAATGATAGTTAAATATACTATAGGTAGTCATTACCTAAGAGTTTGTTGTAGCTTTTTTTTTTTTTAAAAAGACCTCCGTCTACGTATTGTGAAAAACCTGTTATCCTCCGGCAAATTGTGGGGTTGAGTGAGTGAAGGGGGGGGACAGTGAAGGGGGGGGACAGTTGTAGCTTATGTAATCGATAGATAAGGGACATATGTGCCCAGCTATCAAATGAGACTAGGTGAATCAGCTGAATAGAATTTCAAGATTGTCTAACTCGAACTGAGTAGTAGGAATTAACGTAGAAATAAGCGCAATCTATGCGAGCTTGACAAATAGGGTTGTGTTAGTGAAAGTTTATCTGGAGTATTAGTTAGGAAAGGCAGTCAAGCCTTCCCATTTGGAAACTTTTCTGTTTAAAGGAAACTGCATTATCAATTATAGATATAACCTCATCAAAAGCATGCTATCGATTGCGGATAATATATATCCATAAGAAATAAGGACGTTCCTTATTATATACATAGTTTTCCTTTTTAGTTGATAGTTATTGTGATTTGCAACCGAAGTCGAAGTAAGTCAAACTCTGAATAGCAACCGTACAGATAGGTTGTAATGGAAATGTATACTTCCGAAGGACAAGTTATACTGTATTGTCGTACGTATTCAACCCCTTCCAGTTTGAACGTATTTAGACCCAGATCGAGAACCATTAGCAATGAGAAATAATGATTGCCACTGGAGTTTACCCCCCAGGGGTTAAGGGGGCCTTCATCTTATGGTGGAGGAAAACAAATAATATGCCCCACGCATCCTACTGCGTGTCGTACATGGTGACTAATAGGGGGAATGGGGGTAGATTGTAGGCACCAATCGAACAGGGCTATACCCAGGAGAGGCTGTAGGCATTTGATAAGGAATCGCTGGAACTCCCTTTTAATTTGCTTGGTCTCTCTTACTGATTCCCTATGTGCCTCACTTACACTGAGAGTAGTCCAGCCAGCTCTCACAAACACCTCCTCCTCCTATCTACTTCACTACACTTAACATGCACACCCCACTTCCTCCTTCCTTCCACAAAAAAAAAAGAAAAAAAAAAATATGATGACAAACACGCACTATGCCTCGGAGTCCCCAGGGGGAGGGGAGGTCATAAATACCCACACAAACCCACCCGACCTTCCCCTGACGACCCCTCTAAATGCTCTGGACCACGTCATGTCACTCTTACTATCAACTTTTGCAATATTCGCGGCCTTTCCTCTAATTTTCACTCAGTTGAACACCATCTCTCCTCCTTCAAACCTGATCTTCGTTTCCTCATTTAAACTCAGGTGTCTGAGGCAACTGCCAGCAGCCCCTTCTCTGTATCCTCCTACTTTTCTATCCTAGTTTCAAAGCCATAGGCAGATGTTGTGCATATGTGCACAACATACTCACTTGCTCTCGTGTTCCCGATGTCGACTCCTCTGAATTCTCAACTTTATGGCTCAAACTATCCTGTCATTCTCATACTAAATATTTCTGTGCTGTCTATCTTTCCCCTAACTCTACCGACTTTCCTAAATTCTTTAACTATCTAAACTCTTAAGTGGAACACATTCTATCCATCTTTCTCGTGTCGGAAATCTCCATCTTAGGATATTTCAACGTTCACCACCGCTGATGGCTCTCCTCTCTTACTACTGACCAACATGGTGAACAAGCCTTCGTCTTTTCTCTCCTAAATTACCTAGAGCAGCTGGTCCAGCATCCCACCTGTATCCCGGATCGCATCGGACATCGGCCCAACATTCTTGACTTATTTCTGACTTCTAACCCTTCTTCTTATACTGTCAATCTTTTCTCTCCTATGGGCTCCTCCGACCATAAACTTATCTCCGTTACCTGTCCTATCTCACGATCCTCCCAGCCAGCGGCGCTTGTGGCACTTTGGCGCTGCCGACTGGGAGGCTCTTCGGCATTACTTCTTTGATTTACCATGGAATTACTTTTGCTTCCATGGCCGAAGACCCTCGGAGAGTGCTGAATGCTTTACCGAGGTAATCCTCTCGGGCATGGAAGCGTACATTACTATTTTTCTCTCAGTCTAATGCAAAAAAATATTGGTTTACTCACGCTTGTTCTACTGCTGTCCGCAACAAGGAGGAAGCATTCAAACGGTACCGACGCCTTAAAATTCAAGAGTCTCATTCTTCCTATGTTTCTGCCCGGAATCAAGCCAAATCTGTTCTTCAACTTGCCAAGCACTCTTTCATCAA
Source organism: Paralithodes platypus (assembly GCA_032716605.1). Lineage (NCBI taxonomy): Eukaryota > Metazoa > Arthropoda > Malacostraca > Decapoda > Lithodidae > Paralithodes > Paralithodes platypus. The sequence continues at coordinate 68,119,224 of CM064513.1, read as the reverse complement.
CAATAAATGCACTGAACTATCCAACTCTAGCTCTTCCCAAGCTTTCTGGCATCTAGCAAAAAACCTCTCCAACAATTTTTCTTCCTCCTCTTTCCCTCCCCTTTTCCACTCTGATGGCACAACCATCACTTCTTCCTCTGACAAAGCTGAACTCTTCGCTCAAACTTTTACTAGAAACTCCACCTTGGATGATTCCGGTGCTATTCCTCCCTCTCCACCCCCCTCTCTCCTACTTATGCCTAATATCCTAATATTTTCTAAAGATGTACTTTCTACCCTCTATGGGCTTAATACTCAGAAGGCGTACGGTCCGGACGGTGTTCCTCCTGTTGTACTAAAAAACTGTGCTTCCGTGCTGACTCCCTGCCTAGGCAAACTATTCCATCTCTGTCTCTCCTCTAATGTCTTCCCTTCATGCTGGAAGTTTGCTTTCATTCAATCTGCCCCAAAGAAGGGTAACCGCTCTCAATCCTCCAACTATCGTCCAATTGCTCTCATCTCTTGTATCTCTAAAGATTTTAAAACTATTCTTGCTTCCAAAAAATTTAAGCATTTCTCTTCTCATAATCTTTTTTTTTTTTTTTTTTTTTTTTTTAAGAGACAATGAATGGAGGAAGGAAAAACACAGATAAAACAAAAAGGTCCATGTGTCTAAAGGCATCCTCCATTCATAAAATGTTTGTAACAACTGGATTTAAACATTTGTAGATTGTAAGGTTGTGGAAAGCAATTCGAGGGAAGTGAATTCCAAAGAGTAGTAGCTCTGGGGATAAATGAATTCTGATAAGCAGAAGTTCTGCATTGTGGAGGAGAAAGTGTAAATTCATGGGCGCTCTCAGCTGCCCTAGTTCTACGGGGACAGATGTGGAGAGGCGGCACAATTGAAGCAAGTTCCTCGGAACAATTGCTGTGAAAATATCTGTAGAATAATGCAAGGGATGCAACGTTTCTTCGTATGGATAATGTAGGAAGGTCCTGTGTGATTGCAGGGTTATTGATTAATCTGATAGCTTTATTTTGAATTTTGTCCAACTGCCTCAATGCAACCACTCCACTTCCACCCCACAGAGGTGAACAGTAATCCATCTGAGAACGCACCTGACTTTTATATATTACGGCCAACTGCTCGTCAGTGAAGAATTCTCGAACTCTGTACAGGAGTCCCAGTTTTTTAGAGGCATTCTTAGCAATGCTTCTAACATAATGTGTCCAGCTCAAGTTAGTAGTTAATGTTACACCGAGAATGTCAATACTAGGAGAAGTGGGAATATTTACATCATTAAAAAATATATGGGAGTCAGTGAGATTCTGTCGGTTAGAAAATTGAATATACTTGGTTTTCTGTGCATTAAAGGAAACTAGATTCTTTTGTCCCCATTCTTCAATTCTAGAAAGGTCCTGGTTCAGAGAATTTGCAGTGTTTATTTTTGAATTTATAAGATCGGGTTGGGTGAAAGAATTGGTAAATGTGAAGGAACTGTGGAGTGTTGAGTCATCTGCGTAGGAATGTATTGGATTATGAGTGGTAGATATGAGATCATTGATATGAATGAGGAACAGAGTTGGGGCCAAAACTGATCCCTGGGGAACACCAGCATTTATTGAGTGAAATTGAGAATAAAGGCCATCTACCATTACACGTATTTTTCTGTTATGAAGATAAGAAGAAATTAGTGGAACTAATGATGCAAGGCCGTAGTGTGACATCTTCGACAATAAGGATTGATGCCAGACTCTATCAAATGCCTTTGATATATCCAGTGCTATTGTATGTGTTTCACCATGTTGGTCTGTAGCTTGGTTGATTTGATGCGTAAGAAGGCAAAGAATGTCTGCAGTTGATCGACATCGTCTAAAACCATATTGCCTATCACTGATTAATTGATTATTCTCAAGATGCTTAATTATGTGATTATTTAATATAATTTCAAAGACTTTACCAAGAGTGGAAGTTATAGCTATTGGTCTGTAGTTTGATGGATCTGAAGAGGCACCTCTTTTAGGAACTGGATGGATGTTTGCTTCTTTCCAGGGTACTGGGAAGCATGAGGTATGAGTACACAGACGGAAAAAATTTGCCAATACAGGAGCGAGCACCAAGGAGCAATTCTTAAGTACTATTGGAGGAATTTCATCTGGACCAGGAGCCTTATCTACTGAGAGATTCTGCAAAATAGTTTTGACATGTCTGGTGTGGATCTTAAGTGAGGGAATTTCAGGGGAATTAAAATTAAGTACAGGGACATCTTGATTTATTTCATCTAAGGTTGAGTTGGTGGAGAAAATATCCGCAAGAAGGTTAGCTTTACCTCTTGGGTCACTTACAAGATTGCCAGTCGGAGATTTTAATGGTGGAATGGATGAAGCAGTAGTGAAGTTGGATTTGAATGAGTTAATAGTAGACCAAAATATGTTGTTATCATTTGGATTATTTAGAAGTTTATTTTCCTGCTTGTGGAGAAAGTTTGATTTAGTTAGGTTTAATACAGTTTTGGCATGATTTCTGATGTTTCTAAAGTAATTAAAGGCTTCATATGTTTTTATCTTGTGTATGCATTGTAGGCTATTGCTTTTTGTTCAGTTACTCTAGCACAATTATGGTCAAACCATTTAGGTGAATTAGATCTTTTACTGTACTTTTGATGAGGAATAAAAGTTTCCATTCCAATTTTTACAAAATCTTGTATGTGGCTCAAGGTGGAGTGTGCATCATTAGAAAAGAAAGAGGTCCAGGGAATATCAATAAAGAAACCTTGAAGACCCTCCCAGTCTGCCCTATCGTAATGCCATTTAGTCACCAAAACAGGTTCAGAGTTGGAAGGTGTGGTAGGTGATAGACAGGTGGCCTGTATCAGATAGTGATCAGAAGATCCAAGCGGGGACCTCACTGTAACATCATAATTTTCTGAATTGGTTGTTAAAAATAAGTCCAGTAGGTGGGAATTATGATTAGGATTATCTGGTACACGGGTGGGTTGGTTGACTAGTTGAGTGAGATTAAATGAGTCTGCAAATAGCTCACATTCAAGACCAGCATAATCAGTCCTGGCTGAATGAGTGAGCCATTCAACATTATGGACATTAAAATCACCCAACACAGTGATTTCAGAAGAAGCATTTAAGTTGAGGACACTGAGTTGTGAGGACAGAGAATCAAAAAGACTTTGCTCTGGAGGAGTATTTGGGGAACGGTAGATGCAACATATCTATTTAAATTTACCAGCAGAAATTAATTTGTATATAGAATAATCAAAATAGGGACAATTGAAACTAGTAACCTCCTCCAGGGCAATTTCAGATTTTGCGAAGCAACATACACCTCTGCTCTCAGATCACCAGTATGGCTTCCTTAAGGCCTGCTCTACTGGTGATCTTGTTTCTTATCTTACTAACTCTTGGTCATCCTCCTTTCGGAACTTCGGTGAGACCTTTTCTATTGCACTAGACATATCGAAGGCCATTGATAGAGTCTGGCACAAATCTTTAATTTCTAAACTACCTTCCTTCGGTTTCTATCCCTCTATCTGTACCTTTGTCTCAAATTTCCTTTCCAGCTGCTCCATAGCTGCGGTTGTGGACGGCCATCGCTCACATCCTCATCCTATCAACTCCTGGGTTCCTCAGGGCTCTGTTGTATTTTCTATTCTATTTCTAATTTTTATAAATGATCTTCTCAACTGTACCTCCAGTCCCATCCCTTCATACGCAGACGACTCTACCTTACACTACTCAATTATAGTTTTCCAGCAATCCCTCAAAAACAAACGTAATGAAGCCATTCAACACTTATATTCTGATCTAACTACTATTTCTAATTGGGGCAGAGAAAACCTTATTACCTTCAATGCTTCCTAAACCCAATTTCTCCATCTATCTACCCGTAAGGAACTCCCAGATGACTATCCCTTATTCTTCAACAATACAAAAATCCATCCTTCATCTTCTCTCAATATTCTTGGTGTCTCATTTTCTTCTGCTATTACTTGGAAGGACCATATTTCCAGTCATGCTAAGGCAGCCTCCCAGAAGCTGGGTGTGCTCAACCACCTCAAGGGGTTCTTTACCCCTGCACAGCTTCTTGCTCTGTACAGGGGCACTGTGCGTCCTTGTATTGTGTATTGTTCATATGTGTGGGGAGGATCTTCTTACACCGCACTCCTAGACAAAAGTAAAAAGGAAGGCCTTTCATATTACTAATTCCCGCCCACTCACCAACTCTCTGCAAACTCTCTCTCTTCGCCGCAATGTTGCATCTCTTTCGCTATTATATCGCTACTTCAATAATCAGTGCTCCTCAGAGCTCTCCCAGTGTGTACCACCTCCTCTACGTAGGGTACGTGGTACCCGTCTTGCAACAAAATCCCACCCCTACTCTGTGCAACTCTCTAACCCAAGAGTGAAACATTACTCTCAGTCTTTCTTCTATTCAATAGCTGAACTCTGGAACTCTCTCCCAGAATCGGTCTTCCCTCCTCCTATGACTTAAATTGCTTCAAACTCCGTGTGTCCAGCCATTTTGGCTCGAACGTCCCTTGATTTTGGTCCTGTCACTCTTTCAACTATGGGGGAGGCACTCGCTACAGGGAGTTCTGCCTTTTGTCTCCCTCACTCCCATAGAAGAAAAAAAACTCAAATTATTCCAATTAATTATATTTTGTATACAATTATAATTATCATTATTAACACACACATACATACGCACACACATACACACACAAACATATATATATATATATATATATATATATATATATATATATATATATATATATATATATATATATATATACTGTATACTGCATATATTTGTGTTTAATTCTTTCTCCCCATATGCATGTAAGAGACAAAAAGCAAAGCTGTCTATAACAGGTGTCTCCCCCAAAGTTAAAAGAGTTATAGAGACCCAAAGCATGGTACGTTAGAGTCAAAATGTCTGGACACACGGAGCTTGAAACAGTTTAAGTCATACGATGAAGGAATGTCAGATATAGGGAGAGAATTCCTAAGCTTACTTGTTGAGTAGAAGAAAGTTAGGTACAATAGGTTCACACTTGGGTTGGAGAGTTGGGCAGAATAGGGGTCCGAGTGTTTTGAAAGGCGGGTGCCTACCACTCTACGTAAGGGAAGAGCTATACAGTACACCGAGAAATATATACATAATATATATATATATATATATATATATATATTATATACTGTACATTCGTACACATGTAAATGTGTTATCATATTAATAATGAATAATGTTAATTGTTTGATTGACTAAGTTAAGGTACTGTTTTTTTTACCCCTGTAGCGTTCCAGTGTTCATCAGAGCCCAAGTGCCAGTGTCGGGATATATCCATCTCCTGCCACCACCTAGCCATCACCACACTACCAGCTCATATTGAACAACAGATATCCAGATTGTAAGTTATATAGTATTGTTTTACCTGTCATGTATGTTTTTTTATCAGGCATCTCCTTGTTTATAATTAGGTATTAATGCATGTTGTTTTCTTTGTTTATGTCTCAACCACTTGGCTATAGACTTGTTATATTCTTGATATTTCTTCAAGCCCTTAAGTTTTCCTATGATTCTCTCTTTTCTCTGTTATATTAGACTTTCTAGATTTACATTAATTGTATACTTTTACTCCTCTCTCTCAGTCAGCATCTCATATCTCGGCTCTAACGTCCAATTTCCTTCTTATGCTTATACTGTATATTATTCCTTCTGCCAGGACCTCACTATTCACAGTGAAACACAGATATCACGACAGTAGGTTGTGTTGTGTTCATTTATATATGTTTCCTGCTGTTCTGATGTGTTCATGTGTACAGTATATACTTCCGCCTCCCTTTCTGTCTCCTATAGTATTTTTACTTCCTAGATTATTTTTGTGTTTGTATTTTTGTTTACCTCACGGCTATAGGTGTTTTTATGTTGTTGATATTTCTTAGTCATATATGTTTACATCAGATCCTCGTTTCTCTCTTTTACTTTGGTCTTATATAATTTATACATAGAACTAACTTGCCACCAGCATGCAACTAATACTGAACCGCAGATATCATGATTGTATGTTACTGCATAATTATAATGTTTAGATTCCCTTTCTCTCGTCATTGTGTTTGTCTTTCTATATCTGACTTCTATTTGTATGCCTTACCCTTGAGAGTTGAGGCTATATACTTTGTAAATATAAATTGAGACGCATAATTCAACCCCTCGAACATTGTGAGAAGTTATAACACTTTTGTTCTGACTTTCTTTCGACGATTTTATCATGATTAGTACAAAAAATGGAAGTCAGAGGCATAAATGAGTTAGTTTTCCCCCTTAGACTCCTAGAGGTCCTTCCTAAGCTGCACAAAATAGTCTAATGCAAGTCAAAATAAAAGAAAGAAAGTTGTCCTCATATACGGCAAGGGATTACATCCTGTACCCGCTTTTCTCTTTTATGCTGGACTTACTTCACTTGCAAAGAAACTATCTCATATCCCGCTTGCCTTGAGACTAATTCTCTCTCTCTCTCTCTCTCTCTCTCTCTCTCTCTCTCTCTCTGCTTGTCTGTCTATCAATCCATCCATCCATCTATCTATCTATCTATAGGTATATCTATCTATCTATCTATCTATTTATATATCTATCTGTCCATCTATCTTCTTGTCCCCCCCCCCCCCTCCCATGTTTTTCCATTTCTCTGGTAAGTTGTATCTGTTTCACCTATGTTTATCATACATGTAGGATTTTCTTATCATTGTTGCAAGTCACGTTATGCATTTCCCTTGTCTGCTTTTCCTCGTATACTATTGCATCCGTTATCCTCCTCGTGTTGTCGTTTTTATTTGCAGGCACTCATCCGTTATCCTCCTCGTGTTGTCGTTTTTATTTGCAGGCACTCATCCGTTATCCTCCTCGTGTTGTCGTTTTTATTTGCAGGCACTCATCCGTTATCCTCCTCGTGTTGTCGTTTTTATTTGCAGGCACTCATCCGTTATCCTCCTTGTGTTGTCGTTTTTATCTGCAGGCACTCATCCGTTATCCTCCTTGTGTTGTCATTTTTATTTGCAGGCACTCATCCGTTATCCTCCTCGTGTTGTCATTTTTATTTGCAGGCACTCATCCGTTATCCTCCTCGTGTTGTCATTTTTATTTGCAGGCACTCATCTCCTTTTCTGTTCTCCATTCATATTAGCATAATATATTTTCCAGGAGTTCGTCCCTGGTAGTGTTTCTCTGGTTAAGCTTGTGGTTATTATGTTCATTGTATTTCTTGTTAGTTCACTTCAACTGCACTGTCATCATTGATGGCTGTATTGCAACAAAAATTATATATATATATATATATATATATATATATATATATATATATATATATATATATATATATATATATATATATATATATATATATATTATATATATATATATACTGTATATATATATATATATATATATATATATATATATATATATATATATATATATATATTATATATATATACAGTATATATACCGGTATATATACAGTATACAGTATATGCTGTATGTTAATATTGTGCCATCATTTTAAGCGACTGGACAGATTTTTCTCTATGACTTGAGCTTATCTATCCATATGTTTCCTCTCTCTCTCTCTCTCTCTCTCTCTCTCTCTCTCTCTCTCTCTCTCTCTCTCTCTCTCTCTCTCACTCACTCACTCACACTCTCTCTCTCTCTCTCTCTCTCACACATATCTCTCACAATCTCAAAATTTGCTGACGATACAAAAATTGCAAATAGCGTACTCTCAAAAGAACAAGTTGACGATATGCAACACAATCTAGATAAATTGTCATGTTGGGCCCAAATTTGGCAAATGAGTTTCAATGCGGATAAATGTAAAGTACTACATGTCGGATACCTAAATGAGAAAGCAAACTATTCGATGAATGGCACTCAGCTTAAGAATGTAAACAGAGAAACTGATCTGGGAGTAACAATATCGAGTAACCTAAAACCGAGTCAACAATGTTCAGAAGTTGTTAAGAAGGCAAACAAAATAATTGGCTTTATAGGCAGGTCATTTGAGCATAAATCCAAAGAAGTTATCCTAACCCTTTACAATTCCTTAGTCCGCCCTCTTCTGGAATACTGCGTTCAATCCTGGTGCCCTTATTACCAAAAAGATATAAACAAGCTAGAACGAGTTCAACGTAGAGTTACCAAAATGATACCTAGCCTAAAGAACAAACCATACGAAGAGCGTCTTAGAGAATTAAATCTATTTCCTTTAACCCAGCGCAGATTAAGAGGCGACTTAATTCAAGTGTTCAAAATCATCAAAGGCATCGACAATATGAACTGTAGTAAGTACTTCACTATCGACCAATCTAATTACACGCGGGGAAACGGTTGCAAAATTATTGGTAAATCTTTTAACTCACACGAATCTAAGAATTTCTTCTTCAATCGAGTTGTCAACTTGTGGAATGGGCTTCCCCGAGACGTTATAGACTGCAGCACCGTTGATTCATTTAAATTCCGCCTAGACAAATATCTCGCATCAAACCCGCGACTGACTGCGTTTGTAAATGAATAACTTTATCCTCCCCTCAGTTACTAACCCATATGTCCCCTACTAACTTCCTAGTCCTGCCACGTTAGTGGCAGGGCAGTAGTTCCCTTTCCAATGTTCCCTTACCCACTCTAAACCACTGTTTGGACACTTGATCCTCAGTGTTTTGGAGGACAAGCAACCTAGAAGGGTCACTAAACCTGTTGTTGCTTGATTTCCTTTGTACTCCTTTGTACATACACACACTCTCTCTGTCTGTCTGTCTCTCTCTCTCTCTCTCTCTCTCTCTCTCTCTCTCTCTCTCTCTCTCTCTCTCTCTCTCTCTCCCTCTCACTTCCCGGTTATGTAATGTTTGAGAAAAGCCGAATAAATAGAAATGGAGGTGGTGTTTTACTTTATATCAAAGAAAGTCTTAACCCTACCCTCTTGTCAAAACCTCAAATTGTGAACGTCGACACATCTTTTGTGATAATAAAGAATAATAAAGGTACACCAATAATACTTGCGTTAATATACAGACCTCCAGCTCAATCAGTGCAAACTGACCAAGAAATTTACGAACAAATTGCAGATGTAAGTAACTCATAAGACTTTAATTTACCTGTGACCAAGTGAGGCGATACTCTTACTTCACACTCCGGACATGACTTGTATACGAACTTGCAAGAGAGTTCGCTTTATCAATTTGTTCGAACGCCGACCCGTGGTAATAACGTTCTTGACATTGTACTTGCAACAAAAGAAGAATTAATAGATAATTTGAATGTTGGTGATGAATTCAGTAACAGCGACCATCGTACGATAACTTTCACTTTAAAGTTTACTAGTAACGAACCAAATAATAGCATCGAAAAAGTCCCTAATTTCAAGAAAGCAAACTTTCATAAACTTAGAGCTATGTTTAAAGAAACTGACTGGAGCTTTTTAATTAACAATAACGACATAAATACATCTTGGAAGTTATTTCGAAACCACTTACCTAAAAGCAGTGCAGGACTGCATACCATCGAAAATACGGCGTCCAGGCCATAATAATAAGCCCAAATGGTGGAATGGAATAAATATATTTCAAACTGTCTGCTTGCTAAAAAAATTGCTAATGATAGATGAACATCCTCACAAAATGACGAAGAACGGGTGAAATTTGTAGAGCTACGACGCAAAGCCAAAAAGTTAATTAAGCAAAGTATAAAGACCCTAGAGTTACATATTGCGAATCAAAGTAAAACAAACCCGAAAGAATTCTATAGTAATATCAGAAAGAAAAAAGTAGTTTCTTCAACTGTTGGACCATTAGTCGATGAAAATGGAGAATACACCAAAGACGAAGTACACATGAGTAATGCCCTCAATACCTTCTTTGCATCAGTTTTTACAACAGAAGACCTTAGTGATATCCCTACACCATCGCCGATTCAGATTGATAATTCAGATGTTCTAAGCAAATCACCGTTACAGAGAGAGAAGTATTGAATTGTTTAGATAAACTCAAAGTAAATAAAACGCCTGGACCTGATACAATCTCGCCTAGAGTTCTAAATGGAGCTAAGGATGAGCTCTCCAAACCACTGACATTACTATTCAATAAGTCCTTGCAGTCTGGAACTATGCCTGATCAGTGGAAGCTAGCCAACGTAACACGGATATTAAAAAAAGGCAGCAAATCCCTACCCAGTAACTATCGTCCAATTAGCTTAACCTCAGTTGTATGTAAAATGCTAGAAACGGTCATAAGAGACAGACTCGTAAATCACTTAGAGGAAAATAACATACTTAAAGATACTCAACACGGCTTTCGTAAAAAACGTTCCTGTTTAACAAACCTCTTAGACTTCTTCTACGATATCCTCAACCTCTACGATGAGAGGAAAGCTGTAGATATTATATACCTTGATTTTCAAAAGGCCTTTGACAAAGTTCCCCACAAACGTTTACTGCTAAAACTAAAAGCGCATGGAATACAAGACGGTGTGTTGAAATGGATAGAAAATTGGCTCAGCGACAGAAAGCAAAGAGTAGTCATTAACGGTAAGGCATCTAAATGGACCAATGTAAGTAGCGGTACCCCAGGGATCGGTACTAGGACCAATTCTCTTTCTAATTTACATCAACGACATAGATGAGGGTCTCACCTGTACAATCTCAAAATTTGCTGACGATACAAAAATTGCAAATAGCGTACTCTCAAAAGAACAAGTTGACGATATGCAACACAATCTAGATAAATTGTCATGTTGGGCCCAAATTTGGCAAATGAGTTTCAATGCGGTTAAATGTAAAGTACTACATATCGGATACCTAAATGAGAAAGCAAACTATCCGATGAATGGCACTCAGCTTAAGAATGTAAACAGAGAAACCGATCTGGGAGTAACAATATCGAGTAACCTAAAACCGAGTCAACAATGTTCAGAAGTTGTTAAGAAGGCAAACAAAATAATTGGCTTTATAGGCAGGTCATTTGAGCATAAATCCAAAGAAGTTATCCTAACCCTTTACAATTCCTTAGTCCGCCCTCTTCTGGAATACTGCGTTCAATCCTGGTGCCCTTATTACCAAAAGATATAAACAAGCTAGAACGAGTTCAACGTAGAGTTACCAAAATGATACCTAACCTAAAGAACAAACCATACGAAGAGCGTCTTAGATAATTAAATCTATTTCCTTTAACCCAGCGCAGATTAAGAGGTGACTTAATTCAAGTGTTCAAAATCATCAAGGCATCGACAATATGAACTGTAGTAAGTACTTCACTATCGACCAATCTAATTACACGCGGGAAACGGTTGCAAAATTATTGGTAAATCTTTTAACTCACACGAATCTAAGAATTTCTTCTTCAATCAAGTTGTCAACTTGTGGAATGGGCTTCCCCGAGACGTTATAGACTGCAGCACCGTTGATTCATTTAAACTCCGCCTAGACAAATATCTCGCATCAAACCCGCAACTGACTGCATTTGTAAATGAATAACTTTATTTTATCCTCCCCTCAGTTACTAACCCATCTGTCCCCTACTAACTTCCTAATCCTGCCACGGACATTAGTTCCCTTTCCAATGTTCCCTTACCCACTCTAAACCACTGTTTGGACACTTGATCCTCAGTGTTTTGGAGGACAAGCAGCCTAGAAGGGTCACTAGACCTGTTGTTGCTTTATTTCCATTGTACTCTCTCTCTCTCTCTCTCTCTCTCTCTCTCTCTCTCTCTCTCTCTCTCTCTCATTCACTCACTCACTTTCTCTCTCACTCACACTCTCTCTCTCTCTCTCTCTCTCTCTCTCATTCACTCTCTCTCTCTCTCTCTCTCTCTCTCTCTCTCTCTCTCTCTCTCTCTCTCCCTGCCGGTCTAAGGTTTAAGAGCAATTTGAATCGACTGAAAAGAAAATTATCCCCTCACCCAATGTCAAAAGCCTGGTTATCTGCACATGACAGGCTGTGATAAGTAAACCTAGCAAAGTAATGCTACGGCTGAGATATCTGATAGGCCAGTGACCTCTTGATATTATTATTTTCCTTATCTCTCCCATATGTCTCCAATTTGTTTACCGTCTTAACACTAACTAATCTAACGCTAGATAGATTATTGTAATGGTTAAATCCTTTTGTATTGTTTTGTAATGGGGGTGGGGTTGCTGTTTTGCACTATTCGAGCATATATTTTAGTATATTTAGTATATTTAGTACTGCCTTGATAGCGTAATGCATAAGTGCGCGGAATTTCGGTGTGAGTGTCCTCGGTTTGAGTCCTTTGAGTGCCACATGTATTTGTTGATTTCATTAATTGAGCTTAAAAGTGAATTTGATTGGTAAAAAAATATAATCCTATACATCCTTCAAGCTAAAAAATAACACAAACGTTCACCAGACACCCCTCAGATTATGAGAAAGGCCCCTCGTCCCTATTTCAAGCTAAAATTGTACATCTTTCGCCCGACAACTGTTCCAGCCAAAGGCTTATTCACCTACATTGCAAGCTAGCACGCAGGAACGAAAGTCTTCTTATAATCGCCAAAATAATGGGACAAATTTTCATAGATTCGCCAAACTAATGGGGTGAGACAGGATGTGCCTAATAAAGCCTACCCTTGAATTAATAACAGTTATCGCTACCTCCAGAAAATGTGGAAGACTTACAATTAATCGAAGAGTTTAGGATGATAAGAGTCAACCCTCTAACTTCCAGAAATCCTTCCTAAGTTGAATACAATCGTTTGGAGGTTGCTCTATAAAACAAAACAAAATATAATCTCTTGAAGTTAGCTAGGATAAAAATAAAACAAAAAATAATACATTTGTTCGGACTTAGCTAGGATAAAGCAACAATAAATAATAAAATCACTTCTAGGTAAATAGGATAAACCCAAAAGTATTATAATCGTTCGGATATACCTAGGATTTAAGGGAAACAAATCGTTTTGTAGGTAGTTTGAATATAAATATATATATATATATATAATATAGTTTGAAGGTAGCCAGGGTATAACAAAAAACAAATACATAAAATGTTTTGAAGGTATCCAGGATAAAAACAAAAATGAATAAAATTGCTTGGATATTTATGCTAAAATTATTCATATAATATAACCGCTTGGAGATAGCTACAATAAAACAAAGAGCAAAACATTGAAGCCACTTAACCCGTTGAGGATAATGACGCATGTTGACAGATTATTCTTGCTTAGACGATTTTATTCAGATTAAAAAGGGTATATGGAAGTCAGAGGGTTCATTGAGACCATATTAATCCATTTAACTCTCATATATCCTTCCTAAGATGCATAAAATTGTCTAATGAGAGCAAGAATGAACTGTGAAAACACGTCATGATCCTCAGAGGGTTAATTGAACAGGTTAACCCTTTGACTTTACCGTACTGAGGGATAATTTGAGTATGAACAAAGGAGTAACATTTGGTGAAATAATATGATCTTCATTTTTCTTAAGTGAATGAAGGAGACAAAAGTCAATGCTGCCTGTAGCAAGTGTCCCCCCAAGGTTAAAGAGTGATAGAGAGCCAAAATCAAGGTACGTTAGAGACAATTTAGATGTGTTGGATAGAAGTGTGATCTATCTATCTATCTATTGCCTGACGCCGCGATCCCCGAAGGGGTGGCCACGAATGAACCGCCCCCATGCACCTCTGTCCCCGGTCAGTCGACGCCCCTCCCCCCAACCAGCACCGCCTTCGTTCATATACTTCCTCACTCCATCCTTCCACCTCTCATTTGGTCTACCTCTCCCTCTCTGTCCCTCCACCTCGCTCTCGTACACCCTCTTAGTCATTTTCTCGCTTTCCATACGTTCCATATGGCCGAACCATCTCAAGTTGTTCCTTTTCACACTTTCCAGCACATCTACCTCCACACCACACCTCCTTCTTACTTCCTCATTAGTCTGTCTATCCCTCCATGTAACTCCGCACGCACTTCTTAGGTAATTCATTTCCACTGCTCTCACTCTTGGTCTGAGTCTCTCAACCAACGTCCATGCTTCGCTTCCGTAAGTCAGTGTCGGGATTACCACACTGTACTGCAAGGACTTCTTCACTTCCATACTGACCACCCTATTTATTGTTACTGCTTTCAGCGTTCCTACAACCCTCTTCCCCTGTTGTACCCTCTCCCGCACTTCTTCATCCATAGTCCCATCTTTACTCAACACACTGCCCAGATACTTAAAAGAGTTGACGATCTCCATAGCCTGACCGTTCAGCTTCACCTCACACTCTGTGACTTCACCCCTTTCGAAGACCATAACCTTGCTCTTCCCCGCATTTACCTTCAAATTCAGTTTTTCGCACACTGTTCCAAACTCATTTACCAGACCCTGCAACTCCCATTCATTATCACTCATCAGAACTGTATCATCCTCAAACAGCAGTATAGGTAGCTTCCACTCAATTTCCTCCCTTTTCAGCGATACACCAACATCCACTGCTCTTGATAGTATTTCTTTCATGACTCCATCCATATATACAGTAAACAACCACGGAGACATCACACATCCCTGTTTCAAACCAACATTCAGGTCAAAGAACTCGCTCTGCTCACTCTCCACACGTACTACCGCCTTTGCACCCTCATACATGCTTTTCACTGCTTTCAGCAACTTGCCATCTACTCCGTATATTCTAAGTACTTTCCACAAACCTTCTCTATCCACTCTGTCATAGGCCTTCTCCAAGTCCATAAAGGCAACATTCACCTTTTGTTTCTTCTCCAGATATTTCTCCACAACACAATTCAGGGTAAAAATCTGATCTACACATCCTCTTCCCTTCCTAAAACCTCCCTGCTCATCGCCTATCCATATCTCCGTTCTCACTCTCTCAATCACTACCCTACTGTATACCTTCCCTACTACGCTTAGAAGACATATTCCTCGGTGGTTACCACACACTCCTCTTTCCCCTTTTCCCTTATATAGGGGTACTATTATGCCAGTCTTCCAGTCATTGGGTGCTCTCCCCTTCTCCCATGCTAGTTTGCACATTTTCCATACCCATTCGATCACTATCTCACCACCATACCTCAACATTTCTCCACACACTCCATCTGTTCCTGGTGCTTTCCCCAACTTCACTCTTTTCATGGCTTCCCACACTTCTGACCTCCTGATCCCCACCTCCTCCTCCACTACTCTTCTCTTCTTCTCCCTCCCATACCATATCCAGCTATGTTTGCTGGCTCTTCATTCCTTACATTTAGCAACTCATTGAAGTACTCCCTCCATCTTTCGACTCTCTCTTGCTTCTTGGCTAGCATTCTCCCATTCTTATCTTTCACACCCTTACTGTTTCCCTTGCTACCTTCCCTAACTTTCTTGACTTCTTTCCAGAACAGTTTCTTACTCTCCCTCCATTTTACACTCAGATTCCTTCCAAATTCCTCATCTACTCTTCTCTTACTTTCCTTCACTACTCTCTTCACCACCCTCTTACTCTCCACGTACCTCGCTCGTTCCTGTCTCTCGAAATCTTCATTCCCTCTACTACCCAACCACTCTCTATATGCTTTCTTCTTTTCTTCCACAGCTATTCTTACCTCTTCTGTCCACCATGCTGTACCTTTCACTTCCCTCCCTCATCTCCTCACTCCACACACCTCCTCACATGCTGCACAGATCTCATCCATAAACACCTTGCTCATCTCCTCCACTTCCTCCATAACTTCCAGGTCGAACCCACCTAGTCGTCTTTCCACTGCTCTCCTGTACTCCTCCCTGACTTCTTCCTCCTGCAACCTCTCCACCCTCCTCACCATTCCACCCTCCTCTCGCCTCCCTCCATCTCTCCTCACCCACTTCTTTTGTATCTTAACCTTAGCTACCACTACATAATGATCAGACAGACCCCCTCCAATACCCCTATACACCCTAGTATCCATCACAAATGTCTTCATTCATTCATCCACACATACATAATCAATCAATTACTTTCGTTCCACCACTGTCTCATCCTCCATCGTCCACACCCGTTTCCAGGTGTTTTTTTTTTTTTTTTTTTTCTATGTGATTGAGGGAGGCAAAAGGCATTACTGCCTATAGCGAGTGCCTCCCCCATAGTTGAAAGAGTGACAGGGCCAATATCAAGGGACGTTCGACCCAAAATGCCTGGACACACGGAGTTTGAAGCAATTTAAGTCATAGGAAGAGGGAAAGACTGATTCTGGGAGAGAGTTCCAGAGCTCAGCTGTTGAGTAGAAGAAAGTTTGAGAGTAACGTTTCACTCTTGGGTTGGAGAGTTGCACAGAGTAGGGGTGGGATTGAGTTGCAAGACGGGTACCACGTGCCCTACGTAAAGGAGGTGGTATGCACTGGGATAGCTCTGAGGAACACTGATTATTATAGTAGCGATAGAATAGCGAGAGAGATGCAACATTGCGGCGGAGAGAGAGAGATTGCAGAGAGTTGGTGAGTGGACGGGAGTTAATGATACGAAAGGCCTTCCTTTCAACTTTATCTAGGAGAGCGGTGTGAGAGGAACCTCCCCACACATGTGAACAATACTCAATACAAGGGTGCACTATGCCCCTGTACAGAGCAAGAAGCTGTGCTGGGGAAAAAAAACCCTAAGGCGGTTGAGCACACCCAGCTTCTGGGAGGCTGCCTTAGCAAGACTGGTAATATGGTCCTTCCAAATGAGAGCAGAAGAAAAAGAGACACCAAGAATATTGAGAGAAGATGAAGGGTTGATTTTTGTATTGTTGAAGAATAAGGGATAGTCCGCTGGGAGATCCTGACGGGTAGATAGATGGAGAAATTGGGTTTTGGAGGCATTAAAGTTAACAAGGTTTTCTCTGCCCCAATTGGAAATAGTATTTAGATCAGAATTTAAGAGTTCTATGGCTTCATTACGTTTATCGTTGAGGAATTGCTGGCTGGGGCGTTCTGAAAAACTAATGGAGTAGTGTAAGGTTGAGTCGTCTGCGTATGAATGGATGGGAATTAAGGTACAGTTAAGGAGATAATTTATAAAAATTAGAAAGAGAATAGGAGATAGGACAGAGCCCTGAGGAACACCGGAGTTTATAGGGTGAGGAAGTGAACTATGGCCGTCCACAACTGCGGCTATGGAACGGCCGGAAAGGAAATTAGAGACAAAGGCACAGATGGAGGGATAGAAACCGAAGGAGGGTAGTTTAGAAATTAAAGATTTATGCCAGACTCTATCGAAGGCTTTCGATATGTCTAGTGCAATAGAAAAAGTCTCACCGAAGTCCCGAAGTACCTGTGGATCATTCTGTGTCGGAAGGTGTTGGCTATCCACAGCCTCCTCCCCACATATACGTCCACAAGTGCACTACCATTCGCATTCACCTCTGATGGTACCCCCCACCCTCCCATCACTCCCTCAACTTTCCTATCACCCACCTTACCATTCATATCCCCAATCAGAAATATTCTTTCGTTCTTCTCAAACTTCTCCAGGCACGCCTCCACATTCATCCAGAACTCCTCTTTCTTTCTTTCAAGTTTATCCTCTGTCAGAGCATACACACACACAATCACCCACGTTTGTATTCCTACTTTCATTCTCACCCACACAATCCTTGAACCCACAGACCCATACTCTCTTACACATTCCATCCATTTGCTACTTACAAACAAACACGCACCTTCTCTCGCTGTTCCTTCTCTCACTCCAGCACACACACCCATTCCACACTCCCACTCTCTCACATCTGAACCTTTCCATTTGGTCTCTGTCATTCCACATATATCCAGCCTGGCATTCACTAGCACTTTCAGAACCTCTCTCTCTTTTGTGCCATCATTCATGCCACTAACATTCCATGTAGCCATTCTCAGAATGTCCGAAGATATGTCCTTAGTCGGTCGTGGTTCGTCAACATAGGTTCCGTCCGCATCCGAGGCTGTTCGTTCGTTTGTCTTTGCTTAGGTATTTTTTCCGGGTGAGGGTCGCAAGCCCACCGACCCAACCTCTTTAGTCGCCTCTTACGACACGCAGAAGGCACGTAGGGCATATTCTATTCCCTTATCCCCAGGGGGGTGATGAGCTTTATTATATTTTGTCTATGTGAGTGAGGGATACAAAAGACAGAACTGCCTGTGATGAGTGCCTCCCTCAGAGTTGAAAGAGTGACAGAGCCAAAATCAAGGGACAAAGCCAAAATGCCTGGATACGCGGATTTTGAAGAAATTAAAATCATAGGATGAGGGTAAGACTGATTCTGGGAGAGAGTTCCAGAGCTTATAAGATGGTGAATAGAAACAAAATTGCGAATACCGTTGCACTCTTGGGTTGGAGAGTTGCACAGAGTAGGGGTGGGATTGTGTTGCAAGACGGGTGCTACGTTCTCTACGAAGATGAGGTGGTATACAATGAGAGAGCTCTGCGGAACACTGATAATTGTAATAGCGGTAGAATAGTGAGCGAGATGCAACATTACGGCGAAGAGAGAGAGAGACTGTAGAGAATTGGTAGAGAATTGGTGAGTGGACGTGAGTTAACTCGTCCAATCCCAGCGACGGCTATAGCCGTCAGTAGTTAAGTAACTCCCCAGTCCCAGCGACGGTTATAGCCGTCAGTAATATACTTGTCTTGTAACTGCCTGTACAAGGCTTTTTTTTTTTTTTTTTTTAAGTCTTGTGAAGAAGGAAAAAAAAGTGATAAATCCATTCTTGCCTCATCTCTTGAGGTGAAAAGGTGGTCTCTCCTGTCAGTTTGCCACATTGCTTTGGACTGCTGGGGACTTTTATTACTGTAACCTACGATACAGTACGGGTTAATGAGATGGAAAGCTTTCTTTTCTACTTTGTCTAGAATTGCTGTGTGAGAGGATCCTTCCCACACGTGTGAACAATACTCAATACATGGACGCACTGGTCCCCTGTACAGAACAAGAAGCAGCATAAGGGTAAAGAACCCACCGGATGCAGTTGAGCTCACCCAGCTTCTGGGAAGCTGTTTTTAGCAAACTTGGTAATATGATCTTTCCAAGAGAAATCAAAAGAAAAAGAGACACCGAGAAAATTAAGAAGAGATGAAGGTCTAATTTATATGTTGTTAAAGAGTAAGTCATAGTTTTCTGGAAGGTAGCGACGAGTAGACAGATGGAAAACTTGAGGGAAAGACGAAGAAGAAAAATTGTTGAAGAGGTTTTTGGCTAGATGTCAGAAGGCTTGGGAAGAGCTCCATTAATTTTCATATTTTAAGTCGTTTGGCCCATTAATTTGGCGATTTTAAGACCTTTCGCCCCATTTATGTGTCAATATTAAGACTTTTCGCGTCATTTAGGTGTAATTTTTTTCCTGGCGAGTGATAGCGAGCCTCTAATGTAAGAGGAGCCGGCCTTCGACCGGGAAATTGTTCTATCAAAAAATTTACAAATTTATTTTGAAGGAGGGTCTTGAACGGGTGTTTTTTTAAGTTTGATGAAGGTATGGGAGGACACTAAAAAATAATAAAAAGATACATAAATGATCAAACAAATAAGTACATCATCCCCCCTTAACTACTGCCTAACAAGTTACACTGATAATACAATTAACCTGTTCTCTCTACCATCCATAAAGCCGGAGTCACACGAACACTTTTTCGAGCAATTTTTACGGGCAATTGTGGTCTGGAAGCTTCAAAAATTACACTTTATGAAAATTCAGCCGTCTAACATAATCTAACCTTAGTTTAGTTACCGATATCAGTGTGAAAAAGTCTGGAAATAATACGAGAAAAAACTTCCTCATGAAAAATTTACGGAAAAAATGCTTGTGTGATAGCGGCTTAACCCATTGGCTGCAGCTATGTTTGGGCTATTTAGGGCATATTCAGGCACTCCTGAATGATAAATCAAGCATCTGCATTAAATGAAGTGTATTCTGCCGAAAACTAGGCGAAAATAGCTTCAAAATGACACCAGAACAGACCGTGTACGTGGTCTGGTTCACCCGCAGTGATCCCAGTGAAACGCGGGAACCCCGCTATTATGTAACACTCGCTCGCTTGGCTGCACTTATGAGAGAGACAGAGAGAGACTCGCCCGAGACACAGCCTAGCTCAGTGAGCCGCTCGGTGCTCTGAGGGTCGGAGGTGGGCCCCTCACGCTCCCACCCACTGACACTCTATTTTTACAGGCTTTTAAAGCCTGGAAATTGCTGTAACTTGCCAAAACATTCCAGAACGTCACCCGCAGTGAAAGGGTTAAGGGGAGATTTCCACTTGAGGGATTTTTTTATTTACCCCTTTCTCCCTCATGGTTAGCCCCATTGCTTTTGAGATTTTAAGACGTTCGCCCCATTAGTTTGGCAATTTTAAGAACTTTCGCCCCATTTATGTCACTTTTAAGACCTTTCGTGCCATTTAGGTGTCGATTTTTTCCTGGCGAGCGATAGCGAGCCTGTAATTTAAGAGGAAACGGCCTCCGGCCGGGACATTTTTGTACAAATTTATCTTGAAAGGGGGTCAAGGGGGTGTAATTTCAAGCTTGATGGAAGTCTAGGAAACACACTAAAAACCACACCTTAAGAGTGGGTGGGAAATAAAGTGGACAACCGTACAACAGGCAAGTTTTCCAGCTGCTACAGATAATTTTGATTGTGTTAAGAAATCTACTGTGTTTATAGATATAGAAATGGGAAGCGCAAAGTTAAGTTTACCCCTTTTATCATGTGAGAACGCTTTCCTATTTAATATTATGGCTGTCATTCGTCGATGTTATGCAGTTATTACAAATATATTATGAATACTCATAAATAAGAAATATCATGGGCCGAATTTGAGCTCATTTGATCGAAATTTCGTCGATACAAAGCGCTTCCATATCGATTGTTTATGTACTTTTGGGTTTATTATATAAATATATGCAGAATTACAAAAATAGCCGTAAATCGCTGAATAACCACAATAACACTGACAAACTTACGAATGAGGCTGCTCTGTTAAGAAGTAAACACAATTTGCAGTTCATAGCTCTTGTCGGTATTGCAATAATTGTATGTAAACAAAATGTAGAGGATTCGTACCTCTGTATGAACTTAAAAAATAATTAATTATTCCTTTACTTTGATCACATATTGATATGAGATAATCGTTATAGAGTCACTATTGATTAATATATTTTCACTCCCACTTCATATTGCCTGCAGCGAGAATTGCTATACAAACAGTGATAAAATAGCCTCTAGATCGTAATTTCTAAAATGTATTTGTTTGTACCTTTCTGTTTAATACCGGCACGGGATCCAGATGGCGTTTGGTGTGATTGGACTATGGATTATTGAGATAGACTGTTAGAGGGCCTTCCAAATCCACTCCATAAAGGCGACCAATACTCAAGCTTAGAAAGCACATGCCATTTATATATTTTGTCCAGCTACTCACCCGTGAAACATTCACGAACTCTGTAAAGAAGCTCAAGTTTCATTTGAGGCATGTTTCGCAATAGATCAAGCATGTGAAATCCAACTAATCCAACTAACTTCGGAGATAGGAAAGTTCCTGGGGAACCGGATCTTGAGGAGTAATAGTAATATTATGGATGAGATGAGCAGTACCATCTATATTTTAATTTTCTTGGGCCCGACGTTTCGACATTCTCTTATGCCATCTTCAGTGGTCAAAAATCGGCAATTAAAATGGAATATTTGTTTATATCAAATTGGAAATAATGCCATAAACACTAGAGATAAATTAGTACACGAGTCACACTAAGTCAAGTTAAAATGAATATTCCTATATTTAAACAACACTAATGTTTAGCTAAATGAATAGTCCTATATTTAAACAACACTAATGTTTAGCTAAATGAATAGTCCTATATTTAAACAACACTAATGTTTAGCTAAATGAATAGTCCTATATTTAAACAACACTAATGTTTAGCTAAATGAATAGTCCTATATTTAAACAACACTAATGTTTAGCTAAATGAATAGTCCTATATTTAAACAACACTAATGTTTAGCTAAATGAATAGTCCTATATTTAAACAACACTAATGTTTAGCTAAATGAATAGTCCTATATTTAAACAACACTAATGTTTAGCTAAATGAATAGTCCTATATTTAAACAACACTAATGTTTAGCTAAATGAATAGTCCTATATTTAAACAACACTAATGTTTAGCTAAATGAATAGTCCTATATTTAAACAACACTAATGTTTAGCTAAATGAATAGTCCTATATTTAAACAACACTAATGTTTACCAAAATGAATAGTCCTATATTTAAACAACACTAATGTTTACCAAAATGAATAGTCCTATATTTAAACAACACTAATGTTTACCTAAATGAATAGTCCTATATTTAAACAACACTAATGTTAAGCTAAATGAATAGTCCTATATTTAAACAACACTAATGTTTAGCTAAATGAATAGTCCTATATTTAAACAACACTAATGTTTACCTAAATGAATAGTCCTATATTTAAACAACACTAATGTTTAGCTAAATGAATAGTCCTATATTTAAACAACACTAATGTTTAGCTAAATGAATAGTCCTATATTTAAACAACACTAATGTTTAGCTAAATGAATAGTCCTATATTTAAACAACACTAATGTTTAGCTAAATGAATAGTCCTATATTTAAACAACACTAATGTTTAGCTAAATGAATAGTCCTATATTTAAACAACACTAATGTTTAGCTAAATGAATAGTCCTATATTTAAACAACACTAATGTTTAGCTAAATGAATAGTCCTATATTTAAACAACACTAATGTTTAGCTAAATGAATAGTCCTATATTTAAACAACACTAATGTTTAGCTAAACACGAGTAATTAAAATATGAACTTAACTACTATTTTACAAAGGTACATTAGGATAAACACAATTCATTTGAAAATTACGAGTACACGAGTGCGCAAATTAATGCGCGCACTAATGTACTCGTAATTTTCAAATTAAATGTGTTTATCCTAATGTATCTTTGTAAAATACTAGTTAGCTTCTAATTTTAATTACTCGCGTTTAGCTTAACATTAGTCTAGTTTAAATAGAGGACTATTAATTTTAACTTAACTTAGTGTAACTCGTGTAGTAATTTATTTCTAGTGTATATCTTGAAATTATTTCCAATTTGATATAAACAAAAATTCCATTTTAATTGTCGATTTTAGACCACTGAAGATGGCATAAGAGAATGTCGAAACGTCGGGCCCAAGAAAATTTAAATAAAGATGGTACTGCACATATCTTCCATAATTTTACTATTCCTCCTCATAATCCAACTAATCTTGGGGAGATTATAGACATCAATTGAGCAGGGCAATACCCAGGGGAGGCCTCATAGGCATGTGATAAGGAGTTGCTGGAACTCCTGTTTTATTTGTCTGGCTTCCCTCACTGTTTCTGTTTATGTATCACCTACACAAGGAGTAATCTAGCTAGCTCTCACAAACACCTCCTTCTATTCATTTCACTACAATAAACAAAAACACCACACTTCTTCTCAAAACACACACCAAAATCACGTTTAAAATAGCAACTATCCCTCTTATAAAATTGGGGGAGACACTTGTTACAGGCATTGTTGCCTTATGTCTCCTTCATATACATAGGAATAAAAAGTGCGAGATATGACGCATTAAGAATTTCATACTGTAGGAGGTACACTTATTTGTTACACTTAATTTTATGAGGGATTCAGGTTGCATTAGCTATTAGTGAACAGTATGTATTTTATGAGGGATTCAGGTTGCATTATCTATTAGTGAACAGTATGTATTTTATGAGGGATTCAGGTTGCATTAGCTATTAGTGAACAGTATGTATTTTATGAGGGATTCAGGTTGCATTATCTATTAGTGAACAGTATGTATTTTATGAGGGATTCAGGTTGCATTATCTATTAGTGAACAGTATGTATTTGATGAGGGATTCAGGTTGCATTAGCTATTAGTGAACAGTATGTATTTTATGAGGGATTCAGGTTGCATTATCTATTAGTGAACAGTATGTATTTTATGAGGGATTCAGGTTGCATTATCTATTAGTGAACAGTATGTATTTTATGAGGGATTCAGGTTGCATTAGCTATTAGTGAACAGTATGTATTTTATG
Source organism: Paralithodes platypus (assembly GCA_032716605.1). Lineage (NCBI taxonomy): Eukaryota > Metazoa > Arthropoda > Malacostraca > Decapoda > Lithodidae > Paralithodes > Paralithodes platypus. The sequence goes on along the minus strand of CM064513.1, from coordinate 68,095,140 downwards.
AGGGATTCAGGTTGCATTATCTATTTGTGAACAGTATGTATTTTATGAGGGATGCAGGTTGCATTATCTATTAGTGAACAGTATGTATTTTATGAGGGATTCAGGTTGCATTATCTATTAGTGAACAGTATGTATTTTATGAGGGATTCAGGTTGCATTATCTATTAGTGAACAGTATGTATTTTATGAGGGATTCAGTTTGCATTATCTATTAGTGAACAGTATGTATTTTATGGGGGATTCAGGTTGCATTATCTATTAGTGAACAGTATGTATTTTATGAGGGATTCAGGTTGCATTATCTATTAGTGAACAGTATGTATTTTATGAGGGATTCAGGTTGCATTATCTATTAGTGAACAGTATATATTTTATGAGGGATTCAGGTTGCATTATCTATTAGTGAACAGTATGTATTTTATGAGGGATTCAGGTTGCATTATCTATTAGTGAACAGTATGTATTTTATGAGGGATTCAGGTTGCATTATCTATTAGTGAACAGTATGTATTTGATTTAATTTGCATTAAAGAAAACGGGTTTTTGTTTGACCCCACTCACTCATATTACGATTATTCAAAAGTAAGAGATGCTGCAGATGGGAGTCTATAATGTTAAATTGTGTAAAAACTGTGTTACATGTGAAGGATCTATCAAGTGTTGAGTCATCTACATAGGAGTGAATAAAGTTATGAGTAACAGACAAGAGATTAGTGATGTGAAAAGGGAATATCTCGAGTTGGGACTAACTCGAATCCTGTGTAGAACCCCAGCTTTTATAGTGTGAAAATTAGAAGAAAAAGAAAACCTATCATTTTGCGTATATTCCTACTGCAGAGATATGAGGATACAAAGGGAGCCCACTTCGTTTTTGTTCTCTTTTTCTCCCTCTCTCTTTGGCTTGTATCCATTCGGCCCCATTCAGCCTACTGTTTTAAGATGTTTACCCCCATCCAGGTGTCAATATTTTCCTGGCGAGCGGTAGCGAGCCAGCAATATTTATTTTTGTTTTGACAGCAAGCTAAATTTGTACATTTTTCGATAGAAAATTGTCTCCGGCGAAGCCGGATTTCTCTATACAATACTGGCTCGCTATCGCTCGCCAGGAAGAAATCGACAACTGGATGGTGATAAACGTCTTAAAACAGTTGGCTGAATTGGGCCGAATGGATACAAGCCAGGGAGAGAGAAAAAGAGAGAAAGATAAAAACAAAAAAAACGGTGACCCCCCCTTAATAGGACTAGTGATGTTAGACCAAAGTTAGGAAGTTTGTTTTTGTGTCATATTAGGGAGCGTTCTCATACTCTATATTAGGGAGCGTTCTCATACTCTATATTAGGGAGCGTTCTCATACTCTATATTAGGGAGCGGTGACATACTCTATATTAGGGAGCGGTGACATACTCTATATTAGGGAGCGGTGACATACTCTATATTAGGGAGCGTTCTCATACTCTATATTAGGGACCGTTCTCATACTCTATATTAGGGAGCGTTCTCATACTCTATATTAGGGAGCGTTCTCATACTCTATATTAGGGAGCGGTGACATACTCTATATTAGGGAGCGGTGACATACTCTATATTAGGGAGCGGTGACATACTCTATATTAGGGAGCGTTCTCATACTCTATATTAGGGAGCGTTCTCATACTCTATATTAGGGAGCGTTCTCATACTCTATATTAGGGAGCGTTCTCATACTCTATATTAGGGACCGTTCTCATACTCTATATTAGGGAGCGTTCTCATACTCTATATTAGGGAGCGTTCTCATACTCTATATTAGGGACCGTTCTCATACTCTATATTAGGGAGTCTCATACCGTTCTCATACTCTATATTAGGGACCGTTCTCATACTCTATATTAGGGAGCGTTCTCATACTCTATATTAGGGAGCGTTCTCATACTCTATATTAGGGAGCGGTGACATACTCTATATTAGGGAGCGGTGACATACTCTATATTAGGGAGCGGTGACATACTCTATATTAGGGAGCGGTGACATACTCTATATTAGGGACCGTTCTCATACTCTATATTAGGGACCGTTCTCATACTCTATATTAGGGACCGTTCTCATACTCTATATTAGGGACCGTTCTCATACTCTATATTAGGGAGCGGTGACATACTCTATATTAGGGAGCGGTGACATACTCTATATTAGGGAGCGGTGACATACTCTATATTAGGGACCGTTCTCATACTCTATATTAGGGAGCGTTCTCATACTCTATATTAGGGAGCGTTCTCATACTCTATATTAGGGACCGTTCTCATACTCTATATTAGGGAGCGTTCTCATACTCTATATTAGGGACCGTTCTCATACTCTATATTAGGGACCGTTCTCATACTCTATATTAGGGACCGTTCTCATACTCTATATTAGGGAGCGTTCTCATACTCTATCATATGCTTCTAAGATGGAAAATCATTGGATGTATTGTTGGTGATTTGCTGTTTTTATCCATATGGGTTTATTATTATCAGTAGAATTGCTTAAGGGGAGGTATTTAGTTTGTTCCCTAGACCTCCATCAAGCTTAAAATTACACCCCCTTGAGCCCCTTTCAAGATAAATTTGTACATTTTTCGGTAGAAAAATTTCCCGGCTGAAAGCCGGTTCCTCTTAAATTACAGGCTCGCTATCGCTCGCCAGGATAAAATCGACACCTAAATGGCACGAAAGGTCTTAAAATTGACAGAAATGGGTTGAAAGTTCTTAAAATCGTAAAAATAATGGGGCAAACGTCTTAAGATTAGAACAACAATGGGGCTAAACATGAGGGAGAAAGGAGTCAAGAAAAAAAAACTCAAGTGGAAATCTCTCCTTAAGGGGAGGCAGACCGTTTTCCTGGACCCCCTTCTCCCTAATGTTTAGCCCCACTAGTTTTGAAATTATAAGTTTGGCGATTTTAACACCTTTCGCCCTATTTCGTTGTCAATTTTAAGACATTTCGTGCCATTTAGGTGTCGCTTATTTCCTGCCGAGCGATAGCGAGTCTGGAATTTTAAGAGGAACCGGCCTTCGGCCGGGAAATTTTTCTACCGAAAAATTTACAAATTTATCTTGAAGGGGGGTCTAGGGGGTGTTTTTCTAAGCTTGATGGAGGTCTAGGGAAGAAACTAAAACAAAAAACTATATGAATAAATGAATTAATAGACCAAACAAACGGGGCCAGCCTCCCCTTAATTAAGTTACTATGGATGTTTTAATCAGCCTTTCTATTGCTTGTGTAAACCTATACCTTATTACAGTGCACTCATTTACCTAATATATATCCCGCCTCCCGCCCGGTGTGCAACCAATAATGTTTACTGATGGACATCCTCGTTCTACGTGGCTTGTCAGATAGTTTGTATTACCCAGTTCATTCGTTTTATTATACGGCACTATACTCACTCACATACACACACACACACACACACACACACACACACACACACACACTCACACACACACACACTCGCATACACACACACACCCAAGCGGCGGGTGTTTTTATCGGTACACACGTTAATTATGCCTGCATACGAGTATATTTTTCTATTTTTAAACCTAAATATAACTGTCTAGATAAGACTTAACCTAACCTAACCTACCTAACCTAACCTAACTTACCTAACCTAACCGAAAACACTCAATTTCAACGCATCTCACACACACACACACACACACACACACACACACACACACACATACACACACACACACACACACACACACACACACACACACATACACACACACACACACTCACTGTATTTACAATGTATTCGTGTGATTGAATCTATAATCATATGCTACGATATAAGACGATTTTGTGCAATTTGAGAAGGGTCTCTAGGAATCAAAGGGGTACAACTCAGTTAACTCTAGTTCCCACAGGTTCTTCCGAAGCCGAATAAACTGGTCTAATAATAGCCAGAACAAATGTCAAACTGCATCCAATACCCAGGGGGCTGAGATAGAGTATCACGCGAGTTTTTTTTTTCCCTTAACCTTTTATGGCACCTTTGGTCTGACAGTTAAGTATAACTGGAATGTATAGGCATTATGTCACCTTAAACTAATCTGTCTTTAAGGGGAAGGATTTATATATTTTTTCTGAGTCACCTTCTCCATTAGTTTTCAAATATATCAAGCTTATCGTCGATTTTTTGTCAACACCTTTCGTGCCATTTAGGTGTCATTTTATTTCCTGGCGAGCGATAGCGAGCCTTTAATTAAGGAGGAACCGGCCTTAGGCCGGGACATTTTCTACCTAAAAATTTACAATTTTATCTCGAAGGAGTGTCTGTGGGATGTTTTTGTTAAGCTTGATAGAGGTCCAGGGAGCAAACTAAAACAAATATTATACAGTATACCGGTAATAATACAAAACAAATATTATACAGTATACCGGTAATAATACAAAACAAATATTATACAGTATACCGGTAATAATACAAAACAAATATTATACAGTATACCGGTAATAATACAAATATTATACAGTATACCGGTAATAATACAAAACAAATATTATACAGTATACCGGTAATAATACAAATATTATACAGTATACCGGTAATAATACAAATATTATACAGTATACCGGTAATAATACAACATAAATAATACATTGGATAACGTCCCCATAATCTAGTTACCGGTACCAACACCACAGATCACTAAAATGTTGCATGATAACTAGCGACCATCTGAACCTCATTAAGCTCTCGTGGTATAATATGAGAACTTTATGAGTTGTAGACGGAATATTGATAATAATTTCAAATGACATAGTTTATGAGGAAGATTGTCGGCGAACTCTTCGTGTTGACTCTACATATAATGTAGAGGCAAAACGAAGAGTTCGTCGATAATCTTCCTCACATACTATGTAATTTGAAATTACTATCAACATTCCTTGACAGTTTTCATGTGTTTTAATAACCCGTGATTACTAATATTTGTGTTGCGAGGTTTACAAATTGTGTTGTAGTCCCTCTGTATTATAAGTTCACACACACCATCATCAGGGTTTTCGGCAAAATATGAATTTTGAATGGCCATCTTGGTTGCTCAATATAACCATACTATAAGGTATACTAATATAACCATACTATAAGGTATACTAATATAACCATACTATAAGGTATACTAATATAACCATACTATAAGGTATACTAATATAACCATACTATAAGGTATATTAATATAACCATACTATAAGGTATACTAATATAACCATACTATAAGGTATACTAATAACCATACTATAAGGTATACTAATATAACCATACTATAAGGTATACTAATAACCATACTATAAGGTATACTAATATAACCATACTATAAGGTATACTAATATAACCATACTATAAGTATACTAATATAATACTATAAGGTATATTATATAACCATACTATAAGGTATACTAATATAACCATACTATAAGGTATACTAATATAACCATACTATAAGGTATACTAATATAACCATACTATAAGGTATACTAATATAACCATACTATAAGGTATATTAATCTAACCATACTATAAAGTATACTAATATAACCATACTAAGGTATACTAATATAACCATACCAGAAGGTAGATTAATATAACCATACTAAGGTATACTAATATAACCATACTATAAGGTATATTAATATAACCATACTATAAGGTATATTAATATAACCATACTATAAGGTATATTAATATAACCATACTATAAGGTATTAATATAACCATACTATAAGGTATACTAATATAAACCATACTATAAGGTATATTAATATACCATACTATAAGGTATTAATATAACCATACTATAAGGTATATTAATATAACCATACTATAAGGTATACTAATATAACCATACTATAAGGTATATTAATATAACCATACTATAAGGTATACTAATATAACCATACTATAAGGTATATTAATATAACCATAATATAAGGTATATTAATATAACCATACTATAAGGTATACTAATATAACCATACTATAAGGTATACTAATATAACCATACTATAAGGTATACTAATATAACCATACTATAAGGTATATTAATATAACCATACTATAAGGTATACTAATATAACCATACTATAAGGTATACTAATATAACCATACTATAAGGTATACTAATATAACCATACTATAAGGTATATTAATAACCATACGATAGGTATATTAATATAACCATACTAAGGTATATAATATAACCATACTATAAGGTATACTAATATAACCATACTATAGGTATATAATATAACCATACTATAAGGTATATTAATATAACCATACTATAAGGTATAATATAACCATACTATAAGGTATACTAATATAACCATACTATAAGGTATACTAATATAACCATACTATAAGGTATATTAATATAACCATACTATAAGGTATTAATATAACCTACTATAAGGTATAATATAACCATACTATAAGGTATACTAATATAACCATACTATATTATAATATAACCATACTATAAGGTATATTAATATAACCATACTATAAGGTATACTAATATAACCATACTATAAGGTTAATATAACCATACTATAAGGTATACTAATATAACCATACTATAAGGTATAATATAACCATACTATAAGGTATATTAATATAACCATACTATAAGGTATATTAATATAACCATACTATAAGGTATACTAATATAACCATACTATAAGGTATATTAATATAACCATACTATAAGGTATATTAATATAACCATACTATAAGGTATATTAATATAACCATACTATAAGGTATACTAATATAACCATACTATAAGGTATACTAATATAACCATACTATAAGGTATATTAATATAACCATACTATAAGGTATATTAATATAACCATACTATAAGGTATACTAATATAACCATACTATAAGGTATACTAATATAACCATACTATAAGGTATACTAATATAACCATACTATAAGGTATACTAATATGTATATGGACTTTAAGGGCAGGTTTTTAGTGTGTTTCCTAGACTTCCATCAAGCTTGAAATTACACTCCCTTGACCCCCTTTCAAGATAAATTCGTAAATTTTTCGGCAGAAAAATGTCCCGGCCGAAGGCAGGTTCCTCTTAAATTACAGGCTCGCTATTGCTCGCCAGGAAAAATTCGACACCTAAATGGCACTCAAAAGTCTTGGAAGTGACATAAATGGGGTGAAAGTTCTTAAAATCGCCAAACTAATGGGGCGAACGTCTTAAAATCTCAAAAGCAATGGGGCTAAACATGAGGGAGAAATGGGTAAAGAAAAAAATCCCTGAAGTGGAAATCTCCCCTTAACGGGGGAAGGTTCATTTTTTGGTCGATGTGTTCATGTATATATTGTTTTCCAGTTTCCACCCTAGACCTCCATAAAACTTAAAAAAACAACCCCAGGATCCTCTTTCAAGATATATTTGTATATTTTTCTGTAGAAAAATGTCCTGGGCACAGGCCGGTTCCTCCTAAATTACAGGTTCGCTATCGCTCGCCAGGAAAAATTTGACTCCTAAATGACACAAAGTCTTATTATTGTCAGAGAAAAGGGGCGAAAGGTCTTAACATCGCCAAACTAATGGGGCTAAGCATGAGGAAGAAGGGTGTCCAGAAAACCCTACAATCTCCCTTATGTTTACTTGAATATCAGCAACTTTTTTTAAAAATACAATATATCGAGTGTATAATATACTGTAATGTAAAATACAATATATCGAGTGTATAATATACTGTAATGTAAAATACAATATATCGAGTGTATAATATACTGAAATGTAAAATGCAATATATAGAGTGTATAATATACTGTAATGTAAAATACAATATATCGAGTGTATAATATACTGTAATGTAAAATACAATATATCGAGTGTATAATATACTGTATTGTAAAAATACAATATATCGAGTGTATAATATACTGTAATGTAAAATACAATATATCGAGTGTATAATATACTGTAATGTAAAATACAATATATCGAGTGTATAATATACTGTAATGTAAAATACAATATATCGAGTGTATAATATACTGTAATGTAAAATACAATATATCGAGTGTATAATATACTGTATTGTAAAATCACTAAATAAACATCTAAATAATCCAAATGATAACAACATATTTTGGTCTACTCTTAACTCATTCAAATCAACTTCACAACTGCTTCATCCATTCCACCATTAAAATCTCCGACTGGCAATCTTGTAAGTGACCCACGAGGTAAAGCTAACCTTCTTGCGGATATTTTCTCCACCAACTCAACCTTAGATGAAATAAATCAAGATGTCCCTGTACTTAATTTTAATTCGCCTGAAATTCCCTCACTTAAGATCCACACCAGACATGTCAAAACTATTTTGCAGAATCTCTCAGTAGATAAGGCTCCTGGTCCAGATGAAATTCCTCCAATAGTACTTAAGAATTGCTCCTTGGTGCTCGCTCCTGTATTGGCAAAATTTGTCCGTCTATGTACTCATACCTCATGCTTCCCAGTACCCTGGAAAGAAGCAAACATCCATCCAGTTCCTAAAAAGGTGCCTCTTCAGATCCATCAAACTACAGACCAATAGCTATAACTTCCACTCTTGGTAAAGTCTTTGAAATTATATTAAATAATCACATAATTAAGCATCTTGAGAATAATAAATTAATCAGTGATAGGCAATATGGTTTTAGACGATGTCGATCAACTGCAGACATTCTTTGTCTTCTTACGCATCAAATCAACCAAGCTACAGACCAACATGGTGAAACACATACAATAGCACTGGATATATCAAAGGCATTTGATAGAGTCTGGCATCAATCCTTATTGTCGAAGATGTCGCACTACGGCCTTGCATCATTAGTTCCACTAATTTCTTCTTATCTTCATAACAGAAAAATACGTGTAATGGTAGATGGCCTTTATTCTCAATTTCACTCAATAAATGCTGGTGTTCCCCAGGGATCAGTTTTGGCCCCAACTCTGTTCCTCATTCATATCAATGATCTCATATCTACCACTCATAATCCAATACATTCCTACGCAGATGACTCAACACTCCACAGTTCCTTCACATTTACCAATTCTTTCACCCAACCCGATCTTATAAATTCAAAAATAAACACTGCAATTTCTCTGAACCAGGACCTTTCTAGAATTGAAGAATGGGGACAAAAGAATCTAGTTTCCTTTAATGCACAAAACACCAAGTACATTCAATTTTCTAACCGACAGAATCTCACTGACTCCCATATATTTTTTAATGATGTAAATATTCCCACTTCCCCTACTATTGACATTCTCGGTGTAACATTAACTACTAACTTGAGCTGGACACATTATGTTAGAAGCATTGCTAAGAATGCCTCTAAAAAACTGGGACTCCTGTACAGAGTTCGAGAATTCTTCACTGACGAGCAGTTGGCCGTAATAATTATATAAAAGTCATGTGCGTTCTCAGATGGATTACTATTCACCTCTGTGGAGTGGAAGTGGAGTGGTTGCATTGAGGCAGTTGGACAAAATTCAAAATAAAGCTATTAGATTAATCAATACCCTGCAATCACACAGGACCTTCCTACATTATCCATACGAAGAAACGTTGCATCCCTTGCATTATTCTACAGATATTTTCACAGCAATTGTTCCGAGGAACTTGCTTCAATTGTGCCGCCTCTCCACATCTTTCCCCGTAGAACTAGGGCAGCTGAGAGCGCCCATGAATTTACACTTTCTCCTCCACAATGCAGAACTTCTGCTTATCAAAATTCATTTATCCCTAGAACTACTACTCTTTGGAATTCACTTCCCTCGAATTGCTTTCCACAAACTTACAATCTACAAATGTTTAAATCCAGTTGTTACAAACATTTTATGAATGGAGGATGCCTTTAGGCACATGGACCTTTTTGTTTTATCTGTGTTTTTCCTTCCTCCGTTCACTGTCTCTTAAAACAAAAAAAAATTGTTTCGTAACTTTCAGTAACACAATATCTATATAATATTTTCGATTGTCTGTGTGTGTGTGTGTCTGTTCTTAATAGGCGGCCAGAGTTTTGGACCTGGGGAGCTGAAACTTTGCATGTGGGTGTCAATTGACCTGGGTCAGGTCATAGAGGGGGCGAGGCCACGATCGGAGGTCGTTTCGAGGCCGAGATTGAAAACAAATTTAACAAAATTGAAAAAAGGGCCGTTTGGGGCAGAAGGAGGCCTCCGATCGAAAAGGTGTATGGAACGAAAGTTGTTCGCAGCCCCCAAAATGGGGGTACGGATGAGGTCAGATCCAAAATCGGAGGTCATTTAGCGGCCGAAATCGAGATCGCCGTTTAATGAGGCACAGGGAGGTCGAGGCCGGTGATTATGGTAGTAGTAGTATTGTGATGATTGTGGTAGTAGTGATTGATGATGGTGATTATGGTAGTAGTAGTGGTGGTAGTAGTGATGGTGATTATGGTGATTACCCGGGCAATGCCGGGTACCCCTGCTAGTTTATTATAAACTAGCTGGGGCTCAGTGGGTTAAATCAGTGTGTGTGTCTGTTTGTCTGTCTGTGTTCTTAATAGGCGGCCGCAGTTTTGGACCTGGGGAGCTGAAACTTTGCATGTGGGTGTCAATTGACCTGGGTCAGGTCATAGAGGGCGAGGCCACGATCGGAGGTCGTTTCGAGGCCGAAATTGAAAACAAATTTAACAAAATTGAAAAAAGGGCCGTTTGGGGCAGAAGGAGGCCTCCGATCGAAAAGGTGTATGGAACGAAAGTTGTTCGCAGCCCCCCAAAATGGGGGTACGGATGAGGTCAGATCCAAAATCGGAGGTCATTTAGCGGCCGAAATCGAGATCGCCGTTTAATGAGGCACAGGGAGGTCGAGGCCGGTGATTATGGTAGTAGTAGTATTGTGATGATTGTGGTAGTAGTGATTGATGATGGTGATTATGGTAGTAGTAGTGGTGGTAGTAGTGATGGTGATTATGGTGATTACCCGGGCAATGCCGGGTACCCCTGCTAGTTTATTATAAACTAGCTGGGGCTCAGTGGGTTAAATCAGTGTGTGTGTCTGTTTGTCTGTCTGTGTTTTCTTAATAGGCGGCCGCAGTTTTGGACCTGGGGAGCTGAAACTTTGCATGTGGGTGTCAATTGACCTGGGTCAGGTCATAGAGTAGGCGAGGCCACGATCGGAGGTCGTTTCGAGGCCGAAATTGAAAAAAAAACATGAACAATATTGCCGTTTGGGGCAGAAGGAGGCCTCCGATCGAAAAGGTGTATGGACGAAAGTTGTTCGCAGCCCTCCAAAATGGGGGTACGGATGAGGTCAGATCCAAAATCGGAGGTCATTTAACGGCCGAAATCGAGGTCGCCGTTTAATGATGCACAGGGAGGTCGAGGCCGGTGATTATGGTAGTAGTAGTATTGTGATGATTGTGGTAGTAGTGATTGATGATGGTGATTATGGTAGTAGTAGTGGTGGTAGTAGTGATGGTGATTATGGTAGAATTTAAACCCGGGCAACGCCAGGTACCCCTGCTAGTATTATATATATATATAATATATATGGCGGAGTGGTCTTGTCACTGGCCTGGTAATCCAAAGGTCCCGGGTTCAAATCCCGATGTATCAATGGGAAGATATTATTGGGATGGAATTTGTGTTGTACCTAGTATCAGTGCATTACCACAAAGCCCACCGAAACGCTAATAAAATACCTTCATTGTTCCCTGATTTATTCTGTGTTCTGTGTTTATTTGTTGTTTTGTGTTGTTTTTGTGTTTTCCCTGTTCTTGCTCTGTCTTGAGTCGGCTACCCCCAAAATGGGGATTGGGCCTGAGCATATAGATAGATAGATAGATAGATAGATAGTTCCCTGATTAAATAGCACTGTATGAGTATTCCCATATTCAAAATATGCTATAGGGGTGCAATGCCTGGTGAGTTATCTGCTCAACAGGTGGCGTTGTGTGTGTGTGTAAGAGTGAGAGTCCGAGTGTAGGGGGTGAGACAGTGAAGCACGGGAACGAGGTGTCTTCAGAGATTGGGTCACTTGGGGCCATGAGTGAGCACCTTCCCTCATGTGAAGGCAAGATGGCAGGTGCTCGTTGTACTCTACGTGCTTCACATGTCTCACTCCCTAGACTGGAACAAGACCTCACGGGCTTCACTGCTCATTGTACAGCTGTGAATGTCCAGACTCTCAGCCTATGCCCGAGAGGGAGTAAGTTGGAATATAGAAAAAAACAATATATATATATAAATATATATATACTGTATATATATATATATATATATATATATATATATATATATTATATATACCGGTAATTGTTTTCATTTAGTCCCAGAATAATAACAATTAGTATAAGATAATCCAATGTGTACAGTACATGTTTATTTAAGGTTAAGCAGAAATATCATAAGAACACTATAACAAGCATTAACTTCCTTGTTCTCAATCATACGGAATGTATGACAAATCAATAAAGAATACATTATTTCAGCCCTAGAAATAATAACACAAAATGAATACAATCATCTTTTACAAATGTCTCCCAACCCTCTTACCTAGGGAGTGGCCATCTCGATTACGCCAACTGTGGTATGATTGGCTGGTTGCTATGGGCGCCTTTGTTGGCAGGTCAGGTGAAGGTATTGAGAGATAGGCCTTTACAACGGCTCCTCGTAGCTACTTTATATTTGTTCCTATTTTCTGAAGAGTGTAGAGAGGGGCGAAGGGGTGTTGGAGAGAGAGGAAGCTGTTGGAGTGGCTTTGCTATGTGTGTATTAGTCTGTATACGTCGTCGAGGTGTCCCCCGACTGGGTGCGAGCATGTGAAACATGCTAGGACGTACTACCACACCCACTAATTGTCCGCCTTGGCTGGGATCTAACCCAGGTCAAGCAGATTCACACATGAGCGTGCTCTCCACTCGATCGCCTCGGCTCTCATTGTTGTGGGTGAAACGTTCAGTGCTTCGGCTATATCGCCACCTGCACTTGATTTTGCTATTAAATTCAGCAAATTAACATTGGTAAAGTTTGTTACGTTTATTAAATTATTATAAGGCTAATCTGATGGTTTAAAAGTATTGAACTCAGGGTAGATTAATATTAATGTCATGATTAGGGTTGTATGACGAAAAATTCTCGAGGACGAACTCTACAATCGGTGTCAAAATATAGAAGTTTTGTGGTTCATTTAATTTGATGATATAGACTTTACAATGTCATGATATGCGTCATGCAAGTGTAGTGCTCAGTATGCGACTCTTCAACTACCCTAAATGCCAAGTAAGAAGAAAATTATGTTAAAACAAGGTGATACAATCATGTACTACTCTCAGGCATCATGATCAAGTGTATGCAGTAAGTGAATAGTAATACAATGTGGTTATGATTATTACAGTAGGCAAAAAGCAATAGAATAAAGCAATGAGTTTTGTAAATTATGGAGCAGAAGGTGGAGGACAATAAAGAGGGTAGAAATATTGCACGTTAAATACAAATGGTCGAACAAATGACAATCGTCCAGTTGATCGAGTACTGGTCAGTTGCCTTCAAACAACATAAGTGAAATACTTGTTTATCCCTTTTGTGTTCTCTAAAATAGTTCTTGTAATCATTATTTACAATCCAAAACTTCGATTGGTATGTATATTAGAATGACATTCTACTATTAAGTAGGGAAAATAAGTTAATAATTCAGTCTGGCCTTAGAGATTTCCCTACAGCCCATCAGTGACCGATCTGTATACAACCTAGATAAACATACCTGAGTTTTACAGGAGCACCAAAATGTCAGTTGACCGATCTCTCTCTCTGTTGGATTTCTACCTACATTACCTACCTAATATACAGTATAGGCAGATTCCTTTATCAAACTAATTAGTCTAGCCCGTCACCTCCTACTCGTCTATCTTTCCGTCCTCACTTGTCTTCCCTCTGCCCTATGAGAACACTCTTTCTCATTGCCTGTCCACCCTCACCCCTAATGTTCCTTGTTGTTTGTTTCAGCCATCTAGCGGGGAACCTTCTGAACCACAGTCTGAGTGCCGAGACCTTCCTGCCCTACCGTCATATTGTATATCTGTGAGTATAGCACACACACACACACACACACACACACACACACACTTGTATTTCCACCTTCATAACGTTAACTTAATTTCTCCTTTCTTTATAAAGGGTTTAGCGCGAGGTTTGTTAGATACCTCTATTAATGAAAGATTTAGTAATTTTGAGTTTAAATATGTTTAGTAGACATAGCCTTTTGCGACATTTTTTTGTAGCTATGGCTCATTGTTTCGAAATGTTATTGTTTTCGTATCTTTTACCCAATGTTCCCTCTAATAGAAAGGGTTAGGGGAGGAAATATGAAGTGTATGATGAAGTATCTTATTCATTTTTCAAATAGACACCAACAAATCTTGGATGCCACACACCTACCACACGTATCTTTGACATTCTTTCCTGGATTGTTTCGACTTTCTTTGGCCTATATACTTTTTGTCTCATAAGCTTTTGATGTTTAACTGGCGCTTCACCAAGTGCTGATGGAGACTCATTCAGTGAATGTGCAATGATTCACTATTTGAAGAAATAAAACACGCCAAGATTCCAAGAATACTCTGGGTGTTATTCAGAACAATAAAAAGACACAGGTACAGCAACTAAAACTTGCTGGACGAAGATGTGTCACACAGTCTCTGACCAGGAATATAGTTTAGCATTGGAAACTCTTAACAGTATTTTGTTTATATAGTAGTATAATATTCAAAGTTGAATGAGTCACAGTTTGAAGTCTTGACTCACTTGAAACTTTGCTGGTACATTATTTACTGCGAAAAAGGTGTTGTCACTTTTACTCCAGACATAGTGAAAACTGGTTGAAAGGTGAATAATTGTAGTGTTACCGACACTATAGTTTGATTATCATGCCACTACCACCACCAAGATTTGACTATGGAATTTTCTTTAAGTGTACTTATGAAAAATACTAATAATATATATATATGCAAGAAAGTCACAGCAACACATGAACTTATAATATGCTAAATATCCACAGGGAAGGAAAATAAACACGGAGTCCCAAGCGCTTTCGTGTATTACATCTAAGATGTAATACACGAAAGCGCTTGGGACTCCGTGTTTATTTTCCTTCCTTCCCTGTGGATATTTAGCATATATATAATATATATTGATATATATATATATATATTATATATATATATACTGTACATATATAGATATATACCCTGGGGGTAAGGGAATAGAATATGCCACACGTGCCTCCTGCGTGTCGTAAAAGGCGACTAAAGAGGTTGGGTCGGTGGGCTTGCGACCCCCCTCCCACCCGTGAAAAATACATACAGCAACGATGAACAAACGAACAGCCTCGGATCTGGACGAACTCCGATCTACAATGGACAGCCTAAGGGTTGATTGCGACTTGGAATGTAAGAGACATGAATGATGAAACAAAAGTGAGGGAGGTCCTGGAAGTATTAGTGAATTCCATGCTGGATGTATGCGGAATGACTGAGACCAAATTTAAGGGTACATGTGTGAGAGAGTGGGAGTGTGGAATGGGCGTGTGTGCTGAAGTGAGTGAAGGAGCGAAAGAAGATGCGTGTTTGTTTGTAAGTAACAAATGGAAGGAGTGTGTAAGAGACTATGGGTCTGTGGGTGAGAATGAAAGTAGGAATACAAACGTGGGTGTTTGTGTGTGTGTATGCTCCGACTGAGGATAAAACTGTAAGAGAGAAAGAGGAGTTCTGGGTGAATGTTGAGGCGTGCCTGAATATGTAAGGCAAGGGCGAAAGAATATTTCTGATTGGGGATATGAATGGGAAGGTGGGTGATTAGAAAGTTGATGGAGTGGTGGGAGGGTGGGGTGTACCGTTAAAGGTGAATGGGAATGGTAGTGCACTTATGGACGTATGTGTGGGGAGGAGGCTGTGGATAGCCAACACCTTCTTCCGACGCAAAATGATACACAGGTATACATGGAAAGTGGTGTGGAGGAGGATGGATGAGACAATGGTGGAACGAAAGACACTGATTGATTATATATGTGTGGATGAACGATTGAAGAAATCTGTGCTTGATGCTAGGGTGTATAGGGGAATTGGGGGGGGGGGGGTCTGTCGGACCATTATGTAGTAGTAGCTAAAATTAGGATACAAAAGAAGTGGGTGAGGAGAGCTGGAGGGAAGCGAGAGGAAGGTGGAATTGCGAGAAGGGTGGAAAGGTTGCAGGAGGAGGAGATCAGGGAAGAGTTCAAGAGAGCAGTAAAAAGGTAACTAGGTATGTTTCACATGGAGGGTATGGAGGAAGTGGTGGAGGTGAGCAAAGTGTTTAAGGAAGAAATCTGTGCAGCATGTGAGGAGGTGTGTGGAGTAAGGAGAAAAGGGAGGGGAGTGAAGGGTACAGCATGGTGGACGGAAGAGGTAAAAATAGCTGTTGAAAACAAGAAGAAAGCGTATAGAGAGTGGTTGGGTAGCAGAGGGAATGAAAATTTGGAGAGACAGAAAGGAGTGAGGTACTTGGAGAAGAAGAGAGTAGTGAAGGAAAGTAAGGGAAGGTAGATGTGGAATTTGGAAGGAATCTGAGTGTAAAATGGAGGGAGTGTAAGAAACTGTTCTGGAAAGAGGTCAAGAAAGTTAGGGAAGGTAGCAAGGGAAATAGTAAAGGTGTGAAAGATAAGAATGGGCAAATGCTAGCCGAGAAGCAAGAGAAAGTCGAAAGATGGAGGGAGTACTTCAACGAATTACTGAATGTAAGGAATGAAGTGCCAGCAAACATAGTTGGATGGTGTATGGGATGGAGAAGAAGAGAAGTAGGGGAGGAGGAGGTGTGGATCAGAAGGTCAGAAGTGTGTGAAGCCATGAAAAGAGTGAAGATGGGGAAAGCATCAGGAATAGATGGAGTGTGTGGGGAAATGCTGAGGTATGGTGGTGAGATAGTGATCGAATGGGTATAGAAAATGTTTAAACTAGCATGGGAGAAGGGGAGTGCACCTGATGACTGGAAGACTGGCATAATAGTCCCCCTCAATGAGGGTAAAAAGGAAAGAGGAGTGTGTGGTAACTACCGGGGACTATGTCTTCTAAGCGTAGTAGGGAAAGTGTACAGTAGGGTAGTGATTGAGAGAGTGAGAGCGAGAACGGAGAAATGGATAGGTAACGAGCAGGGTGGGTTTA
The DNA here is from genome assembly GCA_032716605.1 of Paralithodes platypus. Lineage (NCBI taxonomy): Eukaryota > Metazoa > Arthropoda > Malacostraca > Decapoda > Lithodidae > Paralithodes > Paralithodes platypus. Next base: position 68,077,928 of record CM064513.1, on the reverse strand, counting down.
CGAAGGGAAGAGGATGTGTAGATCAGATTTTTACCCTGAAATGTGTTGTGGAGAAATATCTGGAGAAAAAATAAAAGCTGTATGTTGGCTTTATGGACTTGGAGAAGGCCTATGACAGAGTGTTATGTGGAAGTACTGAGAATATACGGAATAGATGGCAAGTTGCTAAAAGCAGTGAAGAGCATGTATTAGGGTGCAAAGGCGTCAGTACGTGTGGAGAATGAGCAGAGCGAATTCTTTGATCTGAATGTTGCGTTGAAACAAGGGTGTGTGATGTCCCTGTGGTTGTTTACTATATATATGGATGGAGTCATGAAAGAAATACAAGGAAGAGCAGCGGATGTTGGTGTATCGCTGATATGGGAGGGAAACGAGTGGAAGATACCTGTACTGCTGTTTGCTGATGATACAGTTTTGATGAGTGATAGTGAATGGGAGTTGCTGGGTCCGGTAAATATGTTTGGAACAGTGTGCGAAAAACGGAATCTGAAGGCCAACACGGGGAAGAGCAAGGTTATGGTCTTCGAAAGGGGTGAAGCCACAGAGTGTGAGGTGAGGTTGAACAGTCAGGCTATGGAGAATGTCAGCTCATTTATATATCTGGGCAGTGTGCTGAGTAAAGATGGGAGTATGGATGAAGAAGTGAGGGAGAGGGTGCAACAGGGGAAGAGGGTTGTAGGATCGCTGAAAGCAGTAACAAGAAATTGGGTAGTCAACATAGAAATAAAGAAATCCATGCATGACAGTGTGGTAATTCTGACATTGACTTACGGAAGCGAAGCATGGACGTTGGTGGAGAGACTCAGACTAAGAGTGAGAGGGGTGGAAATTAGTTACTTGAGAAGTGCATGCAGAGTTACATGGAGGGATAGACAGACAAAGGAGATTGTAAGAGAGAGGTGTGGTGTGGATGTAGACGTGCTGGAAAGTGTGAAAAGGAACACCTTCAGATGGTTCGGCCATATGGAACATATGGGAAGCTAGAGAATGATTAAGAGGGTGTACGAGAGCGAGGTGGAAGGACAGAGTGGGAGAGGTAAACCGAGAGAGAGGTGGAAGGATGGAGTGAAGAAGTATATGAGTGAAGGCAGTGCTGGTTGGGAGGAGGGGCGTCGACTGACTGGGGACAGAGGTGCATGGAGCGTTTCGTTCGTGGCTACCCCTTCGAGGATCACGGTGTCAGGCAATATATATATATATATACAGTATATATTTATATATATATATATATATATATATATATATATATATATATATAAATTTCTTTCAGGCAGGTGAGATTAAAATAATAGGCACAGTTTGCATTATTGAGTTTTTTATTGATACTCTCAATTTTTCGTACAGTTTTTCTAGTATTTTCAGGAAGTTGGTAAAGGAGGTTTGCAAAGGTTTCCGACGTTTCAATGGGCGCAGCCATCATTATCGAGGAGAAGTGAAGTTAGTTTTTTTTTTTTTTTTTTTTTTTTTTGACTTAATGCCCAACACTGGGCCAACACTGGGCCCACAGCTGTGTCTAAAAACATATCTTACAGATTTTTGTTCTCGTCTCGTGTCTTTCTTTGTTGATCGTCATCCAGTCGATAAACGAGGCATCTTCATCAGCTTCGTCCTCTTCTCTGGTGCAGTAACAGCTGAGATTCCCATTGGTGTTTCTGATATGGATAAAGCATTTGCATCGGCGGCTGTAGCTGGTGACATACGCTTCCCAGAGAGACTTTGTCACTAGGTTCTTGTAGGTTGTGCCAAAACTTAACCCCTCTGCTTTAAATTCATTTCCTTCATCTATGAAGCCTCTTCTGAATTTTTCTTCGTATTCGCAAGGTTTTTCGGCTTCAGGTGGCGGGTGGGGCTGCTCGGCTTCAGGTGGTGGTGGAGCTGTGGATGGCTGGGGCTGTGGTGTTGCTACGGCTTCAGCTTTAGGTGGTGGTGGTGCAGAGGTCTGGACTCCCTAGTATTTATCCTCCACTTCTTTTGGGGTTTGGCTGAAAAGGTGGATGATTGGAGTAAGTTTCAGGTTGGGTCGTGGTGTCTCTGTCCTGGGAGCTGGAGTATTAGGAGTTTCTGGTGTTTCCTTGGTGTGTCTGCTGAGTGGTCTTGGTAGGTTGAGGCGCTTTTTTGGTGTTATAAGTCGAGAATATATAGGCGATACAAGATCAAGAGAGGGCTTATTGTGTGCTAGCTGCACGCTGGTTGGCTAACCTCAGGCTAGCTCTGGTTGGTTGGCTGGATGGTGCGTATGGGGTATGCGCAGGAGTGGGCGGGGCCTCTGCGTCGTTCGTCTGCGTGTGTGGAGGGGGCATTCCTGGGGGCATCATGGGGGCCTCGCTGTGGAAGGGCGTGCCGAGGGTAGGATCTGGCTGTATTCCGCTTGTGTGTTTAAAGTAGGTTGGTATGTTTGTATATATATAGCTTCAAGAATGAATAGGCGGCGTGAGTCTGTTTCTTTATCAAGGATAGATGTGTGTTTATCTAAGTCAGGTCTGGTGAGTTCCAGATGGTGTGGGGATGTGTGGTAGTGGTCCTTGATAGCTCCGGCTTGAAGGTGGAGGGTAAGGCGACGTGACAGACGAGTCCTTGTCAAACCGACGTAAGTGTGAGGTCCACAGTCCTCACTGTTACAGGTGTGTCGGTATATGACATGGTCCTCCTGTGACGGTTTCTTAGCGGTAGCCGGGCTTTTGCGAAGGACTAGTTGTGAGGTTTTCCTCGATTTGTAGTATATGATAAGTTTAAGGTGTTGGTCAGGGTTCGTAGTTTTAACGTTGTTGCTGATAATGTCTCATTATGTTTTCGTCTGTCTTGTGATCTGAGGACATGTGGTTTTTATAGTAATTTTTTATGTATTCAGTGTTTGTATTATATACCGGTATATGTATATATATATATATATATATATATATATATATATATATACACAGTATATTAATGTATATATATATATATATATATATATATACACAGTATATTTATGTATATATATATATATATATATATATATATATATATATATATATATATATAAATATATACAATAGTAGACTCGACTTTGATGAGTATTCAACCACTATCGTCAAGTTGAATTTTATCATATTAGTTGAGTATAGAACGGAAATATATGATTTTGTCTACCTCTGAAAATGCAATTAACCTAGTAATTCAAACCAATATTGAAGATAAAACGTATGTAGCGATTAATTTCCTGCCTTGTCCAGCATGCAAACCAATTAAGCAACTGACGGTAAAACTGGGCTCCAATTATTGCACTTCTGAATTTGTGCCTTGCTAATAAATTGGCTTATTGGTCCCGAGGTCAGGCTTAAAGTTTAAGCAAAGATTCACACTTGATTAACACTTGTAGTTGACGATGATGCTTTGATTTCATATATTCTGGCGGTCATAATTAAGGGGAGATTTCCACTTGAGGATTTTTTTTCTTTACCCATTTCTCCCTCATGTTTAGCCCAATTGCTTTTGAGGTTTTATGACGTTTGCCCCATTAGTTTGGCGATTTTAAGAACTTTCAACCCATTTAGGCCTATGTCACTTTTAAGACCTTTCGTCCCATTTAGGTGTCGATTTTTTCCTGGAGAGCGATAGCGAGCCTGTAATTTAAGAGGAACCGGCCTTCGGCCGTGACATTTTTCTACCGAAAAATGTACAAATTTATCTTGAAAGGGGGTCAAAGAGGTGTAATTTCAATTTTGATGCAAGTCTAGGAAACACACTAAAAACCTCCCCTAAAGTCAGTTATATTCAGCTTATGGTGGGATTGTGGGAGGCGGAAGGTTAATTGAGATAGACATAACCCCTTCGATTCCTAGAAGGCCTTTCAATGTGTCACAGTACTGAAGAGGATAAATGTAGTATATTCGTAAGCTTGTAAAAAAACGTGCTATATTTTAGCATTTTCAAAATAAGTCTGGAATCTATTGCCTGCCGCCAATGAATTACAAAATAATAATTTAAAAAAATCTTATGTCTGTATCATTAAGGTTCTTATACAGAGGGTTCTTGGCTAGGTGAGTGATACACGTTTTCTTTGGTTTTATATATATACAATATATATATATATATATATATATATATATATATGTTGGTTGGTGGTGTAATGGTTTAGATGTTTATGTCCTGGGTGTGGTGTCCCGAGTTCGAATCCCGGGAGGACCATATGCTTTTATTAGTTTATTCAAGTGCATTGGGGTTTGTATTTGATGATTAATGTTAAGAACGGGATGTTACCTAAAACACAAGAATAGTAATGGGTATGAGCAAGATGCAGAATATCAAAAGGACAATGGGAAGCTGTGGAAAAGCAAGCGTTCTGTCTATTTTAAGGGGGGTCACCTGCTTTTTTTTTCTCTTCTTTTCTCTCTTTCTCTTGCTTGTATCCATTCGGCCCCATTCAGCCAATTGTTTTAAGACGTTTATTCCCATCCAGGTGCCGATTTCTTTCTGGCCAGCATTGTATGGAGAAATCCGGCTTCGCCGGAGAAATTTTTCTATCGAAAAATGTACCGTACAAATTTAGCTTGCTGTCAAAAACAAATATATATATATGCAGGCTCGCTACCGCTCGCCATGAAAATATTGACACCTGGATGGGGGTAACCGTCTTAAAACAGTTTGCTGAATGGGGCCCAACGGATACAAGCCAAAGAGAGAGAGAGAGAAAAAGAAGAAAAAAAGCGAGGAGGGCCCCCTTAAATGAATGAGCCACTGGTGGAATCTATATTTAGCTTTGTAATTGTGCTGTGGGTGAGGGAGGCCAGACCCAAGCGTGGTTTGCCAGGGACTCTACTGGTGACACGAGGAACGAGGACCACCAAGAAGTTTATGTCCAAAATACCGGGTTAGATGAGGGCCTAGAAGGGGAATCGTAGAAAGGTTAATAGTCCATGAGCCAGGCCAGATATCGGTACCACCTGGGGTGACTAAACACGAATGGTACTAAAATGTTCATAGAGTGACTGTAAGTACATTAAGATATGATAGCCTTCTCGCACTGGTAGCTTAGTCTAATTTTTTTGATGCAATAGGGGCGCTACCCAAAAATAAAGATTTTTAGCGTGACGCTCGGCGTTTTCCTCATTTTCTTTAAAATCCATCACACAATCATCGCGAAACTTTGAACACCTATGTAGAATTATATTCTCTACCAGAGTTGTTCCTAGGTATTTTTCAAATTTCCTCATATTTCGGAATATACTCTATATTTTGGGTATTTTCCTCTAAATCTAGAATTAATCCTTAAATATGGGGAACATTGAAAAATATATTCTAACAGCTCTTGTAGCTTATTTGATTCTCTACAAGAATTATTCCGATGTGTATTTCAAGTTTCTCCATATTTAGGGGTTTATTTCATATTTGGGGATTTTTTGTTATATTTTGGGGATAATTTATTATTGGAAGGAGCAAACATATGTAGAGTGGTTTCCATGTAATGTGTTTGTTTGTTCATGGTTTAATGGTGATATTTTTTGCAGGTGGGTGTCGACTGTTTGACGGCAGGATGGAACCATCTGCGAGGAAGAGAGCACGGATCGACTGTATCATCCACTGCTCTGATGATGACAGCGATGCTCTGGTGTCACCACAGGATTTGGACTCCTGGAACACATTGCTCAGGGCTGCATAAATCAGGCAGCATGATCCAGTCCTGGAAGCAGCCAAGGGCCTTGAAGAAGGAGGAATACCACACATACATTATCACCGTAAATGTCGTAGTCTCTTTACAATGAAGAAGTCACTGGATTCTATCCTTGCCAAGGGTGTCAAGATAGAATCAGCAAGCGTCGACCCCAGGAGGAGGGCATCAAGGGATGCCCCTAGTACTAGCAGGGTGTATGCCAAAGTATGTATCTTCTGCGAGAAGTCAAGCAAGTACATAAAAACAACAAAGACAAGGGAGCCACTCATACAGTGTGTTGAGCTACGAGCAGATGAGAAGATTCGCAGAGCAGCAATAAGGAAACTCAACCAGAGAATCCTTGGTTTAGTTAGCAGAGACCTTGTTGCTGCAGAGGGTCACTACCACAAGTCGTGCTACAAACTCTTCACAAAAGATGATTTCCCAGCGGCCGCCAGGTCGGGTGCAGGTGAAAATCAGGAAGAAAGCGAGGAAGCACGCTACGAAGAGGTTGAGACAGAAGCCCTCGAGGAACTCTGCTTGTATATAAGGACCAAATTATTCCCCAACCCAGAGGTACTGCCTATGACAAACCTCACATCTAGGCTTGAGAGATCCATGAGGTCCCGTGGTATTATCCAACTGAAACCAGCGACAAAGAAACATGTTCGCCGAAAGATTGAAACCGAGTTTGGAGAATCACTACGCTTTGTCCCAGATGAGAAAGGAAAGCTTCTAATCTATCCACGCAGCCTCTCAATGGACGACCTTGCCCGGCAAGCACACAAAATGGCAAAAGACCTGCAAGAAGCAAGAGCAGCTAACTCTGAAGATGTCTTAACCAAAGCAGGAATGCAGCTGAGGAATGAGATCAATAAACAAGATGTGAGTCAGCCATGGCCTCCCGATACAGATCAGAATGTCATTCCTGCAGCAGTCACTCAATTCCTGCACACCCTGCTGACAGGAGAGTGTGAGTGTGAAAACTCCCTCTGAAAGAGCTCAACGTCTTGCCACTTCCTTTGGCAGTGACTTGGTCTTTGCTGTTACCAGTGGCAAGACAAAACCACCCAAGCACGTACTGCTGACCAATGCTGTAAAGTCTTTGACAGGAAACACAGAACTGATCCGAACTCTGAATCATCTTGGTCACTGTGTGTCTTACTCAATGTTTGAGGAGATCGATACAGCCCTTTGTATCCAGAAGCTGGAATGCTCAAAGGATGACATTCCACTGCCAGCAAACATCTACCCTGGTGTGTTCACAACCCTGGCCTGGGATAACATTGACCGACTTGAAGAGACCCTAAGTGGAGCAGGTACTTCTCATAGTGTCAATGGCATTGCTGTCCAGTCCAAGGTTGCAGGCTCTGTGCCAGAGAAAGTCCTGCCAGAGATTACCAAGTCCAAGATAAGAAGCATCACTCAGACATCATCAATGCTGCCAATATACAATGTTGGGCGGCGGGCAGGGCCACCTAGGATTGAGACTGCGTATGTCGACACTACCAAGGAAGTCCAGGATTCAAAGACAAAGAACCATATCTGGCTTCTTACTCGAATGTCAGACCATGAGGACCAGTCCATCAGCAGTTGGACTGGGTTCAACATCAAAATGCGCAGAGACATTGCAGTGGTTCAGGACACTGTAAGCTACCTGCCCACTATCAATGCTCCCGCAACAGAAATGTCCACCGTTAATGAAATCTTGGAACAAACGCATGCTATCATGCAGTCCTTACAGCTTAACAAGATTGTGTGCGTGTTTGATCAAGCACTCTATGCCAAAGCTGCCGAAGTTATCTGGAAACAAGAGAAGTTCAAGAACATTATCATCAGGATGGGCGTCTTCCACACAATCTGTAATCTCATCTCCACCATAGGAAAGAGGTTTCAAGATGCAGGTCTTAGAGATCTGTGTGTGGAATCAGGTATCATCGCAGAAGGATCAGTGTCAGGAGTGATGAACGGCAAGAGGTACAACAGAGCAGTGAGACTACACAAGCTCGTGTATGAAGCACTGATGAGGCTTGCATGGAAAGGCTTCCTTTCATGGCTAGAAGAAAACCATTCAAGGGACATACACCATCTCGATGAAACACTGAAGGACATCAACAGCTTTCACAGCAATGTGTCTCAGGGACTCTTTCAAGAGCTGATGGAGAGTGAATCATGCACACATATCATGAAGCTTTTCCAAGTTTATCTTGAGACCCTCAGAGATGAACACAACCTCTCAGCATTCTGGATGTCATACCTGGACATGGTTGAGATCATGCTGGACTTAATTCGAGCCTCCAGAGAAGGCAACTGGATGCTCCACCTAGGAGCAATCCGACAGATGATACCGTGGTGTTTTGCCTATGACAAAGTGAACTATGCCCGGTTCCTAACCTACTACTATGCCTTGATGTCTCGACTGCCCATTGAACACCCAGAGGTCCATGAACACTTCATGCAAGGTGGCTTTTCGGTCCAGATCGGTAGCAAGAATCCCTTTGGACGGATCCATGTGGACCAGACAATCGAAGAGACGATCAACAAAGACACCCAGACACCAGGGGGCACAAAAGGCTTCAGCCTGAAAGGCGGAGCTGTCGCCAGGTACTACCTGACATCGGAGTATCGCAGCAGGTACTTAAGGCAGCTCAGGACTATGGTAGTAGGCCAAAAGTATACTGACTTCAGCCACCCAGACCTACAGATGCCCAGGATTAGAAGAGATGAGGCCGATGTCCAATCTTTAGTTCAACTGATGGAGACCAGCTGGTTGAACCCCTTCAACGCAGAGCAAGAAGATCTTGTCAGTTTGTCAACTGCGACTATGGCACCACCAGAAGTTGTCAAAGACCTTCTAGGGGCCTACAGAATAGGAGAGGATGCATATCAAGCCTTCAAGGAAGAGCGCCTGGAGATCGATACGCCAACTATACAGTTTCATGACACGATGACGAAGACGAAACTGAGAACGTTCACTAACATCAGAATGAAGCCACGCTCACAAGACCATGCCAAGGAGGTTATCTTAAAGGCTGACAGGAACCTATTTGGCCAGATGATCCTTGTTGCCGAGAACAGAAAGCTCAAAATGAGTGATGTCTTGGCTCATCCCCTGGGGCCTTTGCCTTGGGCACTTGCCAGCGGTGATGGGTCTCTCCGCAAGACCAACAAGGCTGCCCTCGCAAAGGAGTTAGAGAGGAATGTTTCTCCTGCAGAAGTGATACCCGAGCCCTCTGCTACCATAATTGATGGGATGAGCCTGGTCCACAACTGAAGGGAAACGACAAAACTTTTTCACAGCTTGCAGGTACAGCACTGAGTCACGCTGTTCATGAAGGTGCTAAGAGCAGGGCCATTGATGTTGTGTTTGATATCTACAAGGAGACATCCATCAAGGATGCAGAACGAGCCAAAAGAAGTGCAGGCACAGGAATTCATTTCAAGAACATTCAACCTGGGCACAACATCCAGCAGTGGAGAAAGTTACTCGGTAGTTCCTCCAACAAGGCAAGTCTTATCAAGTTCTTGGTAGAAGAATGGAAGGCACCACAGCACAGGGAGAAGCTCAAGGACAAGGAGCTGTATGTCACATGTGAGCAGCGCTGCTTCAAGATCACCAAAGAGCAGTGGGAAGAGGCTCCTGAGCTTAAGTCAACTCAAGAAGAAGCAGACACACGCCTTCTTCTCCATGCACTTCATGCAGCAGAATCTGGGAACAAGTCTGTCATCATCACTGCAGAAGATACAGACGTCATGGTGTTGTGTCTTGGCATGTGCCACAAGATCCCATCCCATCTGTTCCAGAAGTGCGGGACGAAGAACCGGACAAGATTCCTGGATATCACCACACTGAGCCGCACACTGGGAGGCAGCGTGTGTGATTCATTGATTGGTATGCATGCCTTTACAGGCTGTGATACCGTCAGTGCATTCGCTGGCCGAGGGAAGATGACGACACTCAAGCAGGTGAAGATGGACAAGACATACCAGCATGCTTTTCACGAGCTTGGGCGCTCATGGGAAGTGTCTCCTGAACTCTTTGAGAAGCTACAGGAAATCACCTGCCACATGTACCTACCATCTACCCACACAACTAAGGTAAACAAGCTTCGGTATGAGCTGTTCTGTGCAAGACGTGGAGAGGTAGAGTCAAGTCAACTCCCTCCTTGTGAGGACTGCCTCTTCATGCATGCACTGCGTGCAAACTACCAGGCTGCGATCTGGAGGAGAAGTCTTCAGAGCCAGCCATTTGTTGCGAACCCAACAGACTGCGGTTGGATGACAGATGAGGACGGTAAGCTTGCCGTCAACTTGATGCGAGGCTCACCAGCACCAGATGCTGTTATGCAGCTACTGTCTTGCAAGTGTGTGCGGTCATGGCAACTCCCTAAGTGTACTTGCCTCAGCAATGGTCTAAAATGCACGGACATGTGCAGGTTACAGACATGTCAGAACAAGGCTATTGAAGAAGAGCCGGTGGCACAACAGTCAGATTCCGAGTCTGACGTAGATGATATTTAGGAGTAGTAATTTGCCATAATAGTATGTACAAGCCCATGGCATGCTTAGTGTGTATTTACAGGACTTGTATTAAATGTGACAATTACTATATGCATTTTGTTGACATTTAGGCATTCCTGTCCCCAAATTTGACATTTTAAAAAAATTCGGAATTTTCGGTAGGGTATGTCTATTCAAGAAGTGATAACGACCATTAAGCTACCAATGTGCAAGGGCTATCATATCAAAACATAAACTAGAGACATGTAGCAAGCTAAAAACACCTAAGAGAATTAGTCACCCCGGGTGGTACCGATATCCCAAAATTCGGGTCTTGGCTCATGGACTATAAGGGGGGTCACCGGCTTTTTTTATATTTATCTCCTTTTCTCTCTTTCCCTGGCTTGTATCCATTCGGCCCCATTCAGCCAACTGTTTTAAGACGTTATTCCCATCCAGGTGTCGATTTTTCCAGGCGAGCGATAGCGAGTCATTATTTTATGGAGAAATCCGGCTTCGCCGGAGACATTTTTCTATCGAAAAATGTACAAATTTAGCTTGCTGTAAAAACAATATATATATATATATATATATATATATAAATATATATATATATATATACTGGCTCGCTACCGCTTGCCAGGAAACTTTTGAGACCTGGATGGGGGTAAACGTCTTAAAACAGTAGGCTGAATGGGGCCGAATGGATACAAGCCAAAGAGAGATAGAGATAAAGAGGAAAAAGCGAGGTGGGCTCCCTTTAAGTTGATGGCAGCTGCCTGATCCACACCATCGGGAGTGTCGGGGATGCTGGGGGCGTCATGGGGTTCTCTTAGTTCTGCTCAACATATATACATCATGATAAGTGTTCGTCCATAATACCCAACATCATTCATGGGGTTTTTCTATTGAAGTAATGGAGAGGCTAAGATGTAAAATATGTTCAGGTTCACGGGTAGTTTATAGAGAGACCTTCCTTAGGGTTAAGACCCCATTAATTACTCCTTCCATTCATCTATCCATAGCCTATGATAGCGCAGTTGGAAAGTGTGTACATGCTTTGATTGATATAGGCCTACAGGATTCGAAACTGCATAATAAATCGTAGGCTTGTCCACCATTCTTAACTGTCTTCGTAGTGCAATGGATAAATGCACTGAATTTCGGTGTGAGCATCCTAGGTTCGAATCCCTGGACTGCCACATGTATTTGTTGATTTCATTAATTGAGTTTAGGAGTAAAGTCGGTTGGTGGAGGTAACATAATAATTCATTTGCTGGCATTAAAATATATGTGACGTGATGGACTTTTAATTCAATGAAAGTGCTGGTACATTTAACATATACTGTTTAGTTAACTATATGTCTTTCAACTTATATTTAAGAATAGGTTTTACTGAATGTCTATGGTACTGGACTTCGAATTTTTCCATTTTCATTTTACTGTAGGTATATCGAGTGAAGATTTGATTATAAGTTGGTTGCCTCCATAAGGTCATTACTAAATTCAATAAAGAAGTATCACTATCTGGTAGCTATCGTACTTTCATACCATCGAACACTTAAAACACCAGTTAAATTTATGATATATCAAAAGTGTTAATCAATTTGTTAAGTTAAGTTCCATGCTGTCCAACTTGATAGCTAAGTCCCATTTAGATATTGATATATACCGAAAAATGTACAATTCTGTCTAGAAGGGCCGGGGGGGGGGGGTCTTGTTTATTTGTTATTAATTGATATATATATATATATATAGATTTGTTTGTATAAGCTTGATAGAGATCTAGGGAGGAAACTAAAACCCTCCCCTTAAGCCCTCAATCTTATTAAGCGAACCTCCAAAATAAAATGCAAATATCAGGAAAGGTTAGGTTAGATTATGTCTGGTTAAGTTATGTCAAGGTAGGTTATGTCAGGTTAGGTTAGGTTAGCATAATGCAGGTTATGGTAGGTTAGGTTATGGCGGTTTTGGTTAGATTGGTGACAGCCTAAGTTATTTCAGATTAGGTTATGACAGAGAGTTATATCAGGTTATGGTATATTGGGTTAGGTTATGTAATATTATCTTAGGTTAGGTTATGTCAGGTTAGGTTAGGCTACGATTAGTCTGATTAGGTTTTCTTAGGTTGGATTATGTCAAGCGAGGTTAGGTTATGATTCGTCGTGTTAGGTTATCTTAGGCTATGTTATGTCACGTTTATACTGTAGGTGATCTGAATGTTCATCATACAAAATGGCTTAATTATGTTTCACCTTCTGATCAGTATGGTCGAGCTGCCTTAGACTTTTCAAATGTGTGCGGTTGTGAACAGTTAGTCAATGGCTCTACCCATGTTTCTGGAAATTGCCTAGACATTGTGCTTACTGATTTTCCTGTGTCTAATGTCTCATTTTCTCGGAAGGTTTTTCTTAAATCTCAAATAATCTGGGTGGGGATAATCGGGACTTCATTAATATAAAATGGTCTACCATAAACCAGTCTACCTGCCCGATTGATTTGCTAAATAATATACTTTCTGACATTTTTAACAAATATTTACCTAGCAAGCTTATCAAGACAAGGTTCAGGGACAACGCCCTGTTCAATGATGAGTTTCGGCAGGTTCAACGTGATAAGCAGACTGCTTTTCGGTTGTGGGCTCGGTCTCGGACACAGCTTCATTGAGAGAATTATTACTAGACTGCGGGCAGAAGCTCAAAGAATCTATGGTTTAGCGGAGTTACAGTTTAACAATCACCTTAAGGAAACTCTCGCTGGAGCTACTCAGCCCCACAAGTGGTGGTCAACTTTAAAGAAATTTCTTTTCGGTATAGATTCTTCTCTGCCACCTATTTATCGACCTGATGGTTCGGTAACCTTCGACCCAGGTGAAAAAGTCAATAATTTTGAATCCATATTCAGTAGTAAGCAGAGTGAAGCCGAAGCCGAGTTGGTTTTACCCCACTCATGTGCTCCCGAACCTAAACTTACCTCCTTGCCATTTTGGTCTTCGAAATAGAAATGTTGCTAAATGACCTCGAGTCGTTTGGTGGTACAGAAAACTACAGACCCCAATGGATTCTTCCCTTTATTTTTTAAAGGGATCAGTAAAGTTTTGGCTTCAAAACTTTGTTATTTTTAGAGTTTTAATTCGTTTGGCTAAATCTTCAGTATGCTGGCGTACCGCTACTATTGTCCCAATCCCTAAAGGTTCATTTCCCTCTATTTATCCGGCGGAGTATAGACCGGTTTCCATTACTCCCGTTTTATCGAAGGTCTTTGAACACTTGTTGGCCAAGCGTCTTTCAAGATTTATTGATAGATCAGAATTGTTGCCGCTTAACCAATTTGGATTTTGAAAAGGCTTGATTACATGTGATGGTCTTTTGGTTTGAGCCCATGACCTCCAGTCTTCTCTGGATGCTGGTCATGAATCTAGAGTGATTTAACTCGATTTTAGCTCAGCCTTTGACTCGGTTAATCATATAGCACTGCTTTATAAACTGAAATAATTTGCTATTGGTGGGACTATTCTGAATGTTTTTAAAGACTTCTTAAATAATAGAATACGTGTTATAGTTGATGGTCTTTTTCGTTCATTTACAAATGTTAAATCGGTGGTGCCCCCAAGGAAGCGTGCTTGGGCCCCTATTCTTTATCATTTTTACAAGTGATATGTGGGAGGGACTCTCATCTAACATGATTGCATATGCTTACAATATTTCGTTAGATGCTCCTATTTCTTCTCCAGCAAATAGAGCTGATATTGAAAATAAACTATGTATTGATATTATTAAGATTATGAACTGGTGTAGTTGCTGGGGTATGAAGTTGAACCCATCAAAAACACATAGTCTCATTGTCAGTAAATCTAGTAGTACCGCCGTTCCTGGTCACTCTGATATCACTATTGGCAATTCTGTCACAAAAGATTGCTCTACACTTAAATTATAAGTAACTCTTGATTCTAAGCTCACTTTTGAAGCTCATTTTCGATCCTTGGCATCCTCTATCTCTCAAAAAGTTGGAATTTTATGCTGACCTATGTTGACGATTCAATTGTTCGCAATTGTTTCTTTTCTTTTATTCTGCCACATCGCCACATTGTTGGTTCATTGGCTCTTTTACATCAGTGTTTTACTAATATTGACCACCCAATTAATTCTAAGCTACCACCATCTTTCAGACCTGCTAGATTAACTAGATGTTCCTAAAATCTTAATAGTATGGCCTTTGTAAACTTACAGTGACGTAATACTTCTCAATGTTCTAGAAGTTGTATACCATCCACTGTAAAAGTGTGGAACATGCTTCCCAACGCTATCGTCTGTGAAGGGACTAATCAAACATTTAAACAAAAATTAACTATTTTTTACTAAACTGAGTAATTCATCTCATTACTGTAATTCCATCCCTGTTCATGCTATTGGTGCCCCTCGCAGGGACCCTTTGGTGTTATAGCTATTATGGCTCTTCTGCGAGTCACACCCTTAGTAGTATACAGTATAATAATAATAATAATAATAATAATAATAATAATATTTATAATAATGATAAAAATAATAATAATAATAATAATAATAATAATAATAATAATAATAATAATAACAAGAAGAAAAAGAAGACGAAGTAGAAGAAGAAGAAGAAGAAGCCTAAGTGGCCTGATAAATCAGGTTAGGTTATATCAGGCTGTATTATAAGTAAGGTTAGGTTAGGGTTAAGCTGTTTTTGTTTTGTTTTCCTAAGGAATAATTGCTTGACCTTATTAGCACTGTCACAGACCTATTTTACTGTTATTCGAACAGGGCTACGAGAAGTGAGGAAACTATCCAACCGTCTTGACTTGCCCAGTAGCTGAGATTGGGTTAACTTAGTATAATAATAATGTATACACCACTATTGTCCAACACCATATGGCACCACAGACACTTTAGACTTGCGGGCGCCTCTGGCACCCAGGCCTGTGGAGGCAGCAAGTCCTTCAGTTCACACCAGACTCTCACATAACCAACTAGCGTCTCGGCGCTCCTGTACTCAACCCTAGCCAATAAAGGATTGAAGAGTACTGGTGTTATATCTCCATTCATCTTTATTATATGGCGCAGTGTATATCAGTATCTGAACCTACATGGAGAACCTGCACTACCTAGCTGAGGCTGCAGCCGCTGTGGAAGCCGGCTTGCCGCCATGCGGTCCCTACCCGGCTACATCTACCTCCCAACCGGTCGAGCCTTCATTGCCCGATGCCCTGTCTCCATACCCATCCATCATCTACTTGAATGAAAGGATCGACGCCCTCCAATCGAGTATCGCCACCTTTCTACAGCATCACCAGGACCAGCAGAATCTACAACTACAACATCGCCCCGCGACAGCTCCACCACCGCCCCGCCAGGATCTACAACATCGCCCCGCGACAGCTCCACCACCGCCCCGCCAGGATCTCCAGCCCCACCAGCCTCTACAACATCAGCCCCAGGCCAGTAATGTTACCCACCAGGCTGACCCATCCTTTGCCTCACGCCCCACCAGTGATACACTTATTCATCCCTCTACACAGACACCCACACCTCATACATCTCCCCATGTCTCAGTGCCCCACCATATGCCAGTTACCCATGTCTCAGTGCCCCACCATATGCCAGCTACCCATGTCTCAGTGCCCCACCATATGCCAGCTACCCATGTCTCAGTGCCCCACCATATGCCAGTTACCCATGTCTCAGTGCCCCACCATATGCCAGTTATTCCCCACATGTCTTTATTACATATGAACATGACTAATCCCCTTACCCACCCTCTCAAGAGCGAATATCCCACACCCTCCCCAACTGACGGCCAGGCCCACACTGGTGTCGGTAGCGACGGTCGGTATTACGGCGGCCATTATGCCCCCCCTGGCTATCGTACGGCTGGCACCAACCCTCACGGCGCAGCCCCTTCTGCGCATGACGTCATCATACCACCACCGCCTCAAGTCCCTTCCTACCCAGCCCAGCCACGCCCCGCCCCGCCCCGCCGGGCTGCCCCTACGCGGCCCCAGGCCGCTTTACATATGCCGGGACACGCCCTACGCAAATTCTGGGCTGATTGGGAGGTCTACAAGCGGCTCGTCCTTCTACCACCTCACGAGGCTACCATCGAGCTCTACCAGACGTGCGACCCTGCCCTTCAGAGCGCCATATTTGCTCACAATCAGGCGTTCTCCTCATTGCCAGAAATCGACCTAGCAACTCTCATCACACAACTCGTCCACCGACAACGGAACCGCGCAGCCGCTCTCCACCACTTCCGGTCTCTTCTCCAACAACCTACTGAACAGATCCGGGACTACGTCACACGTATTACGGAGGCCACTTTGGACTGTGGCTTTACCTGCCCCTGTTGCCACACTGATGTCTCTGACGAACACATACGGGACCAAGTGACTATCGGGATTAGTGATTCGTCCCTTCAGCAAGATGTTTTAACTAAAGACCGCACCCTACCTACCTTACAAGATGTTATCAACTACTGTGTGGGGTTCGAATCTGCGGCACTCGATCAGACGGCAATGCAACCGGGGGTACATGCTGTGAAATCACCATACCAGCGTCTCAAGAGTACTTACCCACGCCCCGCCCCTATCCAGCCCCCCGCCCAACCCACTCAGCCCCCGTCGCCCGCCCCACCACCTCCCACGTCGGCCCCACTTCATCTCCCACACGTTGCTCCGGGTGTGGCCTATCTTCACATTCACAAGCCCAACGATCTTCGAAGTGTCCTGCATGGGGCAAGACCTGCACGGCGTGTAATAAACCTAACCACTTTGCCAAGGTTTGTAAATCCACCTCTTCCCAGTGCAGTGGGTGCGGCCTATCCACACACTCTCGAGCCGAACGCCCATCCAAATGCCCTGCTTGGGGCAAGACCTGCCCGTCGTGCAACAAACTCAACCATTACTCCACAGTTTGTCACTCCACGCCCTCACCTTCATCCGCGGCTGTTATCATTGGTACTCTCAAACAGGCTGTTAACAAACCACCACCCGCACGGCTCCCCTCCTTGCCCATTACCATTTCTACTGCCATGTCGCCCCACTCTCACCCCACCAGCGTCACGGCCCACCCTGACACGGGCGCCCAAGTATCTGTGGCTGGTTTGCAATTACTACGGGCACTGGGCCTCCAACGCCACCACCTACAGCCTACTCACCAACGGATCACGGCCGTGGGGGGTCACACTCTCCAGGTCCTGGGTTATATGCCGACTACCATTACCGCCACCGACGTTGCCGGCACCCCCTACAGTACTGATGATGATATTTTTATTATTCAGGCACAGTCACCGTTATTTATTAGCATGTCAGCTTGTAGGGCACTACATATCATCCCTCCCGACTTCCCCACACCTACCCCCTGCATGGCCGCCACACAGCCCAACCACCACCCACCTTGACCAGGACCCCTCCACCACACCGGCCCACTTCCCTCCCCTTCCCACCTAACGACCTGCACCTGTCTGACCTTCGTGACTGGTTCTTGTCACAGTTTGCATCTTCTGCATTTAACACCACCAGCGGCCCACTCCCCACGATGTCTGGCCCTCCCATGCACATCCACATCAAGCCTGGCGCATCTCCACGTGCCGTGCACACCCCTGCCCCTATACCACATCATTGGAAGGCCCAGGTCAAAGCAGATCTCGACAGGGACGTCGCACTGGGCATTATTGAGCCTGTCCCCATCGGTACCCCTACTACCTGGTGTTCTAGGATGGTGGTGGTCGCCAAGAAAACTGGACAACCCCGCCGTACAGTTGACCTGCAGGCACTCAACCACGCCTGCCTTCGGGAGACACATCACACCCCGAGCCCATTCAACTTGGCCCAATCCATCCCTGCAGGCACTCGTAAGACGGTCCTAGACGCCTGGAATGGATACCATGCTGTTTTACTCGACGAATCCAGCAGGGAGGCTACGACTTTTATCACGGAATTTGGCCGTTACAGGTATATCAGGGCCCCTCAAGGTTACTTGGCAGCTGGCGACGCCTATACCCGACGCTTCGACGCAATCATACAGGCTGTCCCTCGTAAGGTGAAGTGTGTCGACGACTCCCTTTTGTGGGACTCTTCAGTCGAGGAGGCATTTTGGCACACTTTTGATTACCTGGCCCTCTGTGCAACCAACGGTGTCACTTTCAACCCTGACAAGTTTACCTTCGCCGCCCCTTCAGTTGACTTCGCCGGACTCACCATCACAGACACTGGAATTAAGCCATGCACGTCCATGATTAAGGCCATCCGTGACTTTCCCACGCCCACAGACATCACAGGAGCCCGGTCGTGGTTTGGTCTCGTTGAACAGGTCGCCTGGGCCTTCAGCATCAAACCGGAAATGGCGCCCTTCCGGGAACTTGTGCAGTCCAAAACCCCCTTCCACTGGGATGAGGCACTCGACTGTACCTTTCGCCACATCTAAGGACCACATCACACGCCTGGTTGAGGAAGGGGTCTGCTCCTTCGAGATCGGCAGACCCACGTGCCTCGCCACAGACTGGAGCAAAACCGGCCTTGGCTTCCTCCTACTCCAACAACATTGTTCCTGCCCCACCGCATCTGCCCCCACCTGTTGCAAGGTCGGTTGGAAACTTGTCTTCGCCGGCTCCCGTTTTACCACACCTGCGGAGTCCCACTACGCACCCGTCGAAGGCGAGGCTTTAGCAGTGGCTGACGCCCTTGACAGATGCAGAATGTTTGTCCTGGGCTGCCCTGACCTCGTCGTCGTCGTGGACCACAGACCTCTACTGCACATCCTTAACGACCGGTCCCTGGACAACATACCAAACCCTCGCCTGTTCAAGATTAAGGAACGTACCCTACGATACCAGTTCACCATTCAACATACGCCTGGCAAATGGCACCGCGGCCCTGACGCTGTCTCCCGCTACCCGACCAGGCCCTCCGCGGACGCCCATGATGTGCATAGTGCGGCCGCCAGCGAGCTCGATATCCACTCAGTTGCCTTGGCCTCCCTCACCATGCTCGCCGCCATACCTGACCCAGTTGTATCATGGTCTGACCTTAAATCTGCCGGCCAACAAGACAGCGAGTATACCTCCCTTCTTCAGACCATCCCCGAGGGCTTCCCGGACTCCAGAGAGGCGACCGCCCCACAACTACGACAGTTCTGGGGTGTTAGAGACCGCCTCACTTCCGTCGACGGGGTAGCCCTCATGGATCAACGACCAGTCATCCCCCATCATCTTCGGTCCAGAGTTCTCGAGGCCCTTCACTCAGCTCATCAGGGTATGACTGGCATGAAGGCCCGTGCACGTGCGAGTGTGTTACTGGCCAGGTATTGACAAGGCCCTACGCAACTGCCTGGATACCTGCCACTACTGCCGCGCCCACGCCCCGTCCCAGCCGAAAGAGCCACTCATGTCATCTGACCCACCCCAATGGCCATACGACCAGGTAGCCGCCGATTTTTTTCAGCACCAGGGCAAACACTACCTGGTCTACGTCGATCGCTTCTCCAGCAATGTCCACATCTTCTACCTGCCACCAGGTAAATGTGATGCTCACCACCTCATCTCGGCGTGCCGTACCCTCTTCACCCACTACGGAGCACCCCGGGTACTGGCGAGCGATGGTGGGCCCCAGTTTACAGCCGGGGACTTCCAAGAATTCCTGGCACATTGGGGTGTGTCACAGCGGGTCAGCTCTGCGTTCTACCCTCAGTCTAATGGCCGCGCCGAGCTGGCTGTTAAAGCAGCCCGCCGCATCATCGCGGACCCACTGGCTCTCTAGACAACAACGCCGCAGCCCGCGCCCTCCTCCAATACAGGAACACACCCCTCTCGACCATTGACAAGTCACCAGCTCAACTTCTCTTCGGCAGGACCCTACGGGACCACGTCCCCTGCAATCCTGCACTTCTCCACCTCCACCCCCACTGGCTTCTCTCGGCCGAAGCTCGTGAGGCAGCCCTTTTTCACCGTAACGCTGCCCTAGCCACATACTATAATGCTTCAGCCCGGCCTTTATCACCACTCCACGTCGGTGACCGGGTCTCCGTCCAGAACCAGGGGGGCAACAACCCGACACGGTGGAACAAGACTGGCACTGTAGTGGAGGTGCATCCACACCGCCAGTATACCATCCGGGTGGATGGGTCGGGGCGAGCCACACTCCGCAACCGCCGCTTCCTACGACAGCTTCGTCTACCGCCCTCCACTCAACCTACACCGCCCGACTCCACCATCGCCTCGTCGGACGCCAATAGGGGGGGGGAGATATAATAATAATGTATACACCACTATTGTCCAACACCATATGGCACCACAGACACTTTAGACTTGCGGGCGCCTCTGGCACCCAGGCCTGTGGAGGCAGCAAGTCCTTCAGTTCACACCAGACTCTCACATAACCAACTAGCGTCTCGGCGCTCCTGTACTCAACCCTAGCCAATAAAGGATTGAAGAGTACTGGTGTTATATCTCCATTCATCTTTATTATACTTAGATTAACGTAAGTTAGGTTAGTATAAGTTAATTATATTTGGTAAGGGTTATAGAAAGAGCATGATACAACATACGTTAAATAGTCACAGGCCCCTTAGTCATGAAGAGGAAACAAATACATTTATTTTGGGGTAAGGTACAAAATGGGTGCGTCCTCCCTTGACTTAGAAGTCAATAAGCAATCACTTCTAATTTCCACTGTTTCCTTCTCCCCAGAGACTTGAGCAACAACAGTCTATCCTACCTGCCCCCCGGAGTGTTCCTCAGTCTGGCCCGGCTACGAATACTGGACCTGCGGGACAACACTTTAGTAGCGCTCCACAACTCCTCCTTCTTTGGTCTCGTCAATCTCAGGACGCTGTGAGTAAATTTGAGTGTTATTGATCTAGCTACTGTTCTCGTCTAGTTTGGATTGTTCCGTTATTAAATTTTCCGTGATAATAATTCCCTTATCATCTCATTTGTCATATATTTATTCAGTATTCCTTGTCTTTGTATCATATTTTCCCTTTGCACCACTTCCCTTCCTATCAGCTCTTTTCCAATTATCTTCCCTCTTTCCCCCTCTGTTCTTATCTCCTCTCCCTTGCTCTCTTCTCTTCTCCTCTATTATCATATTCTACCCTATCCTTTCCGTTCCTCTTTTCCCTCTCTCCTCTCGTCTCCTGTCGTATCCTCTCCTACCCAATACTATGCTCTTCCATCCTCTCCCCTCGTATCCTTTCATCTCCTACCATATCCTACCCTCTCGTATCCTATCCTCTCCTACCATAAACACCTAGCAAATAACTCCCAATTAACGCAGCTTCTTTCAGAATAACGCGTAATGAAGTGATACAGCATACTACAATGTATATTGATATTCCTACCCCTGTTCCCTTTCAGAATTGTAGTAATAGAGATAGCTTAGATTACAAATAAATGTCATTGTCTCCATGTCCTATCCGAAATTCCTTGTCAGTTGTCCATATTACACGGCATTTTTCCAACTGGTATTAGCTGGAGGAAATGGTGGGTGGCGAGGAGCCTTCTTCTGTGCTATATTTGTCTCTATCTCGTAGTCAGTAGATTAGTAGTTTAGATATCCAAACTGCCCCGTAAGGACCAATTGGTCTGTTGTAGTTTGTACCCCTTTGTATTGTTTTGTACTCCTTTGTACCCTCTCGTTTTCTCTCCTTTATTACCATATCCTACCCTCTCCTATACTCTTCACCCCCTCTCCTCCCCTCCTCTCCACTTCCTCTCCACTTCATCTCTTTTCCTCTTTTTCACCTATTCCTTTCTTATCCCCTTCCTCTTCCTCTCCTGTTCTCGTTTTCCCTCCCTGATTCTATCCCGCTCCAGGGAGACAAGTTACGAGACACTACATTAGGTCGAAATTATACGAATTATTGTTCCCACAACTCTGACATGGCATATTTTGATATCTACATTTTATGAATGTTGCCATCGTTAACCCGTGCAGTACCGGTGCCGTCCTCTTAGCTTTGTTCTGGCTATTTATAAACGTTTGTATTTAGTTTGAAAAGGACTTCCAGCAATTACCAGGCTTCGAGCCATCTCACTCAACCTTTTTTGTTACCATTGATCCTTAACCCTTAACTGGCGGTGCGCAACATATGTCGAGTGAAAGAAATTTGGACTATGTGGCGGCTCACAACATAAGTCGTGTGCCATTTTCAGCACGTAATGTTGCTGAGAGAGAGAGATAAGTGGTGGCAGGAGAGTAGCGAGCGTATGACTGCTCCAGACCACCGCGGTGGACCAACTGATATGAATCCCACCCTCCTCCACCCTCTCACACTCGCTACACAGTGAATTATGTAGGGAAAGTACCGAATTACATGGTTATTGCACTCGTGTTGCGCGATTGTTGCAAGAAAACTAGCGGTCGTACAAGGATCGTTGGGGTGTCATTGAAAAGCTGTGTTTATGCCCTTTCAGGGATAGATACTTGTTTTACGCTCTGGGTCTTATTTAGGCATGAAAATGATCACGTAAACAACCCTATTTTGGGTAAAAACACCCCGCTGGGCAGTACATATTAATTACCGCCTAGGCCGCTCATTAGGCGTTCAACTGCATAAAATCGTCTAAATATAGTTAGACTATAATTAAAAAGACGTAGCCAGTACAGAAGGGGTTACTACTTATCTACCTTCAAACTAGTTGTCAATACCAGTGCAAAGTAATTCCAAAAATATAGTTGCTGGTCAAGATTTTTTTTTTTTTTTTTTTTTCTATGTGATTGAGGGAGGCAAACGGCAGAACTGCCTATAGCGAGTGCCTCCCCCATAGTTGAAAGAGTGACAGGGCCAAAATCAAGGGACGTTCGAGCCAAAATGCCTGGACACACGGAGTTTGAAGCAATTTAAGTCATAGGAAGAGGGAAAGACTGATTCTGGGAGAGAGTTCCAGAGCTCAGCTGTTGAGTAGAAGAAAGTTTGAGAGTAACGTTTCTCTCTTGGGTTGGAGAGTTGCACAGAGTAGTGGTGGGATTGAGTAGCAAGACGGGTACCACATGCCCTACGTAAAGGAGGTGGTATACACTGGGAAAGCTCTGAGGAACACTGATTATTATAGTAGCGATAGAATAGCGAGAGAGATGCAACATTGCGGCGGAAAGAGAGAGATTGCAGAGAGTTGGTGAGTGGACGGGAGTTAATGATACGAAAGGCCTTCCTTTCAACTTTGTCTAGCAGAGTGGTGTGAGAGGAACCTCCCCACACATGTGAACAATACTCAATACAAGGACGCACTATGCCCCTGTACAGAGCAAGAAGCTGTGCAGGGGTAAAGAACCCCCTAAGGCGGTTGAGCACACCCAGCTTCTAGGAGGCTGCCTTAGCAAGACTGGTAATATGGTCCTTCCAAATGAGAGCAGAAGAAAAAGAGACACCAAGAATATTGAGAGAAGATGAAGGATTGATTTTTGTATTGTTGAAGAATAAGGGATAGTCCGCTGGGAGTTCCGTACGGGTAGATAGATGGAGAAATTGGGTTTTGGAAGCATTAAAGGTAACAAGGTTTTCTCTGCCCCAATTGGAGATAGTATTTAGATCAGAAATTAAGAGTTCTATGGCTTCATTACGTTTGCCGTTGAGGGATTGCTGGCTGGTGCGTTCTGAAAAACTAATGGAGTAGTGTAAGGTTGAGTCATCTGCGTATGAATGGATGGGAATTGAGGTGCAATTGAGAAGATAATTTATAAAAATTAGAAAGAGAATAGGAGATAGGCCAGAGTCCTGAGGAACACCGGAGTTTATAGGGTGAGGAAGTGAACGATGGCCGTCCACAACCGCGGGTATGGAACGGCCGGAAAGGAAATTAGAGACAAAGGCACAGATGGAGGGATAGAAACCGAAGGAGGGTAGTTTAGAAATTAAAGATTTGTGCCAGACTCTGTCGAAGGCTTTCGATATGTCTAGTGCAATAGAAAAAGTCTCACCGAAGTCCCGAAAGGAGGATGACCAAGAGTTAGTAAGATATGAAAGAAGATCACCAGTAGAGCGACCCTTAAGGAAGTCATACTGGCGATCTGAGAGCAGATTATGAGAAGAGAAATGCTTAAGAAATTTGGAAGCAAGAATAGTTTCAATAAACTTTAGAAAGACAAGATATGAGAGCAATTGGACGATAGTTGGAGGGTTGAGAGCGGTCACTCTTCTTTGGGACAGGTTGAATGTGAGCAAACTTCCAGCATGAAGGGAAGACATTAGAGGATAGACACAGATGAAAGAGTTTGCCTAGGCAGGGAGTCAGCATGGAAGCACAGTTTTTGAGAACAACAGGAGGAACACCGTCCGGACCGTACACCTTCTTAGTATTAAGCCCAGAGAGGGTAGAAAGTACATCTTTAGAAGATATTAAGATATTAGGCATAAGTAAGAGAGAGGAGGGTGGAGAGGGAGGAATAGCACCGGAATCATCCAAGGTAGAGTTTCTAGCAAAAGTTTGAGCAGAGTTTAGCTTTGTCAGAGGAAGAAGTGATGGTTGTGCCATCAGAGTGGGAAAGGGGAGGGAAAGACGAGGAAGAAAAATTGTTGGAGAGGTTTTTGGCTAGATGCCAGAAAGCTTGGGAAGAGCTAGAGTTGGATAGTTCAGTGCATTTATTATTGATGAAAGAGTGTTTGGCAAGTCGAAGAACAGATTTGGCTTGATTCCGGGCAGAAACATAGGAAGAATGAGAGTCTCGAGTTTTAATGCTTCGGTACCGTTTGAATGCTTCCTCCTTATTGCGGACAGCAGTAGAACAGGCGTGAGTAAACCAAGATTTTTTAGCATTAGTCTGAGAGAAGGAGAATGGAATGTATGCTTCCATGCCCGATAGGATTACCTCGGTAATGCGTTCAGCACTCTCCGAGGGTCCCCAGCCACGGAAGCAGAAATCATTCCATGGGAAATCAAAGAAGTATGGAAAGCCTCCCAGTCGGCAGCGCCAAAGTGCCACAAGCGCTGCTGGCTAGGAGGCTCGGGTGGCCGTACTGGAGAGATAGGACAGGTGACAGAGATAAGTTTATGGTCAGAGGAGCTCAAAGGAGAGAAAAGATCGACAGTATAAGAAGAAGGGTTAGAAGTTAGAAACAAGTCAAGAATGTTGGGCCGATCTCCGAAGCGATCCGGGATACGGGTGGGTTGCTGAACTAACTGCTCTAGGTCATTTAGGATAGAAAAGACGTAGGCTTGATCACCAGGTTGGTCAGTAGTGTGAGAAGAGAGCCATTGGCGGTGGTGAACGTTGAAATCTCCTAAGATGGAGATTTCTGAGAAAGGAGAAATGGATAAAATGTGTTCCACTGTAGAGTTTAGATAGTCAAAGAATTTGGGAAAGTTGGTAGAGTTAGGGGAAAGATAGACAGCACAGAAATATTTAGTAAGTGAATGACAGGAAAGTTTGAGCCATAAAGTGGAGAATTCAGAGGAGTCGAAATTGGGAACACGAGAGCAAGTGCGTTTGTTGTGCACATATGCACAACATCCGCCTTTGGCTTTGAAACTAGGATAGAGAAAGTAGGAGGATACAGAGAAGGGGCTGCTGGATGTTGCTACAGACACCTGAGTTTCGGTGAGGAAGAGAAGATCAGGTTTGTAGGAGGAGAGATGGTGTTCAACAAAGTGAAAGTTAGAGGAAAGTCCGCGAATGTTGCAGAAATAAATAGAAAGAGTATCAGGCCGAGGTCCAGGTAATTTAGTGGAGTCGTCAGGGGATGGTCGGGTGGGTGTGGGGGCATGTATGCCCCCCCCCCCCATGTTAAGGGGGGTCACCTGCTTTTTTTCTCTTTCTCTCCTTTTCTCTCTTTCTCTGGCTTGTATCCATTCGGCCCCATTCAGCCAACTGTTTTAAGACGTTTATCCCCATCTAGGTGTCGATTTCTTCCTGGCGAGCTATAGCGAGCCAGCATTGTATGAAGAAATCCGGCTTCGCCGGAGACATTTTTCTATCAAAAAATGTACAAATTTAGCTTGTTGTAAAAAAAATGTATATGTGTGCTGGCTCGCTACCGCTTACCAGGAAAATATTGACACCTGGATGGGGGTAAACGTCTTAAAATAGTAGGCTGAATTGGGCCGAATGGATACAAGCCAGAGAAAGAGAGAAAAAGATATAAAAAAGCAGGTCACCCCCCTTAAACACCTGGCAATGTAGTGCAGCCTAAATGTCCCTTCACTGGCCTGGTGTGTGCTACAATCGGCCAAATAAGTTATTCCGAGGCACCAACTATATTTCGATCAAGAATTGGTATCAGCAATATCTAAGCATTAATTCATAGTTTGGAGTGAGATATACAAACCTTTTCCTATCTTTACACACCCTAATCAACATCTGACAGACATTAATACAGCACACAACGACCAAACGTAATGACAGTAAAGACACGACTTATTTGGCCAATCGTATTTAGTCTATACGCTACATACCTATGGGAAGATTTGGTTTTCATGGAGCCTCTTCTCCCTCATGTTAACCCCATTAGTTTTTACGATTTTAATACCTTTTGTGACATTTACTGTAGGTGTCGATTTTTTACCTGGCGAGCAATAGCGAGCCTGTAATATAGGAGAAATCGGTTTTTGTCCTACCACATCCTACCCTGTCGTATCCTCTCCTGTCCTACCATATCCTACCCTGTCGTATCCTCTCCTGTCCTACCACATCCTACCCTCTCGTATCCTCTCCTGTCCTACCACATCCTACCCTCTCGTATCCTCTGCTGTCCTACTATATCCTACCCTCTCGTATCCTCTCCTGTCCTACCATATCCTACCCTGTTGTATCCTCTCCTGTCCTACCATATCCTACCCTGTTGTATCCTCTCCTGTCCTACCATATCCAACCCTGTTGTATCCTCTCCTGTCCTACCATATCCTACCCTGTTGTATCCTCTCCTGTCCTACCACATCCAACCCTGTCGTATCCTCTCCTGTCCTACCATATCCTACCCTGTTGTATCCTCTCCTGTCCTACCATATCCAACCCTGTCGTATCCTCTCCTGTCCTACCATATCCTACCCTGTTGTATCCTCTCCTGTCCTACCATATCCAACCCTGTCGTATCCTCTCCTGTCCTACCATATCCTACCCTGTTGCATCCTCTCCTGTCCTACCATATCCAACCCTGTCGTATCCTCTCCTGTCCTACCATATCCTACCCTGTTGTATCCTCTCCTGTCCTACCATATCCTACCCTGTCGTATCCTCTCCTGTCCTACTATATCCTACCCTGTCGTATCCTCTCCTGTCCTACCATATCCAACCCTGTCGTATCCTCTCCTGTCCTACCATATCCTACCCTGTTGTATCCTCTCCTGTCCTACCATATCCTACCCTGTCGTATCCTCTCCTGTCCTACCATAACCTACCCTGTTGTATCCTCTCCTGTCCTACCACATCCTACCCTGTCGTATCGTCTCCTGTCCTACCATATCCTACCCTGTCGTATCCTCTCCTGTCCTACCACATCTTACCCTCTCTTATCCTCTCCTGTCCTACCATATCCTACCCTGTCGTATCCTCTCCTGTCCTACCACATCCAACCCTCTCGTATCCTCTCCTGTCCTACCACATCCTACCCTGTCGTATCCTCTCCTGTCCTACCATATCCTACCCTGTCGTATCCTCTCCTCTCCCCTCCTCTCCACTTCCTCTCCGCTTTATTTTGTTTCCTCTTCCTCTCCTCTTCTTGTTCTCCCACCCTGCTTCTATCCCGCTCCAGGGGGACAAGTTACGAGACACTATATTAGGTCGGATTTATACCAATATTTGTGCCCTCAACTCCGACCTGGCAGCTTTTGACATCTATATTTGAAGAGTTTTGCCCTCGTTAACCCGTTTAGTACCGGTGCCGTCCTTTTAGCTTGTTTTCTGGCTATTTATATACGTTTTTATTTAGTTTGAAAAGGACTTTCAGCAATTAACAGGCTTCGAACTACCTCACTCAACCTTTTTTGCTACCATTGATCCTTAAACTGCATAAAATCGTCTAAATATAGTTAGACTATAATTATATAGATGTAGCCGGTACAGAAGGGTAAGTAGTAACTACTTCTACAACTTCTACTTCTACTTCTACAACTTCTACAACCAGCCTACTCTGTTCCGCAAGGATGGCACTCATCTAAACCCTGTGGGTTCAGCACGCATGGGTCGTCTCCTACACGAAGCAGTCCACAGCCATGGATAAAAAAACGCCATCAGAGAAGAAGCAGCAGTGACATAAATCATCCAACGCCAAGAAAAAAACAGAGGCAACCGAGGACCACCAGCGATAAGGACCGAAGACAGTGAGGACCGAGGACACCCATGAACATAAATATAGATCCGACAAGAACCAAAAAAATATTATTAAAGAGCGTTCCGTGAGTTCTAAAATAACAAATTTAAAGGTTTTCTATGCAAACGCTCGTAGCATACGCAATAAATTTTCAGATTTAGAGGAGCTAGTGTTTACAGAAAATTATGATGTGATTGGCATAACAGAATCTTGGCTCAATACAGAAGATAGAGACTTTTTAGCAGAGTATTCACTTCCCGGTTATGTAATGTTTGAGAAAAGCCGAATAAATCGAAATGGAGGTGGCGTTTTACTTTATATCAAAGAAAATCTTAACCATACCCTCTTGTCAAAACCTCAAATTATGAACGTCGACGCATCTTTTGTGCTAATAAAGAATAATAAAGGTACACAAATAATACTTGCATTAATATACAGACCTCCAGCTCAATCAGTGCAAACTGACCGAGAAATTTACGAACAAATTGCAGATGTAAGTAACTCACAAGATACCGTAATTTTTGGCGACTTTAATTTACCTGTGACCAAGTGGGGCGATACTCTTACTTCACACTCCGGACATGACTTGTATACGAACTTGCAAGAGAGTTCGCTTTATCAATTTGTTCGAACGCCGACCCGTGGTAATAACGTTCTTGACATTGTACTTGCAACAAAAGAAGAATTAATAGAGAATTTGAATGTTGGTGATGAATTCAGTAACAGCGACCATCGTACGATAACTTTCACTTTAAAGTTTACTAGTAACGAACCAAATAGTGGCATCGAAAAAGTCCCTAATTTCAAGAAAGCAAACTTCCATAAACTTAGAGCTATGTTTAAAGAAACTGACTGGAGCTTTTTAATTAACAATAACGACATAAATACATCTTGGAAGTAATTCGAAACCACTTACCTAAAAGCAGTGCATGACTGCATACCATCGAAAATACGGCGTCCAGGCCATAATAATAAGCCCAAATGGTGGAAGAAAGATATTTCAAACTGCCTGCTTGCTAAAAAATTTGCTAATGATAGATTAAAATCCTCACAAAATGACGAAGAACGGGTGGTGAAATTTGTAGAGCTACGACACAAAGCCAAAAAGTTAATTAAGCAAAGTAAAAAGACCTTAGAGTTACATATTGCGAATCAAAGTAAAACAAACCCGAAAGAATTCTATAGTTATATCAGAAAGAAAAAAGTAGTTACTTCAACTGTTGGACCGTTAGTCGATGAAAATGGAGAATACACCAAAGACGAAGTACAAATGAGTAATGCCCTCAATACCTTCTGTGCATCAGTTTTTACAACAGAAGACCTCAGTGATATCCCCACACCATCGCCGATTCAGATTGATAATTCAGATGTTCTAAGCAATATCACCGTTACAGAGAGAGAAGTATTGAATTGTTTAGATAAACTCAAGGTAAATAAAACGCCTGGACCTGATACAATCTCGCCTAGAGTTCTGAAGGAAGCTATGGATGAGCTCTCCAAACCACTGACATTACTATTCAATAAATCCTTGCAGTCTGGAACTATGCCTGATCAGTGGAAGCTAGCCAACGTAACACCGATATTCAAAAAAGGCAGCAAATCCCTACCCAGTAACTATCGTCCAATTAGCTTAACCTCAGTTGTATGTAAAATGCTAGAAACGGTCATACGAGACAGACTCGTAAATCACTTAGAGGAAAATAACATACTTAAAGATACTCAACACGGCTTTCGTAAAAAACGTTCCTGTTTAACAAACCTCTTAGACTTCTTCCACGATATCCTCAACCTCTACGATGAGAGGAAAGCTGTAGATATTATATACCTTGATTTTTCAAAAGGCCTTTGACAAAGTTCCCCACAAAAGTTTACTGCTAAAACTAAAAGCGCATGGAATACAAGACGGTGTGTTGAAATGGATAGAAAATTGGCTCAGCGACAGAAAGCAAAGAGTAGTCATAAAAGGTATGGCATCTAAATGGACCAATGTAAGTAGCGGGGTACCCCAGGGATCGGTACTAGGACCAATTCTCTTTCTAATTTACATCAACGACATAGATGAGGGCCTCACCTGTACAATCTCAAAATTTGCTGACGATACAAAAATTGCAAATAGCGTACTCTCAAAAGAACAAGTTGACGATATGCAACACAATCTAGATCAATTTTCATGTTGGGCCCAAATTTGGCAAATGAGTTTCAATGCGGATACATGTAAAGTACTACATATCGGGTACCTAAATGAGAAAGCAAACTATTCGATGAATGGCACTCAGCTTAAGAATGTAAACAGAGAAACCGATCTGGGAGTAACAATATCGAGTAACCTAAAACCGAGTCAACAATGTTCAGAAGTTGTTAAGAAGGCAAACAAAATAATTGGCTTTATAGGCAGGTCATTTGAGCATAAATCCAAAGAAGTTATCCTAACCCTTTACAATTCCTTAGTCCGCCCTCTTCTGGAATACTGCGTTCAATCCTGGTGCCCTTATTACCAAAAAGATATAAACAAGCTAGAACGAGTTCAACGTAGAGTTACCAAAATGATACCTAGCCTAAAGAACAAACCATACGAAGAGCGTCTTAGAGAATTAAATCTATTTCCTTTAACCCAGCGCAGATTAAGAAGTGACTTAATTCAAGTGTTCAAAATCATCAAAGGCATCGACAATATGAACTGTAGTAAGTACTTCACTATCGACCAATCTAATTACACGCGGGGAAACGGTTGCAAATTTATTGGTAAATCTTTTAACTCACATGAATCTAAGAATTTCTTCTTCAATCGAGTTGTCAACTTGTGGAATGGGCTTCCCCGAAACGTTATAGACTGCATCACCGTTGATTCATTTAAACTCCGCCTAGACAAATATCTCGCTTCAAACCCGCGACTGACTGCGTTTGTAAATTAATAACTTTATTTTATCCCCCCCTCAGTTACTAACCCATCTGTCCCTTACTAACTTCCTAATCCTGCCACGGACATTAGTTCCAGGGCAGTAATTCCCTTTCCAATGTTCCCTTACCCACTCTAAACCACTGTTTGGACACTTGATCCTCAGTGTTTTGGAGGACAAGCAACCTAGAAGGGTCACTAGAGCTGTTGTTGCTTAATTTCCTTTGTACTCCTTTGTACTTATCTACCTTCAAACTAGTTGTCAATACCAGTGCAAAGTAATTCCAAAAATATAGTTGCTTGACAAGAATGGCAGAGGAATAGCCCTGATTAAGGGGAGGCAGTTGTTTTTTCCAGTCCTCCTCTTCCCTCATGTTTAGCCCTATTAGTTATTATATTCTCTCCACTAACCAACTTTACTCCTAAACTCGATTAATTAAATTAACAAACACATGTGGCAGCCCGGGGATTCGAACCCTGGACGCTCACACCGTAAATCAACACACTTATGTATTTCAAAGCATTCGCCTCATTAGTTTGGCAATTTTTAGACCTTTTGCCCCATTTCTTTGCCAATATTAAGACCTTTCGTGCCATTTAGGTGTCGATTTTTTTTCCTTGCGAGCGATAGCGAGCCTGTATTTGAAGAGGAATCGGCCTTCGGCCGAGACATTTTTCTACCGAAATTTTTACAAATTTGTATGGATGTTTGTATGGATGTTTGTGGGTGTTTGTTTGTATGGATGTTTGTGGGTGTTTGTATGGATGTTTGTGGGTGTTTGTTTGGATGTTTGTGGGTGTTTGTTTGTATGGATGTTTGTGGGTGATTGTATGGATGTTTGTGGGTGTTTGTTTGGATGTTTGTGGGTGTTTGTATGGATGTTTGTGGGTGTTTGTATGGATGTTTGTGGGTGTTTGTTTGTATGGATGTTTGTGGGTGTTTGTATGGATGTTTGTGGGTGTTTGTTTGGATGTTTGTGGGTGTTTGTTTGTATGGATGTTTGTGGGTGTTTGTATGGATGTTTCTGGGTCTTTGTTTGGATGTTTGTGGGTGTTTGTATGGATGTTTGTGGGTGTTTGTATGGATGTTTGTGGGTGTTTGTTTGTATGGATGTTTGTGGGTGTTTGTATGGATGTTTGTGGGTGTTTGTATGGATGTTTGTGGGTGTTTGTTTGTATGGATGTTTGTGGGTGTTTGTATGGATGTTTGTGGGTGTTTGTTTGGATGTTGTGGGTGTTTGTTTGTATGGATGTTTGTGGGTGTTTGTATGGATGTTTGTGGGTGTTTGTTTGGATGTGTGTGGGTGGGTGTTTGAATGGATGTTTGTGGGTGTTTGTTTGGATGTTTGTGGGTGTTTGTTTGTATGGATGTTTGTGGGTGTTTGTATGGATGTTTGTGGGTGTTTGTTTGGATGTGTGTGGGTGTTTGTATGGATGTTTGTGGGTGTTTGTTTGGATGTTTGTGGGTGTTTGTTTGTATGGATGTTTGTGGGTGTTTGTATGGATGTTTGTGGGTGTTTGTTTGGATGTTTTTGGGTGTTTGTATGGATGTTTGTGGGTGTTTTTATGGATGTTTGTGGGTGTTTGTTTGTATGGATGTTTGTGGGTGTTTGTGGGTGTTTGTGGGTGTTTGTATGGATGTTTGTGGGTGTTTGTTTGGATGTTTGTGGGTGTTTGTATGGATGTTTGTGGGTGTTTGTTTGGATGTTTGTGGGTGTTTGTATGGATGTTTGTGGGTGTTTGTTTGGATGTTTGTGGGTGTTTGTATGGATGTTTGTGGGAGTTTGTTTGGATGTTTGTGGGTGTTTGTATGGATGTTTGTGGGTGTTTGTTTGTATGGATGTTTGTGGGTGTTTGTATGGATGTTTGTGGGTGTTTGTTAGGATGTTTGTGGGTGTTTGTATGGATGTTTGTGGGTGTTTGTATGGATGTTTGTGGGTGTTTGTTTGTATGGATGTTTGTGGGTGTTTGTATGGATGTTTGTGGGTGTTTGTTTGGATGTTTGTGGGTGTTTGTATGGATGTTTGTGGGTGTTTGTTTGTATGGATGTTTGTGGGTGTTTGTATGGATGTTTGTGAGTGTTTGTATGGATGTTTGTGGGTGTTTGTTTGTATGGATGTTTGTGGGTGTTTGTATGGATGTTTGTGGGTGTTTGTTTAAGCTTGATAGAGGTTTTGAGAGCAAACTAAACCCCTTCCTTAAACCATTGAGCCAAATCAGTAAATTATGCTGCACAATACCGTCTGAGCCCCCTTAAACACCTGGCAATGTAGTGCAGCCTAAATGTCCCTTCACTGGCCTGGTGTGTGCTACAATCGGCCAAATAAGTGATTCCGCGGCACCAACTATATTTCGATCAAGAATTGGTATCAGCAATATCTAAGCATTAATTCATAGTTTGCAGTGAGTTATACAACCCCTTTCTTATCTTTACACACCCTATTCAACATCTGACATACATTAATACAGCACACAGTGAGTAAAAGGTAATGACAGTGGAGACACGATTTATTTGACCAATCGTACATAGTCTATACATACCTATGGGAAGATTTGGATTTCATGGACCCCCTTCTCCCTCATGTTAACCCAATTAATTTGGCGATAACCTTCTATGTCATTTAGGTGTCGATTTTTGTCCTGGTGAGCGAAAGCGAACCTGTAATTCAGGAGAAACCGGAGTTTGGCCGGGACATTTTTCAACCGAATAATATATACATTAATCTCGAAGGGGGTTTTGGAGAGGTTTGTTTAAGGGGGGTCACTGGCTTTTTTTATCTTTCTCTCCTTTTCTCTCTTTCCCTGGCTTGTGTCCATTCGGCCACATTCAGCCAACTGTTTTAAGACGCTTATCCCCATCTAGGTGTATATTTCTTCCTGGCGAGCGATATCGAGCCAGCATTGTATGGCGAAATCCGTCTTCGCCGGAGACATTTTTCTATCGAAAAATGTACAAATTTAGCTTGCTGTCAAAAACAAATATACAGTATATATAAACGTCTTAAACCCGTTGGCTGAATGGATCCGAATGGATACAAGCCAGGGAAAGAGAGGAAAGGAGAGAAAGATATAAAACAAACAGTGACCCCCCCCCCTTAACTACTCAGCTATTACCAAGATACTGTAGCCAAATATGTTGTAAATTATGAAAACTTGGTATTAACGCTTTCAAGCTCCAATACGGGTTTCTTTTCTGTTTCTGGCTACTATTAGTCGATTTTATTCAGATTAGTAACGGTATATGGAAGTCAGAGGGTTGATTGAGATAGTCTTTACCTTTTTTAATACCCACAGAGCCTTCCTAAGCTGCATACAATCGTCTAATGGTAGCCAAAACAAACTGCTAAAACGCGTCAGAGTTTCAAAGGGTTAATAGGATGAACAGATATAGTAGCTTCATATTTTTCCATTAAAACCCTTTCCGACATATGACGCGATTTTGAGCCTATTAGGGATACTTTAAAGCCTTTGTTACCATTAGGGGTATTTAGAAACCTTTAGTTTGGTTACTTCAACCTCTGCAGTTGTCTTTGAGTTAGCTGTGGGCAGAAAACTAATTTTGGAGAGGTAATTATAAGAGTGAGAGAACTCTATTTATTATTGCTAATTTGGCAACCTCTGCGTCATATGTGCGTGAAAGGGTTAACCCTCTATACCGGCGACGTTTCTTTATTATATTCTAGCTAATTTTAGACAATGTTTGTCAGCTTAAGAAGGACCTGCGGTAGGAATAATGGTTAAGTGAGACTTAGATGGATGCCGGTTAGTTGCTGGCGGTCCTTTTTAAACTGAATACAATCGTCTAATAGTAGCCAGAACAAAGTTAAAAGGACGGCACCGGTACTGAAGGGGTTAGGTATCGAGAAATCAATATTAATAGGATGAACAGATATGGTAGTTTCATATTAATAGGATGAACAGATATGGTAGTTTCATATTAATAGGATGAACAGATATGGTAGTTTCATATTAATAGGATGAACAGATATGGTAGTTTCATATTAATAGGATGAACAGATATGGTAGTTTCATATTAATAGGATGAACAGATATGGTAGTTTCATATTAATAGGATGAACAGATATGGTAGTTTCATATTAATAGGATGAACAGATATGGTAGTTTCATATTAATAGGATGAACAGATATGGTAGTTTCATATTAATAGGATGAACAGATATGGTAGTTTCATATTAATAGGATGAACAGATATGGTAGTTTCATATTAATAGGATGAACAGATATGGTAGTTTCATATTAATAGGATGAACAGATATGGTAGTTTCATATTAATAGGATGAACAGATATGGTAGTTTCATATTTTCCCATTAAGGGGGGTGACCTGTTTTTGTTCTGTCCTTTTCTATTTTTCTCTGGCTTGTATCCACTTGGCCCCATTCAGCCTACTGTTTTAAGACGTTTATCCCCATCCAGGTGTCAATTTTTTACTGGTGAGCGGTAGCGAGCCAGCATATTTTTTATTTTTATTTGACAGCAGGTTAAATTTGTACATTTTTCGATAGAAAAATTTCTCCGGCGAAGCCGGATTTCTTCATATAATGCTGGCTCGCTATCGCTCGCCAGGAAGAAATCGACACCTAAATGGCAGGAAAGGTCTTAAAATTGACAGAAATGAGGCGAAAGTTCATAAAATCGCCAAAATAATGGGGCTAAAGATGAGGGAGAAGGTGATCTAGAAAAGCGCCATATCTCCCATTAAGTATAGAGGAATCAATTTCAAAGGGATTCAGTTTACCCTCAGCTGAAAATGAACCGACTAAAGTTATAATTATGGATAAAAGTTGCTGGATGATACGCTCGTGTAAATCTATCTCTATATATTATTGTGGTGTGTCAGGCATTATGTACACTCGGTCGAAAAAGTATCTGCACCCCTACCCTGATAATCTGGTGTGTACAGCTCGGTAGTATAGGTCTTGGGTAGTATGGGTAGGTAGTAGGTTGTAGGTCGCAGGTAGTATAGGTCTTGGGTAGTATGGGTAGGTAGTAGGTTGTAGGTCGCAGGTAGTATAGGTCTTGGGTAGTATGGGTAGGTAGTAGGTTGTAGGTCGCAGGTAGTATAGGTCTTGGGTAGTATGGGTAGGTAGTAGGTTGTAGGTCGCAGGTAGTATAGGTCTTGGGTAGTATGGGTAGGTAGTAGGTTGTAGGTCGCAGGTAGTATAGGTCTTGGGTAGTATGGGTAGGTAGTAGGTTGTAGGTTGCAGGTAGTATAGGTCTTGGGTAGTATGGGTAGGTAGTAGGTTGTAGGTCGTAGGTAGTATAGGTCTTGGGTAGTATGGGTAGGTAGTAGGTTGTAGGTCGCAGGTAGTATAGGTCTTGGGTAGTATGGGTAGGTAGTAGGTTGTAGGTCGCAGGTAGTATAGGTCTTGGGTAGTATGGGTAGGTAGTAGGTTGTAGGTCGCAGGTAGTATAGGTCTTGGGTAGTATGGGTAGGTAGTAGGTTGTAGGTCGCAGGTAGTATAGGTCTTGGGTAGTATGGGTAGGTAGTAGTATAGATGGATATAGCTGCAGGCAGAGATGTCAACCCTACCAAGCTGTACACACCAGATTATCAGGGTAGGGGTGCAGATACTTTTTTGACCAAGTGTACAGTCGTAATTAATAGTTCGACAACATCTATGCTTGTAATTACTATCAAATCTACGGAGAGGGAATTATATGCGACACTTTTACGACGTGAAACAAATAGTACTAATCAGAGGCTATTAGCAGCCCATGATGACTGTTAATTAGGGGGTAGTGCTTGTTGTATTGGGTCTATGTATTTATATATATATCCATTTTTTAGTTTCCTCGCTAGACCTCCATCAAGCTTAAAAAGCACCCCTTTCAAGATAAATGTGTACATTTTTAGCTGAAAAATGCCCCGTCATTACAGGCTCGCTATCACTCGCCAGGACAAAGTCGACACCTAAATGGCACGAAAGGTCTTAATATTCACAAAGAAATGGGGTGAAAGGTCTCAAAATCGCCAAACTAATGGAACGAACGTCTTAAAATCTCAAAACTAATATGGTACACATGAGGGAGAAGGGGATCCAAAAAAAGCGACTACCTCCCCCTTAAGGAAAAGCGACTACCTCCCCCTTAAGGAAAAGCGACTACCTCCCCCTTAAGGAAAAGCGACTACCTCCCCCTTAAGGAAAAGCGACTACCTCCCCCTTAAGGAAAAGCGACTACCTCCCCCTTAAGGAAAAGGGACTACCTCCCCCTTAAGGAAAAGCGACTACCTCCCCCTTAAGGAAAAGCGACTACCTCCCCCTTAAGGAAAAGCGACTACCTCCCCCTTAAGGAAAAGCGACTACCTCCCCCTTAAGGAAAAGCGACTACCTCCCCCTTAAGGAAAAGCGACTACCTCCCCCTTAAGGAAAAGCGACTACCTCCCCCTTAAGGAAAAGCGACTACCTCCCCCTTAAGGAAAAGCGACTACCTCCCCCTTAAGGAAAAGCGACTACCTTCCCCTTAAGGAAAAGCGACTACCTCCCCCTTAAGGAAAAGTTATAGTAACTTATAATGACACATTTATATACAAATTGATCGGTGAACTGTTGAATTTGGCTGTAGTCACTATTGTCTATACATTAAAAGTTGGGCAAAAATCTAGATCACAAACCTCTATAACTCAAAAAGGGCTCAAGCAAATGGGCTGCAATTGACCACGCTTATTCCCTGGCTGACCCTTCCCAAACGGTAGAAGTATTAGCTCGATTACTCTAGCCGTTTCCGAGTAATGGATGTTAGTGGTCAAGATGGTTGGCTTAAAAGGAGGTTTTTAGTGTGTTTCCTAAACTTCCATCAAGCTTGAAATTACACCCCCTTGACCCCTTTTCAAGATAAATTTGTAAATTTTTCGGTAGCAAAATGTCCCGGCCAAAGGCCGGTTCCTCTTAAATTGCAGGCTCGCTATCGCTCGCCAGGAAAAAATCGACACCTAAATGGCACGAAAGGTCTTAAAAGTTACACAAATGGGCCAATAGTTTTTAAAATCGCCAAACTAATGTGGCGAACGTCTTAAAATTTCAAAAGCAATGGGGCTTAACATGAGGAAGCAAGGGGTAAATAAAAAAAAACCCCAAGTGGAAATCTCCCCTTAACTAGTATGCATGGACTATAACAGGTAAGGCCGGTATCACACGAGAGCTTTTATACTCAACATTCTATGATCAACATTTTCCTGGCAACATTTCTGGAATATTTTGCACTGGTATCGGAAATTAGACTGATGATATAAATTATGAATTTGTGCAAAGGAGATGTTTTATATGTTGACCTCATTAGCTGCCAGACCAGTGTTGAGGGAAAAGGCGCTCGTGTGATACCGGCTTAAGGGGGGTGACCTGTTTTTGTTCTGTCCTTTTCTATCTTTCTCTGGCTTGTATCCATTTGGTCCCATTCAGCCTACTGTTTTAAGACGTTTATCCCCATCCAGGTGTCAATTTCTTACTGGTGAGCGGTAGCGAGCCAGCATATTTTTTATTTTTGTTAGACAGCAGGCTAAATTTGTACATTTTTCGATAGAAACATTTCTCCGGCGAAGCCGGATTTCTTCATATAATGCTGGCTCGCTATCGCTCGCCAAGAAGAAATCGACACCTAGATGGGGATAAACGTCTTAAAACAGTTGGCTGAATGGGGCCAAATGGATACAAGCCAGGAAAAGAGAGAAAAGGAGAGAAAGATAAAAAAAAAAAAAACGGTGACCCCCCTTAAGATAAATGAAGTCTGGAATGGCAAGAAATGCTTCATTCTCTTCATTACTCACTGATACATAAACTCCGTGTATTCCACCACAAGCAATACCTATCTACAATATTAAGCGGAAATGATATCGCAGGAAGGTAGCTCAGCACTGTATAATCCCAGTCCTTGTACTATGTAGTAGTATT
The DNA here is from genome assembly GCA_032716605.1 of Paralithodes platypus. Taxonomy (NCBI): domain Eukaryota; kingdom Metazoa; phylum Arthropoda; class Malacostraca; order Decapoda; family Lithodidae; genus Paralithodes; species Paralithodes platypus. The sequence goes on along the minus strand of CM064513.1, from coordinate 68,038,735 downwards.
CTAGTCGAAAGTATAGATTGAGCAACATACACACACACACACACACACACACACACACACACACACTTGTAATAGGCAGCATTGCAATTTGTCTTCTTCATACATATGTGCATTAATATATATATATATATATATATATATATATATATATATATATATATATATTTATATATATACAAGGTGTCCCGCGAGTTTTGTCAAATACTTCCAGAGATGAAAGATTAAGTAATTCTAAGTAAAAACTGTTATATACACATAGGCTTTTGGGGCATTGTTTTGTAGTTATGGACCCATAAAGTCGGCATTTTGGTGTTTTTTGTAGTTGCTAACCCTGTTTATTTTCAATAAGATGAGGATAGGAAAAAAAACTGTAAAGTGTATTATGAAGCATGATATCAATACTTCAAACTGGCACCAAAAACTTCCCTACGTCGTACTTCATATTCCTTGGCATGGAGTTGAATATTACAAGTAACCAACAAAACTTAGTTTTAAGCTCATCATCACGGAAAGAAGAAAAGAGCTACAGAGGTTTTTTGGTGTTTTCATTAATTATTGATACCATGCACCATCATACAGCATTTAACGTTATCGCTATTCATTTTTATTACTCGGAAAATGGGTTTAAACTGACAGAAAACACCAACAAAATCCTCAGTAGCTCCTTTCTTCTTTCCGTGATGATGAACTTAAAATTAAGTTTTGTTGGTTTCTTGTAATATTCAGTTTGAAGTATTGATATCATGCTTCATAAAACACTTTATAAAAAAAAATCCTATCCTCATCTTGCTGAAGAAAAACAGGGTTAGAAATTACCAAAAAAAAAAAAAAAATGCCGACTTTAAGGGTCCATAACTACAAAACAATGCCCCAAAAAGCCTGTGTATATAACAGTTTTAACTTAGAATTACCTAATCTTTCATCTCTGGAAGTATTTGACAAAACTCGCGGGACACCCTGTATATCCTCCCAGCCAGCGGCGCTTGTGGCACTTTGGCGCTGCCGACTGGGAGGCTCTTCGGCAGTACTTCTTTGATTTCCCATGGAATGACTTCTGCTTCCGTGGCCGAGGATACTCGCAGAGTGCTGAATGCATTACCGAGGTAATCTCCTCTCGGGCATTGAAGAGTACATTCCATTTTCTTTCTCTCAGACTGATGCAAACAAATCTTGGTTTACTCACGCTTGTTCTACTGCTGTCCGCAACAAGGAGGAAGCATTCAAACGGTACCGCCGCCTTAAAACTCAAGAATCTCATTCTTCCCATGTTTCTGCCCGGAATCAAGCCAAATCTGGTCTTTGACTTGCCAAGCACTCTTTCATCAATAATAAATGCACTGAACTATCCAACTCTAACTCTTCCCAAGCTCTCTGGCATCTAGCCAAAAAACTCTCCAACAATTTTTCTTCCTCTTCTTTCGCTCCCCTTTTCCACTCTGATGGCACATGTACCATAACTTCTTCCTCTGACAAAGCTGAACTCTTCGCTCAAACTTTTGCTAGAAGCTCCAGCTTGGATGATTCCGGTGCTATTCGTCCCTCTCCTATGTATGCCTAATTCTAAAGATGTACTTTCTACCCTCTCTGGGCTTAATACTAAGACCGTGTTCCTCCTGTTGTACTAAAAAACTCTGCTTTTGTGCTGACTCCCTGCCTAGGCAAACTCTTTCGTCTCTGTCTCTCCTCTAACGTCTTCCCTTCATGTTAGAAGTTTGCTCTCATTCAACCTGTCCCAAAGAAGGGTGATCGCTTTCAACCCTCCAACTATCATCCAATTAACCACTTGCGAGTTTTGGTCTACAAGGAAGTTGGAGCTGTAGACATCGATAATTAACAGAATTATCACCTAAGTTACGGTTGTAGTGCTTATATAAATACATAAAAAACAATTCAAAATACTTTTTATCCATTAAAAACCTACATTATTATTGTATTTTTGTTTAATATCAATGTTTATGGCTCCAACTTCCTTATAGCCTGAAACTTGCAAGTTGCTCTCATCTCTTGTATCTCTAAAGTTGTTTAAACTATTCTTGCTTCCAATTTTCTTAAGCATTTATCTTCTCATAATCTGCTCTCAGATCGCCAGTATGGCTTCCTTATGGGTCGCTCTACTGGTGATCTTCTTTCATATCATAGCCGTGATATATAAAAGTCATGTGCGTTCTCAGATGGATTACTGTTCACCTCTGTGGGGTGGAAGTGGAGTGGTTGCATTGAGGCAGTTGGACAAAATTCAAAATAAAGCTATTAGATTAATCAATAACCCTGCAATCACACAGGACCTTCCTACATTATCCATACGAAGAAACGTTGCATCCCTTGCATTATTCTACAGATATTTTCACAGCAATTGTTCCGAGGAACTTGCTTCAATTGTGCCGCCTCTCCACATCTTTCCCCGTAGAACTAGGGCAGCTGAGAGCGCCCATGAATTTACACTTTCTCCTCCACAATGCAGAACTTCTGCTTATCAGAATTAATTTATCCCCAGAGCTACTACTCTTTGGAATTCACTTCCCTCGAATTGCTTTCCACAAACTTACAATCTACAAATGTTTAAATCCAGTTGTTACAAACATTTTATGAATGGAGGATGCCTTTAGGCACATGGACCTTTTTGTTTTATCTGTGTTTTTCCTTCCTCCGTTCATTGTCTCTTAAAAAAAAAAAAAAAAAAATCTTACTAACTCTTGGTCATCCTCCTTTCGGGACTTCTGTGAGACTTTTTTTATTGCACTAGACATATCGAAGGCCTTCGATAGAGTCTGGCACAATTTTTTATTTCTAAACTACCCTCCTTCGGTTTCTATTCTCCATTTGTGCCTTTGTGTCTAATTTCTGTTCCAGCCGTTCCATAGCTGCTCTCACTCCGCACTCCTAGACAAAGTAGAAAGGAAGGCCTTTCGTATAATTAATTCCCGCCCACTCACAAACTCTCTGCAATCTCTCTCTCTCTCTCTCTCTCTCTCTCTCTCCAACACAATGTTGCATCTCTCTCGCTATTCTATCGCTACTATAATAATCATTGTTCCTAAGAGCTCTCCCAGTGAATACCACCTCCTCTACGTAGGGCACGTGGTACCCGTCTTGCAACACAATCCCACCCCTAATCTGTGCAACTCTCTAACCCAAGAGTGAAACGTTACTCTCAGACTTTCTTCTATTTAACAGCTGAGCTCTGGAACTCTCTCCCAAAATCAGTCTTTCCCTCTTCCTGTGACTTAAATTGCTTCAAACTCCGTGTGTCCAGGCATTTTGGCTCGAACGTCCCTTGATTTTAGCCCTGTCACTCTTATAACTCTGGGGGAGGCACTCGCTACAGGCAGTTCTGCCTTTTGCCTCCCTCACTCACGTAGGAAAAAAAATACCCTGTATAAGCTGATAGAAAAAAATATCGCTGGATTCTACGTCCTTAGGATCTCTGTAATGAATATCAGACGGATATCACTGAGAAATCGAAGATGGCCAAGATTGCCGCCAGTATCCATAGAAATATATCTTTTTAACCATTGGGCCTAGAATCTCGAGTAATACCATTTTTCTAACAGAATTTGGCATTCACAAACTGTTGTTGATGTTATTTTCCTGGATTGTGGTAAAAAACAAGATTAAATGGTATGCTTACATAATACTGTATGGTAATGCGTTGGAGAACAGTATTTTTGGATTTATTCACATAATATTTTCAACATTTCAAATAATGTGATTATGCATGCATCATGGCACGTACAGTCTTACCAGTTAGCGAAGCTATTTTTCCCTTTTTGTAATGACCTTCTGTTACACGTTTTGATTAAGTTTAGAGACAATCTGTAAAAGTCAGGATATACCCACATTTTAAGAGATCCTTACTTACTAATTTGCATAATATCTACCGATGATAGACAAAATATAATTGTTGAAGATTTTGCTTGCATTTGCCCATTTCGATCAACGCATTATAGATGCCTACACAGAATTCCTTCAAACTAAAAAAAAATGCCGATCCAGCCCCCTTCAAGCTTTTTTTATTGTTTTTTATTTTGTCACTATGCGATAGGAGGCCGATTTCTTCTAAATTAAAGGCTTGCTATGGTTCGTCCAGAAGAAAAAAAATAATCGACACCTGAATGAGGTGAAGCGTCTATGTAAATGAAGGAGATAAAAGCCAAAACTGCCTGTAACAATTGACTCCCCCAAAGTTGAAAGAGTGACAGAGCCAAATTCAAGGTACGTTAGACTCGAAATATCTGGACACACGAAGCTTGAAGCAATTTAAGTCATAGGACGAGGGAAAGACAGATTGAGGGAGAGAGTTCCAACGCTTTCTTGTTGAGTAGCAGAAGGACTGGGAAAATTGGATCAATCTTGGGATAGAGAGTTGGACAGAATAAGGGTGGAATTGTGTTTGAAAGGCAGGTGCCCCACACTCTCCACAAGAGAAGAGGTATTCATTGAGAAAGCTCTGAAGAACACGGATTATTGTAATAGAGGTAAAACAGTGAGAGAGATGCAACACAGTGGCGTATAGAGAGAGATTGTAAGGAATTAGTAAGAGGAGGTGAGTTGATGAGACAAAATGCTTTTGACTCTACCCTTTCGAGAAGTGCGGCATAGGTGGAGCCTCCCCACACATACGAAAATACTCGATACATAAAGGAGTACAAAGGAAATCAAGCAACAACAGATCTAGTGACCCTTCTAGGCTGCTTGTCCTCCAAAACACTGAGGATCAAGTGTGCAAACAGTGGTTTAGAGTGGGTAAGGGAACATTGGAAAGGGAACTACTGCCCTGGAACTAATGTCCGTGGCAGGATTAGGAAGTTAGTAGGAGACAGATGGGTTAGTAACTGAGGGGGGGATAAAATAAAGTTATTAATTTACAAACGCAGTCAGTCGCGAGTTTGATGCGAGATATTTGTCTAGGCGGAGTTTAAATGAATCAACGGTGCTGCAGTCTATAACGTCTCGGGGAAGCACATTCCACAAGTTGACAACTCGATTGAAGAAGAAATTCTTAGATTCGTGTGAGTTAAAAGATTTACCAATAATTTTGCAACCGTTTCCCCGCGTGTAATTAGATTGGTCGATAGTGAAGTACTTACTACAGTTCATATTGTCGATGCCTTTGATGATTTTGAACACTTGAATTAAGTCACCTCTTAATCTGCGCTGGGTTAAAGGAAATAGAGTTAATTCTCTAAGACGCTCTTCGCTGCTCTTCGTATGGTTTGTTCTTTAGGCTAGGTATTATTTTAGTAACTCTACGTTGAACTCCTTCTAGCTTGTTTATATCTTTTTGGTAATAAGGGCACCAGGATTGAACGCAGTATTCCAGAAGAGGGCGGACTAAGGAATTGTAAAGGGTTAGGATAACTTCTTTGGATTTATGCTCAAATGACCTGCCTATAAAGCCAATTATGTTGTTTGCTTTCTTAACAACTTCTGAACATTGTTGACTCGGCTTTAGGTTACTCGATATTGTTACTCCCAGATCGGTTTCTCTGTTTACATTCTTAAGCTGAGTGCCATTCATCGAATAGTTTGCATAGTTTGCTTTCTCATTTAGGTATCCGATATGTAGTACTTTACGTTTATCCGCATTGAAACTCATTTGCCAAATTTGGGCCCAACATGACAATTTATCTAGATTGTGTTGCATATCGTCAACTTGTTCTTTTGAGAGTACGCTATTTGCAATTTTTGTATCGTCAGCAAAATTTGAGATTGTACAGGTGAGACCCTCATCTATGTCATTGATGTAAATTAGAGAGAATTGGTCCTAGTACCGATCCCTGGGGTACCCCGCAACTTACATTGGTACATTTAGATGCCTTACCGTTTATGACTACTCTTTGCTTTCTGTCGCTGAGCCAATTTTCTATCCATTTCAACACACCGTCTTGTATTCCATGCGCTTTTAGTTTTAGCAGTAAACGTTTGTGGGGAACTTTGTCAAAGGCCTTTTGAAAATCAAGGTATATAATATCTACAGCTTTACTCTCATCGTAGAGGTTGAGGATATCGTGGAAGAAGTCTAAGAGGTTTGTTAAACAGGAACGTTTTTTACGAAAGCCGTGTTGAGTATCTTTAAGTAAGTTATTTGCCTCAAAGTGATTTACGAGTCTGTCTCTTATGACCGTTTATAGCAGGTTACATACAATTGAGGTTAAGCTAATTGGACGATAGTTACTGGGTAGGGATTTGCTGCCTTTTTTGAATATCGGTGTTACGTTGGCTAGCTTCCACTGATCAGGCATAGTCCCAGACTGCAAGGATTCATTGAATAGCAATGTCAGTGGTTTGGAGAGCTCATCCTTAGCTTCCTTTAGAACTCTAGGCGAGATTGTATCAGGTCCAGGCATTTTATTTACCTTGAGTTTACCTAAACAATTCAATACTTCTCTCTCTGTAACGGTGATATTACTTAGAACATCTGAATTATCAATCTGAATCGGCGATGGTGTAGGGATATCACTGGGGTCTTCTGTTGTAAAAACTGATGCAAAGAAGGTATTGAGGGCATAACTCATTTGTACTTCGTCTTTGGTGTATTCTCCATTTTCATCGACTAACGGTCCAACAGTTGAAGTAACTACTTTTTTCTTTCTGATATTACTATAGAATTCTTTCGGGTTTGTTTTACTTTGATTCGCAATATGTAACTCTAAGGTCTTTTTACTTTGCGTAATTAACTTGTTTGGCTTTGCGTCGTAGCTCTACAAATTTCACCCGTTCTTCGTAATTTTGTGAGGATTTTAATCTATCATTAGCAAATTTTTTAGCAAGCAGACAGTCTGAAATATCTGTATTTCTCCATTTCGGCACACTGTGGCCATATACAGAGCAAGAAGCTGTGTGGGGGTGAGGAACCCACAGAGACGGTTTAGGACACCTAACTTCTGGGAAGCTGCTTTATCAAGAGTTTGAATATGATCTTTACAAGAAGACCAGAAGAAAAGAAACGCCAAGAATACAGAGAGAAGATGAATGGCTGATTTTTGGATTGGTGAAGACAATAGACTACAGCAGATCTGGACTGGACAAGAAAATGGAACTTTGCAGTAAGGGACCCAAAATTGGAGAACGAACCCCCAAGTTCGAACCTCGAAACAGCGAAAATATCACATTTTCGCGGTTTAGAGGTTCGAACTTGGGGGTTCATTTTCCGATTTTGGGTCCCTTACTGCTAAGTTCCATTTTCGTGTCAAGTCCAGATCTACTGTAGTCTATGGTGAAGAGTATGGAATAGATATGTGGAAGTTCCTAACGGGTAGGTAAATGGAAAAATTTGGTTATAGAAGCATTGACAGTAACAAGATTCTCTCTGCCCCATTCAGAAATAGTTGATAGATCAGAAGTAATAATAATAATAATAATGATAGGCGTGCTATGGCCTCATTGCGTGAGTTTTGGAGTGATTGCATTTTTATTAAATTTTTCTATGGGATTGAGGAACACAAAAGGCAGAACTGCCCACAGCGAGTGCCTCCCCCAGAGTCGAAAGAGTGACAGGGCCAAAATTAAGGGACGTTCGAGCCAAAATGCCTGGATACACGGAGTTTGAAGCAATTTAAGTCATAGGAAGAGGGAAAGACTGATTCTGGGAGAGAGTTCCAGAGTTCAGCAGTTGGATAGATGTAAGACTGAGAATAGCGTTTCACTTGTGGGTTGGAAAATTGCAGAGAGTAGGGGTGGGATTGTGTTGCTAGACGGGTACTACGTACCCTACGTAGAGGAGGTGGTATACACTGGGAAAGCTCTGAGGAACACTGATTAATGTAGTAGTGATAGAATAGCGAGAGAGATGCAACATTGCGGCGAAGAGAGAGAGATTGCAGAGGGTTGGTGAGTGGACGGGAGTTAATGATACGGAAGGCTTTCCTTTCTACTTTGTCTAGGAGTACGGTGTGAGAGGATCCTCCCCACACATGTGAACAATACTCAATACAAGGACGCACTGTGGCCTTGTACACAGCAAGAAGCTGTGCAGGGGTAAAGGCGGTTTAGCATACCCAGCATCTGGGTATGACTTAGCAAGACTGGTAATATGGTCCTTCTAAGTGAGAGCAGAAGAAAAGGAAACACCGAGAATATTGAGAGAAGATGAAGGATTGATTTTTACATTGATGAAGAGTAAGGGATAGTCCTCTGGAAGTTCCGAACGGAGAGTAAGATGAAGAAATTGAGTTTTGGAAGCGTTAAAGGTAACAAGATTTACTCTGCCTCAATTGGAAATAGTAGTTAGATCAGAAGATAAGTGTTGCATGGCTTCATTACATTTGTCTTTTAGGGATTGCTGGCTGGGGCGTTCTGGACAACTAACTGGGTAGTGTAAGGTAGAATCGTCTGCGTATGCATGGATGGGACTGGAGGTACAGTTGAAAAGATCATTTATGAAAATTAGAAAGAGAATGGGAGATAGGAAGGATGCTGGGTCTTTGTGAGAAAACTAGTTGAATAGTGTAAAGTAGAGTCATCAGCATACTAGTGGATAGTGTAAAGTAGAGTCATCAACATACTAGTGGATAGTGTAAAGTAGAGTCATCAACATACTAGTGGATAGTGTAAAGTAGAGTCATCAGCATACTAGTGGATAGTGTAAAGTAGAGTCATCAACATACTAGTGGATAGTGTAAAGTAGAGTCATCAACATACTAGTGGATAGTGTAAAGTAGAGTCATCAACATACTAGTGGATAGTGTAAAGTAGAGTCATCAACATACTAGTGGATAGTGTAAAGTAGAGTCATCAACATACTAGTGGATAGTGTAAAGTAGAGTCATCAGCATACTAGTGGATAGTGTAAAGTAGAGTCATCAACATACTAGTGGATAGTGTAAAGTAGAGTCATCAACATACTAGTGGATAGTGTAAAGTAGAGTCATCAACATACTAGTGGATAGTGTAAAGTAGAGTCATCAACATACTAGTGGATAGTGTAAAGTAGAGTCATCAACATACTAGTGGATAGTGTAAAGTAGAGTCATCAGCATACTAGTGGATAGTGTAAAGTAGAGTCATCAACATACTAGTGGATAGTGTAAAGTAGAGTCATCAACATACTAGTGGATAGTGTAAAGTAGAGTCATCAACATACTAGTGGATAGTGTAAAGTAGAGTCATCAACATACTAGTGGATAGTGTTAAGTAGAGTCATCAGCATACTAGTGGATAGTGTAAAGTAGAGTCATCAACATACTAGTGGATAGTGTAAAGTAGAGTCATCAACATACTAGTGGATAGTGTAAAGTAGAGTCATCAGCATACTAGTGGATAGTGTAAAGTAGAGTCATCAACATACTAGTGGATAGTGTAAAGTAGAGTCATCAACATACTAGTGGATAGTGTAAAGTAGAGTCATCAACATACTAGTGGATAGTGTAAAGTAGAGTCATCAACATACTAGTGGATAGTGTAAAGTAGAGTCATCAACATACTAGTGGATAGAACTAGAGGTACAATTATTGAGAAGATCATTAATGGATATTAGAAAGATAACTAGAGACAGGACAGAACCCTGAGGAACACTGGAGTTGATAGATTGAAGAAGTGAGCAATGGCCGTCCATAACCGCAGCTATGGAACGGACAGAGAGGAAAATAGAGATAACGGCACAGATGGAGGGATAGAAACCGAAGGAGGGTAGCTTGGAGATTAGAGATTTGTCTAGCGCATAGAAATGGTCTCACCGAAGTCCCGAAGGGAGGATGACCAAGAGTTAGTCAGCTAAGACAGAAGATCATCAATTTGCCAATTTGCCAATTTGAAAGTTAATTATGGTAAGACAGTTGCTTAAGAAATATTGATTTAAAATAGTTTCAAAAACTCATATATGCAAGAAATGAGAGCAATTGGACGATAGTTGTAAAGTTGAGAGCCTGTCACCCTTCTTTGGGACAGGTTGGATGAGAACAAACTTCCAGTAAGAAGGAAAGACGTCAGAGGAAGATCAGAGGGGGTCAACACGGAAACACAGTATTATCGCCAAACTAATGAGGTGAAACGTCATAAACCTCCAAACTAATGGAGATAAGTGGGGAGTGCATACCCCCCACCCTCGGCCCAAATAGAGTTAAGCTATATTAGTACAATAGAGTGGCAGTGGACCAATTAGCCATGGTTGTCTTACCTAGGGTTGAGGTAGACTGGTTTAAAGGGTCTACTGCTATTATGTTTATAGTACCTGTTGTACCCCCGCAGTTCTATGTTGGTATGACTAATGATGGTTTCCTCTCTCTCTCTCTCTCTCTCTCTCTCTCTCTCTCTCTCTCTCTCTCTCTCTCTCTCTCTCTCTCTCTCCTCTCTCTCTCTCTCTCTCTCTCTCTCTCTCTCTCTCTCTCTCTCTCTCTCTCTCTCTCTCATTACAGACACCTGACTGGCAACAGACTGGCTACACTGGACAGCTGGGCTCTGTATGGTCTCTCCTCGCTCTCTACGCTGTGAGTATTATTGTCTAATGTAGTTGTAATGCTTGAGGTTACTAGTTGTGGTATTAAGGGGGGATGGTTCACTTTTTGGGCGACTTTTGCATGTATTCATTATTTTTCTAGCTTCCTCCCTAGACCTCCATCAAATTTAGAAAAACATCCATTAGATCCCCCTTGTAGATTAATTTGTACATTTTTCGGTAGAAAAATTTCCCGGCCAAAGGCCAGTTCTTCCAAAATTACAGGCTCACTATCGTTCGCCAGGGAAAAATTCGACACCTAAATAGCACGAAAGGTCTAAATATTGACGAACTAACTAATAAGGCAAACATTTTAGCATCTGATGGGGCTAAACATGAGGGAGAAAGTGGTCCAGAAAACCGATCCATCTCCCCTTAAAATGGCTGTTGTACTAACTGTGGAGTGGTAATCGTGACGCGTGTGTGTGTGGGTGTGGGTGTTTTGGTATGTATGGTGTTATTATTGACTTTGTCAGTCAGCTGCCTTGATGTCTAAATATATGCAAACAACTAATAAAATGCTGTATAGAGAGACGGGCCGCACATTTAATGGGAAGTATTCGTTTTTTTCCTGAACCCCTTTCTCCTTCACGTTTAGCCCCAATAGTTTTCAAAGTTTAATACTTTCCTTCATTTATTTGTCAATATTTACACCTTCCATGCCATTTAGGGGTTGATTGTTTTTCCTGCCGAGCGATATTGAGCCTGTATTTTAGGAGGGACATTGTTTTAGTTTGCCCCCTAGGCTAACGAAGAAGCCTTCACAGACTTCCTTCAAACTAGAAATAATGCCCACACAGGCCCCCTTCAAGGTAAATGTGTTCATTTTTCTATTCTTGTAAGTTACAGGCCCGATATTGCTCGCCTAGAACAAATCGACATCTAAATGGGATGAAGCGTCTTATTATGGCCAACTTAATGTGATGAAACGTCTTAAAGTATCAACACTAATAAAGCAATACAGGGTAGGTTCAAAAAGACCCACCTCTCATTAAATAAAGTTAAGGGGAGATGGTTCACTTTTTGGGCGATTTTCGCATGTATTCATTATTTTTCTAGTTTCCTCCCTAGACCTCCATTAAATTAAAAAAAAAAACATCCATTATATCCCCCTTCTAGATTAATTTGTACATTTTTCGGTAGAAAAATGACCCGGCCGAAGGCCGATTCTTCCAACATTACAGGCTCACTATCGTTCGCCAGGGAAAAAATCGACACCTAAATAGCACTAAAGGTCTAAATATTGACGAAGAAATGGGGCGAAAGGTCTTAAAATTGACTAACTAATGGGGCAAACATCTTAACATCTGAAAACTAATGGGGTTAAGCATGAGGAAGAAGGGTGACCAGAAAAACAGCCCATGTTCCCTTAAATTAATGCATATTGTAGTTATTCATACAAATATCAGTGTCATTCCAGTTAATAAGACCATCGCTAGCAACCAGACTAACAATTAATAACATGCAAATATAACATCCAAATAAATAAATTATAATATATACAAATAATAGATTAAATACCAATAGTATATAAATAATAGATTAAATACCAATAGTATATAAATAATAGATAAAATACCAATAGTATATAAATAATAGATTAAATACCAATAGTATATAAATAATAGATAAAATACCAATAGCATATAAATAATAGATAAAATACCAATAGTATATAAATAATAGATTAAATACCAATAGTATATAAATAATAGATAAAATACCAATAGTATATAAATAATAGATAAAATACCAATAGTATATAAATAATAGATTAAATACCAATAGTATATAAATAATAGATTAAATACCAATAGTATATAAATAATAGATAAAATACCAATAGTATATAAATAATAGATTAAATACCAATAGTATATAAATAATAGATAAAATACCAATAGTATATAAATAATAGATTAAATACCAATAGTATATAAATAATAGATAAAATACCAATAGTATATAAATAATAGATTAAATACCAATAGTATATAAATAATAGATTAAATACCAATAGTATATAAATAATAGATTAAATACCAATAGTATATAAATAATAGATTAAATACCAATAGTATATAAATAATAGATAAAATACCAATAGTATATAAATAATAGATTAAATACCAATAGTATATAAATAATAGATTAAATACCAATAGTATATAAATAATAGATTAAATACCAATAGTATATAAATAATAGATTAAATACTTATAATAACAAACATGCAAATAACATATACGTAATAAATGAAAACTCCTATGTGCATGAAGGAGACAAAAGGCAAAGCTGCCTGTAATAAGTGTCCACCCAAGGTTGAAAGAGTGGTAGAGAGCCAAAATAAAGGTACATTAGAGGTCATTTAGGGGTGTGGGAAAAAAGTGTGGTGTGCTTGTTAAGTGTAGTGAAATGAATAGGAGGAGGTGGTGTTTGTGAGAATTAGCTGGATTACTCTATGTGTAGGTGAGGAACAACAGAAACAGTAGGGGAAGCCAGGTAAAGGAAACAGGAGTTCCAGCAACTCCTTATCATATGCTTATGTGGCATCCCCTGGATACTGCTCTGCTCGATTGGTGTCTATATTCTCCCCATATAATGAGTAGATCCCTTTAATGTGATGACATCATAAATCTTATTTTGGCTAACATTTAACAATTCAATTCAGCTTAGGAAGGGCCGTTGGAAACTATATAGGCAAAAACTGTCAATTAAACCTTAAAAATTCCCACCTAACTGCATAAAATCGTCCGTTAGCCAGAAACAAATGGAAAAGACATCACCATACAGAAGAGGTTAATAGGCTCACAACAGTTCGTGGATTGTAGCCCTTAAAAACCAAATAATAGCCTATAATACTTGAGGCCACATAAATTGTCTTTTATTCAATCCTCCTCCTCCTCCTCCTCTTCACTCTCACTCTAATCATCATCATTATCATTATATGTTTTAACAGTCTCAGCTTATTGGCCCCAAAGTTCCCCTCTTTGAAGGCAGTCATTTCCCTCTGATATCTGGCCTTATCATCCTCGGCCATGGCTTCATACTTGGACTTGCTCTCTGCTGAGGTGGCGTTCCACAGGGCCCCAAGCTGCTTGGCCACTTCACCCATGCCTAGATCGGGGTTCCAGCTGAGCTCTGGAACTCTCTCCCAGAATCAGTCTTTCCCTCATCTTATAGCTTTAATTGCTTCAAATACCGTGTGTCCAGGCATTTTGGCTCGAACGTCACTTCCTTTTGGCCCTGTCACTCTTTCAACTCTGGGGGAGGCACTCGTCACAGGCAGTTCTGCCGTTTTTCTCCCTCACTCACATAGAGAAAAAAAAAATACAAATAACACACATATTTAATACCAACCAAATACCATAGAAATAACAAATGACGAACTAATCATATATGATATGCAAATAACATACAAATAATAAATAACATGCAATAAACATACACATATTTAATAACATAACAAAAAGATGGTTGTTATTGTTGCTGTTGACAATCTAGTTCGACATCTTATCGGTTATTATATTTTGTTTAATGATTAAGTAATATTTTGTGTCATGCCCCAGCGAGGGTTCGAACCCAGGCCAGTAGTGCAGCACTCCAGCACGTAACCAGCTAGACCACCCAGGAGCTTAAAAGTAATAGCTTCGTTTGGAATTATATCCCATCCACCACCACCCGCTCCGACTCGTGATCACGTAGCTAGATACCATACACACAAACACCTATTATGGTGGTGAGATAGTGATTGAATGGTTATGGAAAATGTGTAGACTAGCGTGGGAGAAGGGAAGTGCACCCCATGACTGGAAGACAGGCATAATAGTCCCCCTGTATAAGGGTAAAGGAGAAAGAGGAGTGTGTGGTTATCACCGGGGAATATGTTTTTTAAGCGTAGTAGGAAAGGTGTACAGTAGGGTAGTGATTGAGAGAGTGACAGCGAGAACGGAGAAATGGATAGGTGACGAGCCGGGCGGGTTTACGAAGGGAAGAGAATGTGTAGATCAGATTTTTGCCCTGAAATATGTTGTGGAGAAATATCTGGATAAGCAAAAAAAGTTGCATGCTGCCTTTATGGACATGGAGAAGGCCTATGACAGAGTTGATAGAGAAGGTATGTGGAAAGTACTGAGAATATGCGGAGTAATAGCAAGTTGCTGAAAGCAGTAAAGAGCATGTATGAGAGTGCAAAGGTGTCAGTACATGTGGAGAATGAGCAGAGAGAGTTCTTTGATCTGAATGTTGGGTTGAAACAAGGGTGTGTGATGTCCCCATGGTTGTTCAATATATATATATATATATGGATGGAGTCGTGAAAGAAATACAAGGATGAGCAGTGGATGTTGGTGTACCACTGATAAGGGAGGGAAACGAGTGGAAGCTACCTGTACTGCTGTATGCCGATGATACAGTTCTGATGAGTGATAGTGAATGGGAGTTGCAGGGTCGGGTAAATATGTTTGGAACAGTGTGTGAAAAACGGAATCTGAAGGTAAATGTGGGGAAGAGCAAAGTTATGGTCTTTGAAAGGGGTGCAGCCACAGAGTGTGAGGTGAGGTTGAACAGTCAAGCTATGGAGAATGTCAGTTCATTGAAGGAGAGGGTGCAACAGGGGAAGAGGGTTGTAGGAACGCTGAAAGCAATAACAAGAAATAGAGTGGTCAGCATGGAAGTAAAGAAGTCCTTGCATGACAGTGTGATAATCCCGACATTGACTTACGGGAGCGAAGCATGGACGTTGGTGGAGAGACTCAGACCAAGAGTGAGAAGGGTGGAAATGAGTTACTTGAGAAGTGCGTGCGGAGTTACATGGAGGGATAGACAGACGAATAAGGAAGTATGAGAGAGGTGTGGTGTGGATGTAGATGTGCTGGAAAGTGTGAAAAGGAACACCTTGAGATGGTTTGGCCATATGGAACGTCTGGGAAGTGAGAAAATGACTAAGAGAGTGTACGAAAGTGAGGTGGAAGGACAGAGAGGGAGAGGTAGACCGAATGAAAGGTAGAAGGATGGAGTGAAGAAGTACCACCCCTTCGGGGATCACGGCGTCCGGCAATAGATAGATAGATAGATAGATTAATATAACATATAAATAATAAATAACATACAAAAACATACCAATAATAGATGACATGCAAATAACATACACATACTATATAAATAATATATAACACACGGAGTATCTTGACAACTTTATTAATCCTATTTGGTCCAGGGGAAGTCTTTTTGGACACTCCTGTCTCACATCATTAATTTGGAGATTTTAGACGTTTTTCCTCATTAGTTTGGCGATCATAAAACACTTCACACCATTCAGGTGTCGATTATTTTTAGGCCGACTGATATCAAACCTGTATCTTAGAAGAAATCAGCCTTCAGCCCGGACATTTTCCAATCAAAAAAATTATAAATTTAGCTTGAAGGGGGCCTGAGCTGGCCTATTATATTTAGCTTGGAAGTTAGTCTGTGATTTTTTTTTTTTTTTTTTTAGTCTAGGGGTCATTACTCTTAAGCTCCTCAGTGGTCTAATGGTTAAGGTGTTGGAGTGCTCCACTATTGGCCTGGGTTCGGGCTGTGTCTGGGTCATGTCACAAAAATATTAAATTTATTTAGGCTCTACTTGTTTATTCAGAGAGGCCTTAGTTGTGCCCCAGATGACAAGTATCCTACTCTAGTACTTAGTTGCTCGTGTTTGTGTGTGAGGTGTATGTACAGTATACAGTATATGGCATCAAGCTACGTGACCACAAGTCCAAGCGGGTGGTGGTGGATGGGATTTATGTCAAATGAAGCCATTACTTTTAAGCTCCTCGGTGGTCTAGTGGTTAAGGTGTTGGAGTGCTGCACTATTGGCCTGGGTTCGAGCCCTGGCTGGGTCATGTCACAAAAATATTAAATATATATATATATACATTAATCGAAAACGTCAAAAGCAAGCATAATCCTCAATAATCATTGAACAAAATATCATAACCCATAAGATGTCGAAATAGATTGTGTTAACAGCACCAACAACCATCTATATGTGGGTGCTGGTATATTATGGTTGCCAATAATACAACAAAACACCATCATCATCACCACCAATATTTTCATTATTATCATCTTCAGTATCATAACCATCAGCATTATCACTATCATCATCATTACCATCACCATCATCATTCTCACCAATACTATCATCATTATTATCATCATTGTTATCATCATCATCATTATCTTCAGCATTACCATAATCATCATCATCATTATTATCTTTATCATCACCATCATAATCATGTATATCATTATCATCACATCATCATTAATTATCACCACCATAATCATCATAATCATCATTCATCATCATCACGATCACCACCAACACCACCACCACCATCATCATCATAATCACCACCATCATTATCACCACCATCACCATCATCATCATCAACATCATCAACAACAACAACACCAATAACAACTATCTTTATGTGGGTGATGTTATGTTTGGTAATAATGTAACAGCAACAACAAAAACAACAACAACAACAACCATCTTTATATGTGTGGTGGAATATTATGGTTGGCAATACCTATACCAACAACAACAACAACAACAACAATAATCTTTATCTGTGTGGTGGAATATTGTGGTTGGCAATACCTATACCAACAACAACAACAACAGCAACAACAATAATCTTTATCTGTGTGGTGGAATATTGTGGTTGGCAATACCTATACCAACAACAACAACAACAACAACAACAACAATAATCTTTATCTGTGTGGTGGAATATTGTGGTTGGCAATACCTATACCAACAACAACAACAACAACAACAACAATAATCTTTATCTGTGTGGTGGAATATTGTGGTTGGCAATACCTATACCAACAACAACAACAACAACAACAATAATCTTGTGTGGTGGAATATTGTGGTTGTCAGTATCCATACCACCACCACCAACAACAACAACAACAACACCAACAATAACAACAACCATCTGTATCTGTGTGGTGGAATATTATGGTTGTCAATATCCATACCACCACCACCACCAACAACAACAACAACAACCATCTGTATCTGTGTGGTGGAATACTATGGTTGTCAATATCCATACCACCACCACCAACGACAACAACAACCATCTGTATCTGTGTGGTGGAATATTATGGTTGTCAATATCCATACCACCACCACCACCAACAACAACAACAACAACCATCTGTATCTGTGTGGTGGAATATTATGGTTGTCAATATCCATACCACCACCACCACCAAACACCAACAACAACCATCT
Organism: Paralithodes platypus; assembly: GCA_032716605.1. Lineage (NCBI taxonomy): Eukaryota > Metazoa > Arthropoda > Malacostraca > Decapoda > Lithodidae > Paralithodes > Paralithodes platypus. The sequence goes on along the minus strand of CM064513.1, from coordinate 68,021,006 downwards.
TTATCTGTGTGGTGGTATATTATGGCTGTCAATACCTACCACCACCACCAACACCACTACCACCAACAACAACAACCATCTTTATCTGTGTGGTGGTATATTATGGCTGTCAATACCTACCACCACCACCAACACCACTACCACCAACAACAACAACCGTCTTTATCTGTGTGGTGGATTATTATGGCTGTCAATATCCATACCACCACCACCACCACCACCACCAACAACAACAACCATCTTTATCTGTGTGGTGGTATATTATGGCTGTCAATACCTACCACCACCACCACCACCACTACCACCAACAACAACAACCATCTTTATCTGTGTGGTGGTATATTATGGCTGTCAATATCCATACCACCACCACCACCACCACCAACAACAACAACCATCTTTATCTGTGTGGTGGTATATTATGGTTGTCAATATCCATACCACCACCACCACCACCACCACCAACAACAACCATCTTTATCTGTGTGGTGGTATATTATGGCTGTCAATACCTACCACCACCACCAACACCACTACCACCACCAACAACAACCATCTTTATCTGTGTGGTGGTATCTTATGGTTGTCAATATCCATACCACCACCACCACCAACAACAACAACAACAACCATCTGTATCTGTGTGGTGGTATATTATGGCTGTCAATATCCATACCACCACCACCAACAACCCAACAACAACAACAACCATCTGTATCTGTGTGGTGGTATATTATGGCTGTCAATACCTACCACCACCACCAACACCACTACCACCACCAACAACAACCATCTTTATCTGTGTTGTGGTATATTATGGTTGTCAATATCCATACCACCACCACCTCCACCAACAACAACAACAACAACAACCATCTTTATCTGTGTGGTGGTATATTATGGTTGTCAATATCCATACCACCACCACCACCACCAACAACAACAACAAAAACAACCATCTTTATCTGTGTGGTGGTATATTATGGTTGTCAATATCCATACCACCACCACCTCCACCAACAACAAAACCAACCATCTTTATCTGTGTGGTGGTATATTATGGCTGTCAATACCTACCACCACCACCACCACCAACACCAACAACAACCATCTTTATCTGTGTGGTGGTATACCCATACTGTCAATACCAATACCACCACCACCAACACCAACAACAACCATCTTTATCTGTGTGGTGGTATACCCATACTGTCAATACCAATACCACCACCACCAACACCAACAACAACCATCTTTATCTGTGTGGTGGTATACCCATACTGTCAATACCAATACCACCACCACCAACACCAACACCAACAACAACAACAACAACCATCTTCATGTGGGTGGTGGTAAAAACAAATGTTTTAATAAATGTAAACCTGCCTGTGACGAGTGCCTCCCCCAGAGTTGAAAGAGTGACAGAGCCAAAATCTAGGAATGTTCGAGCCAAAACGTTTGGACACACGGAATTTGAAGCAAATTAAGCCAAAGGATGAGGAAAAGATGGATCCAGGGAGAGAGTTCCAGAGCTCAGCTGTTGAATAGAAGAAAGACTGGGAGTATCGTTTCTCTCTTGAGTTGGAGAATTACATAGAGTAAGGGTGGGATTGTGTTGCAAGACGGGTGCTACGTACCCTACATAGAGGAGATGGTATGCACTAGAGAGCTCTGAGGAACACTGATTATTGTAGTAGCGGTATAATAGCGAGAGAGATGCAACATTGCGGCGAAGAGAGAAAGATTGCAAAGAGTTGGTGAGTGGACGGGAGTCTAGAAGTGCTGAGTGAGAGGATCCTCCCCACACATGTGAACAATACTTAATACAAGGACGCACTGTGCCCCTGTACGGAGGAAGAAGCTGTGCCGGGGTAAAGAACCCCTTGAGGCGGTTAAGCACACCCAGCTTCTGGGAGGCCGCCTTAGCAAGAGTGCTAATATGATCCTTCCAAGAGAGAGCAGAAGAAAAAGAGACACCGAGAATGCTGAGAGAAGATGAAGGGTTGATTTTTGTATTGTTAAAGTATAAGGGATAGTTCTCTGGGATTTCACGACGGGTAGATAGATGGAGAAATTGGGTTTTGGAAGCATTTTTATACTTTTGAGTGTGTGTGTGTGTGTGTGTGTGTGTGTGTGTGTGTGTGTGTGTGTGTGTGTGTGTTTATATTATGTAAGCGTCTATACGTGTGTTTTTATGTGTGTGTGTTGCCACCACAACAACAAAGACACAGGAGAGCCGGAAATGGAACGGAAATCTCGTGTTTGATCGTATAGTTTTATAGTAAAATTATTGAGTCCCCCAGAAGTGATATCGACCATCAGGAACGGTACTCGGGTATGGTTTTACCTCTTTATTAGTTTGGAGATTTTAAGAGATTTCACTCCATTACTCTGACGAAAATAAGACGCTTCACCCACTTCAGGTGTGTGTGTGTGTGTGTTTTTTTTTTTTTTTTTTTTTTTTCTTTTTTTCTTCTTTTTTTTCCCCAACTTAAAAGATATTAGCCTACGACCGGGACATGTTTATATCGATAATGTACACATTTAGTTTGAATGGAGTCTGGGTGGGCATTTCGTATATTAAGGGAAGTCTGGGAATGTGTCTTTTGGTAGCCTCGGGGACAAACTAAATCACATTGCTTGAAAATGTTAAAAAATAACAAATTCCTCATCAGTAATCAAACATAATATCAAAGTAACCCATAAGACATAGGATCAGATAGTGTTAAAACGGGTGAAGCTACAGGGAGAGACTCTCTGGACATAGAATCTACCGTATACTCGACCAAAAAACAATCTTTACACTGGTGAGCTGTAAATAATCTAGTGTGAACGGAATGAATCAGGTGAAACATACGTCTGTGAGTTATTATCATAAGATTTCGACCCACTTCCAGAATGTTTAGAGCGTTAGTGTAAAAAAATTGTTTTGGTCGAGTGTACAGACCCAATAAAAGGATAGATAATATATACAATGTAGAGGTTGGCGTATGGCTTCCCTCTCACCCAGTGCACCCCTCCATGTGTGTACTGTATTTGTATTCAATTATCACCTGCACTGTGGGTTTCACCAGGACATGAAATTGGTTTTGACGCGTGGTTTGTGTGCGTGCTTTTGGCTGACGGTTTACTGAAATACATGATTGTATTGTGAAGAATCGTTGACAAAATGTATATATATATATATATATATATATATATATATATATATATATATATATATATATATATATATACTCATTATAATGTATATATACAGTATATAATTATATATAATATTATATACAGTATATATATTTATTTACATAATTATATATATATATATATATATATATTTATTTATTTTTATTTATATAGTTATGTACTGTATACTGTATAATTATACTTACATGTAAATATACATGTTATGGTAAACAAGATAATTGTTTAGGTATACCAACATCTGGTTACTTCTCTATTTTTCCTTAGTGTAGTTTTCTCCTTAACTCTATTATCAACAGTACTTTATTTTACTTTTTCTTCCTGCCAGGAGTGAAGATTTATTAGTGTAAAGAATAGCTTGGGTCCTGACATATATATAGTGGGTGGGGGAACGAAGAGAGTGGTTTGTGGGAACTATACGGCCTGAGAGGGAGAGAGGTTCAGAGATTAATTCACTCACACACTCTCACTGCTCTCTGTCTTCATTTCGGATATCTACTTTAGATGAATAGAATACAAACTACATTTATTCTATTCTTCAACTGTTCAACTAAAGAAATATTTCCAACTTGTAATGGAGCTTGTCACAGGTACAACCGAGCGTAAATTTGAACCAGTTTCCATATAGTATACGGTATTCTTGTTAAATTTGAACAAGTTTCCATATAGTATACGGTATTCTTGTTTAATTTGAACAAGTTTCCATATAGTATACGGTATTCTTGTTTAATTTGAACCAGTTTCCATATAGTATACGGTATTCTTGTTTAATTTGAACAAGTTTCCATATAGTATACGGTATTCTTGTTTAATTTGAACAAGTTTCCATATAGTATACGGTATTCTTGTTTAATTTGAACCAGTTTCCATATAGTATACGGTATTCTTGTTTAATTTGAACAAGTTTCCATATAGTATACGGTATTCTTGTTTAATTTGAACCAGTTTCCATATAGTATACGGTATTCTTGTTTAATTTGAACCAGTTTCCATATAGTATACGGTATTCTTGTTTAATTTGAACAAGTTTCCATATAGTATACGGTATTCTTGTTAAATCTTTTCAGCTGTAACTTTAACACAAATTTTTAGCCCATATGAATTTTTTATTTCCAACGAAAAATTATCATGAGCTCTTAAGCTGCCCTGATGGCCCAATCTTGTAATCGATGGAATAAGATGTGTATCCTTAACTTGGACTCTTTCCAATCACTTTATGTCTTCTCTGATTACTGGAGACAAGAACCGCACAATATTGTTCCAAAGAAGCTGTAGTAGATATTAAAAAACGTAAGAACTACCTCGCGATGCTGATATTAAATATATATTAATTATATTTAGAAGTTCTTCTCTACTGCTTGGAACAGCAAATCAGATCACCCAAATAATTTTTTTTGTTTTCAAATCAGTCCTTTATAATTCTTTTCTCTATAGTATTTGCTCGGCCAGTATGCATAACATAGCATACGACATTGTTTCAGCTTCGCGGCAGCTGACATGTCTTAGGCTATTTACCTAGTCTATTTACCATTCAGTACCGGGGACTATCTATCTATCTATCTATTGCCTGACGCCGTGATCCCCGAAGGGGTGGCCACGAACGAACCGCCCCCATGCACCTCTGTCCCCAGTCAGTCGACGCCCCTCCCCCCAACCAGCACCGCCTTCGTTCATGTAGTTCCTCACTCCATCCTTCCACCTCATATTCGGTCTACTCTCCCCCTCTGTCCCTCCACCTCGCTCTCGTACACCCTCTTAGTCATTCTCTCGCTTTCCATACGTTCCATATGGCCGAACCATCTCAAGTTGTTCCTTTTCACACTTTCCAGCACATCTACCTCCACACCACACCTCCTTCTTACTTCCTCATTAGTCTGTCTATCCCTCCATGTAACTCCGCACGCACTCCTTAAGTAATTCATTTCCACTGCTCTCACTCTTGGTCTGAGTCTCTCAACCAACGTCCATGCTTCGCTTCCGTAAGTCAGTGTCGGGATTACCACACTGTCATGCAAGGACTTCTTCACTTCCATACTGACCACCCTATTTCTTGTTACTGCTTTTAGCGTTCCTACAACCCTCTTCCCCTGTTGTACCCTCTCCCGCACCTCTTCATCCATAGTCCCATCTTTACTCAACACACTGCCCAGATACTTAAAAGAGTTGACGATCTCCATAGCCTGACCGTTCAGCTTCACCTCACACTCTGTTACTTCTCCCCTTTCGAAGACCATAACCTTGCTCTTCCCCGTATTTACCTTCAAATTCCGTTTTTCGCACACTGTTCCAAACTCATTTACCAGACCCTGCAACTCCCATTCATTATCACTCATCAGAACTGTATCATCCGCAAACAGCAGTATAGGTAGCTTCCACTCAATTCCCTCCCTTTTCAGCGATACACCAACATCCACTGCTCTTGATAGTATTTCTTTCATAACTCCATCCATATATACAGTAAACAACCACGGGGACATCACACACCCCTGTTTCAAACCAACATTCAGGTCAAAGAACTCGCTCTGCTCACTCTCCACACGTACTGCCGCCTTTGCACCCTCATACATGCTCTTCACTGCTTTCAGCAACTTGCCCTCTACTCCGTACCGGGGACATCCTTATTAATATATTCTGGCAAATGATTAGACGATTTTATTCAGCTTACGGAAGACGTCTACCTCAATTAATCATTTTATCTACCATAAATCCTTCCTAAGCTTCAAAAAATTATCCAATTGTAGCTATCTATTTTATTCTATATACCCAGGCCCAATCCCTTGAGTAAGTATAATATAATAGAATAGAATAGAATAGAATAGAAATCAAATAAAAAAGACGTCGCCAGTATAGAAGGGGTTAAGATCTTTGCAAAGCTGTTCAGTCTGTTTAAGTTATCTCACATGCATTACAAGTTATCTCACATGCATTACAAGTTATCTCACATGCATTACAAGTTATCTCACATGCATTACAAGTTATCTCACATGCATTACAAGTTATCTCACATGCATTACAAGTTTGATGTAATTTGAAAACTACGGGAGTACACTCGGCAGACCAATATCGATTTAATTGACGTACGGTATATGATAAATATCCGTGGTTCAAATACCAAATATTTTATATTTATAGTGACAGGAGTCTATTGATCACAACTTGTTGCTGTCCTCCTGTTAATGTTGAAATAACTTATACAAGTTGACAGAATGAGTATAAACACCATATGAGGAGCACTTTGTTTACGTTTCGCAGATAGCTTCTTCAGGTCTAGTGACCTGAAGAAGCTATCTACGAAACGTTGTCAATAAAGTGCTCCTCTTCATATGGTGTTTATACTCATCCTGTTAGTAACTTTCTATCCAATTTGTTACCTCTTTAATGATGTTTTGTACACTCGGCTTTGACATTAGCGTATGATGAGACTCTTTATCAACAGCCACTTTGAACATTTTAGTAAAATATTTCTATGGCTCAATTTTGATCATATCCACTCGGAATTTCGTAAACAAATTCCAGCAAGTTTACCAGTGCCGCCTGGAACCATGTTAAGAATCCGTAATCAAGTTGAATATTTCTTAGTCAACTATAACATACAGTAGAATACAATAGTATCCCTTACCTACCTTAGGTTACCTTAGGTTGTGTTCGCCACTCTCCTAGCAGCACCGAGGAGCGTGTCGCCCCTCGTTGTGGGTTGTGTTTTGGTGCAGCAGACTGTTTGAAGAGACAGCCCGCTCCCTTGCTAAGATGGGCTCGTCTGGCACTTTTTGAAGTTCGACATCGAGGGCTCTCTTGAAGTTGTCTAAAGAGATGCCCCTCATGTCTCTTACTCACCGTGGGAGTTTGTTACAGAGACGTGGGCCTCTGTGTAATAACCAGCCCTCTCGCAGAGAGCCCATAGCACCCCTGTTATTCATCCGGAGGATATTGCATTCCCAGCCTCTCCTATCACTGAATTTCATGACTATCGGAGTATGTAGGTTTGGTACTAAACCCTCTGCGATTTTCCACGTGTATATTATTAGGTAACATTCTCTTCTACGTTCCAGCGAGTACAGGTTCAGTGCTCTTAAACGATCCTAATAGTGTAGCTGTTTTACCGAACTTATATGCGAAGTGAAATTTCTTTGTACAGTCGCGCTAATAAGTGATGACTCGGCACCAAGTATGTTTTGATCAATAATTGGTATCAACAATATATAAGCTTCATTTCTTCCTATTGAGTGAAATATGCAAACATGTTCCTACACTTACCCACCCTATTCAACATCTGACAGACATAAATACAGCACAGAGAAAGCCAAACGTAATGACAGCTGGGACATGACTTATTAGCGCGACTGCACACTCTCTAAGTCATTTATTTCACCTGATTTGTATGGGGATTTTAATAAGCTACAGTATTCAAGCCGCGGTAGCACTAGAGATTTGAAGAGCGTTATCATAAGTAATTCACCGCGTGTTTTAAATGTACGCAGAATCCAACCCGTTAAACGTTTCGCAGCCGCAACTTTGACCTTAGAGAAAGGGGTGGGGGTGGGGGGGGGGGGAATTAAACTGTTAATTCGGATTTTCTTTGGTCTGTTCCTTTGACACTTGGTTTTCTGAGGTAAATTGGAATTGGATTTTGTGTACAATACTTCATTTTATTTAATCTTTAAAATTAAATTTCAAGTTTAAATTAGTGCAAGGAATAATATTGATAATATCACACCATATTATAAAGTCTATTCATTGTTGGATTTCCAGATCTACTAACTAATCAAAAGGTATCCAGAATAACCTTAGTCAGGTGAAAGTATTGAGGGGTAAGCCTTTACAACGGCACCTCGTATCTACTTTTCGAAGACTGTTGAGAAGGGAGAAGGGGTGTTGGAGAGAGAGGAAGCTGTTGGAGTGGCTTTGTTGTGTGTCTTATTAGTCTGTATACGTCGTCGAGGTGTCCCCCGACTGGGTGCGAGCATGTGAAACATGGTAGGACGTACTACCACACCCACTATATATGTCCACCTTGGCTGGGATCGAACACAGGTCAAACAGATTCGCACATGAGCGTGCTTTACACTTGACCCTCTTAGGAACTCTAACCAAATGTTAATAAAATAAGTGTGAAAAAATGAGGAGTGTTTATAGAGACTTGAATAGTTGGTGGCAGGGGTCGGAGATGTTCATTGTGTAAAGCTCCTGTTACTTGCTTTCCTTTCTACTCCCAGCTGCTAGTATACTCCTCTGTACCTTTGTATCCTTTTGTACTTGTTCATTCACTCTTATACCTTCCCATCCTAATCACATCACCTCCACCACCACTACTGCTTGCACCACTATCACCAACACCATAGCCATCACCACCACCACCATCACCACTACTTCCACCACTGTGGTAAACTATCAATGGAAGTTAAATATGTCTAAGCTATAATGATTCATATAAAATCAATCTAAATTTTATTTACTCTATATCTAAATTGAATTCAATCTGAAACAAGCTAACTTATATACAAAGGTCTCACATAATAAATTATATATAGGGTAAGGTTATTAAGGGTTAATATTAGCCAGGAATTAACTCACCAATAGTTCCACGTGGCAATGAGGCAAAGGAGAACGTTTTACCCAATATGGCGGACAATGGGGAAACGAGACTTCGGCCCTGAGGCTCGAGTCAAGTGAAAGGGAACAAATGATTATATGGGAATGGACATGAATACTATGCTTATCTGTCAGTCAGTCATGGCGTCGATGAGAGCGTCGTGATGGTGTAGCTGTATGTATTGCTGTCAGTGTATTGTGATTAGAGGACGTACGGGATCACAAAAGAGTCATAGCCTATCGTATTTATACGATACACTCCCCCCACAAAAAAATACCTGAACCCCACCTTAAACTTAAAGTTGCCCAGAGGCTATCTTCTGACGCCACATGTCAACGGCGCCAGCAGCAGCGCGTCTGGGACACGTCCCGGTCCTAGAATGATCACCATCAGTAAGAGGTGAGTCGTTACTTTGAGAATCCTCGGACCCAGCAATAACAGGTGGAGCATCAGATTGCAATGCGGAATCGAGCTCCAAAGTGTACAAACGTGCGATAGGACGAACAGTAGTTCCAGTGGCCGTCCTCAATAGTGCCACCCGCTCTACAGAATCTTCCCCCTTGTATACCTCCAACACGCGGCCCAATTTCCAGTATAAACGAGGACTATCTTCTTTAATTAAAACTACTTCACCAACAGTAGGTGCCGTCGGTCTACCAGAGGGTGTAACACTCCTTTCCCTCAATGCTAGCAGATATTCATTAATCCACCGTTTTCTAAGATCTTCTATTATCCTTGATATATACTGGTACCTCTTAGACACCACTACCTCAGAGTACAACGAGGGATCCTCTAACTCTACTATGGATTGGAAACCAGATGGAAACGCAGTTTTGGTTTTCCATATAGCAAGTGAGCTGGTGTTAATGGTAGTGGTTCTTGCAGGTCGGTGTACAAATATGTAAGAGGGCGATCATTCACGACTGCCTCTATTTCTGTGAGGACTGTCGTCAACTCACTCTTCTTTAATAGAGCACGTCCTACTACCGCTCTGAGTCCTGACTTTACTATGCCGACACACCATTCCCACATTCCACCAAACCAAGATGCCTTAACTGGAATGAACCTCCATTAGCACTTCCTTTCTCCCAAAAAAGTGATGATTGTAGGATCACTGCTCATATCCTTCAGATATTTTGATGTCTGGACATAAGTGGGAGCATTGTCGCTAAGAATGAGTTGAGGGAATGAACGACGGGCACAAAACCGTCTAAACGCCAGCATAAATTCTTCGCTAGACATATTATCACATAGTTGTAGGTGTACCACTTGAGACGTTGTACAGGTAAACAATTATATATAAACCTTCTCATGCTCTCTCGTCTTCAATGCTCCTGTGTAATCTAACCCTACAGCTTGGAAAGGCTCTATGTGCTTTACACGGCATTCAGGTAGAGGTGGAGCTGGTCCAGTTGCATATGGTTTACCCTTTAGTCTCTGGCATATTACACACTTTCTTACTACGCGTCGAGCTACTTGTCGAACTCTGGGTATCCACCATGTGAGACGCAAATTTGATATAATATGACATACCCCGTAGTGTTTTACTTCCCTATGTGCACGTATGATCAATAGATCAGTAACGTGATATCTTGTTGGCATAAGTATAGGGCGGTTTGTGCCGTCCGTTACACCCGACCACTTCAGGCGACCTTCATACCTGATGAGGTCATTATCTAGGTGCAACCTTAGTTGACGCACTAAGTTAGGCATTAATGTCTTATTCGAGTTTTGCAAAGATTCTAATTCATTGGAAATGGTTTCTGCTTGAACCCACTTGATCAAAGTTACTGCAGCTGCTTTATATTCACGAGCATCAATGTTGTGACCCCTGTTGCAGAGTTGGCCCGTTACTTCAAGCTTGATATTGGATACATATCGCAACACCCAAGCGACAACTCTGACTAGTTTATTATAGTCACCGAATCTTGCCCACTCTATTATTGGACCCGGTGGCTCATTTGGTTGGGCTGTAACTGCCACGTTTCCAGTGGCAGAAGTCCCTCACCAACAGCATGCCAAATCGTCCATTCATTTTCATGGAGCAGCCACTTTGGACCATGCCACCACAATTCGGACTTCACTAACTGGCTAGCCGTTATACTCCTAGTTATAAGATCACTAGGGTTGTCTTTTGTATTTACATAATGATAAGCAACGTCTGGCAAAAGGGCTCTAATCTCATCTACCCTATTCCGCACATAAACTGGCAGAGACTTCTTGCTATGTATCCAGTTGAGTGCGACCTGACTATCGCACCAAACGTGAACGATTCCAATATTTAATTCGCTCTCGTATGCTGCGCGTACATGTTGCACCAGATGCGCTAATAGCAGCATGGCAGTCAATTCCATTTTAGGGATAGTTACCTTTTTGACCGGGGCTACCTTGGCCCGGGCTGTAACTAAATGTACCCCAAATGAAGTAACGACATATATGGCTACCCTGTATGCCGTGGTGCAAGCATCGCAAAACGTGTGTAATGTAACGTCACCGAACGCCGCCACTTTACGAGGTATAGGTTTAGTACATAGGATGTCATACTCATTCAACAACAATGTCCCTTGGTCATTTAGGTCCTCGGGCAAACTGTCATCCCATCCTATTTTACGTCTCCAAACTTCCTGCACTAGAGTCCTAGCTCTTATGGTAACGGGTAATGCTAGACCCAAAGGATCAAAAATTGCTAAAATTTGCTCAACAGACTCCTTTTTGTGTGCGCTCCCGTCTGCTGAGCAAAAGACCTTGTTTGAAAAGTTAGTATGTCACGGAGAAATAAATGTGCATCTGTAAACAATCTGCGTGCTTGCCAGTATTTATGTAACAAATCATCCTGACTATCGCTAGAACCCTGCAAATTTTCTATATATAATCCGCGAGATAGTTTATTTGTGTCCTCACGAGTATCTGCTAGATGTTTTTTTATTGTGGCATTTAACAAAAACTGTGAACATGTTGCCCCAAAGAGTACAACCCGAAAACGGTATATTATGACCGGATTTTCAGAGTCGCTAATGTCGCTGAACCAAAGTAAGCGGGTAACATCTCTATCTTCCTCTTTTAGCTTGACCATCAAGAATGCTTTCTCGATGTCACTAGTATATGCGTACTTCCCCAGCCTAAACCGCAATAGATGTTGGGACAGGTCCGACACCATGGACGGACCTGTCAGCAGGCAGTCATTTAGACTGGGTTGTTGACCTTGGTGGGCAGAGCAGTCATACACCACCCGTATTGGTGTGGTGACGCTGTCTTTTCTCACCCCATGATGGGCCAGATAGTGAACCCTACCCTTCTTACTCGGTTCCTTTACATCGACTCTCTCAATAAAGCCCCTATCTTCATAACTCCGAAATACATCGTCATACGCCTGGCGCGTGCTCGGTTCATTAGACAATTTACGCTGTAATGCGCGCAAGTGACCTAATACCAAACCATAGTTGGTAGGCAGGCTTATCTCACTGTTCTTCCAGGGTAAACTAATCTTATATTGCTTGTCTGAGGCACAGTAGCTCACAGACTCTTCAAACTTCTTCAGCGCAATTTCCGAGTCATAATCGGTCTCCATAGGATTAATGCCTATGTGATCCAATCTCCACAGTCGCTCCAGGTCGAACTTGACAGTCATTTTAGGGTCACTAGGTTGGGAATCCTCCCTTCCCAACTCCTCTGCCGCGGTTACATTCACTCTTAAAATCGAAACCGTGTCGACCAGGACATTTGACTGTGTAGTATGCACCTTTCTGCTAATGCACTAGCCAAATTTAGTGGGGATTAAAATTACACCACACATCTTTTTAAATCCAGGGTATACTACATCATAATAATGATCCACACCAAGTAGAACATGCACCTCACTCTGATCTCCCATGGGATCTGACAAGTTAACCTCTTTGCTACGTAATGCGTGTTCCACTTTCTTCACTCCTACAGATACATATTCTGGTAGGGTGTCTACTACGATACATGTCATAAAGTACCGGTTTTTACGGTAGAAATATGAAATCTCCGCTTTCTCGTAGTCTTGTTTGTCAGTAACCCCTGTGAAGCCCTGCAATCGAAGAGTCTCAGCCCCTACGATTCGGTGCTTAAGTCCCACTAAGACGGACCTCTTTATAAAGGAACATTGAGACCCTTGATCTAGAAGTACCCGACAAACTTTGTTACTGTCGTTACCTTCCATGGAATCTGTATTGTGGGCAATATAGTGGTGTCTTGCATGCTACCTAGTGTCAAAGTTGTAGTACCCTCTGGTTTGACGTCTTTGACTTTATCTGCTGTAAGACACAACTTATCAAAGTGATGTCCTTTGCAGTGTCGACAGGGCCTTAAGTATGTAGCAGTACATTGTCCCTGCTTACCATGTTCTTTACTTAGACAACCTACACATAGCTTCAATCTTTTTGCCTGTGCTAGTTTTGACCCTTTTGTTGGGTATTTTACACAGAAACTCCATTTATGTTTGTTATTACATAGTTTACATAGAATCTGAGCAGGTTTCTTATACGTACCCTCTTTCTTTTCTTTAGTCCCCACCGTCATGCTTACTGTTCCCCTCTTCTCCACATTCCCACTCCCTCCCGACACATACATTCTCCCTTTGTTCAACTGTAGATTATTAATTTCTTTACTGAACTGAGTTTTGAACTCCCCCAGATCAAATGATCTAACCTTGTCAAGTATTGCCATAGGAAGCTTCTGACGTAAGATAATGACTATCATTTCCTGTGTGGTGAGCCCTAGGGTGTCTAGTGATCGAGTATGGCACTCCATATTTGCCCTAAAATGTGCTAACTCCTCAACCTTATACTGTGGTTCTGCGAGCTTTAACAAGGCAACGACATGGGCCATCTTCAACTGCTCTTGATCCCCGTATGTGGACTTTAATAATTGTACTGCCTCAAGATAACTATCACCTACTACCTCAAAGCCCTCTATCAAATGTAAGGCCTCTCCTTCCATTTGTCCCTTCAGGTAGTGAAACTTGCGGACATTATCCAAGGAGTATTCATGTACTGTAGACCAAAATACGTCCCAAAAAGCTAACCACTCAGTCAATTTGCCCCCAAATGTAGGTAGATTGAGCTTAGGGAGGTGTACAGTGTGTTTTGGGTCAACCCTTCTATGGGCCTCATTCTCGCCCCCCTTCTTACTTGCAACAGCACGCTGTAATATGTGCTTCGCTCTAAAGACAGGTTCATCATAGAGGGTGCGATTATCACACTCTGTAACTATCTCTTCCTCCTCTGTCATGTCTGCCACAATCACCTCACTCAGAGCCATAATACGACCGTGGGTAGCCTGACTGTCTAATCTAGCTTCTTATTCCTCGAGGTCAGCAGTAGTGATGAAAGTGTTGACATCTACAATTAGCCTATTTAATACTCCCCGAAGTCCCGCCCTCTGATTTTTAGGGGCTTTGCTCAGCACCCCACTAGACGGTGTCTCTTCCTGTTTATTCATTTTGCATGTAAGCCTGTAGGCTATTTATCTAAAATGTTACAAAAATAACGGCAAAAAAGTAGTATAGTTAAGAGACGCCGACTGGCGGACTTCTATGTTATGGAGAAAAAATAGCACACAAAATAGCAACACTTACTAAAGGGTCATATTGAACAAGAAAAAATGTTAGGTCAGGTCATGAGTCACAAGAAGTCTGAAATGAAAGAGAAAATTGTTGGGGGAAGATGATGGGTGGGATGCAGGACTTAGGTAGGCACAACGATGTGACCCTGCATTCCGGCTCTAACCATCGCTTGGCTAGCCTTACCAGTTTATCATAGAGTTGTTCCTGCATCCTGTTATATGTTCCCTTGTTCTTTGCCTTAAAATCACTTACTGGTAGTTAATTCCCGGGTCTGGGCACCAATGTGGTAAACTATCAATGGAAGTTAAATATTTCTAAGCTATAATGATTCAAATAAAATCAATCTAAATTAAATTTACTTCATATCTAAATTGAATTCAATCTGAAACAAGCTAATTTATATACAAAGGTCTCACATAATAAATTATATATAGGGTAAGGTTATAAAGGTTAATATTAGCCAGGAATTAACTCACCAATAGTTCCACGTCGCAATGAGGCAAAGGAGAACGTTTTACCCAATATAGCGGACAATGGGGAAACAAACTTCGGCCCTGAGGCTCGAGTCAAGTGAAAGGGAACAAATGATTATAAGGGAATGGACATGAATACTATGCTTATCTGTCAGTCAGTCATGGCGTCGATGAGAGCGTCGTGATGGTGTAGCTGTATGTATTGCTGTCAGTGTATTGTGATTAGAGGCACAAAAGCTCGATCAACTGAGAGCTTAAATTAGATGTTAACTGGTCGGTGTTCGTGAAGGCTCTGAGCTGTCTTCCTCAAAGGCACAGCTTGCTGCCTTGGCAAACGCCAGAAGACCAAATTATCGTACCGCATCTAGGTTGCTCTATACGATAAATTATATTAATATATACGATAAATTCATATATACTACATAAGACCATGGCAATATTGCTTAATAGCATATTAGGCCTTTTATAATCTTAACTTAATTACATTCTTATAATATATGATCTACTCGTCCTACGCCGTGCAGTGGGAACGACCGTGACGTCACAGAGACAAACGGGATCACAAAAGAGTCATAGACTATCGTATTTATATGATAATCACCGATACTGCTTGCACCACTATCACCAACACCATAGCCATCACCACCACCACCAGCATCACTACTTCCACCACCACTACCACCACTACTACTTGCACCAATATCACTAACACCACCACCATCACCACTACTTCCACCACCACTACTACTTGCACCACTATCACTAACACCATAGCCATCATCACTACTTTCCCCACCACTACTTCCACTACTGCTTGCACCACTATCACCAACACCATAGCCATCACCACCAGCATCACTACTTCCACCACCACTACTGCTTGCACCACTATCACCAACACCATAGCCATCACCACCACCACCATCACCACTACTGCTTGCACCACTATCACCAACACCATAGCCATCACCACCACCACCAATACTGCTTGCACCACTATCACCAACACCATAGCCATCACCACCACCATCACCACTACTGTTTGCACCACTATCACCAACACCATAGCCATCACCACCACCAACAGCATCACTACTTCCACCACCACTACTACCACTACTGCTTGCACCATAATCACCAACACCATAGCCATCACCACCACCACCACCACCATCACCACTACTGCTTGCACCATAATCACCAACACCATAGCCATCACCACCACCACCATCACCACTACTTCCACCACCACTATCACCACTACTACTTGCACCACTATCACCAACACCATAGCCATCACCACCAACACCAGCATCACTACTTCCACCACCACTATCACCACTACTGCTTGCACCACTATCACCAACACCATAGCCATCACCACCAGCATCACTACTTCCACCACCACTACTACTTGCACCACTATAACCAACACCATAGACATCACCACTACTTCCACCACCACTACCACTACTACTACTTGCACCACTATAACCAACACCATAGCCATCACCGCCACCACCGTCACCACTACTTCCACCACCACTACTACTTGCACCACTATCACTAACACCATAGCTATCATCACTACTTTTCCCACCACTACTGCTTGCACCACTATCATCAACACCATAGCCATCACAACCACCACCACTACCACTACTTCCACCACCACTACCACCACTACTGCTTGCACCACTATCACCAACACCATAGCCATCACCACCACCACCAGCATCACTACTTCCACCACCACCACTACTACTACTGATTGCACCACTATCACCAACACCATAGCCATCACCATCACCACCATCATCACTATTTCCACCACCACTGCTTACTTATGCTTATGGTAGTCCATCGTAATCCGATGATGACGCCCTCTCCTACTAACATCATCTATGGGTTCTCTGGTGACTGTAGAGGCCAATCCTTGATGAGCATCGCCTGCCATAGTCAGCACATTGAAGGTTTTGGGCAGGTGGGGATGGTGGTTGTTCCCGTCTTGCGTGCCTACGAGCATGTTTCTCACGCTGGTGGTTTTGGCGATCGGCTTCAAGAACTTCCATTCCATGGTGGATGTGTCGTCTCCAGTCTTCTCTGTTGGTCGCCAGATGATCAAGGCTCGTGGGATCTATTCTGCATCTTCTTAGAGTTTTCTTCAATTGGTCTTTGTATCGCAGCTTCGGTCCACCCGCTGCCCTCCTGCCCTCATGAAGTTGACCGTAAAGCATTCTACGTGGAAGTCTCTCCTCAGGCATTCGTATGACATGGCCCACCCATCGAAGTTGGTGTTTAGCGATGATTGCCCCTATGCTTATACTATTTGTTCTCCCTAGTATTGTGATATGGGGGATTCTGTCTTGCCAAGTGATGCCTAGGATATTTTGGAGGCACCTGATGTGAAACGCTTCTAAAGGTTTGATGTTTCGTCGGTAAGTGGTCCAAGATTCACAGGCATAGCAAAGTTGGTATACACACAGAGTTGTAAACAGTCATTTTTGTTCTTATTGTAAGGTCTTTGTTTTTGAAGACTCTTGGGAAGAGGCGGCCAAAGGAAGCTGCTGTTTGTTTCAGGCGGTGTTGTATCTCCTCGTCAAGGCTGGTGTTACAATGAGAGGTAGCTGCCGAGGTACTTGAAAGATGGAACAGTTGTTAGCTCCTCTTTGTTTATTCTTAATATTGGTGGTTCAGGTGGCATGTCAACTGACCATTGTGAGATTACTTCTGTCTTTCTGATATTGATTGACAGGCCTAGTCTGGTGTAGGCTTCTGCAACGGCTGTTAGAGCAGCTTGTAGTGCCTCTGGTGAGTGTGCCACAAGAGCACAATCATCTGCATATTGGAGCTCTAGAACATGGTCTAGTGACACTTTAGTTCTTGCTTGGAATCTTCTTATGTTGAATAGACTACCATCCAATCTAAAAGTTAAGTAAATTCCACTTCTTTCTAGGAGTGTTCGATGGAGGTGTATTATGACACATACCAAGTACATGTTAAATAGGACTGGTGCCATCACACAACCCTGTCTGACCCCAAAGCTAACATCAAAAGGCTCAGACTTCTGACCAGCCATAGTGACCTTGGCCTTCATGCCATCATGGAATTGTTGCATAATGCTAACAAATTTTGGTGGGCAGCCAAAGATACGTAGCACCTCCCATAGCAAATCCTATTGACAGTATCAAAGGCTTTTGCAAGATCAATGAAAGCCATGTGCAGATCTTTGTTTTGCTCTCTTGCCTTTTCCTGCAGCTGACAGGTTGTGATGATCATATCTACTGTACCGCGATCTTTGCGGAAGCCACACTGTGATTCTGGCAATAGATCTTCAGTAATTTTGGATGTAAGTCTCTGAAGAAAGATTTTGGAGAGGACTTTCCCAGCAACAGATAGTAAAGAGATACCCCTGCTATTGCCACAGAGAGATTTGTCGCCCTTTTATTTTTTTATTTATTTTTTTAGCACCACCAACACCATAGCCATCACCACCACCACCATCACCACTACTTCCACCACCACTACCAACTATCACCAACACCATAGCCATCTCCACCACCAACAGCACCGCCATATTTATCTCATTCAGATGTTTGTTTATTTCATGCCTTCAGAATTCTTATGGATGCTTGGGTGGTTGTATGTGTTTCTCGTTTCTCAGTGAGTGTTATTTTGTGTGTTTATGTGCGTGTGTGGGCATCCATATGTTAGTCCAGTCATATTAGCTGATATTTCCCCGAACCCACCACTAATTGCAACAGAAACGAAACCTGTTGGGATTTGTTCAGTAGGGTACCCTTCATAATATACTAAAAGTCCCACAATTTTTTTTGAGTGGATCAATATTTTTATCAGGGTTGAACTTTTGGATTTCACGATTTTCTTTTATTTTTTTTTATTTTTTTTTTTTTTTTTTTGGATTTCATTTTTGGTGCATGCATACTATCAGTATAGGTAGTAATATTCATAACTACATGTATGTTTTCCCAAAATAGTCCAGTCAATGTACACCAGGACCCACCACTAATTGCAACAGAAACGAAACTAGTGTTATTTGTCTTGGAAAAAGGTTCCTTATAACATACTAAAAGTCTCAAAGAATCGTCGGAGTGGAACATGGTGAAATAACAGAATGAAAAAGCATCACTATTTTGCCACTTTTTTAACTTGGCGCAACTTCAAATGGTCATAACTTCTTAACTAATCAAGATAATCAAAAAAACAAAAATCTTTGCCTATGTTTTCATGGTTAATCTTTCCAATAAAACTGTTAAAAATTAGTTACCCCCCCCCCTAAAGTTAAAAATTAGTTACCCCCCCCCCCTAAAGTTAAAAATTAGTTACCCCCCTACCCCCACCCCCTTCCGCACACACATAGCATATAATAGAACTCCTAATCCCAGTTACCTTTTCAGTCAGATTTCGCTGTCATCTCCATCCTCAGCACTGTCATAGTCATTGTTCTGACATATACCTCTGCACCCAGAACAAGCAGGTGAGCATTGAAGCCCATGCTGGCGGCAGCTACAGCGCAGCGTCCCACAACCTGACTTGCAGGCACACCACACTAGAGTCAACAACGACTGTGGTGCAGGGGCACGGTCAGAGATGACTGGTTTAAACGTTCCATCTGAGAGCTTCCAACCCCAGTCTTCAGCATTCAGTGTGTTCCCCTGCCACTCTTGGACTTGGTGGTAGACACACAGGCTATGGTACTTCTTAGCTGCTGATGTTGGTGGCAACATGTTAGGAAGAACTGCCTTATTTCTCGTGGTGACAAGGGCTTGGAATCGGCGATATCTAACATCATCGAGGGAGTCGCTGGGCTTCCACTTATAGACAATGGCCATTGCCTTCTCACCATCTGTGATGATGTCGTCCTTTGTTGCCCTTTAACTCCTGAACACCTCCGCCTGTTCCCGAAATGCCTCCCTGTCTTGAATAAGTTTGAAACCTGCCGCCTTCCCGATCCCAAAAACCCTGGATGTGGTATCACACCCCAAGAAAGCATGCACAAAGAGAATATGCCTGCAAACCTGGACCCCAAGCTTATGCTTGATCGAATTAATACCCATGCACCTGACTTCTGCTCCTTTCTTTGGTTCAGGTCGGAAGTGGATGTCATGTTTGTTTTCTCCTGCAAGGTGGATGAGGAGAACAAGTAGGTCTGTGTCGTCTCCGACTAACACAGTTTCTCTGTCCTCAGAGATTCTCACTGCAGTTTGGACAATAAGAGTATCTGCATCCCCTCTGGCATGGATAACTTCACAGCCTTCTTTGGCCAGGGCATCTCCCAAAAGTTCAAGAAAGCGTTGCTTGTTCTCTTTGTTTGAGAGGAATTCCTTCTTTTTTAACTGGAGTTTCGTGGACAGATGGAATGTCACGTTCCTACCCTCACACTCCACTCGACGCTGATGTGTGCTGTCTTTTGTTGAAGGTCCCGCCTCATAACCATCAAACACAACCACTGCCTGACCATAGTGTTTTGTAACATATCTGGTATAGTCCTGCAATATCTTGTCGTATGTTTCACCAAGTTGCCATGGAATGCGATGGAGAAGAGCACCTCCATCAAGGACGTATGTGATATTTTGACATGGTGCTGGGTTGTGTGGTACCTCGGACCAGATGGCGTCAGCTAGTTGTGCCTTCACAGCTTTCAGGAGCTTTCCCTTCCCTTCGAACAAGGCAGGTGGGTAGTTGCAGAGCTCATAGGTGAGGGCATTCGGAAGATCATTTGCCTGAGATCCTGCAATGATGAGTCGTTGAAACAGAAGAAGAGGATCAATCTGTACTTCCTCATCACCTATCTTGACTGCAGACTTAGAGTCAAAAGTCACAGCTTGGGCTTTCCTTTTGAAACTGTACTTGACCACATGTTGTCCAACCATTTTATTAAGAATGTCATATCCGATCCTTTTTGCATCATCCACATTAACCTCGGAACCAGCCGAGATTCCGCTGACTATGTTGCGGAGGGATGAGTCTGCTTCGAATGGAGACCTCCAGTCAATGGAGGACAGCAATGTGCTACAGTCACTACTGTCCCTTGTTTGCCGAGCTTGTGATATGTCTTTATGCTGTTCACTCGTCTGGTATGTGATGGATGTCAGCTGTTGCATTGCCATGTTTACTTCTGCACAAACTGGCCTTGAAAGACACCAGACCAGTCTTTGGGTTTCCGTCATTCCCCTCCCTCTGGTGAGACCTCCACTCGTCTTCAGACTTCTCATAAGTGCCTGTCCGATCACCAGGTCTGGAGACAACCCTGCCCAGAAGCGGTCACTCCTCCTGACTACATGTAGTCCCTGGGTGAACTGTTGGTAGACATTGGGGTGTGTGTCTTCCAATTTTGTAATTTTCTGCAGATAGAAGTGCAATGACTTCGTGTACAAGTTATGGCCGGAGGCAGCTAAGTACGGAAGCATGGCTTGCATCGTCTCCAGATGGAGGGACCAATCTCCGATTCGTTCTGATCGCATGAATGACCTCATAATGTCTATCATCTCCATGTATTGCAGCCATAGACGTTCAGTACGGTAGCTCGATTCCAACATGTCCTTGTGTGTCTCAAGTTTCTGTTGTAGATCCTGCAGGTACAAAGATGATTCTACATCACTGAGTGTGATTTCACCAGAGAGGAGAATCAATAAAATTAATGATCATCATAGAGGTTCCCTATTGTCTCCAATTCCAGTGGCACATTGTCATTAGATAAAGACAACTTGATCCCCAACAGGCTGCTCAAGAGAAGTGTGTGAAGGACGGAATCTACAAGGAGATGACCACGAATGGCACGAGCAACTGCGTGTCCAGTGAGAATATGGGTAACAGTGTTCCCAGCGAAGATCACTTCCAAGATATCTTGAAGGCCTGTTCCTCTCATCAAGTGCCCAATGCTACCCAGAAAGCTCATTAGTGCGTAAAATCCCCCAAGTCTTAAAATAATCGGATGCAGATCACTGTCCTCTCCAGCACTTTCCACAATTGAAAAAGAAAATGGTTGAATATTAATATAGGCCTAAAGACAGACATTATGGGAAAACATACATGTAGTTATGAATATTACTACCTATACTGATGTCATACATGCACCAAAAAATAAATAAAAAATAAAAAATCAACAAAAAATCCAGAAATCCAAAAGTTCAACCCTGATAAAAATATTGATCCACTCAAAAAAAATTGTGGGACTTTTAGTATATCATGAAGGGTACCCTACTGAACAAATCCCAACAGGTTTCGTTTCTGTTGCAATTAGTGGTGGGTCCTGGTGTACATTGACTGGACTATGTGTGTGAGGAGTAATATTGTGTTTCTTAGTATACATGTTTTTTTTGTTTCGGTGTATAATTATATCTGTGTATGTGTACAATTTGTTTTGTTCTCTCTCTCTCTCTCTCTCTCTCTCTCTCTCTCTCTCTCTCTCTCTCTCTCTCTCTCTCTCTCATATATATATATATATATATATATATATATATATATATATATATATATATATATATATATATATATATATATATATATATATACTGTGTATATATAAATATGTGTGTGTGTGTATGCATCACGAGTACGGTGGAAATATCTAAGTGAGTGCGTGTGTGTGTAGGTGTGTGTGTTTTGCCAATAATGCTATACTGTGCTTGAAAGCATTCCCCTTTCCCTTCCAAGATTTTTACGTAGTGTGATAGGGTAGAGATGCGGGAAGTGATCTCCTCCCAGCTCTAGATATCCTTCCACCAAATCATATGAAACCAACGGCCAAATTCTAAAACTTTACGACTGACTTTTGCATCGGCAAAAATATTTACTTTAGTTACTTCAGTGGTTACTAAAATCTTATAATTATACAAAATTTGACCTCTATGAGCGCAGCGAATTCGGCAAATATGTTAAGATTCACGGAAATAGCAAACACTATCAAAGTTTACCTTGACCTGTGATTCTTGCTCGTGACCTTGATCTTCCAACTGGACCTCTGTAATTTCAAACTGGATATACTTGCAAAATGTTTAACAATATATACTTCAATTTAGCAAATATAAGTGGACAGATACCTCAGGCCTTATGGATAATTACTATGTTCCAAATATTTAAGCGATACCTATAGTCGGCTTCATTTCCGTGTATAAAGCTACTAACAAAGAGTTTATAGAAATTAAAATGTCAACTAAAATAAAGTAGACGTGCCGTTTTGCCCAAAATCAAAACGGCATACCCAACTCTGCGATGGGTTACCATCATCACTACTAATACCATCATCAATCACAATCAACATAATCACTACTACTGCCATCATCACTACAACTGCCATCATCACTACAACTGCCACAATCATCACGAGTACTGTCATCATCACCATTACTATGATCATCATCGCTACTACAATTACAATTATCACTACTACTCTCACCATCACTGTCCATTGTCACTAGCATCTTAATCACTACTATCATCATTGATACTACAACTATCAACCATCATTACTAATATCATCACCACCATCTTACAATCATCATTACTACTGTTAACATCATCACTACTACTATAACCATCATCATTACTACTGTCACAAATATTACCATAATTTATTCTACTGTCACCATCATCACTACTACTGCCATCATCACCATTACTATGAACTTCATCACCACAACTATCGTCATCATCACTACAAATTTTACCATCCTCACTACTACTCACCATCATCACTAATACTCACACCATCGTCACTACCATCAACACTACTGTCATTATTATCACTGCAACTATCATCATTACTTGTCACCATCATCACTACTATTATGACCATCATTACTACTACTGTCACCATCATATCTACTACTGTCATCATCATCACTACTGTCATCATTATCAATACAACTACAACCATCATCACTACAATTATCACCATTTCACTACTATCACCATAAATCCAAATATTACTACCATTACTTCTAATGCCAACTAAACTAACTTAACCTAGCAAATGCATAGCGAGATGTTTTCGCTCCCAGAACGCCATCATTGCTGGGGGAGGGGGGGGGGGGGGGGGGGGTCGGGGGGGGGGGGGGGGGCAAAACCATATTTTGAACCTAATATTATAACTATTGCATAAATTCAAAAAATCTTTTTTGACTGACGTTTGCATTCACGCAACAAATGTTCGTGTGAAATTTGGTGAAAATCCGTCCAACGGTCTAGGAGGAGTTCCGAGACAGACGGACGACGACGACGACAGACATTTTTTTCGTGTGGTACCCACTATACGGGGGCGATACCAAACTCTGCTTACGCAGAGTTGATAAAATACTAAAATATTTAAATATTATATTTTCCAGTGACCTTAATCCTTAATATTTTTGGTTTGTTTTTTCCGCTGGACTATACATTACAAATATAGCTGTTATGTTACAGGGAATCTAACAGTCATCCTAAGGGAAAATTAACAACACTGCGTTTAACCTTCGAACTTGACCTTTGACCTTAATTATTTGAATAGTTATATGAAATTCTGTGGATAAGATATTTATGGTTCCATGTATATTCAAGCCCTGGTGAAGTCAACCCCAGTTAGGGTTGAGTTTTTTTTAACTGGGGTTGGGTCGTCTTCAGATTTCTTAGGATGCTTGGGTGGTTGTATGTGTTTACTCGTTTCTCAGGAAAGGTTATTATGTGTGTATCTGTATGTGCCTGTGTGAGTGTCCATATATGTGTGGGGGAGTAATATTGTGTTCCTTTATATACATGTATTTTATATAACATATAATTCTTGCATGATTGTTGATTAGGCTTTCCGAATATGTACTTTAAGTTTAATAAAAAATATATCGGGCCATAAACGAAATATTATTTAATATTGTATTTTGACCTTTGACCTTGACCTTAACCAAGTAACTGTTGGGGTATTTCTAACTATGGATGGGTGAGGTGGGGTTGGACCATACTACTAGTGGAAAAATATTGATCTAAAATCACATGAAGGCTGGAAACGAGAAACATTATATGTGGATGAAACTGTCATTACTTGCACATCATTTGGCATGCAGATAATTACGAAATACAGTATGATTGCAACACTGGAAAATAAATTCAAGGGGGGTACAATTTGTACGGACCATCACTCAGGGGGTGATGGACCATACAGACCACCAAAAAATTGCTTACAGCTTAAATGGACACTTAGATATATATTAGTTTAGCCCTTATACTTAAATAGTAAAATACCTTACTATAATTGGACAAAATATTTGGCTGGACGCCAAGTATTATGCAAATAATACTTCAAATAATCATATAAAGAAAAAGAAGGCATCTATTATCAGAAATTACTTTTGCTGCTTATATAATTGCATGGATGGATGTATAAGTCATCTTAAAAGATCGTTTCAGACCCAGGGGTTACCTACCATACACGGAAATTTCCATGTACGGAACAATACCTACACTAGGTTTTGGGGAAAACATTTGGGGAAATACGTCGATGTCTTCTAGTGTTCTGGGACTTTAGGGGGTGTTTGCTACAGGGATTTAGTGTTTTATTTAGAAAGGTAACGGTACATCGACATGACAAAAAGTACAGTCCAATCTCACTAACTTACTATAAGCATAAAATTGGCTAATTACTAGCATGTTTGGTAATACCCTAAGTCTATAGTCACTATGCACCTGTGCCACTCAGTATATTCTAGCATGGGCCTACAACTACTGTTTGGGTAATCCTCACTAAAGATGGCTACTCTGGAAACTGTTCGGGTAATTCTTACTATAGATGGGCTACTACGGTAACTGTTGGGGTAATTCTCACTATAGATGGCTACTCCGGTAACTTTTGGGGTAATTCTCACTATAGATGGGCTATTCCAGTAACTGTTGGGGTAAATCTCACTAAAGATGGCTACTCCGGTAACTATTTGCATGATCCCTAATTTATAAAGTTAGTGGAGGTGGTGATGGAAGGATAGGAAGTTGGGTGGCAGTGTCGTCAACTATAATACAGCACAACACACTATGTAAGGCCATAATTATGCACACCGAATATACACTTAAAATACACAGCTAGAAAATAGATACACAATACGTTTATAATACATAAGTCAAGTGTAAATAAAATATACAATTAAGTTGCCTAAGCCTATAGCTAACATAGAACCTTACTAATGATATCTTAGAGTTTCTGTGTTATTTAATCTCTCTTGTCGTTTAAAAGATGATTTCATTTTGTGTATATTGTACTACTATTATTTTGTTTATCCTGATATTGCTTAATAGTATAATACAAAATACAATAATCATTAATAAACAAAACATTAACAATTATTATAATTATTATTTTAAACTCTGCAAAGCAGAGTGGCATCGCGCACACGGATCCCGCCCGTATACTGTGCACCACCAGTCTGTTTGTCCGTCGTCGTCCTTCTGTCTGTCCGATGGATTTTCAAAAAACTTCACATGTATATCCATTTGGTCAATGCGATGGTCAGTCAAAAATAAATGTTTAGTGTAACCTAAAGGTTAGGGTCAAAGGTCAAGGTTAAAAATAAGGTCAATATTTCATATATTTTAGTTTTCACTCAAATTTCTTAATTTTCACTATACAAGTTACTGGTAACTTTGATATCTTATTGGCCATATTTCAGATAAATATTATAAAGGGTAAGGTCAAGGGTCAAAATAATATTTGTACTTGTATTTCTTATACTAACTGTTAGATTTTCACTAGGCTTGCCATGTATATTCAGAATACCTAGGCCAATTTCATACAAGAAACTATACCTTTCCATATGAATGGTCAAGGTCACGGGTCAAGGTCAAATAAGGTCAATATGCTGATTTCTTTACTTTTCATGCAAACTTCACCAAATTTGGGGAGATCGTTGCACTTTAATTGAAAAGGAAAATATTTAATTTTGAGATACATATAAAGGTCAAAGGTCAAGGTCAACTATTCTATTAATATATATGAAACTAACTAATGAAATTTGGAATGCACATTTGATTTTCCTGGGCAACGTCACTTCAAACAAAAATATATCAAGTTTCATATAAATATTGTAGTAGTTAAGCTCAAAGGTCAAAACAAGAGTGTTTGTCATTTTCCATAAACTCCTCATAGACTGTTTAATGTATTGTCACCAAATTGTTCAGGAAATTCAGTTGGTCAATGTGACGACCATCCAAATATGTTTTTTCTTTTTAGTCATAGGTCAAAGGTCAAGGGCATATCATGTGGTCACTATTTGTAATTTATAAGATAATATATGAATGACATCATATTCATAATGCTAGTTGATAGTACACATTGGTGTTAAGCTAAATAAATTCTCGATAAGAATTTCTAAGGTTGAAGGTCAAGCTCAAAAGTCAAAATATGATTTTTACAAATATAATTTAATATTTCATATTAACCGTGAGATTCTCACTAGGCATATTATGTATATCCGGACTACCTAGGCCAAGGTCATACAAGAATTTACATAATTCCATTTAATAGGGCAAGGTCACAGGTCAAGGTCAAATATTAGGTCAATATGCTAAAAAAATACTATTAATGCAAACTTCACAAGGTTTGTTGAGACAGTTGTGCTTTAAATGAAAATAAAAATGTAAAATGTTCAGACATCATAAAGGTCAAGATGAAGGTCAAAGGTCAAGGTCAACTATTCCTTTAATACCTCTGCAACTAATTTGGCACGTTTATTCGATTTTCCAGGGTTACATCAATGCAAACTAAAATGGAATCCTACATAAAGGTCAAGGTCAAAAGTTAACTTTCATCATAAAAAGTACTCATATTTCCATAAGCCGACTGTTAGTTGCATTTTACTTAAATAACATATATAGCAATTCCATATAAATATTATAATACTCAAGGTCATAGGTCAAGGTCAGAGATCAAAAGAAGAGTGTTAATAATTTTCCCTAAACTTTTGCTAGGCTGTTTAACCCTTTCTGTACTAGCAACTTGTTGGTTTTATCTTATTCTAGCAATAATTAGACGATTGTGTGGAGCTTAAGAACGATCTATGGTAGAAAAAGGGTTAAGATCATTGAAAGCCTGCTAAAATAAAATCGTTTATCATTATTCAGTATAATATGAAAAAGACATAACTGGTTAATGTATCATCACCAAATGTTGCAGGCGTTATTGTTATTCAAAGCTCAAGGTGAATGGTGAAGGTCACAGATTATGGTCACTATTTATTACTGTTTTATATATTTAATTTGAATTATACCATATTCATAACGCTACAAAATGGTGTTACGCTGATCATATCATAGATTAATGATCCAATTGTTAAGGTCATAATATTATAAGAATATATATATATATATATATATATATATATATATATATATATAAATATATACTGTAAATATAATTATATATATATTATATATATATACTGTATATATATATATATATTTATATATATATATATATATATATATATATATATATATATATATATATATATATATATATATATATATATATATATATATATATATATATATATATATATCGTTATATATATATATTTTTTTTTTCAACTACTCCCTCTCCGGCATAGGCTGAGAGCCTGTACATTCAACTGTTCTACATTGAACGGAGAAGCCTGTGAGGTCTCGTTCCAGTCTAGGGGGTGAGACATGTGAAGCATTTCTTAGCTGCAACCAGCCTCTGCCATCTGGTCTTCGCAAGATGCATGGGGCTTAGTTACTCACTCGCGGTTCAAAGCAGGCCCGCCATCTCTGAAGCTGCCTCGCTCCAGTACCTCACGGTCTCACCTTCGTTTGTGTAGTCGTTTGATATTTTCCAAATTTTGAAAATAAAACTAAATTCGTACTGAGAGTGCAAAAACCATTCCCAAAAAGTTGAAAGCCACTTGATCTTGTTAGTTGTACATTCATCATTGTATAAGCTATTGTATTCAATGTTTTTATTTAATATGAGTATTTGTTCAAAACAAAATACTTATATAATAGCTTGGCTTTAATAGCTTGGCTTTTGCTGTGAAGTTTTCTAATGTATTCTTATAAATAATTATGCAGCTAAACATGCAAGTTATAAATATGAAACAATACTGTATTATGTATATTTGTCTTTGGTCGAATCTCTCTCTCTCTCTCTCTCTCTCTCTCTCTCTCTCTCTCTCTCTCTCTCTCTCTCTCTCTCTCTCTCTCTCACAGACATCATTCCTTCCTCCTGTTCTCCTGTTTGCCGTTCACTCGTACCACATTTCTTTCACCGGGCCGTCCATATCGCAGGAACTTATCTTAATTTAACTTGAATGAGCCTAAGCTAGCCCTACCTTACCTAACCTATTCTAGCTTTACAGTTGGGATAGGTTAGGTTGATGATAGTAGTTGTTCAACAAACTTAACCCATTGGCTGCGGGAGACGTTCTGGAACATCCTGGCTACATAAGACAATTTACAGGCTTTAAAGCCTCTTAAAGGACTATGGGGACGAGTGTAAGAGAGTGGGAGCATGGGAGGCTTCCCTCCGCTCTCCAGTATAGCTGCCGGGGCACTTAGACTCGAGCCTCACATCTCGCGAGACAATGCAGCATTGCCAAAGGCAAATGGAGCGTGACATTGCTCATAATTAGCTAATATTTGCCGATGTCTATGGTAGCGGTGCGGGTGAATCCCGCGCACTACGAAGCTCGTTCTGGCTTCATTTTGAAGCTATTTTCTTCTAGTTTTTGGCTGAATAAATGTGATTTCATTCAGACACTTGTTTAATCATTCAGGAGTGCCTGAATGAGCCCTAATATAGCGGAAGCAGGCGGAAATATGCCAGCAGTGTAAGTGTTTAATCCAAAATATTCCAAAACAAAACTTTGAAATATTTGTTTATGAATGGAGAAGCCCCTTATTAGCATGGATTGAAATTGTATATATATATATGAAATTATGATGTTTTATATAAAAAACCTAATATGTCCTGTATTATGCATTTCCACTTTCATGTTTTAACTTATAATTATAATGCTCATATTTTTCTTCAGATACTAGTTTCTAATAGATCTAGCTATTACTAATAAGGTACTCAAACCCAGTGTTTTTCGTTTTTCCATAACCTTTATTTCCTCTTCTGTTTCCACTACAATTTTCCTCGCATTTAATAGTTGTGCTGCATATATTACTATTTATATTTTTCAATATTATTACATCCCTAACCATATCTTTTAATGCATAATAAGGTTGATACAAAGCAGGACGAAAACAAAATTATTTAGTTTTCGTTTGTATTATTATAATAGACATATGCTAGACCATCAAATTCATTCCCTCGGAATAAGGAGACGGGTATCAATTAAGGTGTCTCGCAATATATGTTTATATATATATATATATATATATATATATATATATATATATATATATATATATATATATATATATATAAAGGGAGAGAGAGAGAGAGAGATACGGATTGGTACCCCATGAAAATAACATCAAATATTGCGCTTTGGTCATCGAACCCTAGACACTTGTGGATACCAGTCTGTGTTTAAGTCCTCGAGCCTATTGGGATATGGATAGCTTCCTTTATGTTCGAATGTTGGCGGGATTCAGTGCAATATGCTGTATACAATGGGTAGGTTTAAATATATCTGATTTACTGTGAGAATATCCTGGCTGTGGTTGTCTGTCCTAGAAAACTAATTGCTAAATCTTTTACCCGCTGGTAGATCAATGGACTTCCCGAGCTCTGGTATCCTCAGTGTTTAGGGTACGATTTCCAGAGAGAGAGAGAGAGAGAGAGAGAGAGAGAGAGAGGCAATATACTATATATATATATATAATTACCCCTTCTATTTAGTCATTGCCTTTCCTTCTATTACTGTTTATATTTCCATGAACCTAATTTACTCCTGGTTCACAATATACTTAGTTAAACCAATGGATATATAAACACAGCGAATTATTATAATATTAAAATTTGTAGTGAATCGAACAATCAACCATGGTTGAATATAAATCTTGAATATTTATGGCCTTTCCTGACCTTAATAACATCGTCTAGTGGTATCCAGAATACACGAAAATTAAGCATTACTAGACTGAAACATTTATTCTATGTAAATTTGAACCACAGATTGCGAAACCTATATCGTTAGCCTGAAGAAGATATAATTGTACTGAAAACTGTATTATATGTGGACGTTTTATCTAGAATAAGAGTAAATTGTTCTACTAAGACCAAACCTCTCGCAGTTGTTGCATTCTGTACAGTCGTATATAATTATATAGTAGATAAAATTGTGTGTAGCTTGCATAATGTGTACCGCGCTTATCAACTCATGCCATGTATTTACTTCAGAGTATTTACCTGGTATGTAACTGTTATATTTTTCTTTAATGACAGAGTACTCTGTTAAAACGTGTCTTTTGTTTTACGCCCACAGGACAGGCAGCAGTATTACCAACATAATACCGTTACTTTAACAAACATACTAAACCATCTACATTACTAGTTCCTCAATGTCTTATATCCGTATTAAGGTATAATACTGTTAAGAAACCTACACAAGTAGCTGCTACACTATTGTTTGATAAACTTGAGGGTGTCAACACTGAATGAGGGGAACTACTCACAATAGCATGTGTTTAAGCGAAAAAATAAAATATATAAATATTTCATTAGCTTGTCAGAAATGTTTATTGTAATTTGTATCACCTTTCACTGCAGGTAAAAATTATATATTTGGTTTGTTTTCATCTGATAATAAATTGAATCCTATAACACAAAATATTTTTCGATTCTTATGGGACAAATATGAAAGTATTATGTCTCGGCATCATATAAATGCCATCCTTTCTGGCCGTTCCATAGCTGCGGTTGTGGACGGCCATCGCTCACTTTCTCAAGCTATCAACTCCAATGTTCCTCAGGGTTTTTTTTTTTTTTTTTTTTTTTTTCTATATTCCAACTACTCCCTCTCGGGCATAGGCTGAGAGCCTGTACATTCCACCGCTCAACACGGTGAAGCCCGTGAGGTCTTGTTCCAGTCTGGGGAGTGAGACATGCGAAGCATCCATCATGGCTCGAAGCAGCTCCATCTCTGAAGCGGCTGGTTGCTTCGCTCAAGTGCTTCACCGTCTCACCCTCCAGACTCAGACCCTCACTCTCAGAACGCCACCTATTGAGCAGTGAACTCACTATTGTAATAGGGTTATGTCCTGTCTTCAGTTCTCTTTTTATTATTCATTAATGATCTTCTCAAATGTACCTCTACTCCTATCCGTTCATATGCTGATATCTCTATGTTACACTATTCAACTAGTTTTCCACAACAACCCTGCATGCAATCACTCCAAAAAACTCACGTGATGAAGCCATAGCTCACCTATTTTCTGATCGATCAAGTATCTCTGATTAGGGCGGAGAAAATCTTGTTACTTTCAATGCTTTCCAAACCCAATTTCTCCTCCTATCTACCCGTCACTCTCTTCCATACGACTTTCCCTTATCCTTCAACAATATAAAAATCGACCTTTTAACTTCTCTCAGTATTCTTGGTGTTTCCTTTTTTCCTGACCTTTCTTGGAAAGATCATGTTGCCACTCTTGCTAAATCAACTTCCCAGAAGTTAAGTGTGTTCAACCGTCTCCATGGGCTCTTCACCCCCACACAGCTTCTTGCTCTGTATAGGGGCACAGTGCGCCCATGTATTGATAATTGTTTGCACTTCTTGAAAGGGTAGAGTCAAACGCATTTCGATTCATCAAACTCACTTCCTCTTACTAGTTCCCTACAATCTCTTTCTACATGCCACAATGTTGCATCTCTTTCACCTTTCTATTGCTATTACAACAATCAGTGTTCTTCAGAGTTCTCTCATTGCATACCTCCTGCCTTGCAGGGAGTACGAGGCACCCAACTTTCAACACAGTCCCACTCCTATTCTGTCCAGCTCTCTAACCCAATAATTAGCAGATTTTCTTTCTTGGGTAAGGGTACGACAATATCGACTGACAGTTTTTCCCATGGTCTCTGAGCCACAATGTGTCCTGTTGGTTGTCTAGGCCCTCGCCCATCTTTCCCTCTATGGCATCCCAAGCAGTTCTGAACAACTTCCTTCACCACCTTGTCAGCCCTCTGAGTCCAGTATCTTTCGTTAAATTGTTTTAGTACCCTAGACTATCCTAAATGGGCCCTTCCTTGCATGGACGGGACGCCCATGCAATATCTCTATCAAATGTTTAGCCTCAGAGTGGTCTAAAACTACCCTGTCTTTGGAATCTCGCCAGGCACCCTGGGAAAACCGGAATTTCTCTTTCGGATTTTCCGCTGTTCCTGGTCCGTTTTTCCCAAGGGAAGGGCAACCTAGAAAGCCCATCAGCATTGGTATGTAGCTTGCCTGGTCTGTGTCTCACATCAAAGGAATATTCCTCTAGAATTCCTTTCCATCTGACAAAAAGCCCATCCTCCGTCTTCATCTTTCTTAGCCATTGTAGACTATGGTGGTCGGTAATGACTTCAAAGTGTACTCCAGCTAGGTAGGGTCGGAAATACTGTACTGCCCACACTAGAGCTAAGCACTCCTTCTTGGTGACACTATAATTTTTCTCTCCTTTATTCAAAGTACGACTGGCACAGGCCACAATGCCTTCTTTGCCATCAACTTTTTGTGCCAGTACTGCCCCAAGTCCTTCATCAGAGGCATCGGTATATAGATGAAAGGGTTTAGTAAAATCCGGATGGCAAATGATGGGATTCGACGTCAGCTTTTCTTTTAGAGTTTCGAAAGCGACTTGACACTGCGAGTCCCAATCAAATTTCCTCCCTTTTTCGAGTCTCATGGTCATGGGTCTAGCGATTTTAGAAAAGTTGGGTATGAGCCTCCTGTAGTATGAGGCCATGCCTAAAAAAGCTCGAACCTCTCTAACCGTGGAAGGAGGGGAGATTTCAGCAATAGCTTTGACTTTAGATGGGTCCGGTTGGATGGCTTTACTCGAGACAGTATGCCCCAGATAGGCCACCTCTCGCACCCCTAACTACCACTTAGATGGTTTTAGTTTAAGCCCTGCTGCTCTAATCCGGTCCAATACCTCACTCAACCTTTCGAGGTGTTCCTCCCAACTACTCAAAAAGATAATTATGTCGTCTAAATAAGCTAAACACGTCCACCCAGTGAGTCCCCTTAGTACTTCATCCATGACCCTCGTAAAATTGTCTGGTCCGTTGCACACTCCAAATGGCAGAACCGTAAACTGATATAACTTGCCTTCACTATTGGCAAATGCGGTTTTATCTTGGTCCTCAGGTTTCACTGGTACCTGCCAATATCCACTCTGCAAATCAAGCGTGGAAAACCAAGTGGATCCATTGAGTGACTCCAACGAATCATCAATACGGGGTAGTGGTTGTGCGTCTTTGATGGTGACATCATTTAGCTTTCTGTAGTTCACACAAAATCTGGTAGCTCCGTCTTTTTTTTTACTAAATCTACTGGTGATGACCACGGACTATATGATTCCACCACTATTCCTTGTTTTAGCATATCCTCGATTTGTTCTTTCTCTTTTTGTCTCATGATTGGGTTTTATCGTCTATAAGGTTGTCGAATAGGTGGTCCTTGGGTATGTATTTCGTGTCGGTGTCATGTCCGAGCTAACCCATGGTCCCCCTCGTCTTGTGCGAATACATCCTGGTACGACCACAGTAATTTGTGTAAGGTACTCGCTTGGTGTGACGTCAATTGTTTAGGAATGCCAGGTAGGTTGATTTCTCCATTCATTTCAACCGAAGTAAGCTGAGCTGGGGTTATATGTCCCAGTATTCTTCCCTTTTGGTAATTAACGGTATTAACTCTAAAATTTGCGATGACTATTCGCCTCTGATCTGGGGTAATAAGAGTAGGGGAGATTCGAGCCTCATTTAGTGGTTCCGATTCAAAAATTCCCTCCGTTATTCCATCACACTTAAGGATTTCAATCATTTTCCAGGTCTGGGGGGGAATAGACATTTTTCCCATGGTAGCAACTATTTGGGGTTTCACCGTGGTAATGGTTTCTTTTGGGCCACACTGAATATTCACTCCCAACTGGCTTAGTAGGTCTATCCCCAGGTAACCATCTACTCTGCTGGTCGACCTTCTCGATAAGACACAGAAATCTGTAGTGAATTTGATCCCTTTCCACTGTACCACCACGTTGCCTGTCAATCCCAATATAGTCAGGGGTTGACCCCCCGCACCAGCTAGCTGGACGTTTGTCTGAGTCAAGGGTCCTAATTCTTTTTCACTTGCTAGCACAAAGTTTTCCAGTAAGCAGCTCCTATTTGCCCCCGTGTCTACCAACAGATTTATCGTTCTACCATTAATTACTAGTGTTTCACAGGGCGACTGTCTCTCTACCATATTTGCCTCGTCATACCGCCCTTTTATGAGAGGTTTGGGGGAAAATTTTCCTTCTCAGCCGGCATCTCAATTTTTGGTAAACTCTGTGTTTGATGATACTCCACGGGAATCATTCCTCCTTGATTCGGAGGTAGTGCCCTTGGGAGTGGTCGATTATTTGCAGGTTGTGTGTGATATTTGTAGGTCTGGCCTGTTGCCGAGTTTCGGCAATTCCGAGCAAAATGTCCCGTTTGCCTACATAAGAAGCATCGAATGATTGCTCTGGACTGCCCTTTGTTTGTAGTTTCCTCTTCCACTCTCTTCCTTTCTTCTTTAATCTCGCTGGCTTCCATAACGTTCTTATTTACTTCCATCAGTTCCTTCGTATTGTTTACTTTGTGCACAATACAATGCCTCCGTACTTCTAAAGGACAAGCCTGGATCATAAATTCTCGAATCTCTACTTCCTGACTCTCTTGATCCATGTGTGGGTATGCTAGTTTGACATTTTTCGCAATTTCTCTTCTTAGAGCTCTCACGTTGTGACCATCCAGTTTTGCGGTCTTTAGTTTATCCCTGGCCTTCCTGAGGGAGGCTTCTCGGCCGAACTCTTCTACTAGTGTCTTTCTCACTTCTGTCCATGTAACCAGTCCCTCTAGATGTACCCTTACATCGTTTAGTGCCTTTCCCAAATGTGCCTTGCCATAGGCTACTTTCTTTCCATCTTCTTTTATGTCTAGCAATGTAAACTGACATTCCAATTGTTCTAGCCACAGTTCTATTTCCTCTTTTCCTTCCTCCCATATTCTAGACTCGCAGGGGTACCCGGCGTTGCCCGGGTAATCACCATAATCACCATCACTACTACCACCAGTACTACTACCATAATCACCATCATCAATCACTACTACCACACCGGCCTCGACCTCCCTATGCCTCATTAAACGGCGACCTCGATTTCGGCCGCTAAATTACCTCCGATTTTGGATCTGACCTCATCCGTACCCCCATTTTGGGGGGCTGCGAAAAACTTTAGTTCCATACACCTTTTCGATCAGAGGCCTTCTTCTGCCCCAAACGGCCCTTTTTCCGATTTCGCGCCCATTTTCTCCGTCCCTTTCACCCTGGGGATTTCTATTTTTTCACTAAACCTGCCTAGGGACCCCCTTACTATGCATACCAAGTATGAACGCTCTAGCTTAAAAACTGCGGCCGCCTATAAAGAACAGACAGACAGAGACACACAGACAATCGAAATTATTATATAGATGGAAGCATGGTTGCCATTATGTGACCTTTTCCCAATATAACACCTTAAACTCAAACAATTTGTCGAATCCCACCTGCTGCCACCAAATGTAGTATTTAATTTTCTAAAACTATACTACAGGTTGGGAATAATCTGACAGTTGTTTGGAGTTTGTATTGTTTATTAGGAAAAGACACCTCTTAACCTCGTGACGTCTGTTCCTCTGTCCGAATTCGATATACTGTATGTTCAACCTGTGTTTGAATACCTACGGCCGTCAGCATAAATTGTATCTTGGAACCGGTGGATTCCCACTACAGCCTATCTTGAATAGAGGGGTTACAATAGCTTCCTTAAGTTAATCAGGTACTATGTTGGTATTTATTGACAGGTTGATGATGTGGGTTAGGAGACCTGCGTTACAAATAGCTCCATCCCGTAGAAATTTGGCAGGAATTTTGTCTGGTCCTGTACTTTTGTGTACATCTAGGTTACAGAGCTCCTCAAATGTGTATTTTGGTTAAACATATTGCAATCCAAATGTGTTCGGGTGTATGCCTTTATCCCTGTAGAAATGTTGAAAGGCAGCAGTGGTTGTGGTGTATTTATTGAGTGGTTGCGGTAGGTTCTATGCAAGTGTGTTTGCAATTGAGGTGAAGAAGGAGTTGAAGTAGGTTGAGATTTAACGTTTATAATGGCAAAGCTGATCATTAATTTTGTGCCAGTATTATTAAATTAACATATCATAATTAGATATCATAACCTGATAAGTCTATTTTTACTGAATATAAGGAAGTTATGACGCCGTGGACAGGGAATACGCTGCTAATTTATTGGTTTGTTATGCCCAGGTACTGCCAGTCGATTTTAACGCATTTAGGATAGATGTCAGGAGTTTAATGGGTTAATTGAGAGGGCTGTGTTTTGCTGAATTGAGTTTTGTCGTCTCCGGAACGTTTGACACAGTACTCCTCTTAAACTACTGCCTCCACGACATCGAACATCAAGACCAAAGTTATTTGCAGAGCCAAAATTAACAAAATTAACATGGCGGCTTTCCGCTATCGCCTATGGTGGCTCTTGCACCACGAGATTGTCTAAAATGAGATGTAGCAGAATTGGGATGTAACGGATTAATCCACCATTAACATTTTATTACCATTAATATTCCTAGATATTATTCTAAAGTTGCATAACATCTTATGACGATAGCTAGAATAAACCCTTAATATGTGTGCCAAACTTCAGCATGTATTTTTTAAGTAATTATATATAAAGTCAAACTGCTTTCTAAAAATGTACAGTTTTCATTACTAACGGAGCCTGAAGTTGGTCCAGTACACTCAAGGACTTGCATCGTGGCCTTAAGTTTTTGAAGCAGTAATAATTTCAGCGCTATTTCTCTCTCTGAGATTCAATAGCACTGTAACAGCTAACAGAGATAATTACCCATCTTCTTCTTCAAGTGAAACGGTAGCAGTACTAAGCATGGCTAGTTAAAAAACGTCAGACTCCTTGGTAGGAAATTAAGATGCTCTCCACTAGACAATGCGGCTGGCTATCCCGAATTGAACCGAATATGCTCATTAACCCTCGTCAAATGGTGGTTTAAACCACCGGGATTTTGGCGCGCTTATAAATACGCAAAACAAATGGCCTAACCAAGTTTATATAATTATATATCCAGAGTCAGTACTCGTTATTATCTTGCGATGGGTGAAGACTAGAACTCTCTAAACCAAGTGGTTCAGTCTTTATTGTGAAAATAAGTAGGTCAGTTATGGCCGCCCTGAGCCTGGATTCATGTGAATGCTCAAGTTTCGTCGTTTTTGGATACACATATATCTGCAAATAAATGGCCTAACCTAGATTATATACATACCAGAGGCAGTACTCGTTATTATCTACCGATGGGTGAAGACTAGAACACTGTACATTAAGCAGTTATTGTGTGAGGTAGAAAATAATACGGAGTGTGTTGTCATGTTACTGAGAATTGTCCGATTGCGGCGATGCAGTATCGGCGGCCACGGCTACGGTCAATTTACATTCGTTCAACACTGAATTATTGATTATGGATTATGTATTAATATTGATTATATCGATTATTGATTACTGATGTATTTCACTGTAACCATTCCTAAGTCACTGTCGACTGTTTTCATGCATCGTTTGGGAATACAGAAAATCATCACATGCTTACAAGAGGCCCACAAGCAAGCAAGAGTCAGCTGACTAACTGGCTATGTGGTTTTGTTCTTGTTGCAGAGTGGGAAATTAGTGTTGCAGATCTACTTGCCACGGGCTAGTGACTTCTGAAATGTACTTGCCCTGACAGTTTTTTCACTTGCCCTGATATGTTTTACTTGTCATAATATATCTTAAAATAATTTCACTCGTTAAGTACCGGTACCACATTATATTCACAGACATGCCACCAGCTTCTATAAATTGGTTATTTTATGTCCACGGTACTTATTGACTTTAGGGAAACTCATGCATTACTAATGTTTTGGACATAACAATAGTATTTGCTATGGCACGTTGATGGTAAACACATGGACTATATTAAACTAATTAAATCTCTCTCATTCCAGTATGCCTAGGCCTCTTAAATGTAAATGTTTGTTCTCCACTCTCCCTCCTCTTCTCTCTCTTGGATTACGGTACTACCACTTTATCCCCTCACTCCAATATAAATGTTATTCTATTTTATTTAGATTCTCTTATTGATAATCCTTTCAAAGCTCCTTTGGAATGGCTTTATTTTGTCACCATATGATAATGTTCTAATAACTGTCTAATAATATCTCTTTTCTAACATTTCAATCGTTATCAGAAAAAAAGCCTCTCTCGAAGTCAAGGGGCCT